>JANBXA010000600.1:71220000-71820000 GCA_030556225.1 Cricetiscus sungorus | reverse complement strand
GCCCTCCCCCATTAATCAAGAATTAAGAAATGCCTTACATGCTTGCCTACCTACAGTCTGATCTTATGGAGTCATTTTCTCAATTGAAGTTCTCTCCTCTCAAATGACTTTAGCTTATGTCAAGTTAACATAAAACTAGTCAAGACACCTGGCAACATACTCCAGGACAAGTCCTATATGCAAGATTGTTGACTAACACAAACTGGAATCTATGGGTAGGTTGGATAGGGGGTGAAGTAGGGTGTGATAGGAGATTGATAGAGAGATTAGATAAATTGGTATATAGATCAATAGATGATAGATTGGGTAGGTAGTTAGGTAGATAGATAGATGGATGGGTAGCTAGCTAAATGGATGGATGGTTAGATAGATCAAGCACATGAAAAATTGGGTAGACAGATGGGGAGGATCTGGAATAGAGGAGGATCTGGAATAGGGGAGAAGTATGGTCAAAATACATTGTATTTTCAATTACTAAAATTATTATTTAAAATAGCATATATTTAGAGAATGGTTTATACCTCTTTCCAAAATAAGGTTATCCAATTGTCTTCAGGCTTTTGTGACTGACTAGCCTTTGAGAGCCTAGTTATCATGTTTAAAGTACAGTTGGCTCTCCATATTTGTGGGTTCCATATCCATGGATTTAGCCAACCTCAGAAAAAAATAGAAAACAAGCTTAAAAAGATTCTAACTGTCCTATACATAGACAGCTTTTATTCCCTCTTGCTACCGCTCTCCAAAAAAGTACAATGGGACAGTCACTTATCATTTCTAATGTTAGGCATTTTCTAATACCCACCTGGACATGAATTAAATGTTCTAGAAGACATGTGCAGAATTTGTTTGCAAGTGTTACACCATTTTATATAAGAGATTGAGGACTTTGGTTTTTTAGGGGTGGGTCTGTGGCTATGGAATGATGATGGCTGTATTTTAGATGTCAGTCAGAAGTGTACTGTCTGTTTGCAGTTCTTATCAGTTAATACCACTAAAGCCTGCAACTTGTTCACAGTATTTTATAGTCATGGGGAATATGTCATTCACTCTTAAGTCCACAGTGAGGTCAGTTTCTGCCAGCACTTTTCACTTGCCTCTCTCGGCACCTGGACTCAGCTCTTTTCTCTTTAGCCTGCTAATCTTTGCATTGTTTTATTTTTGTCTCATTTGTTGCATGGAACAGAGGTTAGCTCACTAAGTTGCACACCAGTAGAGTTGTGTACACTTGAAAGGGAAGGCAGATTTCTCAGTACATCCTTTTGTTCATGCACTCAACAGGAATTTATCAAGAGAATGGACAAGGTACAGGCCTGATCCTGCTCAGTTGCCTCATTTACTACCAGAGTCTTAGTTACTGCTTTGTCTTAAAAATGAAGTCTTAGCAGAAAACTTTTAGTGAAAAGACACATTTTGGGTTGCCTCAACTAAGACAAAAAATGAAGGTGAGTGAATTATAAGGTATGATCTAGAGTCTTCATAGAAACATGACCCGAAGTAGGAACAACACATTTTATCTGACCATCTTTAAGCTGTTGGACTAATAAGTTTAACATCCCTTATCTGAAAATACAAAATCAGAAATACTCCAAAGCCCAAACCCTTTTTAGAACTGGAATGATACTACAAATGGAAAATTCCATATCTGACATTCTGTGACAAGTGGCAATCAAAATGCACATCAAAACTATTATTTGGATACATTTAGGATGTATATGTGGGATGTAGAACTTTGGATCTACATTATGTATGGGCAAACATCTCCAAATCTAAATCCATCTGGAACACTTTCTATCTGAAACATTTTGCATAAAGGATTCTCCGCCTGCAGATCTAGATTTTTTTTTTTTAAAAAAAAATGCATTTTAGTTTTGCATCTTAATTATGCAGTGGGTAAGCACTCACTTTTCTCCCTTGGAGGTCTTTGAAAACCCACTCAGATCCATCCAGCACACCTGTATTTTCCAGGTACCTACTCTTTTGCAGGCCATAGTGCTAAATATTCAGAACTTAAAGGCCAATAACAGCATGGAACTAGTGGCAGAAAGCAGGATTATACAAAAAATTATTTTAGGATATTTGAGTTAAGTACTGGTGTGAGTTGTTTGGTGCATGTTTTAAGACTGGAGTTATTGGCTTACCAGAGGCTTCCCGGATAAACCACAAGGTGAGAGAAGATTTTCTAGAGGAAAAACAAGGGCCACGGGGTGTCTGGGGCTGAAGGAGAAGGGAGAAGTAGGCATATAGTCTACATGGAAGTTTTGCTCATTTGTGAAGGAATCTAGAAACGCTCAGAATAAATTATGACAAGTTAAACTCTCCTTCATCTCGATCTTCTAGTAGGTTTCAGATGTGAAGACGGCCAAAAACCTATTAGATGAGACAAGTTGTTTTCCTTAATCTAACTGATGTAGGTCAAAGCTTTTCTTCCCTTAAGGTAGGGTATCATTACTAAATTGGAAGTTTCTGGTGGCAGGTATCTCATTTGCTTGGTCTTTATACCTACTATGTATCTAACATAGAGAAAGAAAGAAAGAAAGAAAGAAAGAAAGAAAGAAAGAAAGAAAGAAAGAAAGAAAGAAAAGAAAGAAAGAAAAAAAGGAAGGAAGAAAGAAAAGAAGAAAGAAAGGAAGGAAGAAAGAAAAAAAGGAAGGAAGAAAGAAAAGAAGAAAGAAAAAGAAAAGAAAAAAACGAACCCAGGAGATGAATTCTCCATGGTCTTTCTCTGTGCACATTTTTCAGTTGTGAGTCTCTGTGTTAATTGCTATCTACTACAAGAAGCAGCTTTTGTGTTGATATGTGAGTGATAACAATCTGTCATTAGGAGTCATTTTATTGCTTGTCTTTATTTAGCAGAATAATAGTGGTAGGTTTTACCCCAGGCTCATGATCTAAGAAGCCCCAAGTTCTTGACCTCATCACAGCGTCATTTACTGGTTCCATCTCATGGAGTGGGCCTTAAAGCCAATCAAAAAGTGGTTGGTTATTCCCATAACATTTGAGCCGCTATTGTACCAGTATTTATTGCCAGCAGTTCATGTTGTAGGTGGTAGGGTTTGTAGGTAGGGGATTCTAATGATTAGTTTTCACCTCTGGTAGTTTACAAAGTACCTTTCAACACCATGGATGCTAGTAAATATGGGTGAAGTGTCTAATTGGCACCAAATTGATTTATGTTTGATAACATAACTGAGCATTATCTTCAGCAATGAGGCCTTACCATCAGGTTGTGGAGGGTAACCAGCAACCCTGGAAATGATTATGATATTTGGAGGGACCTATGGGATCCCTTTGGCCAGTACTTTATTCCAGGTACTGGAGCGTTTTACTTGGTAGTATAAGATGTCTAGTTGGGACATTATCTTTAAACTCTTTTTATATATGTATACATTTTAGGAAGCATCTGTCATAGTAACTTTCTATATGGTCTTTCAACAAGTCTTTAGTGTTAGTTATCCCTCCCCTACTCCCCCTTTTATCTTACTCTTCCATCATCCTCTTTATTTAATGACCTATTCTGTTTACCCTTTATCTCTCCATAATACTATACTAAATGACCTCATTTGTTTGATTGATTTTGGCCATTCTGATGGGGGAAGATGGAAAATATGAAGCACCCCCTTCAGTGAAGTCCTTTGATATTGCTATGATATGTCACAAAATCAACTTCTTTAATTCTTCAGATATGAAGTTGTTACATTTTACCTTCCTTGCTTAATTTTTAGAACTTATGAATCTTCCCTATTTCAGTTTGTGGGGCTCTGATGAGCAATGCTGCCTCTGCTATATCCAGCACAATCTGTGTCTGATGGAGGAAGGTGGTTGTTCTCAGTGTGCTTTCTTTGTGGTGAGCCTTCAGTGGTCTCCCATAGACTAGAATTTAAACTTTTTAATATTCAATCATATTGTCAACATTTTCATTAATTATTCATATCATTATGATGGGAGATGTCATTCTGTAAATATGTTTCTCTTATTGGCTAATGAATAAAGCACTGTTGGCCAATAAGAAAGCAAGATAGGCAGGATTAGGAGACAAGGGGGAGAGAAGAAGTAGTAGGGAGGTCCAAGATGGAGGATGGAGAGAGAAGAATGCCAGCCCTCTCTCCGGTAAGATAAGACCACGTGGAAGTACTTAGAATAATAGAAATGGGTTAATATTTAAGACAGAGTCAGCCGATAAGAATTTAGTAACTGGCCAACAGAATTATATCTAATACAGTGTCTCTGTGAGTTATGTGGGGCTGGTGCAGTGTGGGCCCAGGCCAGCAGGTGGGAAAAACCTACTCGTAACATCATTGTTTTGTCTCAAGAATTTAGATTCAAATTTATTTTTCAGAATCAAAAAAGTCCACCATAGAACAAAGAAGAGGTTTGACTTTCATGTGGATCTGCTGCTCTTCCCCTTTTCCTTCCAGACTCTGTTAAATTTCATGTGTTCTTCACTTAGATCTAATTAACATTTTTAATCCATGAGCAGTGAGGTTCTGGAAACCATATACTGGATCTCATAGGTGTCCCTGGCAACACAAGATGTTTAAAGAGCAAAATAATTGATTTATAGTGGAATGAATATGTATATAGTCCCTGAATTCATGAATGAATTAAATGATGACTTTGTGGATATTAGAGAAATTTACATGGATTGTCTTTTCAGTGTAAGACACTGGTGTGTGTGTGTGTGTGTGTGTGTGTGTGTGTGTGTGTGTGTGTGTGTTTGTTTTGTGTTTGGAGGTTTTGAAGAAAATTGTTTTCTTTTTAGAGTTTAACATTGCATACATGTATAAATTTAACCCAAATGAGAATGTATGTAAACTGGGAATAAAATCCTGTAATTGGGCCTCAAAGGGGTCTGGAAAATACGGCTAAATGAAGCCAGTAGGATGTGCAGTACATACAATGTGTCCGATCAGTGAAATGATGTATTTGCAGCTGTGCAGAATCTAACACAGTCAGAATTATTAGGCTCTAGTTCTTATTCAGACAGGCACCCTTTCAGCTTACTCTTCCAGGAGTAAGAGTTTGATGTTAGAAAAACAGTTTCTCTATCTCCAGGGTGGCTTACAGACTACACCTGCCTTAGTCAAAGAAGCAGAATCTCAGGGGCCTAGAGCAATAGTGGGTGTGGGGGAACACATGAGCTCTTAACCTCCAGCCAGAGTTCTCTTGCCTTGAGTCATATGTTTCCTACCCTTGAGATATTCCTCATAGGGGGAATAGAGAGGCCAAAATTGGTTGCAGGAAGTTTAGGCTCATGTTCCTAAGCTGGTGGGAGTTTGTCTTAGGTTTACCTGTGGCAAGATCCTGGCACACTAACCACTGACCACAAGGCCTGAATACCAAGAGAGCCTCAGCCTGTTCTCCAATGTGCTCCATGCCCTCCTCTTGTGGGTCCTGCCTACTTCCTTTTCCACCTGCTTCTTTTTGCTTCCTGCAAGCAGCCTTGCCTGATTCTGCATCTGCTTCAGATCTTGTCTCTTAATTTCTGGTCCCCAAAGGAGCAATTGGACTATCCCATGGATACATGTCTTAGCTGGCTGCACAGACTATTGGCCAGCTGGGATCAGATGACACTCCCAGTGAATCAGTAGGAATGCAGCCACTTGGGTTCCACTGACTCCTCAGATTTAGTGGGGTGGCCTGTGTGTGGCGGTGGTATGTCTGTGGAGTTCTCTCTATGAGTTCAGAGCAGGTTTCTCAGAGTGAGACTCCTCCTCTCATTTTAACATTTCTTTCCCTGGTGTGTGTGTGTGTGTGTGTGTGTGTGTGTGTGTGTGTGTGTGTGTACATGCACGAGTGCATGGGACTGACCCATAGAGTAAGTGAGAAAGAATCAGTCGAGCAATGCCTTCTCATCTGTTTTCCATGGTATGTTTCTGTGTCAGATTCTTTTTTCAAATAAATTTGTTGTTTTTTTTTTTTTTTATAAAACTTCAGATTAGTTGAAAAAAAAATGTAGACAGTTCTTGGATGCCATCACTCAGTGTCCTCTGGTGACACCTCACTGTGGCCACAGTGCATTTGTCAAAAAATAACACATTAACATTGGTTCATCATGAACAGCTAAATTACAGAGTCAATTTGAGATTCACCACTCTTCCCATTCTCATTGCAAAACCACAGTTCAGACCTCAATGGGAACAAGAGGTCATTTCTTCCGGATGAGCATGGTTCAGCAGCACATTCAGGTTGCCTTAAACATCACTCTCTGACATGGTAACAGAGTCACGAGACTTTTATAGTTACAGAACAAAGAAAGTCATAAACCATATTTTAAAGTATATTGGTGGGAATGCTAGGTAGGTTACAGAGATGTGGAAAAATCCTATAGATCTCAGTTATTGTCCTTTGGGTTGGTGAAAGCTAGAGATCTGTTTGTGCATTCCAAAAAGATTTACTGGGAAGTCAAAAGGATGGATAGCTAGGTTAGATGCATAAGAGAGCTAAAGATAGCTTGATATAATTTGGCTCTAGACTTGCAACATTCTATCCTCTCCAGTTGTAGTTCTAGTCAGTCAATTAGCATTTTAGAATCTTTACCACATGTGTAACATTTCTCTGGGAACTTCAGTTCACACCATTTAGATTGTTTCTTTTTTTCAGCTTCTAACTCAGCCAGGGTATCACATTGTGCTAAGCATTGTCAGATTTAGTATGAGGAAAGGAGCCCAACCAGGTATGGGTGATGCCTGTTAATCCCAGCACCGCAGAGGCAGGTGGATCTCTGTGAGTCTGAGGCCAGCCCTTGTCTTTAAAAAAATGAAGGAAGGGAGGGAGGCCTACAGCACAACAAAGTACCAGAAGCCCCTTATTTAGATGTCTCTTTGTAAAAACTTGCCCTTTGACCCTTCTCTTTGGTTCAAGACCCTTCAGTAGATACCTGTTGCTGACCACATCAGGTCTAGCCTCCTTACTGAGCTTGAGTGCCACCTGCCTGAGCGCCCCCCCCCCCCGCCAGACTGTGGGGTCTGTGTTTGCTGCAGTTATCTCTGAGAACATGTTCCTTCTGCTGCTCTCCAAAGCCATTTCTCCACAGCCCACACCTGTCTTCATGATTGTGGAGGACTGAGTTGGTGTTGTTGGTGTGCTTGCTGGAGTCTGTTTAAGTCTTATTGCGGGTATATTGTCACAGCTGCGAGAGCAGGCAGGTTTACTGAAATCACTTTAAGGCTGTACGCTCTTTGCTGAGAGGCACAGGAACCTGCTTTGGATTTTAGAAACATTTTCTGTTTGATAAGCATGTATACTGCAAGTTGAATTTGAACAAAGGAAAACCAGGATGTAGGTTTGGCTTTGAGTTCCTGCCTTTACATGAGGTTCCTGGTTCGGCCCTTTGTAATTCAAAACCACCCAAACCTAACTGACTAAGCTCTGATTCTGCTGAGTAATGAAGTTAGCCAGCAGACATCTGTGTAGTCATCATAGTCATGTGGTTGAATTTTTGAGTGTTTTAGGTCATGGACTACATAGGAAGTTAGACAAGAAATGCTTGTTTCATGAGCTAAAGAGTAAAGGGATGAATGTGTGTGTGCCATAGATGGTCAAGTGGATGATGAACACACTGCTTTGAGGTTAAGTTGGTGATGGTGTCATTGGCATCATTGATTGAATCTGTGTAAATATAAAGTATTTAAGTTAAATATTTCTCATTATTTTAAATGAAGATTTTTCAAAAAAGCAGTAGGCCAGCTTGGATGTTTGAATTTTTAGGAATCAGTGGAACACCCAAATATTTACTTTTAACATTTAGCTACTTTCATTATGCATATTAAAATCACATAAAATCATACTAATTAAAATTATCTTTACTTTCATATTTCATAAACTAATTTAATTCAGAACTCTTCTATGAGCTTTTAAGTCATAGAACTAATGTCTCTGTCACCGTGAAACATTTGCTCGAAGCACGTCACTCCACACACTTTGTAGACATTTTATCCAAGGCCACATGACTGATTTACTAACGGCAGAACAGTTAGCTTTGTGAAAGTGGTTTTTAAAGGGTCATTTTCCTCATCCAGAGTAGGCACTTACTCCTGGAGAGGGTGCAGTTGCCATTGGATGGTGTACCCTTTGTATGTGAGCTGAGACCAAGGCATTTGAGTATTACACTAGCGCTTTACAGTTCAGTTTTAACTGTCTTCTCAGTTAAACTGTCTTTAACTGTCTTTTAGAGTAGTGATTAACTATTTCCTATCCTGCCTGTCCACTTATCTGATTCTTCAAGTACATGGATCAGCCCTGAAAACAATACTCCAACTGATGCTATCTTGTACATTTCTTGTGGGAGACCATTTGATCTGTACAGCAGTATGGCCAGGACAGGAATTATTTATAGTTTCACAGATAGGGACGGTATATTACTTGCCTGAGTACCCTTACAGATGGCCATGTGGTGTCAGAGGCCACACTGAGACATCAGCAGGAGGACTGTGGCTCTGCAATCCCATGCACCTGAGTCTCAACATTGGTGTCTCTGGGTGAGCACCTCAAATTTTCAAGCCTCAGTTTCCCCTCTCTATAGAATAGACATACACAGTATTTCATGGAGCAAATGACATATTCACTGAGCTTTGGTGCAGGCATGTGTACCATGACCTCTCTAAAAATGTGATACATCTAAACTATGCAGTTCTGTTACATTCCATGGGTACAGCTCTAAGTGCTTTGTCTGTCCCTTCTCTGAGTGGTGCTTCACAATGCTGGGTTTCCATTTCTACTTTCTCCTATGTGAGTTCTAGAGGGTTCTTGGAGGGTTCTCTCAACTTCAAATCAGCAAGTGTTGAGCTCCATTCATAAAAACAGACATTTGTTAAACAAAGGCTTGGACTTCCAGAAGGATGAAATGCAGAGGCAGCTTGTTGCTATGCATTGGTAGTGGCCAGTGCCTTGGGGGAGACCTAGCCTGGCTGTTCTAGTCAGAAGCTGCACTAGAATTATTCAGGATGGCCTTTGGGTAGGGGAGCCCTCCTTCCTACTTATCTGCTCACCTCTGCTGTGACATGTGCCCATTGTGTGTTCTTGCTCTGGTTACAGACACTGAGCAGGCCCCTTAGAGGCTGGCTGACTCTTGGCCTCCTGGCAGAAGCTTCTATATGGATGGCATCTCTGCTCAGGCAGAACTCCCTCTTACGGAGTTCAGAAGTTGTGCTGCATTCAAGAAGGGTTTTCCAAGGCCAGTGAGGCAGGTGAATGGTTGCCCAGAAAAGTAGAATGAAGCTGATTGCCAGTGAGGCTTGTCCCCAGGTGACAATGGCCTCATAAAGCGACAGACAGTATACTTTTTATCTGCAACTTTAGAAAGAACTGTAGGACCAATTTTGGCTCAGCAGCCTGACTGAAACATGGAAACTACATATCTGGCTGTTTGAGTTCCCTTTGCTGGGGCTGAACTTTGCCCTGGCGATGACACAGTGTGACCTGAGTGGGACGGACAATGTTGGGCACTTTGAGGTGCATCTGCAACATATTTTCCTGGTTGCTCAAATTGTTAGTGCTTTTCAATATATATTGACTGGTAGAAGAATGGTCCGATAGGAGATGTGACCAGGCAAATGGTTCTTTCCTTTTCACAGTGAGTAAAGTCAGGTACAAGAAGTTCAGAGCATGAGTATTCAAAAAACAAAAAAGGGGTAAGATTGGATTGTTAGGGCATCAGGAGAGTACACACAGTGCAGAGAGAGGGGCTTGTATTTTAGGAAGATTCTAAGTAAAAAAAAAAATCTCATTTTAAGTCTGTGATCTAATGGGTATTTAATAAAATCAATGTGGGACATCACATTTCTTAACCACTAAGCCATCTCTCCAGTAGGGACATCTTATTTCTTGAGTGGTAGAGGATGTTGAGGATGCTGATAAGGTCAGATGTCATGGGGCACTGGGATTTCTCAGCACAATCCTCAGATGGCAGAGTATCCTGGGCTAAAGTGCTGACAGTATACAGCTTAAGTTGCCAACCATTTGCTCTAGTTCAGAAGTAACAGAATGCTTGGCAGAAAAGACAGCTTTGGAGGCTAAGTGCAGACTTGAGACAAACACAGTTCACTTGGGACCAGACTGAGCCTGGAAGATTGGCTTAGTACACCGGTGGCTTATGATCAGTACATGAGGGGGAACCACACTTGCTTATTAGGTAAAGGCTTTCTTGTGCTCCTCTGAAGAGTGTGGTCACCCTCAGCATGGATGTAGCCCATTGCCCTATTGTCAGTCATTTACCTGCTGGCTTCTGCTCTCGGTTGGCACAAGGTCTTGGCTGTCACAAACATATTTCATATCATTTCCCAGGCAGTTTTACTCTCTTGATGACTGCAATTGTCTGATTTGACCAGATTGCTCTTGTGTTTTCATTTCCTGGATAATTTTAACCTTGGAAGAGAGCAAGTGTGGTCACCTCATCCTCAAGACGTCCTGCTAAGGTCTTTAATGTGCCATTAAGGTGTTTAATATGTCAGTCATTGCTGAGCTTTCTACTCTTCCTTGAAGAAATGAAGATGAAGTAACCAGAATGCTTATGCCTCCTTAGGCACTTCCCTTAGCATTTTCACAGATGAATTCATAAGATATGGTAGTGGTTCCAGCAGAGGGTCCTGCCATCATCACTATCCTAGATCTGAGGGCGATGAGACACAGGGAGGGTGGGTAACTTGTGTGAGGTTACAGTGTGAAGAGGCAGAGACCAGATGTGAAGCTAGGGACAAGGCATTAGAGCGTATGTATTTTATGAGCATGTTAAGCTAACCTGTACATATTCGTTTCTGTAAATTCAAAGCACGTGGGGATAGCTACCCAGTCCTTAACCTAGAAACTCATTCCCATGGTTGAAGCAAATAAATGCTTCCTCCTGCAAAGGAATCAAAAGGCAGTTTGTAAAGGGTTTGGAGTTGAGGCAGGAGATTCATATATAGGAGATTCTACCCCTTTTCTCCTCACAAGGAATTTTTGAAATGAATGTGTTTCTTGGGGTGCACATGGAGAGGCACCATAGAATGGTACCTGCCTCAGCTGGCTGAAGCCACAGCAGCCACAGCCTTCCTGATCTTGGAAACTGTGTGGCTTCCTTAACTAGAACCCCACCCTGGTGCTCTGAGCATTGTGAGTGTGCTGGCCTAACCTGCTTTAGGTCATTGTCATGACTTACCCACTGCTTGACCCAGTGTTTGCTGGCTCAGAGCCTCAGTTCTACACTGCTGACTACTGTGTTGTTAGAAAACAAATCATCCCCAACTATTCCATGCCCTGCTTCTTTTCTTTCACTGAGTTTTAGAGAGTTGAAATTTAATAACCCCTTATCATTGCCCAATTTAATAACCCCTTTGTCTGACTTAAGTCTTGCTTGTTTAGTCTAGACTAGTAAAGTTTTCGGTGTGGTATATAAGATGACTATAGACTCTCGGAACCCTCTTGGAAGAGGCTGCTTCTCGAGGATATGTCCAAAGGCAGGGTTTGGTCTCCACTGTGTCCTGCCACTGTGGATGGAGGCTGCACCTAACTCTTCAGGGCTAGCCACCCCATGCAGGTGGTGAGGCATCTCATTAGGCCTGAGTTCTATAAAGAGCTCACAGGCAGCTGATGAGCATGGAACATAGTGATTTAGGGTAGCCAGAGTGAGCAACTGCCTGCTCCAAGCCCAGCAGCAGCTCCCCCTAAGCAGCCCTCCCTCAGTATACATCCCCACTCATCCTGCTGGGAGACCCAGAAGCAGGGAATTTCTTGCACTGACTCTTTCGTTTCATGATACCAGGTCCCGCTTTGTACACTGGGCATGAGCAGAATGCACACGTTTGCCCTGCAGGGCTGAGCAGTGTCTGGGTTTGATTCATTGTTCAAATGGAAGATCAAGTCCAGGGAAGTGGCACACAGTGCCTGCAGAGACATGTAGGGGTCCTTCCTCTCCATCCAGCAGAGTTTGTTTTGTTCTGGGAGCATAGTTGGTTCCCCCCTGAGCTGCCTGACTAGCACTGAAATTTAAGAAATGCCAAGTGCTGTATTTACTGTCAGCTCTGCAAGGTCCTCCTTGCTCCGTTGCCAGCAATCCCTGTGAGAGGCCATTGCTAAAGCAATGTATTAGTGCTGGGTTATTTATGGGCATCACAGATAGACTAAAAAGAGTCCCTCTCTGCATTGCCTTTCTAAGTGAAGTTGACAGAGGAGAGTGTTTGCTTCTCTGGAGTGTTAGAGAACAGCTGGCATTTTGTCTATCACCTTTTTCTTTGTTTAACAAAGACACTGAAAATATTTTTGAAGTGTTCTTTTTTTAATCTGAAAAAACTGCACCTTGCTCCGAGGGGAAGAGGAGGCAACACTACCTGTACCAGGGCCTCCTTCTCTTAAGGAGAGCAGCACACTGCTCCCCCAGCATCATGGAGGGCTTGTGGGAAGCTGCTGTGCGAGATCTGCTTGCATTGAGAGGTGCTTCCGAAGCATGCCGCAGACACTTCTCACTGACCTCAGTAACAGTTTTGTGTTTCTCCCTGGATGGAAAGTGTGCTGTTTAGAGCACTCATCGATAAAGCAGGCTCCGGTTTCTTCAGGTGATGGCATGGAGTCTACCAGCTGTATGCTAGAATTTCTGGTTCCAGGTCTTGTAGTCACCTGGCTCTTTCTGGTACTGTCCCAGCCAGTACCAGAGAGAGGAGAGGGAATGTGCTCAGCTCCTTGATTATCTGTGTCACCCTTCTTGCAGACTGATGACCATCTCAGACAATTTTAATTTCTCTCTAAAGAATTTAGCCAATTTACCCAAATAAAAGGTTATATGTTATTTATATGAGTAGCCCCATTTTTAAATTTACCTCCTTTATCCATTTGATATGTCATTAAAAACCAAAGTCAGAGAAAATGGCTAAAAACAGCTTTTACATTTACATCATGATTGGCTACTGCCTGGAGCTGTTAGCAGCTCTGCCTTCCAAATCAACCCCCCTTCTTAGCACTGTTCCAAGTATCCAGACCTACACTGACAGGTGAGATGGTGGTAAATGCAGCCTGCCTGCACTTACTTAGCTGCCTAGCGGGGTCTCTGTAAAGTGGGTGCTGAGTCTCGGTCTGTGTGCAGAAGGATTGCTGAAAGTCCTTTTTGCACATCTGCTCAAAGTATATTCTGGGAGAAGCCAGTAGCATTGAAAGGCAGTGAAAACTGACAAGCACATTCGGACCCCGTCTTTGCTTTGAACTTGGCTGTGTGCAGGTGGGAGGACTCCGTGTGTGAGTCCTAACGAAGACTGCCATGAAAATCATTTTCCCTGAGATAATCAAACTGATGTTTTATTTTTATAGGTTGCTGCTGATGGTTTGTAATCTTCCAGAACATAGTATCTGTTTCCTCTGGTTTGTGTAACACCCAGACGAACATATTGTTAATGGGGATGAATAAATTGTCATGCTCCCATGGAATCTGATTATATGCTGGAGACTTGGTACTCTGAATATTTCATATTCTTTTATCTTCACAATCTAAGTACATTTAAAATACCTAGAAATTGTTGAAAAAAAAAAAAAGAAACCATGATGGATCTTGTATAGTTCTCCTTGTCTAGTCGAAGGATCTGCATTGTGAAATCAGCTCATGTAAGTGTCACAGAGATTGGCTAATCCCCAGTTAGGGCATGTTCAATTCAGAAAACACTTTATTAAATACTTACACAAAGTACTAGGCTCTACTTAATGAGAAAATATAAAGGGTATTATGGTGTTTTGATCATCAGAAGCAGACATAATTTCAGTAATTGCTTCCTGGGGAACAACCGGAAGACTTGTCTACCCATGTTCTTACTTTACAAATGAGGCAACAGAGAAACAGGAGTCAGATTTGCTTCATTTTGAACAGAGTCCTTTAAGCCTCCCAAGTGTGTAAATGGAGGTTTCTCTGTCTGCCCTACCCAACAGCCACTTTTAAATAATTACTCAGAGAGTTAATATTAATTACAGACTGTTTGGCCCATAGTTCATGCTTATTACTAACGAGCTCTTATATTTAAATTAACCCATTTCCATTGGTCTATGTTTTGCCATGTGTCTCGTGGCTTTACCTGTGCTGTAATTATCTGGTTTCTTGGGGGGGGGGTCTAGCTTTTGTCTCTCTTCACTCCACCCTTCTTTCTCTCTTTATTCATGGCTTTTCCATTTAGCTATATTATTTTATCAAGAAAAAAATCATTTGATATGTAAATTTAACCATTCAAAGTGTAAAATGTAATGGGTTTGATATTTTCAGTAGGCATGTAACTATTACCATTAGGTTTTTTAGAAATAAAGTTATTTTTGTCATCCCATAAAAGAAAAACTACCCCTTTCCTATCAATCTACCTCTATAGGTATATTAATTTTTTATTTTGACAACACACCATGACCAAGGCAACCTGTAGAAGACAGGGTTTGTTTGGGCTCACCATTGCAGAGAACATCTTAGTTAGGACTTCTTTTGCTGTGATGCAGTACAATGACCATGACCAAAAGCAACTTGGGGAGGAAACAGTTTATCTTACATATCTTACCATCACGGAGGGAAGTTAGTGCAGGAACTGAAGCAGGACCGAAAACTGGAGGGGCAGGAAGTGAAGAAAAGCCATGGAAGATGTCTGCTTCTTGGCTTGCTCCCCCTGGCTTGCTCAGCTTGCTTTCTTATAGCACCCAGGATCACCAGCCTAGGGGTGACATGGCCCACATTGATTTTTGACCCTTCTACATAATCCAAGCAAGCAGTGCACCATGGGGGCTTTGTCTCAATTAAGGTTTCCTATTCCTAAATAACTCCAGCTTCTGTTGAGTCGATTTAAAACTAGCCAGCCCAGAGGGATGAATCCATCACCATCAGGGTACAGAAATGTTGTGGCAGGCCAGCATGATGGCTAGAACTGGAAGATGAGAGCTTATATCTTGCTCTGTAACAGAAAACAGAGAGTAAATTGGGAATGACAGGCACATGGCTTTTGAAACTTCAAAGTAAGTGGTATACTTCTTCTGGCAAGGCCATGCCTGTGGTAGTGATAATGATGATGATAAAAACAGCATGGCATTCATAAAAACATACATGCTGATGAATGGCATAGAATTGAGGTCCCACATATAAGCACACTCTTAGAGCCACCTGATTTTTGACCAAGAAGCCAACAATATACATTAGAGGAAACGCAGCATCTTCAACAAATATGTTGGTCAAGTTGGATAGCTACATGCAGAAGAATGAAACTAGAGTCTTATCCCTCACTCTAAACAAAATTAAACTTCAAATGGATCAAAGAACTAAGCATAACATATCATACCCCAACTGTAATAGAGGAGGAAGTAGAGATGATGATTGAACTCATTGGCATAGGAAAGGACTTTCTTGAATGGTACTTAAATAGTGCAGGCATTAGGGCCAGCACTGAATCAATGGGATCTCATGAAGTGAATGCTTCTAGACATCATCATTCTAGTCAAGAGGTAGCCTAAAGGGTGGGAAAAAAATCCTCACTAGTCCATCTGTGGTGGTTTGAGTGTAATTGACTCCCATAAGTTTATATGGAGTGACGTCTCCTGTTGTCTTCTGATCAAGATGTAGCCATCACCATGTCTGCCTGCATGCCACCATACTGCCCTCCATGATGATAATGGACTGAACCTCTAAAACTGTAGGCAGTCCCAATTAAATGTTTTTCTTTTAAGAGTTGCCATAGTCATGGTATCTCTCCACAGCAATAGAACCCCTAAGACACCATCTGACAGATAGTCGGTATGTAGAATATACAAATCACTCAGAAATTTAAAGTTCAACAGAACTACCCAGTTAAAAAATGGGGTATACAACCAAACAAAGAGATCTCAAAAGATGAAACACAAATGACTGAGAAACATTTGTTTTTTTTTTTTAATGTTCAACATTATTAGTCATCAGGGAAATACATATTAAAAACTACTTTGAGATTTTACCTTACCACAGATCCAAAAAACAAAACAAAACAAAAAAACCAAATGATTAGAAATGCTTCCTTGGTTGTAGGCAAAGGGGAACACTTACTTACTTCTGGTGAGAGTAATAACTGGCCTAATCTCTATGGAAATAAGTGTGGATGTCTCTTAAAAAGCTGGAAATGTATGTACTATACCGTCTCCTATACTGCTCATGGGCATGCATCCAAAGGCTTCTGTATCCTAATATGTAGATAACTGCTCACCCACATTCATTACTGCTCAATTCATAATCGTTACAGCCTATGTGACCATCAACCAATGAATGGACAATGAAAATGTGGTACATTTACACAATGGAATATTTGAGCTGTTAACAAAAATGAAATTCACAGGTGGTAAATGGATGGATCTGGAAACAGACATTCTTAGTGAGGTAATGCAGACTCAGAAAGTCAAACATGTTTTCTCTGATTTGTAGTTGCTAGCTTGGAGTCTTTAGATACACATGCTCCATTTGGAACACTTGCAGAAATCAAGAATTAGGGGGGCAGTTGCTAGGGAGTGGAGCTAGAATGCAGTAGTATAAAGGGTTAAAGTGGAGATTAGCTGCCATCAAAGTAGCTAGCTAGAATCCTCCCTCCCTCCCTCTTTCCCTCCCTCCCACCTTCCTTCCTTCTTCCTTCTCTCTTTCCCTCCCTTGTAACCTAGGTTTCATTTGGCCCATGCTAGCCTTCATTTCTAATTCTGAATGTAGATTTCTTTTCAGAACGGGCAAAGAGGCCACAAGAATTTACACATTACATTGAGAACACGTTACTACAACCTCCCCCACTCCCCAGCACACTGGTGTGAAATGGTGTTAAAAGAGTAAACACCGAGGGAGGAAGTAGAAAACCAGGCAGAGCAGGGCAGGGTGACTCTTGCCTCTGCCTGTAAATGCAGGTGACCGAGGGAAGGTAAATGAAGACACATGTTTTAAAGGGAGTCTTCATAGTTTACTCCTTGACTGAAAAGGCATTTTACAGATTTTTTTTGGCAGTGGCAAACAGGTTTTTGTTTGTTTGTTTTTGTTTCGTTTGTTTTTGTTTATTTAATGAAGAAAACAAAATGCAAAAAAAAAAAAAAAAAAAAAGGGGAACAGGTCTGTCTTCTGGAAAGCAAAGCTGGACACAGGTACAGGCTCTTTTGGCCAAAGTATACTAGACCTCTGTATGACAATGAGGGCTACACTCACCCTCTGACTCCCAACTAGATACAAATCATGAGAGATTTCCTTATGGAAAGCTCCTGGAGAACCCAAACACAGGTCTAGAAATGTTCCTATCACTGCTGAGGCCTCCATGTGCTGGGCACCAGGTATCTATTTCCCTGTAGTGCTCTGACTATAGCTCAGTGAGTAATAAGCCCTCGTGTGTGTGTGTGTGTGTGTGTGTGTGTGTGTGTGTGTGTGTGTGGCTCACTACACTGAAGTCACAGAGGAATAGAGGACCTTCTTGCCTAGGATTATGTAGCTAATAACTGGGGTTAATTTTTTTTGTATATTCTGGGGATAAAACTCATAGCCTACTGTATGATAAGCAAGTGCTCTATACCCAGTGATTGTCACAGTTGCTGCCTGGGTAGGTGGTGAGCTCCAGGAAGGCAGGGGAATCCATTTCTTACCCACCTCTGTAGGGGAGAGCTCTGAAAAGGAGATTGGCACTATGAAATGCTGGGCCTCACTGCAGATGGGGATGCTGTACTTCCTGAAGGAGTCTTCACAAGTCTGGCCTGACATGGATTCACTTTTGCTTTGGGAAACCTGTCCTCTAGTGCATGGCTTCCTCTGTTTGCCCATATGTGCCTTCATTGATCAGCAGCCCTTCCAACAAAGATGAGTCAGATCCTTTTGTGAATACACGCAAAGCCAGGAGCCCACTCACACAGTCCCTAAGCTAAGGGCCCACTCACACAGTCCCTAAGCTAAGGGCCCACTCACACAGTCCCTAAGCTAAGGGCCCACTCACACAGTCCCTAAGCTAAGGGCCCACTCACACAGTCCCTAAGCTAAGGGCCCACTCACACAGGTCCTTAAGCTAACGGCCCACTCACACAGGTCACACCTGGTAAAAAAAAAGGTGACCCATGCCTATGGTTTAATGTTTTTATCTGCCTGCTGTCTTGAAATTCTTAATAATACTATCTTTTAATTTCTTGGGGGGGTGGTATGAAGCAGACAGAGGACTGAAAGCAAGGCCTGGCTCTAACCCCCAACCCTGTACCTACTGGCCTATGTTTTTGCTAACTGGGTTCTATCCTCCACACACTCAAAGGTTCTACAACCACTCCAAACTACACTAGCTGGGTTCAAGTATTCAAACACTTGAACACATTAGGGTCATTTTAGATCCAGACCACAGCACTTGGCATGAAATATTAAAAAAATGTTATCAAATAATAACTACTTAATGGGGCTGAGGCAGGAGAAGCACAAACAAACTCACACCTTGACTGGGCTATAGAGTGAATTCAAGGCCAGCTCAGACAACTTAGCGAGACCCTGTCTCAAAAGATAAAAAGACAACTGAAGGCATAGCTCAATAACAGAGTACTTCTCATGTTCCATGTCGTAGGGTTCATTGCTAGTACCAAAATAAACAAACAAACAAACAAACAAATAAATAAATAAATAAATAAATAAGCCACTGCAGTTTCAGTAGAGAGTGGGAAAAAGCCCTTTCCCCATCTTTTAAATGAAGAGCTTGAATTTGGATTTTCACCAGGTACCATAAGTTAGGTTGTGATGATATATTGTTTATGATTTATTAAAGCCACTGGAGATCAAAATAGCAAAGCAACCATACTAGTTAGCCATAGAAGCCAGGCACACATCTTTAATCCCAGGACTCAGGATTAAGATGTAGTCAGATCTCTTAGTCCAAGACCACCCACGGCTACCAGACAGTGAATCTGAGCTCATGCCTTTAATCCTATGATTTAAGAGGTATAAAAGGTAGATGAGTTTAGTCTGAGAATTAGTCTCCAGCCACACTGAGGAGAGCATAGTAATTGAGTGAATCTGAGGAACAGTGAAGTGAGAAGAATCTGAAAATTGCCCCTGTGGTCTGAGCATAAGTAGAGGTAAGAGCTAGTAGCCAGCTGCTTTGCTTTTCTGATCTTAAGCTTGAACCCCAATATCAGTCTCTGGGTCTTTTATTCCTCATGTCACATTAGGTGCTGGTCCCAGGTGGCAGTCTTGATCACTGTGTACCTAGGGAAGGCCTAACTGATAGGCCTAACTGTAACTTATTACAGGCACAACAACATAAAGATTTGATGTTGTGCCTGTAGTAAGGATTGGGTTTGGGCTGGTTAGGTTTTTGTCAAATCAACACAAACTTGAACCACCAAGACTTAGGGAACTTTGACCAGATCGGTCTACTGGCATGCATGTGGGAGCATTTTCTTGATTAATGATTGATATGGGAAGGGCCCACCCTAGTAGGGGTAGTGCCACCCTGGGCAGGAGGTCCTATGTGGTATAAGAGAGCACACTGAACAAGCCAGTTAGCAGTGTTCTTCCATGGTCTCTGTTTCAATTCCTGCCTTGAACTCCTGTTCTGGTTCCCTTAATTGATGGACTATGTTATGGAAGTATAAGCCAAACACTTTCCTTCCCAAGATGGTCTTGGTTAATAATTTATCAAATAACAAGGATCTATCTAGGGCAGGCTTCTAGCGTGGCTGTTGTGGAGTTCTACTTGCCTGTAGGTGGATGCAGCCTCTGGGATGTTAAAGTCTTGATACCCATGGGGTTGGCTCCTCTCCAGGGTTCAGGAGGTGAGCCCTAAGGCTGATAATTGCAGTCTCTAAACAGTGCACTTAGAGGTCCCACTTGATTCAAAGGACCCCAGGGACTCTAAATGGCAGTGATAGCATATGTTGTGTATGGAAGCAAATCAAAGAATCAGCAATCCAATTCCTTGGAGATTAAAGCTCCACATGGCTATGAGATTTATGGCTCTAAAGAATAGATTTTTCCATAGAAGCAAACAGGAACTGCTTTAAACATTAATGGTGCAACCAGCCTTCAACTGTGGATCAGTGAGGCCAGGCATGTTCAGGAAGATGGGCATGGTCTGCCGTCTGCAGAATGCAGTTGTTTATGTTTCTATATAGTGTTATAACAAAGTCTCATATAGTGATTAGCTTTGAGACACTAATTTTGGAGGCTGGAGGTCTAAGATGAAGGTGTCTACAGACTCTATGCTCAACAAGGGCCCTCATTCTGACTTGAGATGGCTTCCTATTGCCCTGCCTCTAAGATGGTGGTAAGAGATAGTTTTCCTGTGTCCCTTCTTATGAGGACACTGCTCATAAGACTCATAAGTCCAAAGACTCTCCCTCATAATCCCATTACCTCCTAAAAGTTCCTGTGAATATTGTCACTATGGGGCTTTGGGCTTTAAGAGAGAACTTTGATGGAGTGAGTGCCACCAGACATGATTCCACAGTACCAGCCTTGTAGTGGTGTGTCTCCTATAGGGGACACAGGTTTTGTTACCACAGCAGCTAAGCAGAATGGTGCTTCAGGTTAGCACAAAGAGGGCAGGGATGCTGCCAAGCACCCTTCAGTGTACAGTACAGCCCCTCACTCACAGATAACACCACTGATGGAGGTGACCATGGCCTGGCCACCTGGTGAGGTGGAAGAAGGAATGGTACAGCTTATTTGCTCATACTTTTACAGTAACTGTCAGGGTGTACTATTGACAGATGCCATTAAAACAGATTAAACAAACAAACAAACAAAAACAAACAAACTCGGAGCATCCACTAGCAGAGGCACTATGGGACTGGCCATGTTCTGCTGTGGAGTCAGATTCGTGGAAAGACATTTGTGTTTAGTACCTCAGGCATGGCTGTCTTTGCAGTTCCAGGGCTGCAGAACAAGACACCAATGTCTTTCTTTTCTCACATACCTCTGCTTGATTACCCCTGGGTTTCTTTTATCTGTCTCATCTCTCCAGCTTTCCCTCTGTCTCTCACAGGTATGTCATACCCCTCCTGGTACCCCTGGGTGTGGCTCTATCACCTATTTCTGGTGTAATTATAATTTTTAGTTGTGTAGCTGTGTATTTTCTTCCTGTGTCCATGGGCTATTCATATTCCTAACATATCTATGTAGTTGAGGAACAGTCAGTATGGTCATTTGTTCCCTGCACCTTCATGGCTGTTCTTAGAAATCTGATCTTGCTTCAGAGGATAGCAGACAGAGCCTGAGAGCGGGCCCTGTAGTCCTGGGTGAGCACTTTCCCTCCCTAATCCTCAGTTTCTTCTTTTGGAATACTCACCCAGCAACACTGACCTCTGTGCACAGAGTGAAGATGGAAGAGTTTCCAGTGAACAGCAGTCTTCATTGCAGGATTCATGGAATGAGGGTCAAGGTAGCTCATTAACAGTTTCCAATCCCACAGGGCATGTTTTAGTGTGTAGGTTACATGGAGGGGATGAAGGCAGCGTTTTAACATGGTGTATTGAGGTGACTTTGTCCTCTCCTAACATGTCTCAGGGACACAGAATTGGCCCATGTGGTGTAGAAACTCGAAAGGTCCTGGGCCACAGAAGCTTCTTCAGCCTGGAGCTCCATGCTGCTAACCTGCCTTTTCTGGGAGACCATCCTCACTCCCGCCTGCTCCTGGTCTGGCCACATAGCATGGGTGCTGTGTCCACACAAGGGGATGATGTGGGACCTGAGGGCATCTCTTCACAGAGCTAAAGGATGGTGTCCTGAGGAGATGGACCACACAACTGTTTTTATGAAGTTGTGAATTGCTTCCTTGTGTGGACACCACAGGCAGTAGTACAGGTATAGACTGCTTTCTGGCCCTCAGTGCCACCTTGTGGTGAGAAGGATGACCAAGCTACTTATGTCACCGTCTACTATTCTATTGTACCCCCCAATTCACCATGTGCATGCATGCCCCAAAACAACAGTGCCCTTCACTCATATTTCCCATGAAGCTATCCCTGGCTATCTCTTTCTGTGTATATCTAGACTTTTGTGTTGCCTTCCATCTCTTGACCATGGCTTATCTTTTTCATGGTTCATGAACTTCTTGAGACAAGAGTTCACCTGTACATTGCCACTGCCCTGGCCTCCTTTCAGAGTGCCTGTGTGGTGCCACAATATGCAATTATGTAAATAAAGAGGTTCTGAACATTAGATAGAATATTTCACTTTATTTTGCATTTTTACCTTCTCCTTGCTATTGTCATGGTCAGTCTTAAAAATTCCACCTGGCAGCTGTGTCGTCTTGGACTCCACCTCTGACTTTATCCTATTTGCTTTAACCTTTGTGTCTTTCTTGGGTGAATCGTGAAGTGAATTTTGCAGGTGCCATTGATCATCTGGTCATACAGCCCACCTCTCCAAAGAACAGGGATGCCCCTTTCTGTGTCGTCATCTAAGGGGAATTTCCCAGGAAGGTTATCAGATTAATTCAGGTAATTTCGAATACCAGTCCACTTTGAGTTTAACTATTTATTTTTCTTCTTAGAAAATGTGTGGTTTTGGTGAAGGTCGAATATCCTCCCTTCATTTTTCTTATCTAGATCAGGGGTTCCTCAACATCAGCAAATTATTCAAATGCACACATTGGCTTATGAGAGCTTAGGAAGGTGCAGAAGCAAGGCAGATTAAAAGAGAAATTTCTCCAAGGTTTAACTTTCGATATTTTTCGGGGGCAAATCCTAGAGAGTGTCACTCTCTGTTTTAATGCTGGACAGCAGCCATGAGTCAGAGTTTGCAGAACACCCTGGGAATCAGTCAGCCACATTAGTGTGCTTTGGGGGCTGTGAGCAGCAGTAGTATTAAAGGTCCCTTCTGTGTGTTCAGTGCACCTTTGACTAGGAGTAATTGTGAGGAGGCATACCCTGTGACCAAATGAAGACCCACTTTGGCTGTGTTCCATCTCAGCTCTGCCTTTGCCAGGGTATGACCACAACCCTGCTCTATGTCAAGTCCCCTCAGCCAGCAGATACCACAGTGTAAACAAGAAGAAGCACTATCCTAGAAGTCTTCTGAATTTTCTTTTTTTGTCAAGTTCTTTGAAGAGACTGGATCCTTTTTTTTTTTTAATAAAATGTCTTACTTTCTGGATATGTTGGGTCGTTTGGTTGAGCTGTCATTAGACTTATTTCTTAGTTGTTATACTGTCTATAGAGTGTCAACTGGGGTTAAAGTGAATCCCAATCTTGTTCCAGTTGTCTTGGAAGCCTGCCTTTGCAGTAGAGGACTGAATTGAGAGCTGATGGTCATACAGAAAATAAATTCTGAGAGTGAAGAAGGGCAGGTTTCCCAGACAACAGAGAACTGCAATGCATGCTTTATTGGGAGCAGTTAGCTAGCTAGCTGTCACCCTGTGAGTGCTGTAGGGGCAGGTGTGTGACAGAATGGCACAGGACACCATGCTGGAAGGGCAGGAAGGCAGCCCCCTGCCATGTGGCCTTCCTGAGTGCCCATCTAGGATGTCTGTGAGAGTCAGAGCTAGTAATAAGGCTCGCCTGTGTGTGTGTGTGTGTGTGTGTGTGTGTGTGTGTGTGTGTGTGTGTGTTTGTGTGTATTGTGCGCATGTGTGCTTGCAGGTGTGTTTGACTTAGGGTGGTGTGTGTGTGTGTGTGTGTGTGTGTGTGTGTGTGTGTGTGTCTGTTTAATTCTGACACTGGCATTGAAATTCTCCACTATGTAGTTGTCTCCCTTTTTTTACCATCCCTGGAGTTATCACACTCACTTTTCACACGTGTTTCTAGGGTTAAAGAGCAGCCTAGAGCCCACTGGTGAACATCAGAGTGCACTCCTGAGATGGTCCTGTTCACTCTTTTGGGTTTCACTGGGAATTACAAGTGTGTGTGTGCGTGCGTGCGTGCGTGCGTGCGTGCGTGCGTGCGTGTGTGTGTGTGTGTGTGTGTGTGTGTGTGTGTGTGTGTGACCCACCCAGTGCCTCCTCACTGGAGAATCTCCTCAGTGTGAAATATTCTGGGCACTCAAGTATTTTTAAGTACAGGATCTGTGGAAAAGGGACAAACAGTTGTTTAACTCTTGCACTGGCTGCTCTGGCTGTTACCAGTTAATAAGATCATCTCTAAGTCCCATCTGTAGGTCTCCATGTTCTTGTGTGTGTTAGTAAGTCTGTCTGTCATGGTTGATGAAGTAAACACGGGCATACATGTCCTGGGCTTCAAGCCGCACCTGCAGGAAGTGAGAGTAGCAGGTAAACTCTAGGGTATCCTCGGGTTAGCTGTCCTGACTCTTTGGAAGAATAGACTGGTGCAACTGGACAGGTGTGGAAAGGAAAGCTACATGTGGTGACAGACAATATCACATGTGATGGTGATAGAAGCCTGGTGTCATGATTAATGTTAATGCTGCCATCCTGGATAAACAGAGGACCCTGTCTACATTGATTCATTTTTATAAACTGTAACAATTACTTCTGAGTAATGTTGGCATATGATAATCCTTAAAATAAGCTGTGTCTAATTAAATCATTTATCTCTACTGTATGCCAATTTAAAGATGTCGTCTGTGTTCTTTTCAGGGGAAAGAAGCAGGTTGCCATGGAAATGGCATAGGGAACAGTGACAAGCAGGAAAGCTTAGCGGTTTTGCATTTGGAAATATTTGTGACGTAGGTAGCTGTGTATGTAGTAATGTTGTGCCACAGAGCCATCTGCCTTTGGGAGTGTGTGTCATAGGCTTTTGTGGGAAAGCATTTCTATTAGAAGCACAACTTTGGTTAGTTTAGTATTTGTGGATTATTAAGGTATCAGATTTGTGGACAATAAAGATGCAATGGAATCCTAAAATTCTTTCCAGTATGCAACGGTTGTATGACATCACAAGTCACATAGAGAATTTAGAAAGCTATTTTCATCTGGAAAGAAAGCACATACACAGGAAGATGTCTTTTCTGAACTGAATACTAAATAAGCCGGCATCACCTGTACCCTGACTAATGCTCATTTTGATCAGTGTCAGTGCGACCATTTTTCCTTCTATTAAACCACATCACATATTGTTGGGAATCAGAGTGATTCCCGTTTCCTTCTCCTCCCACTTGCCCTCACTTAGTTTCACTGTATTGCTATAATTTGGAATTCTTTTTTTTTTATAAACACACATACAGTTTAGAATGTTTCCTTTTAAAAGAGAATATTCTCTTCATCCATTTTAGAATTCTGATAGGATTTAAAAGAAAAGAGAAACATAGCTGTGAGTCTTATTAAACTTAACAAATCATCACATTTATTGAATGCTGTGCTAGCCCTTGTACTGACCATCATGCTCCTATCTCTGTGGGGTTTATGGACCAGTTCAAGCTCCGCTGAGATGCTGTGTGAGTTTTCTACAGTACTGAGGTTTCAATGTTTTCATCTGTATCTTTGTCTGTTAGTCAGACTGTCTGTTTCCCTCTCTGTTTCTCCCCTCCCCCACTAGGCCTCATCGCTCTCTAGCTAGAACCCTATGTATGCTAAGCTAAGTAAGTTCTCTATAGATAGGGCATACCCTCCACTCCATTTCCCATCTTGTAGTAGACGGAGAACATTTGTGACTTTGTAGATGTTCCTGCCATGTAGAAGAGGAACTTGACATGGGTGTTTTGACCAGTAGAACACAGCAGATATGACTTAGCCAGCTCTT
The DNA here is from genome assembly GCA_030556225.1 of Cricetiscus sungorus. Lineage (NCBI taxonomy): Eukaryota > Metazoa > Chordata > Mammalia > Rodentia > Cricetidae > Cricetiscus > Cricetiscus sungorus. The sequence goes on along the minus strand of JANBXA010000600.1, from coordinate 71,794,431 downwards.
GGGCTTGGGTGTTCTGAGACTGGCAGCTTGTACTTCCTGCCTCTTGGAGCCCACTCATCATGTAAACATTTGCAGGCAGCTCTGTGGACAGGAGCCCAGGCTCTCAGGTGCCCGTCTCATGTGAGTCATGTCTTAGAAGTGGAAGTGCCAACCCCAGTTGAATAGCCCATCTGTTCTTACAGGGAGCAGAGGCAAGCTGCATGCCACACTCTGTTGAAGTTGCATATTTGTAGAGCTCTGACTGTAACTCAGTGTTAGAAGATCCACAAGACCCTGTGTTTGAGCCTAAGCACATTAAAAATGTTGCATATTCATAAGTAGCCAGGTGACTCTTGTCTGAGGTCACTAACCATTTGTGAGGTTACAGTAAATAACTAGTGCCCTGTTTCTTCTGTAACTCTACCCTGCTGGAAATATGCTGATGTTGACCGCCCTTGTCAGAAGAATGAAGCCAAAGAATGCACCTTTTGAGCAGATATGTCAAGGATGAGTTGAATCTTTGGAAAAAGGCAGACTCACGATCCTTCTGTCTTACCTGTTGGAAAAGATTATTAAAGAGGGTGAGGATGGTGTCTTAGGGTTTCTGTTGCTGTGAAGAGACACCACGACCATGGCAACTCTTATAAAGGAAAACATTTAATTGGAGTGGCTTGCTTATCATTCAGAGGTTCAGTCCATTTTCATTATGGTGGGACATGGCGACATGCAGGCAGACATGGTGCTGGAGAAGGAGCTGAGATTCCTACATCTTCTAGGCAACAGAAAGTAGACTGAGTGTCACACTGAGTGAAGCTTGAGCAAAAGAGACCTCAAAACCTGCCCCCACAGTGACACACTTCCTCCAAAAGGCCACACCTCCTAATAATGCAACTCCCTTTGGGGGCTGTTCTCTTTCAAACATCCACAGATAGACATAAAAGGGCTATGGGAATTAAGGCATGGACACAGGTGCCCTTTGTAGAAGGATGGAGGGTCTGTGGAAGCTCAGCACTGGCAGGACAAGCCCAGGGTGAATAGTGCTGGCTGGCCTTGTCCACTTGTGTTAGTCTTCCCAGGCAGTAGTGCCTCTAATCAAGCCCTTTTCTACCCCTAGCTGCTTTAAGTTGGAGGATGTCTCTTTATGGGCATAAATGATATTCTTAGTATGCTTGTCTGAGGTTCTGTGTTTCCTTGGCAACAGGCATGAAGCTCAAAGCCAGTGCTTTCTGAGGGGGACCTGTCTAAATGCTGTTTTCAATGGCCTTCCTGGGCATCTTTGTTGTTCTTTTGCAGCTGCCATTCCTAAGAAACACAAACATGAGACTCAGCGCCCACGCGGAGTTTATTGAGAGAGGGGAGAGAAAGGGGGTAGCTGGTGGCCAACCAAAAGCGGAGAGAGAGAGGGAGCAGGGTGCGGGGCGCTTGCTTTAAAAGGGGGGCTTGCGCATGTGTAACCGGGTCCCCTGCGCAGCCAGGTAAAAGCTTGAACAGCCAGGTAATGCCTGACATAGTGATGACATGGCCATAGGCATCCCGCCCATTGTCAGAGGCAGGGTCCACAGACTGCTGAGTCCCAACAATCTTAGTTGTGCACGAGATGTCTGGTTTGTTAAAGTGCTTTGGCACCATAGACTATGTCAGGGGTACATGCAAACTGAGAGGCCATCAATTCAGATACCTCATGCCTAGTCCTGTGCCAGTGACTTTGGTGAGCACAGCCTTGGTTGTATATTGGCAAACGTTTAAATGTTGGATTTCTGAGCAAAAATATTAGCCTGTTAGCATTTACTTGTTTCTCGGGTATAAGCCCAGGCTATTAACATAATGTCACTGGTTGAGTTTTGGGCTATTGTGAGTCACTCTAGACTTGGCCTGTGGGATAGTAAGAATGGTGTCATATGTTCTGGGAAGTATCTCTTATTTTCTATCCAAGGAGAGGTTCTTAACCCATGGAGGCTCCCTTTGTACCAACTATCCACTTCTCCACTGGGCTCCCTATGAGCTGGTAGTGAGAGTACAAAGCTCTTACAGCTCCTGTGTTTCTTTGGTAATATGATGAGCTGGTAGTATTTCATGATTTACTATTATGGTTTCTGTTATAAAACACTCAGAGTACAAATTCACTACTTTAAGCAGTTTAAAGGCATAATTCAGTGGCACTACATACATCAGCGTTGTTGTGTAGCCACCAGAACTTTCCTGCTCTCCTAAGCAACTCCCCACTAGATAGTAACTTCTCATTCTTTATCTTTTAGCCTTATAAACTATTACAAACTGCCATTTGAGTTTCTGTTTCTGAATTTGCCTGTTTTGCATACCTCACAGCAGTGGAGCCCTCTGTCATTTTTCCTTTTTGACTGCCTTATTTTGTTCCACACAATGCTCTCCATTACAGCTTGCATGCTTCCCCCCTCCCCCACCATTTGGCCATTGGTAGTAAAGCTGCCATGTGCATAGGTCCGCACAGATGTTTTAGTCCTACTTTGAATTCTCCTGACTGATTTTTAATGTAACCATGAAGCCCCATGTGAGGAAGCATTGGTCTTGTCTAAGCTACCTGTTTTGTTTCTGGGTGTTGGGCCTCTCTAATAAGGTCAGGTGCTGTTCTGAAGGTTTGTACAGCTGGTGAGTTAGGGGACTGGGGTTCATGTGATTGGGGAATAGAGTGGGCTGGAGTAGTCCCACACACTCAGTCAGAATGGACACCATGGACCTCAGAGAGCTCAGAGAAAATGGCTTCAGCAAGTGGCCCTGCAGATGGGATCCAAATCTGTGCTCCTAGAAGCATGTGCTTCTTCCAGGGGGAGGCACAGATAGAAATCTGTTTCTTGTGAGTTGCTTGGTTCAGGTGGAGGTGACTTTAAATCGATCAGATGCACCTCTAGCAAATAGGACATGCCTGAAAATACAAGTCACTATGAAACATGTTCTTTTTAATTTAATTTAATTTTTTTTAAGTTTAAAAGTCTGTTTCCAAACATAGGTGAAAACCCCTGGGTTGTTTAACTGAGGAGGAGAGAGACTGCTGTCTTCCCCTCCAGGTGCCCCTCCAGGATGTGGCTGTGTAAGCATGTGTACTGTGTTCAGCCCTGCAGTGGCTGCAGACAGCTCTTGCACCCGTTTGTTTGGTATGGTCCTATATAAAGCTGTACCTCTCCAGTGGCTACTACACCCATTGAGTGGCGGCAATGGGGAAAAGGTAGAATTAAGATCAGTTAAGAGAGAGTTGAGTCCAGCATGTTGTGTGCAGCTTTGGCCACAATAGGAGGAGGAGGAGGAGGAGGAGGAGGAGGAGGAGGAGGAGGAGGAGGAGGAGGAGGAGGAGGAGGAGGAGGAGGAGGAGGAGGAGGAGGAGGTGACTGTGGTGGTAGTTAAGTGGGAAGAGATGCTCCACCAGTCAGTCAGCATTGATTATGCTTGGATTTTTGTTTACCATCTCAATTAATAAATGCAGAAAGCAACACTAAGTATCCATTTAATAAAATGAGACTAAGTAGGGAGTTGTTTAAAGATCAGGAGTGGTAGACCCCTGATGACACTAGAAATACAAAGAGCAAATAGCTTGGGGCTTATCTAAAAAAAAAAATGAAGATGGAGAGGGAGGAGCCAACCTGTACGGTTCTTGGAGCATGTTAGGACCATCAAGTAGAACACAGACCAGGATGATAGGGAGTACACAAACACACAAACAATTCCCTACCTTTCTCCAGCTCTCACGCTACCTCTTCTTAGAACCCTGAACACAAATCCATAGAACCCAGCAGTTTACAGAACACCTGCTGTAGTGCAGCTGGGTCAGTGGCATGCATAAGTTCAGCATGCTGTTGCGATATGGAGGGAATATCAGACACGATGTTTGATGCAGCTGGTTGGTTCAGCTTTCCCAGGGCTGGCAGGATCTCCTCCCTGGGAGAGCTGTGGTTTTTCTGCTTCTGCTGATTCTGCAGGTGCTGGCTGCTGGTGCTTGACATAGGGCCTTCTTCCTATGAAGTCAGGCTCCTGAGACAAAACTAAATGGATATCTTACTCTAGAAAAGGGGAAAACTAGCTTAATAAGGGAGGGATATTTCAAATATATATAGTACAGCTAATTTGGCTGTTTTTAGCTAATTGGCAAAAAATAAAAAATACTAGAAAAAGACTCCAAAAAAGTAAGTTATAGGTTAATATCTCTGATGAATATGTATAAAAGTTAATTTAGACTTCTGAGGCGAAACAAGTTTTCTTGAGTTCTCAAATGCATGCTTGAACACTGTGGTGTTGGCTGGGGCTTAATTTAGTCACCCAGAGGACTAGTGTAGCTTGATCAGAGGTTAGAGAGACAGGGCAGCAATAAGCCCCTGCTGTGACTCTGCTGTGCCTGCAGAACACTGCAGGAGCCCCTTAGCGTGAAAGGAAGGTAATGGATAATGAAACAGGTTTCTACAGCACTCCTGCTTGTTTTGAGATAGGATACATATCCCAGCCTAGCCTCGAACTCTGGATTCTCCTTCTTCAGACTCCTAAGGGCTGCAGTGATACTGGCTAGAGCCCCTCTTGATGCTCATTGGGTTCTGAGGTCACTGGGTCTCCAACATGGAACACCTACATCTGGTGAAGAATTTGAGAATTCTGGCTTGGGTGCTCTTCAGAGACTGGGCATGACTTCTCCACTTAGTAACCTTCTGGTGCAGCTGAATCTCTACACTGTCTCCTCATAGCCATTACCATACACTTTGGGGGAGGGGTTCTGGTGTGCTCCAACCCCTTAGAAGGTTCTGAAAAGTTCTGGTATGTGTGAGTCAAAGGACTTTGACAGAGACACCTAGACAGCCTGAGTTACTAAGAATAGACTTTGTATACCTCATGTTAATAACCGTGATGTTTTCCTGGTTACCATAACCATAAAGGCAGGTCTTGTTTGTTTTTGTTTGTTTGTTTGTTTGTTTTTATTTTTCGAGTCAGGGTTTCTCTGTGTAGCTTTTTAGACCAGGTTGGCCTGAAATTTACAGATGTCCACCTGCCTTTGCCTCCCGAGTGCTGGGATTAAAGGCTGTACATAAAAACGTTTTGTGGAGCTCCATGTTGCATTCCAGCTTGACTTCCTTTTTTGTCTAAGTCAGAATGTATCACTTCCCCTTGTGGCAGAAAAGCAACCTTAAACTGCACAACACAGACTACTAATGCTAGAATCTTGTTCTTGAGGTGAAAGCTCTGTTCTAAGACTCTGATGATATTTTTATTCTGTGCCTCCTTTGTTTTGCTAAAAACAAATTTAGATGATTTATCAAAAGAGCAATAAAAACTCATCCCCCATCAGTGCAATTAGGAAGAGAGAGGTGGAGGAGTTAAGAGCATCAGACACATGGAACTAGACCAGTTAAAGGGAGGTAAGGAAGCTAGGTTGTGTTGCAACCATTTCCTGAAGATCCAGTTTATAGCCAAAGAAAATAGGGGTTCAAATGGCTGCATTTTCAGGCTGCAGATGATGTATTTTCCATATTTTCCAAACACTTTGCCCTTGCTTATAAATGTATCAGAAGTTCAATCAGCACTTTCATAGTCACCGGGAATGTTTTTGGTGGCAGGTATTATATTTTGCAAGGATCTCCCTAAGTGCTTTTTGTATCATTGGTGAGCAGGTATGATAAAATGTACTACAGACTCATTTTTGTTACGTGGAAGATGTTTGGGGAAATAAGTGCTCAATCTCCACATCATCTACATGGAACAGTTTACATCTTTCACCAGATGTGTGGGAGTTTTCTCACACTAAGCAATTCTCAAATTCCCTGAAGATGACACAGGCCAAGGGCTTAATCTCACAATATCACCCCCATGTGAGGTATCATAACTTCTTTCCAATCTACTTATAAATTGGAGGTTCCTATAACCCCTTTATCACATTTGATCATTTGCTAAGATGGCTATGCCTCCTGGAACTCAGAGAAGCACTGACCAAAAGTATTGATGAAGGAGACTTGTAAGGATATAACAGATAGCCAGATGGAAGGGTAAGATGTGGCAGGATCTGTACTACAGAAGCATCTTTCCTGTGGATTAGGTGTACTACTTCTAGGCATATAGAGATGTCCACCAGCCTTGGAGTGGCCCAACACTTATCTTTTAGGGATTTTTATTACAAAACCATCACATACACACTATTGATTATTATTTTCAACCTTTCTTCTTGAAGGAAAAGGTTGTTTTCCCTAACCCTAACTCTTGTTAGGGTTTCTGTTCTTGTTATAAAACATCATGATGGAAGCCACTTTGGGAGGGGAGAGTTTGTTTCACTTACACTTTCACATTAGTCCATCTTTGAAGGAAATTAGGGCAGGAAACTAGAGTCAGGATCTTAAATAGAAGCCATGGAGGAACTTTGCTTACTGGCTTGCTCAGCCTGCTGCCTTACACAACTCAGGACCACCTGCCCAGGAGAGGTATTGTCACAGTGGGCCCTTACACATCAACCATCAACCAAAACAATGCCATCCAGGCTTGCCTACAGGTGAATCTTGTGGAGGAATTTTCTCAGTTGAGGTTTCCTCTTTTCAGATGACCCTAGCCCTTGTTAAGTTGACATAAGAACTAGCCAACACAGTTTACCCATCATCAGCTTGACACAAAAATGTGTTGTTATTCAACTCTAAGCTTTTTTTTTCTTGCTTATCCACAAGATCTTTAATGTTTGCATCATGATATAAAGTATTCCAACTTTTAAAAGTTCTGCAATCTTTCAAAATCCAAACAGGCTGAAAGTTTAGTTTCTAAAATATCCAAAACCTCTTTCAAAATTCTAAGTCTCTCTAAAAGATCTAAATTCTCTGTAAAAAAGCTACCTGGAATTCCTCTAAAACCTTCAAAGTTGTTAAAACTCCAAAATCTTCTTAAAGTTCAAAATCTCTCAACTGTAAGTTCCTCTAAAAGAAAAATCAGTTAAATACTTTTTTATCCCAATAGGGAGTAACCAAGGAATAATCAAAATGGAAGTCTAACAGTGTGGACTTCACTGTCCGATTTCCAGGACTCACTCATTATCCTCTGGGCACCAAATCACATGGAGTTAGACATACTTTGGGCAGCCATCTACAGCACACACAACGTGTCTCACAGAGTCAAGCCAGCTCCACTCCATACCTACTGCTGTCCTTGGTGGTCATCCCATGGCGCTGGCGTCCCCAATATGCAGGATCCTCCCTGTTACTGGACTGTGCCTTCAAGATTGGCCTCTCCCAGTGCCAAGATTCAGCTGCTCTCCGTAACTTCTTTTTGCTTTCAAAACCAGTGCCACCGGGATACTCTTGCATATTGCCAGGTTTGGCTACCAAGGAGCAGCCTTGGCCCCAGCACCTTTGTACCATGGCTTCTGCGCACTCAAAGATTTTGCTTCAATGATGCTGGTCTCCTCTTAATAGCAACTGATTTCCCGGCTTCAGCTGACCAGAACTACAGATTCTTAATCTAAAAATAATTAATTACCCCAATAGAGTCTTTAAGGGACTCCTAAACTTCCCTCTGAAACTTCTCTGAAAACTCTTACCTTCTAAGCTCCCTCAATACAGCCTGCTGAGCTCTGGAGCATGCAACAGTTTTTGCATCAGATGATACCACAACCCTCCCCAAAACTTACAGTCAGATCTGTAATTCCTCAATATACTAGCAATTTTGGTATAAGGTAATGTTTTTTATGTGGTGGTAGCTTGAAAGTCATGAAGTGTGTGTGCACGTGTGCATGTGTGTGTCATGGAATCATATTCAGAGGTTGTGCAGAGCTACTAAGGTCAGTCATGTGGCAGAGGAGGCCACAAAAGAGTCCATTTTGTGAAGCTATGAAAGTGAAGTCTGAATTACATTGGAGTTTCCAAGATGTTGGAGATACCAGAGCCAGGAGACATGTACTAAGGAGAGTTGAAGACAGGGAAGTGAACAAGCCCATGTTCCAGTATTGCATGTCGCAACACTGGAAGGTAGAAACATCTAAGTCTTTTGACACAAGGCCCAGAGCTACAGGATTTGTAGTTTGCCTGTTAGTCAAGCATTTCCTAACTAAGCCCCAGTTTCTTCATTCTGGAATGGTAGGTAATGGGCCCCTGTATGTTTAAGTGTGAAGCTTTAGGACTTTATCTGTGGTTACAGTTAAGAGATTTAGACTTTTAAGCAATATTACAACGGAAAGATTATGGGGTCTTTTTAAGTTGGGCCAAATGCATTTTGCATTGTAATATGGCCATGAGTCTATGAGGACCACAGAGTGGAATGTGATGGTTTGATTGAGAATGGCTCCCATAGCTCTCTATGTCTGAATATTTGGTCCTTAGTTGGTGAACCTTATAGGTTTAAGGATTAAGAGGTGTGGCCTTGTTGGAGGAAGTGTGTTATGGGGGTGGGGTTGAGGTTTCAAAAGCCCATGGCATTCCTGGTATGTCCTCTGCCTTGTATTTTTGGATTAATTGTTACCTCTTGCTCTTCTAATAACCACAAATTAACCATCTGGAATTGGCAGTCCAATTAAACATTGCTTTTATAGGTTACCTTGGCCATAGTGTCTTATCACAGCAATAGAAACGTTACTGGATGTCCTAAGCTTCTAATCATGGTTGGCCTTTCTGGTGACTAGATCCTCCAGAAGCCCACCAGGACTTACCTCAAGAGGTTGGGAGCTCTGTGTCACAAACTAAGATTGACCAAATATTGGACTGGGAGACAATGGACCCATTTCCCTGATGCTGAGGGAATCAAAAGAATTTTAAGAGCTCCATGCCATGAAGCAGCAATGACTACACAGCTATAAGCAACACACTTCTTCCTTTCAACCCCTTTAAGTTTAGAAGGTTTGAGAATGCATAACAGAAAGTGGCTACACTGTTAACACTTTACATTAGTGTAGTTCGTTTGATACATTAGGTAAAGCCCGTTCTTAGTTCTTCCTTAATGTCCCATTACTGTCCCAGGATCCCATCCAGGATACCAATTACACACACTCATCATATCTCCCAGGACCACTGTGGACTGTGAGAGTTGTTCAAGCTGCCCCTGGAGTAAGTAGGCAGATGGAGGGAAGGGAATGGGAGCCTGATGGGGCAGCTGATTGGAGTGTTGTTTAGATGGTGTTTTAAAAGCACTCTCCTAAGAAATGTATTTATTATTTCTAGGAACTGGCAAACCCTCCCATAAGGCCTCAGATGTTAAAGTGTTGGAATATTAAAAATACCACATGGTTAATAGAGTTAGGTATTTCATATAACTACTGTATGCACACCAATAGGAGTCCTTTGTGGTGGGATTATTTCACTTAACATAATGTCTTTAATTTAGCTTGGTGAACCTGAATGTTCACTGCATTATTTGTCAAAATGTCCTTCAATTTTTAAGGCTGGCTAATAGACATTTGACTATATAGATTATATGCTGTCTACCCATATAATATAGTTTTAGTGAAGGTCAAAAACATTTCACTTCATTTTTAAATCCTCATGATGTCCTCTGGCCCATAAGCTTTCTTTGGAAGCTCCTTCCATCTCACCTAGGGGACAACCTAGATGGAAAGGGGGAAAAAAGTCATGCTTATTTTTGGTAGAATTGTGCTAAATGGATCCAGACAAAAGGCCACTTGGTCACATGCAATTAACACTGTTGGTCCCTGCATGTCAGCATTCAGAGAGGCAACAGAATTGGATTCTGGGATGCAATTATGGCTTGCTGTCCTTGTCTAGAGAGAGGCATTGAGGGGCCTGGCTCACCTGATGGTGACCTACATCCCCACCAGGAGCTGGGGTAGAGCCTTTTGTCTCCCATCAGAAGGGCTGGGCTATCAGACTCAGAACATTTTCTTTTTTAAACCTAAGGCAGTTTCCTGCTCTAATTACTGCTCTGTCTTTTACAGCAGAGATAAATCAGTGGGAGGATGTGGGGAAGGCAAGCTAAAGCATGATGACATTTTGACAAACGTTTTACAATAAAAAAGTATTCCCCAAGAGAAGGTTAATACGCTTATCACCATGTTAGTGCTAGCAGCCTGAGGTGTGTGTCTGGGCTAGCCAGGCTGCTAGTATTGTCCTGGCCAAGTCTCACATGCATGCACAGTGCTTGGATTCCACCCACCTGCTCCAGTGTCTTTGAAGAATGGAAGTCCTATCTGCTCACAGATTTCTTGTATCCAGTCTTTCTACTGTCTTCTGTGATCAGCCTTTCCCATCATCTCCTAGTTAAGTGGCTGCTTCCTTCCGCTCTGCTGGCATGTCACTGAAGAGTCATATTAATTTTAACATTAGTCTAAGTACTTTCAGTTTGCTTCCAAACAAACACTCATTAAAGGCGGCTGCGGGGCATCTGGCATTGTTTGTTGTGTTGGATCATCTATTCCTTCTTCCCCTCTTATTCATTTTTTTTAATGTAGATTTTACTTTAATTGGGTTAGGTATATGCTGTTTAAACAGGAAACAGCTTTAATAAGACATAGTTTGCCCATCATATAGTTTCACCCATAAAATATTTGGTCTGATATAGTCCATTGTGTTCATAATTGTCTTTGTCATGTAGTTTTAGACTGCACATTATCATACCATGCTGTGTGAATAGGCCACCTTGGATTTATCCATTCCTCAGATTTGTATGCTTGGGTTGCCTTCACGTTTTGGCTTTTGTGAATAAAGCCTCCATGTGTAGGTTTCTGTGTGGACTGTTTACATTTCTCTTGAATTTGCATGTAAGTTCATATGTGGCACCTATTTAACCTTTGGGCAGACTTCTAGACTGTTTCCAAAGTAGCCACATCAGTTTTCATATTTTTTGGCAATGTATATTAATTTCATATTTTATGAATTAAATAAAACATTTCATTTTTATTATCTTATTATTATTTAAAACATTTAACATTTTTGAATACATATTAAAGTCACCCTAATGGGATAATTTTTGGAATTGGGAAATAACTGAGTAGTTACTGAAAATATGGATTATTCAGTGTACTCAAATTAGTACTTCATCACTTGCTACAACAGATGTTAACATGGTACCAGGTTGAGTTGCTGAATCTCTCTGAGCCCAGGTTTGCCTGTTGTGTGTCTTGTAGGATGCTTGTAAATAGATCCACATGTTGTGATGTCCAATAAATGAGAGCCTTTGTCATTGTGCATACTCATTTTTACCTGCTTCTTCCTCCTCTGGAGGAAGAGGTAACTAACAGTGTGCTCTAGAGGACACTGTTGTGTACTGAGCAGAGGTGAGTACATTTGAAGTATCCAGAAGGCAAACCAGAGCTTCAAGAGCTGACTCTGAACGTCCTTTGTGATGTCTTAAGGTCACTCTGATACTTCTGAGCTTTGCTTTATCTTTGGGGACCCTATTAACAATACATCATAAAATCTGCACATCTTTAATCATAATCCTGCACATTTTTGCTTTCTTTTTCTTTCCCTTTTTCCCCTTGTTCTCTTATATATTACAGCCTGACTGCAGGCCCCCATCTCTCCTCCAGATTCATGGCCCCTCGGGCCCTCCTCAGAAAACAGCAGGCCTCTCAGAGACATCAACCAAACATGGCATAATGTGTTACTATAGACCTGGCACATACTATCACATCAAGGCTGGACAAGGCAACCCAGTAGGAGGAAAAGGGTCCCATAAGTAGGCAAAGAGTCAGTGACCATGCTCTTGGTGTCCCTGATCCTCTGGCTCCTCCAATGCTTCGTCCTCTCTTCTGCAGGAATTTCTGAGCTCTGCCTGATGTTTGGCTGTGGAACTATGCATCTTGGTTTCTAGATGAAGTCTCTCTGGTCTCTTTGATGAGGATTTTCTAGGCTATTGTTCCGGTTGCAGGTAGGACAAGACTGTAGGTCAAAGGTTTTGTGGCTGAGTTGGTGTTACAATCCCTCTACCTGAGGCCTTGCCTAGTTACAGAAGATGGCTGGTTCAGGCTCCATGTCCCCCAATACTGTACACATTTTGACGGAGAGTTAGAGTCAGGTGGCGTTAATGCTATGAAGATGTGTTAGGTAGGAGGGATTACAGCTGGTTGTGGGAGTAGTTGTGGCACTGGATTTGTAAGGCTGTTTGTTTTCCATTTTGCTGTTCTGTAGTACCATTTGAGGGATGGAGACCTGAATTGTGCCTATAGCTGTAAAGCATTATGCACAGTCTACGTATCTCCATGGAAAGTTTAAATTTTAGTGACAGTGTTCTTGTGACCACTATATGTACCCTCCTCTAGCTTTCACTGCATTTTCTCACTTGCCTTGAAGTTGAATGTCCTTCCTGTGTACTTGCTGGACAAATGAGGCCGAAAGTGTTCATCACACCTCCTTTTCCCTGAGACCTAAATGGTATAGAAGAGCCTTCCATGTCCACTGGCCGCTGTAGGAGGCTGTGGATTAGTTCCCTCTGACCTGCTGTAATAGGATTAGCCAGTCCAACTTTAAGATGCTGTAAGATAAACTGATTGCTTCTGGGGGATACTTTTTGAGCTGCTCAGCACTTTGACCAAAAGAAAGTAAACTCTAGAAGTGAAAACTAGTTCCTAATTTCTGTGTTATTTTGAACTCATTATTTTTTTTACTGACCGAATTCCCTGAGCTGCATTGCAGGTTTCTGCATGGGAGGAGGCAGGAGGAAGTGCCCACGTTGTGTAGCATCTGCTTCCTGCAGAGCAGGCTGATCTTCCAACTGAACCCCTAGGCCATGAACCCTGTCCCACACTGAGGGTGCAAGCTTACTCTATCTCAGCTGCCTTGCTCTGCAGAGTATATCTGTGCAAGTGATGAGTTAAGTTTACCAGGGAGCAGGCAGACTCTTCTTGGACCAGGGCATCTTGGGAAGGAAGTGATGCATTTTTGTTAAAGTGTTTCTGTGCTGTACTTTGCCTATTTGTGACTGTGGTTGAGACTCCATTTTCCTTGGAAATAGATTGCATTCCATTAAACACTCACTTCAAGAAGCATCTAGATGGGGAGATAAGAGAAAATCTCAAGGTCATAGTCATGGTCACAAAATGAACCTGCCCCTGGTTCATTCTTATTCCTCTGGCCCTGAACAGCGCTGTAGCTGAAATATGGCCTGGGTCAGACTCATTGAACTGAGGAATCAGTCTCTACAGGTAAGGGGACTTTATATCCCAGGTCAGAACCAACACTAGGTTACCCAGTGTGAAACCCTGTGATGTACTTAGCTTTTATATCAGTGACAAAGCCAGAGAGTAGCTGGGGATGGGAAGAAGCTATCTAGATTAATTCTGACTGCAAATTGTAGCCTGATTAGATTAGGGATCAAAAGAAAAATCCTCCCAAAGTAAGTACAACACTGAAGACTTTCATATGAAATTTTCATCTAGAGCTATATGATGGGGGGAAAATTAACCCAAATACTCACTTGACAATTTTACAGCTAGCTCAGTGTTGTGTACATGTGATTTGAGATGATTTTCATGAAGCCCAACTCAATAAAAAAGTATCATCTCTTTAGAGTGGAACACAAGGGGCTGGAGAGGTGGTTCCATGGTTAAGAGCACTGGCTGTTCTTCCGAAGGACTTGAGTTCAATTCCCAGCAACCACATGAGGGTCTGATACCCTCTTCTGGCATATGTTCAGATAGAGCTCTCATGTACATAAAGTAAATAAATAAATCTTTAATATAGAGCAGGATTCTCTATGGCTTGTGCACTGATATTGCCTTGTGTTAAGGTATCTTACAAACTTATGTGCAGAGCAGAGGCCCAGAGACAAATAATGTGAGGTAAGTTATTTGTCAAATAAGGTTCTGATGCTCTCATGTTGCTGTGTGTTCTCTTTAACAATAATGGAAATAAAGTTTAGTCTTGAAGTCTTTTAGTCTTATCAAGGCCTCCTTCTTCTTGTGTGGAGTGTTGGGGAGAGTTCCTGGCACCACTCTGATTATTATGAGTTTCTTTCCTGTTTGCACTGTGCACAGTTTTCACATCTTTATAAGGCAGCTTTCATGCATTGATGGGAGATGTTATTCTGTAAATATGTTTCTCATACTGGTTAATTAATAAAGCCTGTGGCCAATAGGAAACAAGATAGGCGGGGCTAGGAGACAAGGAGGAGGAAAGAGGAAGTGGTAAGGAGGGGTCAAGATGTAGAGCATGGAGGAAGGAAGATGCCCACACTGCTCCCCAATAAGATGACCACGTGGAAATACTTAATAAGTAGAAATGGGTTAATAGTTAAGGCAGAGCTAGCACATAAACAATAACAGTAACTGGCCAACAGGATTGTATCAAATACAGAGTCTCTGAGTGTTATTTGGGGCTGGTGCAACTATGGGCCCAGACCTGCATCAGGCGGCTGGCGGGAAAAACCTGCCCGTAACAATTCATATATACTGGTATTTGGAGGAAAGGGTGGGAGAAGAGGAGGTTACATGTAGGGATCACAGCCAGTCCTTACATGTTCTAAAAGAGCATGTGTCCATCCATAAGATGGCCATTCTAATGTCTCCAAGAGCCAACAGCTGAGCTTTGGATGGGTTTCCACACACCTCTTGACCAAGGCCAAGGATCCTGTGCAGTGGGATTTTTCCATGTGGGATGCATGGCTTCCTGAGAAACTGCATGCTCAGCAGCATCTTCATACTAGGAGACATGGAAGCACGTGTGCCACAGGAGGATTACTGATGCTGTCATTTCAGAGCTCCTTAAACCTAGGAAGCAGCAAACTTGAGGCCTCGCTCCATAACACTCAGGGGAAAGCCTGGTTGATTGGGCTTTTCTTTCTTTCACTGGGTTTCAGTGTCACCCTTACAGCAAAGCTTCTGACCAAAGCTGAAGTGCAGGGAGATACAGTGGCCCAGTGCTGTGGGTCACTGCTACAGCTCAGGAAGATGCCAGTGAACTGGTACAATGGACCACTGCTTTCATTCTGTCTAGCAGGAGGGATGACACTCTATCCTGTGCACACTATAAAAGGCGGGAGAAATGGCACTCTGTCCTAAAGGACCACCCCAGGAGGCAACAGGTGAAGATCCTGTGAATAGAAGAAGCCCCTTCACTTGGATTTTATGCATCCAGTTATTTTTGCTGTGGAGAGCAAAGAGCTACAGTATATGGAGCAATGATGGATATGGGTAAAATATATTAGTTCACTGGGTTTGTGTAGATCTAAGCTGGGTGTCAGTGTGGCTGTGCACCTAGGAAGATGTAGGAACCACATTTTTCTCAAGTGCTACAGAGTTCACAGTCCTGTGAGCACAGAGAGACTGGCTCGTAGAACCCTTCTTTCTGTAGCATGCCAGATCTGGCTTGGTGCTGGGAAAAGAGCTGGGATCAGGAAGTACAATGGAGCAGAACATAGATGCTAACACATGGCAGCTCTGCTTCTCTGTGTGTACAGGAGCCTCTGGAAGGGAAGCTTTTATGTGCCCCTTGTAGCGCAATGGATATTTTATTCTTAAGTGTTCAATGGTTGTCTCTCTAGTCATCATTTGTTTCTTGTCACACATAAAAAACAGAATAAGGATGTATTTTGTGAGTTAAACTGTGGGTCCTTTCCCCCCATCAGGTGAACATTTTTCAGATGATGTGAACTCTACTGTTCTAAGAGGTATTGAATTCAAACCTTTACTGGTTTTGAAATCTGACATAGGGAAAGGGAGTTAACAACAGCATTGCTTGGCAGCACACGGCTATCTTCAAGGCATATTTGATCATCTAGAAGCCCAGAGAAGAAGCAGAGGCAAGGGGTGGGCAATGGTTTTAAGATAGTTCTTAGTTGAGAAACAGACTTTAGGGGAAGGGACTGTCCTGCTGCAGGTTAGATGCACATATGTAAGAGCTGGCAGCCAACAGCCCATGGCCGGCAGAGTCTTCAGGGTTTTCTTAGCCTACCTGCTTTCATCACTAGAGATGTCCATGCCACAGAAACAGCTGTATCAGTTGCTTCCAGAGTTGCTGATACACTTCCCCTGAGGCGTGGGGAAATGAATGCTGAAAATGAGGAGTCACTCCTTTGTTGGGATCAGGACCAAACTGACTTGCAGATTTCACACTACTGTCCAGGTGCAGTAGGGTTTTCAAGCACTTGCTAGGCGGCTCTAGAATGGCTCACTAGTGTGCAGAGGTGACCCTACCAGGCCCTGGCTCAGACTTTGTTCTTAATTGATGTCACAATGCATGGTGGAGTGAGCTACATTGGAGATTTAAGTTTAGTTTTGTCATTTTAAAAGAAATCTGGATCATTTGCTATCACCAGCTCTGTTTGCTCTTCTGAACAGACTTGGCTGTTCCCCTTGGGTTTATGGTATTTAACTAAACCTCTCATGTTTGTAACTCAAGCACTTTTACCAACTGAGCTATCACTGTGGGTTTTGCCAGCCCTCTCTCCATTCCCTGGAGTCTTCTTTTTAGTATAGGTTCCCCCCCCTTTTTTTTTTCTCATTTTCTCCAGAATCTTTTCTTTCTACCTGTATTGAAATAACCTGCCCTTACAGACTGAAGAGCCCTGTACCCAGTGCTGTACTTACAAACTAACGAACCCTGTACCCAGTTCTTATAGACCGGTTTCGTGGCTGGGTACCCCCAAACTGTCAGTCTTGGATGAGGGTATTTCACTTCCCAATATGTTCTCAGGTAGCACTGACTTTTGTATGAAAATCAGTATGGAGGCTCTTCAGAAAGCTACAAATAAATCTATCATATGGTTGAGCAATACCCAAAGGCCTCTATCCTACAGTCCTACCACAGAGCTCCATGTCCATGGCTATGCTACCCAATGTTTACCATTGTATAGTGGAAAAGAGAAATGAAATTATGAAATTCACAGGTTAATAGATGGAGCTGGAAATAATCATCCTGAATGAGGAACCCAGACCTAGAAAAGCAGTCACTGAATGTTCTTACTCATGTGCGCATGCTATCTTTAACTCTTTAGATATGTGTACTTAAATCGGAGTACTCACAACAAGCAGGAAATCGGTCATGGAAAATGGGTGAGGATTTCGAAAACAAAGGGAAGCACAACAAAGGCGGAATGAGATGGAGAAGGAGAGTAATAGAAGAACAGGAAAGGTACCCTGAAGGCAAGACCCCACCCACTGAATGCTCCAATTTGTAAAAATACAGATTTGACAGGAGAAGCCTGAACTGAGAAAGGTGCAAAAAAGGATTCTCAGCTTGAAATCGACTGCTTAAGAAAATGATTTTACACTGACTCTAGAGAAATGTCCAGAGACCTACAAGACTAATAATTTGAGCAACAGTGGAGAGGCTACCATAAATGCCCTTCCCTAATAATGAGATCAATGACTAACTTATCCACCATCATAGAGTCCTCATCTAGTAACTGACGGAAACAGAAGCAGACCCCACAGCTAAACACTGAGCTGAACTGGAATCCAGATGCAGAGAGGGAGAACAAAACCAGGCTACAAAAACACACAGAGACAGCTGACCTGAACAAGGAGAAGCTAATGGGCCCCCAGACTGATAGCTGGGAATCTAGCATTGGACTGATTCAGACCTCCTTAACATGGGTCTCAGTTAGAAGGGCTGGACAGTCTAAGGAACCTCTGACAGTGGAACTAGGATGTATCTCTGGTGCACAAAAGGACTCCCTTAACCTAGAGGCAGGGCCTAGTCCCTACTCCAAATGACTTGACAGATTTAGATGACCCCTCCTGGAAGGCATCACCTATATATGGAGTGAGGGGTGGGTAGGAGGGGAGGGTGGTCGGGAGGGTGGCAGAGAGGGAAAGAGGGAGGGAGGGAAGGAGAGGGAACTAGGATCGATATGTAAAATAAAAATAAAAAATTTAAAAACAAAGAAAATGCTTTTATAGATTTGACCATCAAGATATACAAAAGCCATTGTCCAAGAGACCAGGCTCCATCCTGAGGGACAGTAGAATGTGGCGGCACCATCTATGTGATACTAATTTTGCAGGCATTAAAGATATAAGGTTGAGTGGTAGGCCATAGAATCTTACCCTATGGTTCCAGAGAGCTACTGAGGCCAAGAAGTATGACAAAGTCCTGCATGGAGGCCCTCAGAGTCCACTTTGTCAAGCTGTGAGGATGAAGCCCAAGTTACATTGAGGCATCAGAATATTGGAAATGCCAGAACCATGGGATACATATTGAAGAAAGCTATCAATATTTAGTAAAGCTGACCCCCCAGATTCTATATGTACTTACAGTGGCAGGACTGGAAGAGACTAGGCTAATGAAGCCCCTTGGAACTCAAATTATTCTCTCGAGAGTCACAGATGCTGAGTAAGTAGCTATAGGATTTGATGTTCTGTCTGTTGAGTTTGGGTCCTTCTTACTTTGGTCCAGTCTTTCCTTGCTATCTCCCCCCCACACACACCCATGTTCCTTTTCTTGAATGGAAACATTAAAATTCCATTGCATGTTTGAAGTATATAACTTGTTTTCTGACTATATAGGGGCTCACAAGAGATGGCTTGAGTGTAAGGAACTCTATAGTTATGCTTTAAAACACTGTCAGGACTGGTAGGGACTATGGAGAGAGACCTCAGAAGTTGGACTGACTACATTTTGCATTATGAGATAGCCATTAGCTTATAGGGACAAAAGGTAGAAGATGATGGCTTTAAAATTATATGCTTGGGTGTCATATTGACAAGGGATGGAGCTGCCTGATACTGATTGTCAACAAGATGTGGAGTCATGGAGAAAGCAAGCCTGTGGCTAGCTCTGTGAGGAGCTGCTTAGATAAACTGAGTCAGGAAATGTGGGTGAAAGGATGAAAAAATACAACCTAACTCTCCAATGACCACAGAAAACTAGAAGTCTAAAAAAGCTCTAAATACCTTATATTCCAGACCCTGTCCCCTGGCAGTAAGTAGGCAAAAGGTCACATTCTTTGCTGCTTACGACAGGACGTGTGAGTACGTGAGTACAGGAAATGAGCTTTGTCACCCCACCCAGGAGTCCACACAAATGCAGACCTCTGGGGCTATAGAAAACTGATTGGTCTATAAAGCACCAGCTTGGATGGCTTAAATTGATTGGTCCACACCACCAATAGCGGGCTCTGGATGCTATGAGATGATTGGTTTAAGATGCACAGGCTTTGTTGTAACCCTATAAAAGCTCTCTCAATTCTGTATCCAGGATCCTCAGTCCTCTACCCCTGCATGGCGTATAACTGTGGGCCCCAGTGCACTTGGAATATAAAAGACCTCATGCTTTTACATCAAGACCACTTCTTGTGAGTGATTTGGGGTGTCACCTTTCCTGAGTTGGGGCGTGAGGATCCATGCTTTGCGGGTCTTTCATCATTCTCTGGGCTTAGGTCCTGGTCCATGGTCTTGGTCCACATGAAAAGGGGAACGTGAGCTGAGCATCAGCATTTGCTTCCCTTTGCTTCCTGAATGTGGACACGATGTGACCAGTTGCCTGATGCTCCTCCTGCTATATGTTCCCTGCAATAGGAGAGCATATCGCCTTGTACTGTAAATAAGCCATGCTTCCTTAAATTGTTTTTCAGGTATCTTGTTGTGTTTGAGAGTTGAGGTGTCCGTTAGACATCAGTGGCTGTATAAGCTGAGATACTGCATTTAGTTGGAATTGATCTAGTCAGAAAGACCACCATGTGCTTGTTTTCCCAGGACAGTTGTGGTCTATACCTATTGTCCTCACAATTTTAAGGACTCCATTCCAGTCTAAATCATATGTGAACCCTGTGAGCTACATCTACCACTGACCTCAGAAGACATGTTGTAGCTATAGAAAATGGACTGGAATACCATCGCCTTAGAGGTTAAGGAAGCCGAGAAACAGTTCTATCCAGTAGGACAAATGACCAGTGAGATATGACACAGCAGACCCACTTTTCCCGCTCCACATGAATGGCTGATACATAATCTTGTAAATGTTAACACTTGTCATTGTTCCTAGTGGAACTGCCTTGGCCTATTGCAGATTTAAATTCCTCTGTTTAGATGGAATGCAGCAGTAGAGAACCCTGCTTGGCATGAGTAGAATGAAGGTCTGAAGGTTTGTATACTCTGGCTCTGCATATATACTTGCATTTGGGGATGTCATCACTCCAGGTAATATGGCAAAGCACAGGCTCACAGGTGAGAATATAAACCACTGAATGGGACTCTATAGACCTTGGGCTCTGAGGGAGACATTGTGGCCATCAAGCATAGATCTTCAGTGGATAAAGAGAAACCACATACAAGAGCATATTTGCTTTCTTTGTGGCTGGACCAACCCTGTCCAGATGTGATATTGTACCTGGAATCACAACAACATGCCTCTGAGAAATCACTTTCATTTTTTACTTATCATCATCACACCATCATCATCATCATCATTAATCCACAGAACCTGAGAGTTAAGCTGGTAAGGCCACAGGGAACAATGAAGAAACAGAGAGCACACTTAAGTCACATTTACACATAGATGTCTACAGAGTAAGTGCTGTGAGTGACCCATTAGTAGGGAACACAGAGCTTGGGATGCTGTGGACGTCACTTGGTCACTTTTGCCCTTAGTAGCAATATTGTGATTTGCTTTCATTTTAATGTCAGGGTGGAGGGCTTTGTAGCACTGAACATAAATAACCTAGCCACTGACCTTGATCTTTATTCCCCAAAGATACAAAGCTGGCAAGGTCACCCTGTCCAAATGAACTTGGGTGACCACTTTCAAAATGATAAATTCAATGAACCTATAAGTTTGAACACATTTTGGGAACCATTGAAACAACTCCCTGCATTACAAATGTGTTTCCCAGGAGGCAGGGAGAGGATGGCTCATGGTGGCTTTTGGTGAATTCCATCTCTGAACCTTCACCTGACTTTTATCCTCCTGGTTGAGGAAGCATGACAGAAAACAGCAGTTCATCCTGTATTCCTGACTGTTTCAGAATGAGGATTTCTGGAGGAAAAGACATGATGAACTGGCCCTCATTGTAACACATGCACACTTGCATGCACACACATTGTCCAATTGACTTCTGCACCACAGCAAGAATGGCAGAGACGGCCTTCACGTCTTCACTCCCTGCTCCAGCTGGTAGTGGGCATTTTGCCCTCTTGGAGGTTTGTGCTGCATTAACATTTATTGCCTCTGAGGGGCTCTTTCCTTACCCTAAATATAGACACAGACCCTCAGTCCTTCACCTCCCTGGGCTTTACATGTGCAACCACCATTGGTCAATAGTTCTCTAGAAATTGTGGTTGCTTGTGTGTTCTGAGTTACAATCAGATGGGAGTGAGAATTGCTGGTGTGCTTTTACACAGTCATATGACTGTGGAGAACAGTAATATGCTGTACTTTACAGAAAGCTATGAGAAAGGATTCTGATGTTTCAGAAAATAATGTTGAAATCAATTTAAAGATGATGCAATGTTTTTATGTACTGAAACCCTACATGGTGCTCTATTATATGTGTAATTCTCTGATATATCAATTTAAAACTCGTAAGAAATTGAATTCTTCTTTAATTATTTGAATAATTATGTAGGTGATTAAAAGTGCTTGGCTTTCAGGATTTATAATATACTGTCCTCTAGTCTTATAAGATCATAATTTTCTAAAGGCAACACTTCTATATTCATTTGCCATGCACTTTTAAAGGCCAATAAATAATACAAAAGTTTCTAACTAGATTAATTCAGAATAGGCATAGATATGTGACAAATTTACCATGTACATATATATTTCAAGTAGATTTATGAAACAATATATACTTGAAATCTTTATAAAGCTTCAATATATTTTGAAATTCCTAGAGGCACACCATCACATAAAATTGTGCACTAAATTTATAACAACATAGACATTGGTGTTCTTGGCATTTATTCCAAATAAGTGGAAAAGAAAATCTCAGCTGTTTGATGCTATAAAACCAGGATTGTGACTGAGGTGTATATAGAAGAGCATAAGAAAACTTTGTAATACTTTATCTTTTAAAAATTGTGCCAGGTGGTAGTGGTGCACGCCTTTAATCCCAGCACTCTGGAGGCAGAGGCAGGTAGATCTCTGTGAGTTCAAGACCAGCCTGGTCTACAAGAGCTAGTTCCAGGACAGCCTCCAAAGCCACAGAGAAACCCTGTATATGTATATGTGTGAGTGTGTGTGTGTGTGTGTGTGTGTGTGTGTGTGTGTGTGTGTGTGTGTGTCAACATAAATAAATGACAAAAAATAAATACATGACAGGATAAAGTTTTATCTTGTCATTATCCCTTAAAGAAAATAGTTTATGTAGCATTTTCATCATTTAAGTTGTATTTGGTGGCCACCTCCACTCTTATTGCTCCCCTAAAGAGAGCAAAGCCTTTATCCCAATGGTAATGCCACCAGGGCCCTGTGCTTATGTGAAGAGCGAGTAGAATGCTTGGAGGCATTCCCTCCTCTCAAGAATAGTGGGAATTCTACTTCCCTAGGGGCTTTGCTCTCTGGGTACCCTGGCATGACCAGAGTTCCATGTTCTGAATGATTCTTCCCTGAAGCAGAAAACTGTAGACCAAGACTTGAGATAGCTCATATGCTCCAGCATTTATTAATTATATCAAATGTCTAGTGTTCCATTGTAGAAAAGCAAAAGGTCCCTAGTTCCAATAAACTTTTACAGTTTGGACAATTCTTGGTGGTCGAGAAAACCAGTGAAGACCTAGGAACAGAATAGTGATCACTAGCTAGGGTTCCTACTGCAGTGAGAAAAACACCATTACCAAAAGCAACTTGGGGGGCAAAAGATTTATTTAATCTTACAGTTTCTACCCCAGGAGTTCAGGGCAGGAACCTAGACACTGAAACTGGCACCTCATGACTTGCTCGGGGTTCTTTCTTATAGAACCCAGGACAACTTGCAAAGGAATGTACTATCCACAGCGGGCAGGGTCTTCCATATCACTCATTAATCAAGACAATACCCCCACAGACTTGTTGCCTACAGGCCAATCCTAAGGAGGCATTTCCTCAATTGAGATGGCCTTTTTCCAGATATGTCTAGGTTTGTGTCACATTGACCGAAACCAACTGGTATGCCTGCTAAACTACCAGGTCTGTACTGAGCAGAGAGAAGTAGATGCCAGAGCACAGCAGACATTTTCCAGTGTCAATGGCTTCTATGCAGATGCTGAGGAGGTTTGCCCTTCACCTGGGCTCTGTTGTCTCTTTTCTACAGGCTCATCCCGGCTCGGGGCCTCTCAGGGTATTTAGAATTAATATCAGCCAACTTGGGTAGCTATGCCCAGTCAGAAGTAATATCCATGAAGAGTGTGAGTGGGCTGGAGATCCCAAGGGCACCTTCCATACTACAATCTGTGGTCTATTGGGTGTGTGCTGTGCAATGCTCATACAGCTCTGGGCAAGCTCAGGAAGCAGCATGCTGTGCAGTAAAGGCACTGTTACCTACACGGTAGCCTTGAGATCTGCTGTAGTGTGGTGCTAAGCAGGCCTTGGGCTGCCACAGCAATTGGGATGTTTCTTCTTGGTTCTGCAGCATTAACCAGGGCTCAGAGGCCATGTGACATACACTTGCAGGGGTGGAATGGAGATGCACTACTTCCTCTGTGATGGGCAGCTGAAGCCCAGGCAGCGCGGTTGTGTCTGTTCAACACTGAACTCATCACTGGGGCCATAGGGTCCAAGGCTTGGCAACAAGGAAGGTGCAATGTCATGCCATGTTTCCTGCCACATCCCTGCCTAGCTTCAGGAATTTTGCAGGTACCACTCCTAGGTCTTCCTAGCAGTTTTGCCTTCTTCCAGGTGGGGCACTGTACCAGCAGTACCTCTAAGATGCTAAGTCAGACAGAAGTTTCTGTGACAGAGCTTTGCTTTGACCAGCTGTTCAGGGACTCTGAACTAGTGGCAGCAAAAGGAAGGGCTTGCAAAGTGAGCTCACTATGGCTGATTTTGTCTTGCCTCTGAGTACAATTTGTTTTTATTTTTATTCAAGTATTTGGCCACTACTGAGTCAACATTAGTGTGTGCCTGACACTATGCCAGGTATTAGTTAACCTATTCAGAATCCTTACAGGTTGGCCCTGTGACAAAATACCCGAGGTAATCAACCTAAAATGAGGACAGATGTTGTTGATGTATGGTTTTTAGCCTGTAGGCCTTTGGCCCTGTTTCTTTTAACTTACGGCATCACAGTGTATCATGCGGAGAGTACCCGGTAGAGGTGGCTTGTTATCATCATGTCAGAAGGGAAGCACAAAAAGGTGTGTGTGTGGGGGGGGTTCCTTGGTATGATATTGGTAAGATGTTTCTAGATTTTAGATACTTCATTCAAAGACAAACTTAACCCTCCACAAAGAGCCTAGTTGTGTGTCCAAAGAAAAGTTAAAGAACTCAAAGTCATAGCATGAAAACAGGCAGATTTGGTAAATAATAGTTTTTAGAAACTTGATTCAGGCTGTTTTGCTATTTAAAATCTACTCACGGTTTTCTCTCGGAGCCTACTGTAGTGGGAGGAAGGATTCTTTACTCTCAGACTTGATCACAAACTAACAGCCAAAGCTGCAGGTTAAGGGTGCCCCATAGGAACTCCCTGCACAGTTTAACAGAGGGATGGAGCCCTGTGTGGTTCCTGGGACCCCTGGAGGCTTACCAGCTAGCTGGCCATAGGGCCACTACCCTGTGGTTTCACTAGCGGGCCTGCTGCATGGATTCACAGCTGCTGTATGCAGCAAACCAGTGTGACTGCAGTGCCAACATAGACAACTGAGGGCTGACAAGAACACCCTGAAGTGTTTTGCAGATTGAGTCAAATGTGTTTTCCCATAACTTGGTGATTGGAAAAGGCTCAATTTACCTAAAGGAGACCCTAACTTTAATCACTACCTGAGGGCTCCTTCAGCCTTGGGGCCTCTTGCTTGTGTTTTTTTCAGTGCAGTGGTTCCCAACCTTTCTAATGCTGTGTCACTTTAACACCGTTCCTCATTTTGTGGGGACCCTCAGCCATAAAATTTTGTTGCTATTGTCATTTTGCTTATTAGGAAACATAATGTAAATATCTGATGTGTGACCCACCCCAAAGGGGTTGTGACCCACAGGTTGAGAACCACTGTTTTAGGGTGATGGCCACTGACTTTCAGATGATGGGACTTGTGGGATATCTAACTAGGCAAAGATGTTTATGCTGTGTAATTACTTTAACTATGTAAAGATGTGTTGCTTTTGTTTGTGCTGTATTTGTTTTAATGGTGTAGGGATGTGTGTTTAATTATGTAAAGATGTATTGCTTTTGTTTGTGCTGTATTTGTTTTAATGATGTAAGGATGTGCGTTTAATTTTGTAAAGATGTGTTGCATTTGTTTCACCTTGCATGCTTAAGGCACCTTATTGGTCTGATAAAGAGCTGAACAACCAATAGCTAGACAGAGAAAAGTTAGATGAGGCTGGAAGGCAGAGAGAATAAATAGGAGGAGAAATCTAGGCTCAAGAGGAACAAAATAGGAAGAGGGGAGAGAATGAGAAAGACGCCAGCTAGACAAACATGAGAAGCAGTGAAAAGTATAAAGCATCGAGGCAAAAGCTAGATATAGAGAAACAGGTATTTTAAGTTAAAAAAAGCTGGCCAGAAACAAGCTTAAATTAGGCCAAGCATTTAAAACTAATAATAAATGTCATGATTTAGGAAGTAGTTGGTAGCACAAGAAAGAAAGCAAGAGAGAGAGAGAGAGAGAGACAGAGACAGAGACAGAGACAGAGAGAGACAGAAGGAGGGAGGAAGGAAGGAAGGAAGGAAGGAAGGAAGGAAGGAAGGAAGGAAAAGAAAGCAAGCAAGCTGCTTTTTTGTGGTGAAGTTCTAGTCTACCTGCCCTATGCTATAGATAGAGCCCCTCCTACCTGTCTCCCAGACATCCTCCTGTCTTTCTGCCAACTATCTCAATTGAACTTACTCCTCTCTAGCCTGAAAACAGGTATATACTCTCTGTTCAGAACTCTCAAGAGTCTTCCACAATGGATCATCTGAGCATGTTTCCTATTAATAAACTGTTTACTCTTGTAAGAGAAGCCTCTACTAACTTGAAGCACAGTGCTCCTCGGAGCCACTGGATAGAAGAAGAGTTTCTAAAGAGTGGGAAGAGAAGGTTCCCAGTATGTGTGTGGTAGGGGACGTGGTGCTGATCTGAGGAGAATCCAGGTTTTTGGTTTGGGTTTGGGTTTGAGTTTGGTTTTGATTTTGGGGTGTGTGTGTGTGTGTGTGTGTGGTGGCAAATCCTTACAGTGATGAGTCTAGCAGGAGTAGCCTCTGTCTTCAGGAAACATGCCATTTGGCCCTTTACCTCTTCTTCCCCTCTTATCTCTGCTCCATTTCTCTATTTTGTGGTGATGAAAACCAAACTTCTTACACTCTAGTAAGAGGGATCTTATCTATTGCTAAGGTACACCTCCAGCCTTTGTTTTCCTCGAAATGATTAAGTCTCTTAGGCATTTCCTTTTCTTGTGAATTCTGTTATAACTGAGTGAAAAGCACACATTTTCTTACACAAATATACTCTCCCTGTCATTCTCCTTGGGCATATTCTTCATTCGAAATGAGAAAAACTTGGGTCAAGCAATGTGTGTATGTGTGGTCTGTGTAGTGCTAATTCTCTACTGCAGGATATGTCTAGATCTCAGCACATTTTAGCAGTCTCTGGGTAGATGCTGGGTAAGAGTATCACAGCCCAGAATTAATAGACCTCAATAAAGCCAGGGGCCTTTATATTTATGGGTGTGGAGACTTGCTTTCTCCCACTGAACAAATCCCTATCCACCTTAGGGTAGAGTTTCAATATCATACTCAGAAGGCTTCCTGGTAGCTTCAGTTTTGAAGGTCACAAAGGGTCTATTTTCTTTCCCCTGTTAACCTTCTTGAATAAATACCTTTAATAAGATTGTTTCTTAATTTTACAACTGAGATAGAGCCTAATATGCAAACAGAAATTATTTGCTAATTATTTAGTGCTGACAGAATACTGGTTCTTGGGGGACCATGTGTATTATTGGGGATGAATTTTTGCATCTCCAGAATCTGAAATGTAAATGATGCATATTAACTAGTAATTTCCTGGCCTGTTTGAGGTTTATGCATACTTATCTTTATTCTATTCTGACTGTTAGACCATGCAAAGTCAGGCCCATTTGAGGACATAGAGGTTAGGGCAGGACACAGTGCCTTGAAGACTGTCTTTCATGAGGAAGAATTTGATCCTTAGACACCTCAGGTTCCATAGATAGAGAGAAGCCATAAACCACAGATGAGAAAGAACCAGGTTCCGAAGAGAACACATGGTCCCATGTCTACAAGTGGTATCTAAGACTGAACAGAGGTAACAGGGAAGAAGGTAGAGCTTGCAGCCTGGCAGCCAAAGACACTAGTGCAGACTCTTGTATCTAGCACAGGTTTAGTGAATGCAAGCAAGGTGCTGACTGTTGTGCAAGGCCTAGGCACTTATGATGGGACAAATGTAGGTTACTTCTGTGCTGGATCTTAAGGTTTCATATATGAAAAATATTAAATATATGAAGCTGCTGAAGGGGATGAATAAGATATGTTTCAGCAGGAGGTAATGACATATAAAGAGATACTCCTTTCGTGTAGTGATGGGCTGTGTGGGTTGTAATGGAAGTCGTTGTGCTGCTCAAGCTCAGGCTCAGCCCAAGTAGCAAGTAGCTCATAAATGGTTTGTTTGGTGTCACATAAAGAAATATTACAGTGTTTAGAAACTTGGACATTAGAATGGTAGGAGTGGTCTTGATACTCATATACATATACTGCATTACTTTCTATGTAGAAGATGAGACTAATTACAGCTCTGGCTTTGATTCTGCCTCAAGGCATCAGTGACTATTACCATTTATGTTATTATTATTTTCATTAACACATCGAGGAACATTAGTTATGATTGTTAAAAATTAGCATTCCTGAAATCAAACATTATGCAGATGTGAAATGTAAGGTTTATTGGTTCTAAATAACACTGACAATTTAATATATTAAAATCTAGTTCTAACTATTTCATTTATAGATGTATGCCAAAAAAGGGTTGAAAACAAGTGTTCAGGCTGGGGCTACATCTCAGTGGTACAGTGCTTTCCTAATACTGGAGTGTATCCCTAGAACTACAAAAAAAAAAAAAGAAAAGAAAAGAAATTCAGCAGGTAATAAAACAAATACTTGTATTTGGATAAAGGAGAGTGATGGAGTGACAGTATTCACAGTAAATAAAAGGTAAAAGCAACCCAAATGTATGTTGAGGGTTTGGGTTTGTGGAGAAGCAAAGCATAGCATATATTGTCCTCTGTCAATCATAATAGAAATGGAGTGCCAGCAGCCAGTCACAGTATGATTTCTTTTATTAAAAATTTCAGAATAAGTAAATCTGTGTCACGAGCTATGGGAAGAGAGAAGGAAAAAAATTGCTTTATGAATATTGGGCTTTATTTTGGTGTGATAAAAATGTCCTGGATGGTGGTTATTTAACATTGTAAATATGCTAAGTACCATGCTGCTAGCTTCCACAATGTGGGAAGATGCTATACAGGCTATCTTTACAATAACACAATAACACCAATCCACCCGGGAAGATGTGGCATGATTGTTATGGAGGCAACCAGCCATTCTCTGAATGGTGTCACTGCCTGCTCCTCAGAGATACTTCAGTAAATCCAATCAAAACCTTTTGACTGTAGTGGTCATGAGTCCTAGGAAGAATTTACTTCTGTGTACCTACATTGCTGTAGCATCCAACTGCTTCCTAAACATCAATGTTTACACCCACAAATAAATACTGTTGTCACCTTTAATCAAAGAAGCTTCTTTTTAGAGTCAACAGCAGTGAATGCAGGGAACCCTTGACTGAGCAAAAGAGATAGTTAACTTCTCAGCTTTAAGTAGACCATTGGTACCATACCTTCTAAGGCTCGGGGAATGTAAAAGCCAGAAGACAGGGAGAAGTGTGACAAAATATTATCTTCTGGGTATTATACAACCATTTCAGTCATAAACTCACTGATTGCCCACACTAAGCCCATGTAAGACTGGGCCTGACAATAGCCTTTCACGGATGGGGGAGGGGCTCATGAGGTTCTACTCCTTCTGCTGAACTATTGGCTAATAAAGGATTCCAAAGTCAAGAGGAAGTTCTTATCTTCAAATGTGTACTCACTGGAAGGCCCACCAGGTCCCATTGGATTGTTCCATGCCCATTATCACACAAATGGCCTAGGGTCAACTCAGTGGGTCACAAAATAAAAAGTTATGAACACAGGAAAGGGACCTATAATGGAGAGCGCTGACAGGGATGGGAGGGAGATCATAGAGGGTAGAGTGTAAGAGTAATCACAATTCAGTAATACATGTATGTATAAAGGACAAATTTACTTAATAAGAAAGTATGGTGGAGAGTGATTGAGGGAGACATCTGCTTTTGATGTTTGACCTCCACACAAAGGTGTGCACACATGCTCAGGGCACATATACCTACATGAACACATGCAATACACACATACATGTGTGTTCAAATTAAACAGTATTACAAGAGAAAGTGGGAGTAGTTATTGTAATACTTTAGTATATTTTTCTTTTAAAGATTAAGCCATGGCATATGAATAAAATTTCTTTAAGCATAAAGAAGAAAAATAAGATCCTACAGCTCTTCTATCACTGTGAAGAGACACCATAACCATAGCAACTTTATAAAGGAAAACATTTAATTGGGGCTGGCATACAGTTTCAGAGGTTTAGGCCATTATCATCAAGGTGGGGCATGGTGCTGGAGAAGGAGCTGGAAGTTCTACATCTTGATCTGCAGGAAGGAGGAGTCTGCGTGTCACACAGCATACTTGAGCAAAGGAGAACACAGAGACCACACCCACAGTGATACACCTTCTCCATTAGGCCACACCTACTTCAATAAAGCCACACCTCCTAACAGGGCCACACCCTATGGGGGTCATTTTCTTTCAAACCAGCACATCATATTTCTGCTGGGTTTTTTTTCTTAAATAAATGATACTTATTCTAATAAATGGATGGACTATGTGCCATATTTACATATTTCCAGGCTTAGACTTTCATGAAGCTTTGTATAAAGTCATTAATGTGGCTACTGTATTCACTGCAAAAGCAGACAGATATCAACCTGGCATTTCTTCTGACTTGAGTAGGAGAGACTTGGGCTTTTCCACCACTTTGGAGGTGGTGGGACCTGGAGAAATGGAGCTGATAAGTGATATGGACCAATGGTCAACTGTATTCAGAACCTCAGACAGTTTATACTCTGAGGGTTAAGAAAGGTCATCCGAGTAAAGTTCTCATGAGTTCAAGCTATATACAATCAGAAGGACAAGCCATACATGGCAAAAACATGGTTTTCCATAGAAACATATAAGGTATGGTTTAAACATTTAATGAGTAACAACAGCAAAGCAATAATGAGTAACCCATTGAGGGAAACTCACTCCTACCTGCTATGCCTGCAAGAGCATGAAAACACATTCCAAAGGCATCGCCCTCCCTGTGGAGTGGGGGCAAATGGGATGGGAGAGGGTCAGGGGACATGGGAGGGACAGTGAGAGGGAACTGGGATCGACATGTAAAATAAAAAGAAAGAATGAGAGAGAGAGAGAGAGAGAGAGAGAGAGAGAGAGAGAGAGAGAGAGAGAGAGACATTCCAAGAACAATTCTGTGTTTCTGAAGAAACTGAGGTCACAAGACTCCTGTCTTCTTTCTTTGGAGAATTCTCCACACACAACTCTTGTTTCTGGATCATGTTCCAACAGGGCTTTTCAGGGGAAATCAGCGGACTGATTTCCCTTTGTGCATTTGGAATTATGGTGGCTTTCTGCTCACAGCCACACCTGGCTCCCAGGGAGGGAAAGCTCCATGGGTGCTTTTGGCCACAGTTAAAAGCGAATTCCTGATCCTCCTCTGTTCATCTGGAAAGATATTGGAAGGCTTCACTTGGAAGTGATAGCAAGTTTTCTGATTGATTCAGGGACTTATTTATTTGGGGTTTTAGCTTGTTTAAAATGACCAAGGATACCAGAAATCTTATCCTTAAGTGTGTACCTTAGTTGATAGCGCTGTAATTATAACCCAAACGACAACATACCTATTTCTTTCTTCTCACCAGTGGGGTGGGTTCCTATTACCATAGTCCATATCAGCCAAGGTTATGAAGCATTTTTTTAGGAGAGTCATTTAAAAATATCCATTCTTCATTTTCATGGTTAAATGTCCTCCCCTTCCTCTCCAGTGTGGCCACATAATTGCTGCCCTGGCTTATGATCATTTATGGAGTGTAGCACCAGCTAATGTGACCTGGAGTGTTCAGAGGGAGTAGGTAACAGGATCTAGACTTTTCCCTTTAAGGTCAGTTGGTGTGCTAAGTTACAGAGAGGAAAATTCATTATAATTAGACATTATTTGTCTGCAGCTGTGGAGTGGATTTATAGACTATCTCTGCAAATGGGTGTGGGGAGAAGGAACACATTCCACTTGATATGATGCTGGGCCCACTTTTTTCCTTTCTGGGAGGGTTTTTCATTATCTGTAGAAGGATTCCAACTTCCATTCATTCATGTGACACCTGTTCTACTGAGGACTCCAATCCACATTCATTCAGGTCATACCTGTTGTATCCTGAATCTGTTTAAAGGAGAAACAGAGCTCACACAAAGGTGATATTAGCATTTGGGATCACATGCCTTTAATCCCAGCACTATGGAGGTGGAGACAGGAAAGAGATGGCTGAGAGAAGAGAGGAATATAAGTGGAAGGAGACAGGAGCTCATTGCATCAGTCTGAGGATTTCTAGAGACAGTATCTCCCATTCAGTCTGAGGATTAAGTAGAGGTAAGAACTAGTGACAGGCTGATCTGCTTCTCCAAACTTTCAGCATTAACCCTTTATCTGATGCTGGGTTTTTATTATTAAGACCAGTTAAAATTCACACTATAGGGAAATACATGCATAAGCACGCCTGAAGGTGGGAAGCCTATGGTATCTTAGGGGGAAATTGAGCTGTAGAGGAGGGTCATGGTGAGAAGGACATAGGATTAGGTATTTTTTTTTTAAACTCTTTAAATTGACAATCTCACATCCTGAAAACGGTGAAACAATATTCAAATAATTTGGCAAAGACTCATGAAAATGAGTTACAAATCATCTCTTTTGATTAGAGCCATTTAAGTAATTCAACCAGAATATTGTCTTTATATTCAATTGTTCAAATGTCCCTCAAGCCTCCTGCAGGTTTCCTGATCCTCCCTCCCTGTCTCCCTCCCTGCCTCCCTCCCTGTCTCCCTGCCTCCCTGCCTTCCTGCCTCCCTCCCTGCCTCCCTGCCTCCCTGCATCCCTGCATCCCTGATTGCTGCTGTAGTCACACTCTCCTGTAGTGAGGCAGATTATAGGTATAAACCTCAGGAGTATCAGGTGAGATATATCAGTTCCCATTACGAACAGTGTTTTTGAGGGAGCTGGGGACATTCCTCCTAAGTTGTCACTTCGTGCTGTCTTCATAATTAGGATAAGCATGTGCTCAATGGAGGAAGGCTCAAGGTTCCTGTGGAATGTTTGCCACCCTGTCAGTCTTCCAGTTACCCTGTGCTATATGTGACGAAGCACACAAGAGTTAAGGGTGTGTGATGAGCTGTACACACTGACACGGCTTCATGTTGTGGCTGGATCCAGGTCAGTTGTGTTTTAGCAGTTTTGGATCAGCAGCCACCTTGGTTATCTTCATTCTGAAAGATAAGACCTCAAGAAGGAAGTCCCCTCTGCCCATCTGACATCTACTTCAGGCTTTCACCTGTGTCTAATTTGCGAGCATCTCATTGGCCAAAGCAAGCCATCTGATCAAGCACAAAGTTAAGTGTGGAGGGGTACACTTTCACAGAATGTGTGTCTGGGATTATTTCCCATTAAATTGTATCCATAGAATATTTTAATGTTGTTGGTTGCTGGAAAGATTAAGAAACTGCCCACCACATAAAATTAGTAAACCATACTAGAAATGGTTGTGTGTAAAATTTGAAGTCAGTTTTTCTACTTATTATAGTCTCAAGATGCCCTGAGATTTTTTTCTAAATTCTTTATCTCATTTAGTCCATGTAACAATTCCGTGGAATTGAGATACTATCCCCATTGTATGAAAGAGTAAAATAAGGCTTAGAGAGATTAAAGTTACTTACTAGTTAGATGTTGTAACATTATGATATATTATGCTTCCTCTCTGGAAAAAAAATGTGTATTTTTTGAACATTTTGGTTTTTTTTAAATTTATAGTAAAAATGCTCCATCTCATTCTCTTGTGTAGAAAAAGGACATGTTTTCCAGGGAGAAGAGTTTGTCCCATCCCTGTTGATTTACAGCCTGTGGACTACTATACAAATGTAGGTCTGTATAGAACAGGAAGAAGTGCTATTTCAAGGCTTATTACAGGAAACAGATCTAGCCCAGACACCCGTGCATTCTTTCAGGTGTGAGGAGACACCAAATGCTCTCTGTTTCCCTTCTTCGCCTTCTCAAAAGCCTCTGCTTGATTTTGAAATTGTTCCTCCTGGGGATGAAATGTGAATGACAGCAAGTGATCTTAGAGATTGTCAGGACCATTAATTTATAGCAAATGTCATTCTTGCCTGTGCAGTGATGCCTGTGGTAGTGAGGGGCAGATCAGAAACTGTGATCCCAAGTGCATGGGTGCATTAGGGAAAGCAACACATATGACCTGTGCTGGAAGAAAGCCATCAACATTATCTGAGGCCTCTGATTGAGATTTTTCTCTGCTGTAACCACCTACTTATTTTCCACCGGTGACTTTGCAACACACCTTGATGCATCGCATTTTTTGTTCTGTGACTATAAAAATTCATCACACTGTGTCTACATTGGAATGTGGAATTTGGGGTAAATCCTTGTCTCTGGGCTATGGCCACTCAGGTTGGCTCCAGAATAAACCCTCTGCTGTCCTCTTTGAGCTGAGGCTTGTGCCTTTGTGTTGATGCTGGCTCATCTGCCTTCTTGATGACAGGACTTAGGGGACTAATCAAAGACATTCATATCAAATATGTATTCTAAGTGGGAATCCAGCTGCCTCCTTTAGCATCTGCTGCCTATGTGCTGAGCAGCAGGGTTCCCCTGTGGCCAGGCTTGCCACACTTCGGAAGATTCCAGCAGCTCTGCATTTGACCTGAAAAGAGCCCAGGACCAGGACAACTGTTTGAGTTTCCTATGTAAAGCTGCTTTTCAAGAATGCTGGGCACTGACCTTCTGCTGTGGGAAGAGTGTGATGTCATCAGCAAAGGGAAACAGGTAATTCGAATCCGAGGGCAGCTTCCCTGCCATGCCTCTATGTGGGGCCACCTGGGAACATGTGCCAATATCAAGTGTTAATAGCTGAATTAAACAAGCTTGTGAGTCAATGTCAGCCTTTCCAAAGCAATCACACAAAATGTTTCCTCTTAATTAGATAAGGCACGAACCACTGGCTCTCCCGTGGTTTTTGCTCCGTTGACATATCTGCAGGCGTTTTGACAGTGTACATAAGAGCCACCTGAAAGGTAGAACATTGGAACGCCTGGTGATGGAAGCTGGGGGGTGCTGCGGAGTACTATTTTAAGGTGTTACTTTTGTTTATGCTGTGGAACATTTGTTTAGCAATGCAAAGATGTATTGCATTCTTTTATATTGCATTTGAACTCTGTGAAGCAGTGTTGCTTTGCCTGCCTATAACACCTGATTGGTCTAATAAGGAGCTGAAAGACCAATAGCAAGGCTGAAGAAATGGTAGGTGGGGCTGGCAAGCAGAGAGAATAAAAGGAAAGGGAAAAAGAGAGATCAAGAAACAAAGAAACGAAGTGGAGAGGAGCACATCATGGGCCAGCCACCCAACTACACAGCAAGTCATGGAGAAAGATGTAAAGGAAGGTATGTAGAAATAGAAAGAGATAAAAGCTCAGAGGCAAAAACTGGCTAGAAACAAGCCATGCTAAGGCCAGGTATTTATAAGTAAGATTAAGTCTCCATGTGTGGATTTGTTTGGGAGCTGTTTGGCACATCTCCTCCCCCCCAAAGAGTCAAAGAGTGAAAACAACATGCCTTTTCTTGTTAGAGATGAGCCCAGATTGTGTTCATGTTCTGAGTAGGACTTACAGACAGATCCCCTGGAGATCTTGAAAAGTCCTCTCTTCTGTCTTCCCACAATGTGAGGAAGTGATATCTATTCGTTTCTGGATCCTGTGGTGTGAATCTTCAGGTCAGTGTGCTGTTGTTTGTCCCTTGGATCTAGGTACAGAGGTGGCCTCTTCATTGAGTACCATTCCCAGTGTGTTCCTAGAGTCTAGCTTTATTCCTTTCTCTTCTCTGCTGTAGTATCTAAGGTCCCAAGGTGGCCCATATGCTAAACCATGGCACATAAGAAGTCAATACAAACTCATTCTACCAAGTACTTAGGAATCACTGAAGCTTCTGGTATTCAGAGGTAGACTTGCAGCCAAGTGTCATTGCGTGGCAGTGAGGGATGACATGGCAGTCAGTCCATTGGTCTGGAGTGTGGCATCTGTGAGTTTTCAAATTTACTTTCTCAGGAGGTTTCATTTCCCCGAGGCTGTACAGTGTCTGTGCCTCTCTGAGTGGAGGGAGTTGCCGTGCCTCAAGTACAGGTGTTCTGGGATGAGGGAAGTTGTGTTCCAGGGATATTTCCCACTTTCTTGGAAGAAATAGAGGGTATGTGGCCTCACAGGGTCATTGTGAGCTTTTCATTGGCAGCTTTCTTTCTTTTTTTTTCTTTCTTAAGTTTGGATTGATATATAAAAATTGTACACATTTCTAAGGTAAACAAGAGCCTAGAGCCTGCGAGAGAAGTAAACTTCTCAGCCTCACCCTCGCCAACAACTTTGTCATACTCGTGTGAGGTTTATTCATCTCTATCACCTAGAGCAACAGGCAGAATCAACAAATTGAAGAGTTGGGATTTATGTAAGGTCTGGGCTGCTTCTGGGCTCAGACTTTGGTGACAGTCACATAGCTCAAGGCTAACTTAAACTTGTCTCTGTGATAGGCACTTAGAGAACCTCCATTCTCCATAATTCTACTCCCCCACCCCCAATGTAAACCAAAAAAGCTTTCTCTTGTGTTTAACGAAAAGCCTGGTTGATAGCCCCACCTGTTCTGAAAGATGTGTCATGGGCCACCTGTTTCAAATGTGTCTCTGAAGAGGATTTCCTCCTGGCTCAGAAATTGCCCCAGAATTCCTGGGAGCCATCAGGCCACAAAGGGCTGGAAACATCTGCTCTTCTACATGGCAGCCTTTCTGAGTCCTCGGAAGTTGCATTTGGTGACTTCAGTAACATGAAAAGGATATGGAGGGGGGTTCTTTTGACCTGGAGCTTATACCAAACTCTATTAATAATGTGTGCCTGCCTTGACTGTTTCCAGGCTTTGCCAGTAACCTGAGCTGAGCAGCCTCCTGGCTGGTACCCATTGGCGTTCCCAGCTCATCTGTAACATGTGGGTGATGATAGTGGTTGGGTCTTAAGAGGATTTACCCAGAGATCAAGAAAAGAGGCCCAGAATTTTAGATCCAAGATTTGTATTTTAAAGTTTCCCTAAGGAGCTTGTTGGCATTGGAGTCCAGTGAATAATCACTCAGTCTCATGTCTGTGGATGTTTTGTTGTTCCCCGGATCACAGGCATCCCCCGTGCCTGGTGCCCTGGTAGAGAAACAGTCCCAGTGTCTGAAGATGATCACATGTCATTGTGTTCTAAATCACAGCATGAATGGCCAGACACATTTATCTGTGGGCCTAGCGGGACACACTTGTTAAAAGGCTTACCAAGGTTTTTCAAGAATTTCTTGAAAACACCTGGGAGGATGTCTTGGTTTGCTTTCTACTGCTGTGATAAAACACCATGGCCAAAAGCAACTTGGTTTTATTTCAGATTACATTTCATAGCCCACCATGGAGGGAAATCAGGTCAGGAACTCAAGACAGGAACCTGAAGGCAGGAGATAAAGCAGAGATCGTGGAGGAATGCTGTGTACTGGCTTGTTCTCCATGGCTTGCTCAGCCTGCTTTCTGATAGAACCCAAGATCACTTGCTCAGGGTGGCACCACTGATGGTGGTCTGGACCCTCCAACATCAATCATTAGTTTTTTTTAAAATGCCCCACAGCCTTGCCAGTATGATTGAAGCATTTTCTCAGTTGAAGATCTCCATTCCCAGATAACTCTACTTGTGTCAAGTTGACAAAAAACGTAAGCAAGGACAGTGGGATACCATCCTTGGTGGCTTCTACTCACCTGCAGAGCTTCTTCCATCTTGACCCTGTCTATTCCAAGAGGCTCAAGAGAATCAGTTTTTTCTCCACTGGGGAAAGGGACTCTTTTCTAGTCTCTCAGGATCCACAGAATTACTTCTTTCTAGGTTAGGGTGCTTGAAGTGTCCTAAAGAGGCCTTCAGTTACAGTTCCCTAAGCCCTTCCCACAATACTGACAAGTTCCCAGTCAAGACCTGCCTATTAAAAATGGGCAAGTGGGAGGCATGTTTAGAGTTCACGTTTGAAAGCTGATGATGTCTTAGTTGAGTTGTTGCCTGCATGTTGAGTGTCCCCTTGCAACGTTGCCCCCTCTTGTGCCCTCATCTTACCTGGAAGATGAGGCTACCAAGAAAAATATTTTGAACTTGTTTCCAAGAGGAAAAAAAAAAAAAAAAAAACCTAAATGTACTGTGCTTGCAGCCATTCAGAATCTAAATCCCTGGGCCATATAAGGAAAGGAAGTTAAAAACTGGGATGGCTGTCATTAGCTGTAATTGCTTTTGTGAAACTCAAATTAGAGATTACTGGAGACCAGGCATTCCAGGGAGGTTGCCCACAGTTCTGATGCATTCGAGCACAAGAACTGTTCTCATCGAAGTTTCTGCTCATGAGGGAAGCGTCTGAATGTGAATGTACCAGCTCTTAAAGTCTGGTGAAGCCACAAAATATGGGAGCTATTACAGACATTTTCCACTCCCTGCACTATTAGGCATCCCAGGTAGCCTCCCCAAGCAACTTTTGTCATGTAGGTCTGAAATCTCCTCCATTCCCTTTCTGTGAGGCATTGTTTTGTTTCTCTGTAGCACAGTGGGACTTTTACAAGGCAAGGCATTGCCACTGAAGGAGACATGACTTTCATCTTTTCCCTCTTTTTGTATAATGGAGGAATCCTGCCAGGACCCCAGGAGACTACTGACCCTAATCATTGCCTTTGGAACAGTGTCAGAAAGTGATCGTCATGATGGAAGGCACTTGGGATCAGATGGAAGCTGGCACAAGAGAACTGAAGTAATTTTCTTATTTAGGGCCTCCTAAAAATCTTCTGTGCTAGGAAAACAGATGGATGTCCCATAAAGAAAGCAATCCCCCCTTTCTACAGAGCATAAAAGATTGTATCTTGATGCTAAAACACAGCTATGAATAAATTGACAAATTTATTTGTGGGCTTATAAAGAACATAAAAAAAAATGATCTGATTGGCAAATGAAAATGGCATTGTGCGGCCGCTAACATTCATCAACTGTTTTTGGATGAAGTGTTAAATTATAACTGAAGAGCTGGCATTAGGGAGCCAAACTGGGATTCTCCAAGCTGTCAAATGAAAAGAAAATGAGTAAGTGTCTTTTCCTTTACCCTCCCTCTCGCCCTGCAACAAAAGCCCAATTCTCTGCTGACACAGCTTGGACAACGCACACTCCATGCCGTTGCTGACTAGCTGGCATGATTCTTATTATTTACCACCAACTGGAACAGAATTTCACAGTTTTGGCTTCTCCACAGAGGAGTCTAAAATAACCATTCCAGAAAGTTGTGGGAGTTTTTTGTACCCTTCTGTAGAGAACCTGTTGTTTGTATGTGAGTTTGAGTTTCTGATGGCGCCTATGGCAGTTGAACAATTAGCTAGACGTTGGGAGTTGCCAAAATCTGTGAAGGTCCCAATATGGATGACAATGGCCCTGCAGTGCTTGGATAGTTTCTTCACAGTGAACTGTCTTGGCTTGTGCTTTGAGTGGTACAAAGTCATGTTGATTTCTTGCTGTGCATAGGATACTATGACTGTACTTCACAACTCCAAATGTGTCATGTATTCATGTGTATGTGTGTGGTGTGTGTATGGTGTGATATGTGGTGTGTGTGGTGTGTGTGTGTGGTGTGTGTGTGTGGTGTGTGTGGTGTGTGTGTGTGTGGTGTGTGTGTGTGGTGTGTGTGTATGTGTGGTGTGTGTATGTGTGGTGTGTGTATGTGTGGTAGTGTGAGTGGTGCGTGTGAGTGGTGCGTGTGTGTGTGTGGCGTGTGTGTGTGTTATTGTGTGTGTGTGTATTGTGTGTGTGTGTATTGTGTGTGGTGTGTGTGTGTGTGGTGTGTGTGTGTGGTGTGTGTGTATGTGTGGTGTGTGTATGTGTGGTGTGTGTATGTGTGGTGTGTGTATGTGTGGTAGTGTGAGTGGTGCGTGTGAGTGGTGCGTGTGTGTGTGTGTTGTGTGTGTGTGTATTGTGTGTGTGTGTATTGTGTATGTGTGTATTGTGTATGTGTGTATTGTGTGTGTGTATTGTGTGTGTGTGTATTGTGTGTGTGTATTGTGTGTGTGTGTATTGTGTGTGTGTGTATTGTGTGTGTGTGTATTGTGTGTGTGTGTATTGTGTGTGTGTATTGTGTGTGTGTGTGTATTGTGTATGTGTGTATTGTGTGTGTGTGTATTGTGTGTGTGTGTATTATGTGTGTGTGTGTATTATGTGTGTGTGTGTATTGTGTGTGTGTATAGTGTGTGTGTGTGTATAGTGTGTGTGTGTGTATTGTGTGTGTGTGTGTATATTGTGTATGTGGTGTGTGTAGGTGTTGTGGTGTGTTTGTGGTGTGTGGTGTGTGTGTGGTGTGTGTGTGGTGTGTGTAGGTGTTGTGGTGTGTTTGTGTTATGTGTTTGTGGAGAATGTCTGGGACTCTAGAGGAAGAAAAATAATCTTCTCAGTGTTGCTAGAGCCTCCAGAACATGCGTCACATACTCTTAGTGTTGCCAAAGCTGCCATCCCATAGGTGACACTAAGTATGTGCAGACTCTAGTCATTCCTTCTCTTTAGCAATGATGACATACAAGATGGACAGTGTGGAATCTCTAGTTCTGATCCTCCACTGCTTTCACTAGGGCCCAATAAATGCCATCCCATTAAATAAGTAGAAGGAGAAGCAATGCCTTAGGTATTTCAGGTATTTACATATCAACATACTAAAAATCTCCCCACCTGCCAAAAGTCTTTTATTTTCTCAATTTAGGGTTTAAATGTGTTTATTTTTTTCACATGCGTGTGTGTGTGTGTGTGTGTGTGTGTGTGTGTGTGTGTGTGTGTGTGTGTAAGCCAAGTGCACATCAAGCATGGTAGAGACTGCCAACCATGCTCAAGTGCTTATGTAGTTCCTGCTGCAACAAGACAGGACATGGGAAGAGTCTAGAACTGGCCACTGCAGGCTCAGAGGAAAGCCAGTGTGAGGCGGAGTTCATGAGTGTGGGATGGGAGGGAGGGGGGACCTGACAGCATAATTCCTTGAAAAATAATGTCAGAACAAATGTGGAGAAATGCCAGGAAAGCAGCAACAGAACACTATCAGGAGAAAAAGAAACTCACAAATGTATCCTCTTTCCCTCCTCCTTTTTTTTTCCTTCCCCCACCTCCCCCTCATTTGCTTGACAGGGATATAGGTCATTTTACTTCCCTAAGTTTCTCTCTTGCTTTTTTGGTGGACAAGGCCCATCTACTTACCCCAAGTGGGGATGGTGTGTTTTATTTCTGTGGTTGCTTGGAGCGCTTTCTGCCTTGCCTTTTGGAGTCAAATGGAGGAGTCCCCGTAAACACAGGCTAGGGTCTAAGTGGCTCTGGGGAAGCATGCTTTGGAGGAATGCCCAGAAAATGCAAATAACAATAATAAAGAGAGAGAGAGAGAGAGAGAGAGAGAGAGAGAGAGAGAGAGAGAGAGAGAGAGAGAGAGAGAGAGAGAGAGAGAGAGAGAGAGAGAGAGAGAGAGAGAGAGAGAGAGAGCCCTGTCTGCTGCTTCTGGAAATGATCTGCAACAGTTTCTGTTACGCTGGGAGCCCTGCAGCTGCTCAGTGCTGTGACAATTGGCTTAGCCAGTGTTAGGTTCTGGGTTCCATACCAGTGTTACCACCCCCAAACCAAAAGCATTGAGGACCCTCTCCATGCTGAGGCTGCCTCTTCAAGATCCCATTTCATCATATCATCCCAGAGCTGCCAGAATTGGAGCCATTTTTATGCTCCTCAGCCTGAGAATATGTATCTTTAAATGTCTCTTTGACAATTAAAAACATCACTTATGCTCACCATAGAATATGTATGAATATGTATAAGATACACATGTATAAAGGGGCATTTTAAGAAGGAAATGAGGGTTACTATATTCATATTCCTCAGAAAGGCCTTGTTATTATTTTGGGGTTCTGAGAGTATTTTGGGTTTCTGTACAGGCATCTGTTTGCCAAATTGGGTTGGAATCATACTAAACATCAAAATTTGCATGCTTCTTTTCACGTCTTGCCATATGCAACTATAGGATACTTTCTCTTGTTAAAATGGCACTAATATTTAGCCACTGTGGAAGCACCACGATTTACATAACTATACCTTTCAGACTTATATGCCTATTCTAGTTTTTCTTTCCTTTAAATAATGCTGTCCTGGTGATCCTTTGCTCTGTCTAAAATCCATATATGAGTGAGTACATACCATGTTTGTCTTTTTTGTGACTGGGTTACCTCAGGATTCTTCTAGTTCCATCCATTTGCCTGCAAATTTCAAGATTTCATTGTTTTTATTTTTTTCCTGCTGAGTAGTATTCCATTATGTAAATGTACTACATTTTCTCTATCCATTCTTCAGTTGAGGGCATTTAGGTTGTTTCCAGGTTCTGGCTATTACAAATAATCCTGCTATGAACATAGTTGAACAGATGTCCTTTTTGTATGAATGTGCATTGTTAAGAGTGGGTTTTCCCAGTCTGGTCCCACCACTGTGCCAGCCCCAAAAAACACACAGAGACACTGTATTAGATATAATTCTGTTGGCCTGTTACTGGTTTCTTATTGGCTAGCTCTGTCTTAAACATTAA
The DNA here is from genome assembly GCA_030556225.1 of Cricetiscus sungorus. Taxonomy (NCBI): domain Eukaryota; kingdom Metazoa; phylum Chordata; class Mammalia; order Rodentia; family Cricetidae; genus Cricetiscus; species Cricetiscus sungorus. The sequence goes on along the minus strand of JANBXA010000600.1, from coordinate 71,752,391 downwards.
CCCATTTCTATAAATCTAATATTTCCACGTGGTCTTATCTTACCGGAGAGAGGCTCTTCTCTCTCTGTCCTCCATCTTGAAACTCCTCCCTACTACTTCCTCTCTCCTCCTAGTTCCACCTATCTTGCTTTCCTATTGGCCAACAGTGCTTTATTCATTAACCAGTAAGAGAAACATATTTACAGATGACATCTCCCATCAGTGCATCTTTTGGGTATATGCCTGTGGCTCAAAGTTGCATTTTACTTACTTTTCCCTTTGGCCCACTTTCTTTCTGTATTCTCTACCTGGAAAAGAACCTTGTCATGCTGCTGTGTTCAGGGAACATACACCTGCCTGGTTGACTTAACATCTACTTGATGTTTGAATGCAGGCTTTCAGCGCAGAGAAGAAAGATTCCCAGCCCTCAGGCAGAAGAACAAGGTTTACTGTGACGATCAGAGTCCCATGGGCTTCCTAGAAAGATCCATGTCATGACAATCACCTATGGTTTGTGCTGCCTTAGGGTAGATGGGGAGTCTGAGGAAAATGCTAGAATTGGAACCCTTCTCCTAGATTCTTCTGTTGGACAGCTAGTCTCCAATGCATCACTGTTGTGGGTCACATTTAAGAGGATTACGTCATTGAGGGAGTAGATTCCTAAAGATGAGTTGAACTCCCTCCTCTTGTGTATTCCTTGGGGTTGTCTAGAGGAGTAGAAGCAATAGAATGAATATGTGTTACACAGAGAGTTGATTAAATGGCTTACACAGTGTAGGGCCCTGCTGTGGAGCACTACAGCTAAGAGAGACTCTTAGCTGCTCATTCCATAAGGCTGGAGGCCCCAGAGGTCCCACTCTGATGATGAAGGCCTGGAGGATTACTGGAGAGTTTCTGGTCTCCAGTCTAAGTTGGAAGTACTCTCCCCCCCCCATCTTACCACTAGATTAGAAGTCAGTTTCTTGGATTTAGTGTATACTCCCTGGCCTTATGAAGATGGGCTCCTAAACACTTTCTGTCCCATGAAGATGAGTGGGCCCTCCTACACATGACTGCCTGACAGTCACCCAGGCCTTAAAGTGGCTCTTTGTAGAAGCAGCTTTTCCTGTCATCTCTACCAGATGAGGAAGCTGTGGCTCAGGGCACAGCTGAGTGTCATGGAATATTATCTTAACTAGGCAAAGATGTGTTACATTGGTTTATGTTGTAGAATATTACTTTAACTGTGTAAAAGTGTGTTACTTTTGTTTGTGCTGCATTTGTTAAAAATGTGTTGCATCTGTTTCATCTTGCATTCCCAAGGTACCTTATTGGTCTAATAAAGAGCTGAATGAACAGTAGTTAGGCAGAGAAGGATAGGTGAAGCTGGCAGGCAGAGATAATAAATGGGAGTAGAAACCTAGGTTCAAGAAAAAGGAATGAGAGAGGGAAGTGAGAAGAGAATGAAGAAGAAAGAGAAAAGTAAAGGGCCCCGAGACAAAAGGTAGATAAAGAGAAACAAACAGGTTAATTTAAGTAAAAAAAAAAAAAAAAAAAAAAAAAAAGCCAGAAATGTGCCTAAGCTAGGCCAAACATCCATAACTAATAAGTCTCTGTGTCATGATTTGGGAGAGGGTTGGTGGCCCAAAAGAAAAAGCCTGAAATAGCTGAGGATTTCCCCAAGGTCACACAGCTGGTAGTATCTACTAGCTTATACCCTGACTCGCACTTTAATTTTCTATAGCACCTGAATTGCTTGTTAGATGCAGGGCTGAGTGTAGAAATTGGGAAAGATAGGGGAGGACCTTGAGAGGTAAGGCCCACAGAGGAGAACACAGTCTAGGCCTGGCATTCTTGTGTGGAAAGTGAGCTTTGAGAGAATAGATGAGAGGGACCTGATCCTAGCCATGGGGCTAGCAGCTATCAGCCAGTTGGAAGCCTCTCCTGCGGCTTCCGGACATAAGTATACTACCTGGCTGGTTTCTGAGAGGCAGGCGTTCTGGAACGTAAATTTTAGTGACCTTTAGAACCTGTAGTGACCACATGACAAGATTCTGTCAGCCAAGAACTCTGGGTGGTTTTGTGAGTGAATATTATTCCCTGTGGGACACACCCTGTAAGGGAAGGCTGGTTTCTACCCTGTCATAAAAAGTATCTCTGAGAAAAGTGGAGGTTGTTCCTTGATCCCCTTCATATGCAGTTTTGGAAGGCTGTGTCTTGACTTTGGTACATGTGGGACCTGGGGCCATGGTGGGCTTCAGGATCAACCTATGCTGTGGTCCCTCTCTGCACGAGTCTCTGCTGTGTCCTGACATTGGGTAGCATTTATATGATAGAGCTGAGTGGTCGGATGAGGGTGTGAGTCTTGTGTTGGGGAGAAGCAAAGCCAGTGTGCTATCTTTCCAACAAGACTCCTCCCTGAACATGCAGCAGAGCATACTCAACCCCTGATGGGAGAAGATCCTGCCTCGGTCCAGATCTAGAGGCCTATAAGGGCTTAGTGGGAGTCTCTAAGGGTAAAGGGTGATACCTCCTTTACTGACTGCCCACTTCATTGGCCCACTAACCTGGTTGTCATGTCTCTATCTCCAGGATCCCCAGCTATTCAGCTGTTGCTTCCTTGTCTCCCTCACCCATGTCAGCTCTCATTTCCTGGCTCTGAGCAGAATGATCTCTGACAGGACTTCCATCAAAATATCATTTGGCCCCTACATAACTCTAGCCTTTGGTTTGATTTGCAAGAAAATCAAACCCAGGTCCTGTCTTGTGTTGGTGCCTTTCTCAATTCTCATCACAGGAACTGGATTACTCAGGCACTGTAATGACAATGCCTCTTATCTCAGGGCCTTAACAGAATGGTAGCTTCTACCTAGAAGCCAATACTTGGACCTTCCCATACTCCATCTTCTGGGCTTGAATATCACCTTCTTAGCTTCCTGTTCCACTAGGCTCTGACCATCCCAACTCCTTTATGTATTTTCTTACCCCATCTTGTAGCTCTTTTGTTTAATTTCTTGTCCCTCTCCACTGTAGTCTAAACTCCTCAAGGTCAATGTTCCTTGAGAATTCCTGTAGGTCTTACACACGTCCAAAGATTGTAGACAGTCATCAAGGAATCACCCCCATTCCTCTGTGCGGACTGGAGTCAGAGATCACATGGGGACATTGGCATCTCTGTGCAGAATGGAGCCTGACTTTGTGCCAAGGCTGTCATGCTCCCATGTGGTTACACTTGCTAAGTGTGTTATAGTGGTATACTTACAGATTTAGTATTTGTGCATGTGATATATTTTATGTGGTTACAGTACATGTCTGTGAACACACTCATGTGTATAGAAGTTGACATGTAACTGGATATGTTGTATGGCGTGCATCTATGTGTGGACTGTATATGCGTGCAGTGTTGTGATGAGTGTGTGTATAGGTGTGGCACATATGTGGAGAAGTGAGAGAGAGAGAGAGAGAGAGAGAGAGAGAGAGAGAGAGAGAGAGAGAGAGAGAGGAATTGGAGAGAGAGCAGGTATAGCATCCGATTATCCTCTCCCACACACCTGTATGTATTACTTTCTCCTGGAGACTGGGAGTGTCCTTTATGCTCTTTGATCACGTGTGTATGTGAACAGCTTATCTGGGAACAAGCATTGCTATAGATAGCACAGGGGACATTTGACCGCTCTGTGCCCAGAGTGAGACTGCAAGGCCCCCAGCAGTGAACTGAAGCTTCTACCTTCACTACAACTCTGGACAAAAGTGCTTCCCCTGCCTTAGGTCAACCAAGGCCTAATGGCTCCTCGCACAGAAATTCCAGTCAGTGCTCTGGCTATGTGTTGGGTCTTTGGAGAAGAGTAATATATAAAAGGTTTCTAATTACATTGTGCTCGTCAGCTGTTGCCGCCTTTCCTCTAGGAGGTGGGTTCCATCATCTTTCTTGACACCATTGTGATAGTCCTACCTCTTTAAGATGTTTGTAAAGTTTGGAATGAAGGAGACGTATTTGTCTTCCAGAATGTTCCTCTGACACTGCTGTTCCCGGAAGGTTTAGTATGGCAATGTGCTGTATTCCTCCTACTCCTTACTCTCCCTCACCTCTTTCTTGACTATTTAGTCTGTTAGTTTTTTAGTGTATCCTATGACAAGCTCCTGGAGAGCCCAGGGCGGGATACAACACTGATGTAGCATCCTGTGTGTTTTCTGAGATTTTGTGACAACTTCAGAATCTGCCCAGTTAATCGCTTTCACTTGACCATGAGCAATAGGAAGGCAGTAGGGAAATATGTGTGCTTCTTAGATTCTTTCTTAAACCTAGGCTGGTCTGGGCTCTCCTTGGAGCTTGTCACAGGATAAAGTTTTATGGTATGTGAGGTCTTTACGTTGTCATAGTGTATTTAGTGGAGCCAAATACAAGTTACTTTTTGGTGACTTTCATAATCTGTGAAGGTTCTAAGTAGGAGGGGAGGAAGATAGACGGAATACTAAAATGTAAGTGGCTCAGAATAGCTGGTATCTGTCTGTAACTCAGGCCCTCTGTCCCTGTGAGCCTGACAGCCTGGCTGATGCCTTGTAGGCAGGTACTGCAATATCGAGCAAATTTCCTATTGTTTGGTGACACCATTGGGTATATTAGGGAAGAAAAATTACAGGCTGGTTTGATAGGCAGGTTGATTATAATCACTCAAATTTCCACAGTTGGATAAATCACAAGTAAACTGGAGCTTAACTGTGTATGGTGCACACCTTGTGTGGATGGCTATGACTCAATGGCTTGCTCCCCAGTTGTTTACTGTTCAGTTTGTGTGACTTCAGTAGCAGCATCAAGACCAATGTGATAACTGTAATAGTATAATTTGTAAATGGTGGAATTTCAATCCTTGGTTCTCGATGAAATAAACAGAAGTTCTCCACTTCTCTCTTATAGTGGCTAAACACAGAAAACTATCCATGCCTATTATACTGCATATTCAGAAACTAAGTATACACAAGTACCTCTCTGCAGATTGAATCTTTCTGTCAGTTGATTCAACTCCTAAACCTGTGTATCAGTGTGCAACATGACACACTTGTCTCGTACCATTTAGAGTTAGGGTTAGGGTTTCAGCATAGATACTTCCTAAAAGCAACTGTCACTAGTGGCTAAGCTAAAGGGTATGTGAGCACTGGGTCAACGATCAAGACTTGGAAGCACCCTATTAATTAATAGTCCCTACTGGTATTTTGTTTTCATTGTCTGACTTTACTTTGAAAAGTACACTAATTCCAAGTGATAGAAAAGTCACCAGGACAATCATATAATAACCATTTAGTTATATTAAAGAAATTGTTATTACTTTTAAATTATAATGTAGAAGCTGCTTTCTACTTTTCATTTTTCTACTTGCAGCTTTGTGCTCTGGCAGAGGGCTCACACAGTGACATCCTCTGTAGAGCTGGTGTTTTTCTAAATCATATCTGGTAATAGTGAGTTATGGCTGGGTGAGGTTAGCTGAGAATACTGCCTTTTTCAACTGATTTGGGCTTCATGATGTTCTATCCAGAAGTCGGTCATAGGCCTGGGCACTTTAATGTGTGTGTGTGTGTGTGTGTGTGTGTGTGTGTGTGTGTGTGTGTGTGTGTGTTGTTCTGGTTCCTTTCTGTATGTATTGTCAGCTGAAAAGTGTGATCTATCCAGGGGTAATTATTTGGTTATTTCAGAACTCAGAATTTTATATAGTTTGATAAATTCCTACATAATGTCACATTATGGGGGGAAAATCCCACAAAACGCTTTAGGGAAAGAGTGAGCTGGAGTGCAGCTCATTTGGTAGAGTGTTTGCCTCTTGTGCAGTGGGGCTCTGTGTTTGAAACCTGATACTCCATAAACTGGGTATGAAGGCACATGCCTGTAATCCTAACACTTGCGAAGTTGAGGCAAGAGGTCCAGAAACTCAAAAGTCACCCTTGATTACATAGTGAATTCAAGGTGAGCCTGAGATCCATGAGACCTTGTCTCAAAAATTAATCCTGCTTTCTTTAAAAATTTTTAATTTAATTTTTATTTTTGTTTTTTTGAAATTTCAGACATAAGCACAGTGCATTCTGATAACTATAACCCCAACCCTCTCTTCCTTCCTCTCATGTCTTTTTATTCTGTTTTGTGACTCACTGAATTTAACCAGGACTATCTGTTTGCTGCTATTTGTTAGAGCATGGTGAACTCATCAATGACTATAAGACTGAAGACAGTGTCTGCCTCCTCCCCTCCTGCCCCAGAATCTACCAGCAGCTCATAGTTCAGCAGGGAAAGTGTGGCCACGTGGGCCTCTCCCTGATCTATGATTTACTAGTTGATAGGCCCAGTCTTGTGCAGACTATTGCTGGCCACCGCTGCTTTAAGACCATGACTATGTGAGTGTGTCATGACCATCATAAATTAACTATTTGGTTCTGGTAAAAATAAGACATAAACATAGATCAAGGGACTAGGAAGACCCAGAGACAGTCCCATGCAACTAAAGATATCTTATTTTTGATGAAGATGTCAAAAATACACATTGGATAAAAGACAAATGGTGCTTGAGAAACTGGATTTCTACTTGTAGAAGAATGAAAGTAGACCTTCAACTCTTATCTTGAAAAAAAATTCAACTCTAAAATGGATCAAAGACCTCAATGTAAACCCTGAAACTGTAAAACTGCTAGAGGAAAAGGTAGGGATTATGCTCCATATATACACATACACATATGTGTACGTAAAACTTTTTAATCAGGACACTTGTTGCTCAGTAAATAACACCAACAATTGACAAATGTTGACCTCATGAAACTAAAAAAAAGTCTGTTCAGCAAAGGGAACCGTCAATCAAGTGAAGAAGCAATCCACGGAATGGAAGAATAATCTCTGTCAGCTATACATCTGACAGAGAATTAATATCTGTGATACATAAAGAACCCAAACTCTCTATACTAAGAAAACGAACAAGCCAATAAAAGGATGGGCCATGGATCTAAACAGAGAATTCTTAAAAGGAGAAATGAAGGACTAAGAAAACACTGAAATAAGCAACATTATCATGCACTGAATTGATACTCTGTGAGGTGTTATCCTTAGCTGTAGCTATACAGCTGTGAGAAAGGTGCCTGCTTTGGATAGGAGTAGCCCTGCTACCTTTTAAGCTGACAGTCACCAAAATGGGGAGATGAGAGGAAGAGGAAGAAAAACAAGAAAGAAAAGAACAGTGGAGGAAGAGTAGAGGGAGGCAGAGGAAGAAAGATGAGTATGGTGGGTGTAGAGAAGGACAAGGAAGAGGGGAGAGGAGTGGGAGGGGAGGTCTTGTGTGTAAGGGCACAAAGTGACCACAGCATAGAGGCTTTCTCCAGGTGGTATCCTTTGCTTGCAGTCTGAGAGATGCTTCCGTTATCTACATAGGTTGAGTTTGTGACTTGAGGCAGTGGTGCAGGATGGGAAGGATGAGGCGTTTTGGTGTTCTGGCACAGTGGAAGCCAGGCTGAGCTGGGGCAAAAAGAGTCTGAGGAGCTAGGGATATGTGAGCAGCCAAGGCCTGTGACTTAATTGCAGAGCTTTCTAGCACTTAGATATTTGATGTAGCTGTGGAAGTGTTTCCAGCATACAGTTCTAACTCAAGGATAAAAACAACTAAAACGAAAATGATGCCTTCAAGGAGACACAGATATAGGCAATCTGGCAGATATGCAGAGTGGCTTTTGCTGAACTTGGATGTGGAGAAAAGGTCTCACAACAGATCTCCACAGCCCAGGTTATGCTTCAGCTGGGAGAGGTCTATCCAGAAGAGAGGTTGGTGGATACTATGAAAGGATTGGGGGAGGTGTCATGTGATGACAGCTAATTTTGTGTACCCCAAGGTAGTTAGGTCCCTTGTAAAACTGGTGTTACTCCCCAACACTGACTGTGTGTCTAGTGCAGGTGAAGCTGAGGTATGATGTCACCATTTTCATCACTCTATAGATGTCTTTAACAACACAGATATATAATAAGGGCAACTTTTCACTTATCTTACTGACACAGATATACAGATAGATATTAATTCAGTAATATCAAACTGGAACTGAGTTAAAACTTCCTCCATGCTGTATAAACTTTGCGGGTACAGAGGATGCTGTACAGACAACTGGGTTATAGAATTTACCAATAGTCTTACCCATCTATAAAACCAATTATACTACAACACTGACAGCCTGACAAGATGTGCTCACTGATAATATGGTGACACAACTGTCAGGGAGGGTAATTAACTACTTTGTGATTGAATCTGAGGCTTGCTGCACAGTAGGGAAGACATGACACTTTAAAATCTGGCCCAAATCACATGGGTATTGAAGAACTAAACCAACTGGTCAGATTCCGTGTTTTTAAAAAGGCACATACCTGGAGTCTGCGTTGAACAGTGAGAGGTATGTGGCCAATGACAGTTCACTGAAGCTGCCCATCTACTTCATTTCCTGACCAAAGCTGTAGGGACAATGAGGACACTTGTTCAGATGAACAGATGATCTGCTGTGTATATAGGGGATGGAGAGAACTAATGAAAAACTATTTTCTCCTGTTTTCCCGAGCCATGAGCTGGCTGAATTTCCCTATTGGAGTCATGGGGAGGACTTCAAAGGAAAAAAAACACATACTAGTGATATTGAGATAGTTGAAATCCTTTCCTAATTTTAGATTAAGCAAAAACATAAACATTTGGCAAATGGCAAGATTGTAAAGTTGTGTGAGCTGCAGAATCACTTTGAAATGTGAGGCACAGCTCCAGATGTTTTAGTCTCTCATCCTGCTGTTCCCCAAGTGTGGCTGACTGCAGTCTTCCCAGACTTGCAGGCCCAGCTCCAGTGTCTGCTGGTGGCTACTTGGATGCAGCTGGGGATGAGGTAGCTGCAGCATAAGCTCTGTTGGTTGAGAGTTATACAGGGGTACATGTCATAGTAGATTTCAAAATCCTCTCTTAGCATAGTAATTGAGTTACAATGCTGTGATTTGGGAATCTGTGGGACTGAGGACATCAGAGACCTATAGAGTATGTTTGTCCAAAATAAAAAAGAATATAAAGATTCTTAAGGGAATCATTTGTCCTTGGAAGTGAATGTCCCTTTGTTTTCAGGGCAGAGCTAACCTGGTGTTCATATCCATTAGAGATGAACAGTATTTTGGCACAGTGACCATCTAGGTAGCTGCCATTGAAGAGCCTCCATCCTAGGATAGGTCAAATGTGTTGGCTTCTCTCTATCACCTCAATTCTCAGTTGTTGCCTTATAAATATTAAGTGGGGTCATCAGCATGGTTCTACATGACCAACTGCAAAGGATGGTGCATTATTAGGGGATGACAAAGAATTTATCCCTATGATATCCACATTTATTCCTTTCTCTGTAACAGTGACTGAAAAGAGGTCAGTGCCCTTGGCTATGCCTGCCTTAGGCTCAGTGGACCCAGGCACACCAGTATATGCTTTTCTGTGTGCTGAGCCTAGAACATGGATTTCCAGTTATGTTGATTTCTTACTCTTGCAACTGCTCTGTTTTACTTTCAGAACAATGGTTCTCATCCTGGGGGTCATGACCCATTTGGGGGGATCAAATGATCCTTTCCTAGGAATTACTTAAGACTACCAGAAAACACAGATATTTATATCATGATTCACAACAGTAGCAAAATTACAATTATGAAGTAGCAACAAAAATTTTATGATTGGGGAGTCACTATGATATGTATTAAAGAGTCGAAGCATAATGTTGAGAACCAATGTTTTAGAAACATAATCCCCCATCTGTAATCTCTCCCACCTTACTGGCTTTTATATACAGATTAGAATATGTATAAAACATCTACGATTATCTCACTACTACTAGTGTTGATGGCAAGTAGTTACCAAGGAAGAAAGAATATGGACATGGGAGACACATGGATGTGTCCCTCAAACATGTTCTGTTTTCCTTAATATTCCTTGAGTATGCACTCAATAATAGAATTCAAGCCTTATGTCCTTAGATTAACTTTTACTTAGGCTGGTCTCATTATGTCATCCCATACCAGCCTGCCACTTCTTCATAGTGAATTGACAGAGCGAGTGCGGCCTGCAGATTGACTCCTCACTCTGAACATCACCATTCACTGCCAAAGCAAATGTGGGATCAGGCATTTGAAATGGAAATTAGTTGAATGGGGGCATGTGGTTGTTGAATTTTGATTATTTACTTACACTATTTTAAAAATTAGATTAGGATTTGTTTCCATTTGACAAAAGAAGATAAACATAGTTGATGTTTCTAGTAAAACAAAAATTAATGCTCTTAAGTGAATAGCTGGATTACAGGGAATGAGGAAAACCAATAAAGGGTTAAAAATTTCAAAGCCAATTTAGAAGGTGTATCAATTGAAAACCTCATTTCTGAATAGTGTGGTGGTGCAGGTGTCACCCTGCCCCCCCCTCCTTGCTGTGAACACCTTGAGAAGAGATTTGTAGAGTACCTACCTCTCTTACCATCTTACCTCCTGGACAAGATGTATCAAGAAGGGCTCAGTTACTTGTTGCCATCAGACTGAGAAAATGGTGATGGATAGCCATTGAGCTTGTATTGTAGACTTGGTGTGGTCAGGATGTAAGGCTGTGTAGGGGATAGGACCATTTTCTAGCAGATATGTCCAGACCCAGTAATTCAGTAAATGTCACATTTTAAGTTGAGGATAATTCAGCTTTGAAGGTGAAGTACCATGTCATCCCAGAAACAATCTATACACAAATAACATTGATATACATGTATACACATACACTTATATTCATATGTATGAAACAATAATAGTTGAAGAGGGGAGTCTGTCTATTTGAGAGTGAGGGGTTGGAGCAAGGTTTGGAGTAGCTGGAGGAGAAAAAGGGGAAGGGCTTAAATGATGTCATTCTATTTTAATTAAATATTTAAAATATTGCCCTGACCACTTGACAGGCACAGCAGGAAAGATAGAGTTGGAAGAAAATGACTAAAAGAAATAGGAAAGATGGGAGAGGGAAAGAGAAGGGGATAAATTCTCACAGACAGTTGACACATCTTTTTAGCATTCTGGAATCCCCAAATAGTCACCTCTGTCCCTTCTACCTAAAGCTTTGTGTTTGTTGCCATATGTCCACCAACTGCCAAGACAGCCTTGACTGTGGCAGGAGAAAGCAGGAGTCCAGGGCCTAGGCTAAGGGGAGGGTGCACTTCCATAGGGCTGAACATCACTCAGCCAATTAAGTTGTCAGTCTTGTGGAACTTGGATTTCTAAATAGGTCTATAAGTAATTTCACAAATGGGGCTTCAGCAGTATAACAGTGACACTGCTTTTAAGAGCTACCACAAGAATGAATTTGCTGAATGAATAAATCTGTAGTAGCAGCCACCAGTCAAATGTGAAAGGCTGGCCCAGGGCAGAAATAACCTTTGAAAAAAGGGCTCATTCATGGGGCACAAAAGCCACCACACCATGTAAGTGATTCCTCATTCATCAAGAGGCAGACTATCAGTGCATTTTTTGTTTCCAGCAGCTGAGAATTCAAATAAAAACCCTGCTGCAACCCAGAAATCAGACTTCTGCCAATCTCCTCACATTAGACTGTGGCACACAACTGTATTGCTATCAATTAAAGTTCATTGCAGAAATCTTGTCAAGTTAAGATGAAGCCAAGAGATTTTTTCCCCAGCTAGATTGGGTTGTAATGAGAACAAACAGGCATAAGCACTACCATGTTGGGAAGGTGGGTGGGCTGTGAAGCTGTAGGGAAGGATTTTACTAGACCACATGATGTCTTTAAACCCCCAGGTGGTTGAGCATCAGAGTCCTGAGGACTTGCAAGCTCCCTGGTGCTTTTGTTTTGATCAGCTATGCTGCAGAAATGGAAGGAGCAGGGACCCTCAGGGGCCCCCAGCTTTTCAGATCTTGAGTGGGGGTAGGCAGAAGGGCATTTGAAGCTGAAGGGAGAGTAATGGACCCAGTAGAGACCTAGGTGACAGAGACCTAGGTGACTCTGGTTTGGGCCTCCACATTTTTGAGTATTTGTGTAGAAGGAAATTCAGAGACACATACATTAATGCTACAGTAGCAGAGCAGGAGCCCCAAGGCATTCTTTCCTAGTCCTTTGTGGTATACAATCTCCAGCAAGAGTGGCAGAGATGCTAGGAAATTGTGCATAAAATTCAATCCCTCTGGCTGGGTGCTGGGAGATCCCAGAACTAGGGAGGCAGAGGCAGGTAAAGCTCTGTGAGTTCAAGACCAGCCTGGTCTACAGAGCTAGTTCCAGGACAGGCTCCAAAGCAAAACAGAGAAATCCTGTCTCAAAAACCAAAACAAAAAACAAAACAAAAAACAAAACAAAAAAAATCCCTCTGGGGAACTTGGTAGAACTGAACATACTTTTGTACTGTGTCCAGGTCTTAGCTTGGACACAGGTGCTGTATGTGAATTAGCTCACCTACAACTCTCAGAACTCCCAAAGCCTGTCCTTGGAGATGAAAAGCATGGTGCCCACACTCCTGTGAGGATCTTCAGAGAAGTGAGTATTATCATTGCATTAGTATGTTATAGGCATTAGTTATTGACATTTTACATGCTAAATTATTTCAAAGAGATGGACTTTATATTTTAAGGATTTTCTCACTATCATTTGTAAATGTATTTTGCATGGAGTTGTGCTATCTCTGCTACTAATTCCAGAACTTTTTTTTTAATCATTCCTTCAAAACCTTCGTTCTCAGTAGAAGTCACCCCTTTTCTCTCTCCCTGATCTCACTTTGGATGTTTGATACTACCTTTCATAAGGCAACATGTAGCCTTTTGTGTCTGAAATTTTTTTACCCAGTGTTACATTTTCAAGGGTTATCTTGGCTGGAACACATGACAATGCTTCCTGCTTTTTAGCAGCCTGTTACTGTAATGAATATGGAGCTTGAATGACTTAGAAAGGGAATTTAGTTCATTGTTTTCTGAGCTCTGGCTCTGGCTAGAGCCTCCCTGGCTAGGTCACATCATGGCAACAGAACATTCTAGAGGGAGATGTGATGTAAGAAGATAGCTTGTAGTTCCGTGAGAACCACCCAGTACCACGAGAACTACATTGGTCTCTTCTTGGGTGATGCTCACAGTGGTATAACAATGTCTCATTTGTGGTTTTTTGACTAAGAATGGCCCCTGTAGATTTTTTATACATCTGGATGATTAGCCCCCCATGTTAGTGGAACTGTTTGGAAAAGATTAGGAGGTGTGTCCTTGTTGGATAAGATATGTCACAAAGGGTAGGCTGTGACATTTCAAAAGCCCATGTAAGGCCCAGTCTCTCTCTCCCCTCCCCCTCTCTCCTTCCTCCTCTCTTTCCTCTATCCATCTCTCTGTCTTTCCTCTCTCTCCTCTCTCTCTTCTCTCTCCTTTCTCCTCTCTCTACTCTCTCCCATCTCTTCCCTCTCCCCCTCTCTCCCCTCTTCCTTCTCTCCCTCTCCCCCTTCTCTTCTGACTGGTGCCTGTAAGATAAGGATGAACAGCTCTTAGCTTGGCACCATGTCAACATGCTTTCCACCGTAATCATGGAATAATCCTCTGAAATGTCTTTAAACAAGTCCCTGGTTAGATACAGTCTTTTGTAAGAGTTTCCTTGATCATGGTGTCTCTCCACAGAAATAGATGAGTAATTAAGATACTACCTTTAACAGTCCCATCATGTGCCAACATTGCTATGCTAGAAACCAAACCCCTACAACACTACTGTGGGAAACATACTCATATCCACATCCTAGGCTTCACAGGGGCTCACAGAGACTGAACCAGAATTTAAGAAGCCTGCATGGACCCTTTGCATATATGTGATGGTTGGGTTCCTTAGTCTTCTTGTGGAACTGAGCCAAACTGGAATCCAGATGTAGAGAGGGAGGACAAAACCAGGCTACAGAAACACACAGAGACAGCTGTACTGAACAAGGAGGAGCTAATGGGCCTCCAGACTGATAGCTGGGAAAGCAACATTGGACCCACTCAGACCCCAATAATATGGGTCTGAGTTAGAAGGCCTGGGCATTCTAAGGGACCTCATACAGTGGAACCAGGATGTATCCCTGGTGCACAAAAGGACTTTGGGAGCACATTCCCCATGGAGGGATACTCCCTTAACCTAGAGACAGGAAGGAAGGGCTAGTCCCTACTCCAAATAACTTGACAGATTTAGATGACCCCTCCTGTAAGGCATCACCCTATAAGTGGAGTTGGGGGGAGGGAATGGGAGGGAAGGTTGGTCCCAGGGTATGGGAGAGTGGGAGAGAGGGAAAGAGGGAGGGAGGAGAGGGGAGCGACAGAAAACTGGGGTTGGTATGTAAAATAAAAATTAAAAACTAAAAAGAAATTGTAGATTGGCGTACAATCAACCTTTATCAGTATTTCAGGCATGGAAAAATACAACCTTATGTCCCATGTTTTTTCCTCAGTCAGTACCTTGAAGCAAGCAGCTTCTTTATGAATACACACATACATGCAGCACACACATGCACATACAAGTATGTGCCTATACAGAAACACATGCACATACACACACAAACATACACAAACACAGACACACACACACGTGTGTACACACATGCACACACATTCTCCCACTTGCATTTGTTTTTTAATTGTACATTTACAGTGTGGTAAAAGGTAACATGAAATATTTCTATTCGTCCCCTAGGCAGGCTGTAAGGGAGTAACACACTCACACACTGAGCAGTCAGAACTAAATGCCAAGCCCAACTTGCAAATCAGCTTTCTGCTTTGAGAAAAGATCAGGCACCAATCCCTCAGGCAACAATGGAGCCAGTGCCAAAGCTAGAGTCAGCCTGGCTCAGGTCCCAGACCACTGTCCATGGTTGTGACTAACTTCCTCCATCTTCAAAATGAGGGAGATGATATAGTTCCTATATCACAGAGTTATTAGAAAGACTATGAATTCATAAGTTGAATTCTCCTTTGGGGTAAAAATTTTTAACAGAATTATTTTTAATGAGTGTCAGATTCATATAGAGTAACTCCAGCAGCCTTCAGGTTAAAGATTGACAAGCCTAGAGTGACACAAAGCTTTGGATTTGTTTTGTCTCCAAAGGCGTGTGTGCTAGAAGCTTGCTTCCCATTGTAACACAATAGATTATGGGCCATTTGATGGTTGGGTGTACTGGGAGGACACTGGGTCTTTGGTGCCACTCTAAGGAGAACCAATGCTCACCTCACTAAGTTAGGTTAGGTCTTTAGAGGCTGCACTAGCTAGCTCCCCTCTTTCACAAAAAAGCCATCTGACAGGTATAATATAGCAAATGAAGCCAGACTTTAACCCCTTAGCCTGCAGAACTGGGAGCCGAATGAACCTCTCTCCTTTGTAAAGTATGCAGGCATTTTGTCGTGGTGACACGAACACAGGGTCTTACATCACTTGTCCCAGATGTCCCTCCTTGTGGTCTCCAATCAACTCACACAGCACAGCTCTTCAGTGTCACCAAGCTCCTCCAGACCCTGGGTGTCTGTTCCCTCTACACCCTCTACACTGTCAATCCTTCATGTGGCAAATCCTGCTCACCTTCCTGGTGAAAAACTGCTAGAACGCCAGTGCTAGTTCTTATGGCCTCTTACATTTCTCTGCAAGTCATAAAAGGTCTTTCTACTGACTTTCCTAGCCTCCTTCAGCTTAGATCACTGCTGCTTGGCTCTATGCAAATGCAGAGGATCTCTGCTCCCCCAATCACAGGGGACAGTTCACCATTTGCCTGGAGCCTGACCAGAACTGCCCAGGTGACTCCATCATGAGATCCAGACACTAGTTATACAGCTACAGATTTGACACTCACCCCATTGGGTATTGGTTTTGCTTTGAGCTAATCTTTCCTTGCTATACCCCCATTCCTTCCTTTTGGAGTGAGAATGTTAGTAGTTAACTTTTTAAAATGTGTTTAGCATCACTTGTGTGCCCAGTACCCCAGATGCCAGCCCGAGGCATCAGCCAGATCTGATCATCAGATCACCTAGGATTAGAATTACAGGCAATTATGAACCATGTGAGTGCTGGGAATCAAACCTAGTCTCTGGAAGAGCAGCCAGTGCTCTTAACTGCTAAGCCATCTTTCCAGCCTTTAACTTATGGGGGGAGGGGGCTTGCAGGAAGATTGCCTTATGTCTCAGAAGATACTTGGAAATTTTGAAGTACTCACATCCTGGTTCCACTGCCCCAGTTCCCTTATACTGCCAAGGTCTTCTAACTGAGACCCATGTTCAGGGGGTATGAGTGAGTCCAATGCTGGATTTCAGTTTTCAAGTCTTGAACTGTTTCCTTCATCTCTTTAATTTTCTTTTTGTTTTGGTTTTTGTTTTGTTTGTTTGTTTGTTTGTTTTTTTCTTGTCTTTCCTTACTTTCTTTAAGGGATTTGTACATTTCCTCCAATTTTTTGTTTAGTTTTTCTTCCATTTCTTTAAGGGATTTTATCACATCATCTTTGAAGGCCTCTATCATTTTCATGAAGATTTTTTTTTAAGTCATCCTCTATTGCTTCATCTGCTTTGGAGTGTTCAGGTCTAGTTGGTGTAGAGACCCTAGATTCTGGTGGTGTCATGCCTGTCTTTCTATTGTTAGGTGTTTTCTTGTATTGTTGTCGTCTTCCCATCACTTTTTCCAGTGGGTACAATTGGGGTCTTTCTCTCTGTCTCTCTCTGTGTGTCTGTCTCTGTCTCTCTCTCTGTCTCTCTCTCTCTGTCTCTCTCTCTCTGTCTCTCTCTCTCTCTGTCTCTCTCTCTCTCTGTTTCTCTCTCTCTCTCTCTGCTACTCCCTGATGGGCTTAGGTAGGACAGAAGTTCGATGTCTGTAGCTCTGGGTGGTCCAAGCTCTCTAGGAGGTCTCTCCTCAGGCAGGGGCCTGGCAATGGGGGTCAAAGATCCAGCAGGCAGGGACTCAGGATGGTCTCGCAAGTATAGGCTGATCTCTGGCCTGGGCCTGGAGCTCAGGTAAAGGACTGGCAGTGGGGGTCAGAATCAGGCAAGGCAGCAGGGGACTCAGCGTGGTCCCACGTCAATAGGTGGGTCTAGGGTCCCCTTTTCCCATTTCTATGCCAGCATTTCTTGGTGTGTGTGTGTGTGTTTCTTTTTATTTTTTAATCTTAGCTATTTAATCTTAGAGAAGTTGAAATTTGCATCTCTCTGATGGCTAATGATGATTCTTTTGATGTTTTGGTTGTAAGCCTAGATTTTAATGGCTGTGTCATCTCTCCAGCCAAGGATGTTAAACTTTAAAAGAGAAAATATGTCTCAGCCATTTGTATTGTGTCTTTTGCAGACTATATAATTCCATAACCCTTTTTATAATTGAGTTGTTTTCTTGTTTCATTTTTTTATTTTGCTTTTTGTATATTCTAGATATTAACCCTCGGTCAAATATATAGGTGGTACAAATATTTACCATTCTTTGGGCTGCCATCCTTTCACTCAATGATGGTGTCCTTTGCTGTGCACTTTTTAGCTTCATGGGGTCCTTTTATTAGCTGTTGGCCTTAATGGTCACATTATTGGGGTCCTGTTTAGAAGACTCTTTTCTATGCTGATGAGTTTTAGTGTAATCCTTATTTCTTCTCTTTTAGATTTGCAATCGAGGTTTTTGATTCCACTGAGTTTTATACAGGATAAGAAATAAGGCTCTAGCCTCATTCCTCTGTATCCAGCTTGACCAGCCCCCTTTGTTGAAAATGCATGTGATGTGTTCATCTGGAGTTAGTTTCTTGGTTGAACTTCCTTCTGTTTCTTTTTTTTCCCCCTTCCATTCAAGTCACATTTCTTCTTTTAGCAGTGCTGTTGAAGAAAGTCCTAATTATAGCAGGTTTGGGTTATCAATTTCTTCTGTTTGCCTGGTATTTGGATCTACAGCCTCTATCCTGGGTGTCCTGTTTTTCTGCCACAGTCTGGTACCTTCAGCAGTTTGGTTAAGGTGCCTGGAAGTAGTTTTCCCTGGCAGTGTGTGCCTGGGTCTCTAGAATGGATAGGACAACCTGATGTTCCTAGTAAGGCAGCTGACAAGGTTCTGGCACTCTTGTATATTGTTTGAGAGTCCATAGTGGGTATAGAATAGCATCTAGATAGCATCAAGGGGTCCCAAATGGATAAAGAATGGGGCTAGGAGGAAATAGCTGCAGTGCTTAGGTGACCAGAATGGAGCAAGTAGAGATTGATAATATTGGTATCCTACCTGGGTCCAAACCATGTGTGGTGTTTACAGAATCCTTGGTGAGGTAGGAAGACTTCCAACTAATTGTAAGGAAAGTAGGAATTTATAATGTTGGTATTCTACCTGGGTGCAAACCATGTGTGTTGTTTACAGAATCCTTGGTGTAGTAGGTGGATTTCCAACACATTGTAAGGAAAGTTCCATGTAGTCTATCAACTAATATTTGTAAATTGTTGACAAACCTTTCAATCCTCTTTTTCTAGAATTCCTTCTCAGAAGCTTTAAGTACCTTCTAGAAGGAAGATAAAGTTAGAATAACTGTGCATACTGAATGATGGGCAAGGGGAGTGTGTAGCTGAGGGTGGAGGGTGGCTGTCAAGCTGATGCTACTTCCTAGGAGCAGACCTTCCAGCCATGAGTGTATTTGCCCTCATGAGGAATGGGGCATGCATAGTGACACAGTATCCTTAAATGAACTGTTTATATGTCACTCACACACTCTCCTCTTCCCAATTCTAACAATGATGACTAATAGGAAATGCAGTCTGTCGGCATTAACAAGGAAATGTCTATTCTGGGACTAGGCTTTGGCTGTATAGTCATGAGGTGTTGTCTTGTTTTTCTTGAAGCCAGTGGAAGGTTACTGTGGCTCTTACCCTAGAAATTAACATGGATTCTTGGTCACATTTCCTCTTTGGTTTTGGGAAACTGTCCATTGGTCTTTAGTTTTCCCTAGCGAGCAGAGTCTTACTCAGCCCTTCATCTAAATATTTGGAGCCAGACTGGGCTAGTTATCTCTTCTGTATTCTTCTTTTTGCTCAGGATAGTTTCTCACTATCTGGGATTTTTGTGGATAGGTTTTGTTTTTTCCTGTCTCTTTGAATGAGATGGGGATTTTTAATTGGGACTGTATTGAATGTGTAAATGGCTTTGGGTAGAGTGGTCATTTTTACAATAATAATTCTACCAACTCATCAGCATGAGATATCTTTTATTTTCTTCTCTGTCTGCTTTGGGGTTTCAAATCTTACATTGGGATCTTTGATCTATTTCATAGTGACTTTTATGCAGGCTGAGATATAAGGATCAAGTCTCCTTCTTCTGCATGTTACTATCCAGTCTGAACAACAGTACTTATTGAAGATGCCTTTTCTCCGATGTGTATTTTGAGTCTTTGTCAAAATAAAGTGGCTGTAGAATTGTTGGCTTATACATGGGTCTTCAACTGTATTCTATTGGTCACCGTGTTTGTTTCTATGGCAGTACTGTGGTGTTCTTATTACTACAGCTCTTTAATATAATTTGTTTACTATAACTTGAAATGAGGATGGTGACACCTCCAGCAGGGTTTTAATTATTCAGTATTTATTTGGCTCTCCTGGATCCTTGTGTTCCATAAAAACATGAGATAATTGTTTTCAATTTTCCGTGAAGAACTGAATTGGAATTTTGAAGAATGTTAGATCTGTAAATTGCTTATATTTAAGATGGCCTCTTTTGCAGTGCTAATACTGACCCTCCAGGAGCCAGTCTTTCCATTTTCTAGTGTCTTCTTCAGTTTCTTATTTCAGTGTTGTAAAGTTTTCATTGTACACACTTTCTGAGTTAGACTTGCTTCAAGAATATTTTTTGAGGCTATTGTAAATGGGATTGCTTCCCTGGTTTCTTTATTAATCTTTGTTGTTGGCATATAGGGAAGGTAATAATTTCTGTGTTAATTTTGTACACTGCTTCTTTGCTGAAGATTTCTAATGGAATATTTTATGTATAGAATCATTGTCTGTAAATAAGGATAATTTGACCTCTCTTTCTTTATTGTAACCCCTTTACTGTAATCGCCACAATCTTCCTCTTTTGTCTTACTGCTCTAGCCAAGACTGAAGGAGCTATGTTGAATCAGATAGGAAAGGATCTTGTTCTTGATGTAAGAGACTTTTTCCTACTCTTCCTTTGATTTTGGCTGAGGACTTGATATACATACCTTATACTGTGTTAAGATATGTTCCCTGTAGTCCTAGATTCCCCAGCATTTTATCATGAATGATGGTGGATTTTGTCAAAGGCTCTTTCAGAGTCGAATGAGATGATCATGTTTTTACCCTGGAGTTAGCTTATGTGGTAGATTAGAGTTATTGATATGTATATCTAGAACCTTCCATGTATTTCTGAGATGAAGAGGACTTTATCATAGTGGATCATCTTTTGAATATGATCTTGATTTCCATTTGCAAGCATTTTATTGAGATTTTTTCTCTATATTTATCAGGGAGATTGGCCTATACCTTTCTTCTTCTTCCTCCTCATCCTCTAGCTCCTTTTTGTGGATCTTGTCTAGTTTTGGCGTCAGAATAAAAATGGCTTCACAGAAAGAATTTTGGCATGTTCCTTCCTTTTCTATGTTGTAGAATAGTTTGAGGACTATTGGTGTTCTTCTTTGAAGGTCTGGTAGAATCCTTCACTGAATCCATCTGGCTCTGGGGTTTTTTTTGAGTTGGGATATTTTAAATTACTGCTTCTATATCATTGTTTGCTATATGTCTGCTAAATTATTTGCTTCATCTTGATCAACTTTTGCAGATCATATACATCTTGAAACTCATCCTTTTCTTTTAGATTTTCCAGTTAAATGGAATATAGAATTTAAAGTATGTTCTTGAAATTCTATTTATTTTTTTAATATCTGTTGTAACATCTCTTTTTTCATCTCTAATTTTATAAATTTGAGTCATCTCTTTCTTCCTTTTGGTTAAGTTGGCTAGAGATTTGTCAATTTTGTGAGCCTTTTGAAAAAACCAACTCTTCAATCCATTAATCTTTGTATTGTTTTTTATAATTTCTATTTCATTAATTTCAGCTCTGATTCTGATGATCTCTTCCTTGTTGCTGTGTTCCTTGTTCTTTTCTAGAGCTTTTAGATACAGATACATCATTAAGTTATTAATTTGGAATTTTTTATGTAGGCATATGGTCCTACCAACTTTTCTTTTAGGTCTGCCTTCTTTTGTCCCATAGATTTTGGTATGTTAATATTTTTGTTTTCATTTAATTCTAAGACATTTTAAAGTTACTTCTTGATTTCTGCCTTGGTCCAATTATCATTCTTTAATTTTTTTTTCAGCTCCCATACATTTGTATACTTTTTGTAACTTCTGTTTCTGTTACATCAACTTTATTCCATTGTGGTCAGACAGAATGCAGGCTGTGATTTCAATTTTCTTATATTTTCTGAGGCCTGCTTTTTGTCCTAATATATGGTCAATATTAGAGACATTGTCATAGGAATTCTTCTGTAAAGACTGTATATTCTATAATGTTTTGTTGGAATGCTTCAGATATATTAGGCCCATCTGATTTATGATATTGTTTACTTACAGGGTTTCTCCATTTAGTTTCTTTTCATATGACCAAGATGTTGGTGACTATTGGGTACTGAAACCACCCCTGTCACTCTATTGTGGTCATTTGTATCTTTTGGAAAAAAAAAAAAAAAGAAAGAAGGAAAGGAAGGAAGGAAGGAAGGAAGGAAGAGAAGTTGTCTTTTTGTTTGTTTTTTTTTTTTTTTTAATGAAATTTGGTGCATCTGAGTTTTGTTTTATATGTCTAGGATTTCAATATCTTCTTGGTTTGTACTCTTAATGAGAATGAAGTGACCCTCCTTATCTCTTTAGAGTAGTTTTGGTTTGATGTCTGTTTTGTCAGATATTGAAAGCTATACCATCTTATTTATTGGTTCCATTTGCTCAGAGAACCATTTCCTTTCTTTTATCCTAAGGTGGTATCTAGTGTTCATTCTTCTATGTAGCAAAAGGTGGGTCCTGCTTTTAATTCAATCTGCTAGTCTGTGTCTTCTTACTGCAAAGTTGAGATCACTAATATGTGAGTTATTACTGAACAATGTGTACTAATTACTCTCATTTAGTTGTTTTCAATTAGCTGTCCTGGAATTGTTTTGTATTCTCTATGACATCTAGAATGTCTTTATTCTTATCTTCAGACAAGTATTCCTTCCGATATCCTCTTAGAGCTGGCCTTTATTCTGTTTTTGTCATAGGTTGTTTTTATTACTACTTCAGATTTTATAGATAGTTTTGTTGGATATATTCTAGGTGGACAGTGTTGGCTTTCTGAACTTGGAACACATATTCCCAGGCCCTTCTGGCTTTAAAAGTCTCTGTCAAATAATCAGGTGTTATTCTGATGGGCCTTCCTTTATACATGCCTTTGTCTTTCTTATGACTTTTAGTACCCTTTGTTTTCTGCATTTTAAATATTTTGACTATGTCATGGGAAGTTTCTTTTCTGGCCCTCTTAGGAGTTTTGTAGACCTCTGGTACCTATATGAGCAGCTTTCTCCAGGTTTGGGAAACTGTTTTTTTTTCAGTGATTTTATTGGAAATATTCTGTATGCCTTCCTGTGGTGGCATTCTCTTTATATGCTCATAATATGAAATTGCATATTTTTGTGGATTTCAAGAGATCTTTCATTTTCTGTTCATATTCCCTTTGAAAATTTTTACTGACCTTTACTGAGTGACAATTCCTCTGCCTCTCTCTATTCCTCATTCTGTGTTCTCTGTGAGGGTTTTCCCACTGAGGGTTTTTGTCTTGATTTTGTTTTTTGCCTCATTTAATTTTTCATTTCCAGCATTACTTCAGTTTGGGTTTTATTCAGCAATTCTGTCTTCATTTTCATGTCTTGAATTGACTTCCTCATTTCATTCATATCTTTGTTTTTGTTCTCTTGTAGTAGATTTGTGTCTTCTTTAATTTTCAAAAAATACTTATAACCATCTTTTCTATTCTTTGTCTGGTGGTTTTTTTTCCAACTCATTTGCATTAGCACGTGTGTATGTGTGTGTGTTGCTTCTATTTCTATGCTGGGAATTACATATCTGTGGTTAGTTTGTTGGCTGCGTATTTCTTTTGATATGTATGTATGTATGTATGTATATACATATATTATTTTTCTTATTTTACATATCTATCCCAGTTCCCTCTCCCTTCCATCCCACCCCACCCCCCACTCCACAGGGAGATTGACGCCTTCTAGGAGGGACCATCAAAATCTGTCAGGTCATTTGGAAAAGGGTCTAGGCCCTCCCTCTTGCCTCTAGGCTAATGGAGTATCCCTCCATGGGGAATGTGCTCCCAAAGTTCTTTTGTGCACCAGCGATACATCCTGGTTTCACTGTCAGAGGTCCCTTAGACTTCCCAGGCCTTCTAACTGAGACCCACGTTCAAGGGGTCTGAGTCAGTATAATGCTGGTTTCCCAGCTATCAATCTGGGGGTCCATGAGTTCCTCCTTGTTCAGGTCAGCTGTCTCTGTGGGTTTCTGTAGCCTGGTCTTGGCCCCTTTTCTTATCAAGTCACCCTTATTTCTTTCAGTGATCTTTTACAATATTTAGATGAGTACAAAGTCCTGGTAGAACTGAGGGTTCTTTTACTCTGTGAGACTGTCATTTCGTCTGGATGCTCTGTGTTGAGTCTTTGTCTATGGGCCAGATTATCATCCTGTGTGTGTTTAGACATCCTGCCTGGGTCTGGAGCTTTCACTGTGAGCTGTGGCACTCTTCATGTGTCTGTGGACCTAACCGGTGTCAGGTCTAGTCCTCCCCATGTGTTTTTTACTTCTTTCAAGCTGCTACAAAATGTGAAACTTCCCACACAGCAGTAGGCCTTACCTGGTTCAGGATTTGTCCCTCCCCTAGGTCTGCCCTTTTTTAGTTCTCGTGGTAAACTTCCAAACCTACTTGCATAGTTGCTGGACTAATTAATTTACATTTTCACCAGTTTAATATAAGAATAAAAGTATAATTAAGACTGTCTTTCATCTCTCTCTCCATGCTCACCAGCATCTTTTTCTAAGGTGGGATGGAATCTCAATATAGTTTTGGTTTGGATTCCTTTATTGGATAATAATGTTGAGCATTTCTTCATGTATTTATTGGCTTTTAGACTACTTCGTCTGAAAAATATCTTTGTTTTTAAATTCTTTACATATTCAAGATATTAATCCCCTTGCTGATGAATAACTGACAAAGACTTTTTCCCAAGGGGAAAATTTTATGTATTGTGTTTATAACCAAATCCAGGGCCACTACAGATCCCAGAATTAATAGACATTTGTTCCAATTGGGTGATACCAGTTTATTAATGTACTTAAAGTACTTTCTGATTCCAATAAAGATTAAAAATCAAATGAAAATGCTTTAAAACATTTAAAATGTTAATTGAATTTGAAAGATATAATTATTAACAAAGTAAAGAAAAATACATAAATAAACCTGTTTGTGTACTGAATAAACCAATAAATGATGTCATAGAAACTTGGGGGTTGGCCTATCAAAGTGCCTCTCTCTTGTCTCTCAATTTTAAGAAAAACTGCAACTTTTAATGTTCTAGGGAGCTCAAATGTATTTAATATTTTAGGAAATAATACTTTAGGAAGGTCAAAGATAGATATTGGCCCACAAAAAAGTTCTTCCCTTCCCGTGCACTGGCCCCATGCTAGAAAGGAGGCCTTGTTTTCCAGAGTGAATAAAGGAACTTGACTTTCCAACTTTCACTTCAAAATCTACATACAAAATCAAATTGTGAGGAAGGGATTCCTCATAGGCAAAGCAGAGCCTATCTGGATTGAGTCACCAGTACACAAGATACAATCTTAAGCAAAGTTGCCACCACAAAGAAACATGCTGGATTGTCTGTGCTGCCAAAGGCCATGGGCTTACTGTGGGTCCTGTCCAGTCTGTAAGCAGCTGCCAAGTGAGGCAGCAGTGCCAACTGGCACCATTCCACTGTGTTGATTCTGAAGACATTTCTCTACAGTGTGATATGGTCTATATTAACTTATATAAAGTGCCATGACATGCTTTTTGTGACCATGGCCATCACTATGTTGGCAAAGCAATTTACAAATTAATGCCTTGAGTTGAGGGAGTCCTAGAAGTCAGTGCCGAGGGGCATAGCTCAGCGTGTAATGTATGCAAATAGTTTGAAACTGCAGAATCCTAGTAAAAAGCCATGCATGGCAGCAAGTATCTCGTGCCATTGCCCATATGGTGAGAGGGAGGCAGAAGCAGGAGAATCTACAGAAGCTCCCAGGCCAGCTAGCTTAGCACATGCAATGGCAAAACAAGGCAAGCCCTTATCTTAAACAAGGTGGAAGGTAAGGACTGACACCTGAAGTCTTATGGCCTCTACATGTGCATAGTGGCATGCACATATTTACACACATGCATGCCTGCACACACACACACACACACACACACACACACACACACACATTCACACTCTCACACTTCTAGAAATCAACATGGACACATGGACATTAAACACCCAGGGATTTCCTACTCTAATCATAACTGTCAGTGCCTAGGAGAATAAATCTGTCTCAGTTCTTGGCCAAAACCTGTCTGAGACCCACATATGCAGCCCATCATCCTCTATGGGCAGTAAATTATGGATTCAGTGTAAAATTTACAAAGTCAGTGTATACATGTAGTAAACCCAAAGCATTGGGCATTAGGTCTATGTGAAATCAAATTTATTTTTTTAAACAGTAACTAGCTCTATGTAAGTCCCAGATGTTAATCCAGGGCTCCAATTCTTCATATAATCCTCCTATAGTAGTCTCCCTTTACCCACTGGTTCACTTTCTGTGAATTTCAGTTACCCTCAGTTAACCTTGGTTCAGAAATACTAATGGGGAGTCCTAGAAGTAAATAATTAAAAAGTTATATACTGTCCTGAGTGTCAAGATAAAATCTCACTGTCTTCTGTCTTCCCTGAGACATGGCTTTCCCCTTAATCTAACACAGCCCCTTTTCCACCCACCTGTGTCCTGTCACTGTACCACAGAGCCTGAGGTGAAAGTACCACATCCATGCCCTTCCTCTCCCATTCTCTCTAGGGAAAAGTAATTTAACACAGTAACTGGAAGCCTTTCCCTAGTGTTTACTTTGCAGGCATTAGTATCAATCGCTGATGTGTGTGAACTGAGCCTTTAAATCCCCATGAGACAGGTGTGCTAATGGCATCCACTGTGCAGATGGGCAAATGAGTCTCAGAGCCACTGGGGTATAGGGAGGCCAGGCCTAAGCCCCAGTCCATGTCAGTATCAAGCACTTAAGCATAACCCCATGTGGTCACTGCAAAATCCCTCCAGGACTAGGGGACATTTCTTAACCCTTCATAGCCAAGTTCTTAGAGAAAAGGGTTTTATTTATTTATTTATTTATTTATTTATTTATTTATTTATTTATTTATTTATTGTCACCCCTATTTGTGAAACAGGACCTTGAAGGGTATACCTATGTCGATCAGGCTGACCTCAAGCTTAAGATCCTCTGCCTCTGCCTCAAAAGTGCTAAAATTACAAATGCACACCACCACTCCTATCTCCCCGTACCATTTTTATTAGTTTTTGTAGCATCTAAACAATGAAGTGGAAAACTGTATTTAAAGATGAAGTGGCTGTTGATGTAAGTTAGAATGTTCTAGAAGGAGTTACCTATTGCCTCCTTAGCTCCTCCTGAGGAAATATAGGAAAGACCTAATAGGTGTGTGCCTTGCTTGCTAAGATCATTGATGTATAGCTCCACAAACCCCAATCTGCCCATGAGGGAGGAAGGCTATGCCCCAGGAGCTAGCAGTGTGTTAAGGAATGAACCAGCTGAGTTGGACCTGGACTGAGGCTATGAACTGTGCCAAGGTAGAGTTGTAAGTAGCCCTGGTTTTCTGGGGGCAGGGGGGCCCTGGGAATGCAGAGCTGCCAGATTGAACCTCTTTGCAGCTCCCCAAAGTCACTCTGACTCCCTCACTCGCTGCTTTGTCAGGACCTAGGAACAGTTCAAGTACTAGTCACTGACTGGGCCATTGCCATCTTCCAAGAATGTAGGGGGTAAGCACGCCTCTCCAAACTGGACAATATAGCCGAGAATCTGCTTCCTTCTGGCCTAATGGACACAAGATGCTGCTGTCCTTTTCCTGCCAAATGTGAGATGGTTTCCCCATTCCTTGAGGCTCCTCTCACTCTTTGGGGGAAAAGCAGTGTGGTGGTAGATAAGACTTGAAATCCTGCTCCCATGAGAACTTTTTCATTTCTTCATGGGTTATCTCACTTATAAAAAGGCAATCATAATTCCTGTTTCCCAGAACCTCTATAAGCAAGAGCCAGGCTACCTGGGGTGTTTGCCAGCTAGCTCCACATACGTTATTTTGAAGAAGTTGCATGTATAGTCTACAGTTCACAAGCATCTCAGATCAGACTCCTTGCTTCTATTTTTGTTTAATGGCCTGTGGGAAGTTCCTGAATTTCACTGTGCCTGTTTCCTGTCTGTAAAAGAGTAGCAAGTGATATAAGAACAACCCTGGGGCTGGGAGGGTTGCTGTCCAAGATCCCATGGGTCAAGAAGTTTGAAAGTAGGAAGTGGGACATGGAACACCCAGGTGCTGGGGGTGATGAGAACAGCTCTTAAGAATCAAGGTGGTAAGGACCACTTGAGTCCCAGAAAGTACCCTCAAGAGCCAAACAGGCATGAGAGGAATTTGTACCCATGAGGGAACATTAGACACCCCCGGTTTTGCTCTAGTTCCATGCATTTATGGAGCTAATGTGTGCAGACTTTGGGATGTGGTCCCTCCTTTAGTCATCTGCATTTACTTCAGTGTCATTGTGGATTGATTGACACTCCTCAAAATGTCTCTCCTCTCTGGCCCTGAATCCAGCTTCTTGGAGTATCTGTTTTCCTCAACAAACTTTTTTCTAGCAACTTCTTTATTAAAAGACAAAATCTCATTGCACATCAATTTTGTTCTCTTGATATGAGTAGGAAATATGAAAGGTCAGATGATTATTTCCAGTGTTTTGGAAAAATGAAGTCTCTGAAAACTAAAAGCCCTCTTTGAAAAGGTTCACAGCAAGGCTCCCAGCCTCCCACTCTGCTGCCGTGTCACCAGAAACACAGCCCTGACAGTTTGAACACACTGTGTGCCCCTGGAGGCCTGACCTGCTCCACCCCTCATACACTATGCTATTTTAAAAGGTTGATGTGCTCGCTAGTGGGTTTTTTGTTTGCATGCTTGCTTTTTTTTTTTTTTTTTTTTTTTTGTCAAAGTGACACAGCTAGGGTCATCTGGGAGGAGGTGACTCAACTGAGAAAATGTCACTATGGGATAAGTCATAGGCAAGACTAGGGGCATTGTTTTGATTGGTGATTGATATGGGTTGTACCAGGCTTTTTTCTTTGTGGCCACCAACCACTTCCCAAATCATGACATAGAGACTTGCTAGTTTTGAATGCTTGGTCTAGCTTAGGCTCATTTCTGACCAGCTCTTTTAACTTAAATTAACCTGTCTCTCTTTATCTACCTTAGGGCTTTTTACTTTTCTTGCTTCTGTAGATCTTGCTTTCAATGCTTCTTGTTCTTGCTGATACTGGGTGTGTTCCTCTCTTTCTCCCTCATCTCTTCTTCTCTCCTGAGCCTAGATTGCTCCTCCTATTTATTCTCTCTGCCTGCTAGCACTGCCTATCCATCTCCTGCCTGGCTATTGGCTGTTAGCTTTTTATTAGACCAATCAAGGTGCCTTAGGCAGGCAAGGTGAAACCAATGCAACACATCTTTACATAATTAAACACGCATCCTTACATGTTAAACAAATGCAGCATAAACAAATGCAGCACATCTTTACATAGTTAAAAATTCCATAACAGTTGGAGGTCTCAGACTCCTGTAGGCATACCATGGGTAGGTTGTCCTGGGTTCTATAAGAAAGCAGACTGAGCAAATATGAGGAAGAAGCCAGTAAGCAGTGCCCCTCCAGGGCCTCTGCTTCAGTTCCTGCCTCCAGGTTCCCACTGGAGTTCCTGTCCTGTCCTCCCTTCATGATGGACTGTGATTGCGATGCATGGCTAAATAAACCCTTTCCTCCCCAAGTTGCCTTTGGTCGTGGTTTTTATCACAGCAGAAGAAACCAAGTAGGGCAAGGGACATCAGGTATGTGTAGTGACCTGTGGTGCAGTTAGGGGACGGACTTTCTCCTATGTAGTGATCTAGGCATACATATGTTAGTATCAGTGAAAGAACATTTCAGCTGTGTGGGTCTCCATTGTGCATGGCTCCTATGAGCCCTTTTGACTTTCTACCAGGTGGGCCAGGATGCAGATGAGGCTTATTCTGGTCAGGACTGTCTGGCAACAGCTCTGTTGCCCCACTTAATGCTCTGTATGTCCCAAAGGGACAGGCACAAAGAAACTTAGTGAAGGAATCTAAAACTCATGTTGACATTGTGTGCTGGAGAAGCTTGGTTTCCATGCCTCCCTCTGCCCATCCACCAGGGTTGACCATCACAAGAACTTCACAAAACCTTGGGAGGGGACCTACCTTTGCAAGCTGGAATGAGAAGGTTGCAAGTGGCACTGGGTGCCTCTTGAAGCTGTGTGTGACCAGTGTGTGCAAGGGTGCAGTCTAGAAGGCTCCATGAAGCACCGTAGCTGGCACTCAGAAACAATTGTGCATTGTCTGAAGCTGCTTGGGCTTTGGAAAGCTTATGGCTTTCAAAGAGGGAAAGACATGAATAAGTACACTCGCTTGATTTCCCTTGCCTGCACTGGCTACCCATGGGCTTTAAGAGCACCAGTGAGATGAGAATGAAAGAAACAAAAAGCCCAGGACTCTTGGTAAAATTTAATGAGAGAAAGGAGATGGAAATTTAATATAGAAGTAAAACCTGGAACCATCCTGTTTGCAGTGTGCTAGAGTGTCAACTTCTTCACCACAGGTGACATTTATAAACTAGAGGGTGGGATATTATTTATAACAGGATATTGGGCCTCTTTTAAACTGGAGAATGCTTCTGATGAAGTACAAGAAAGCACATACATGGTCATGTTCAGTATACTGAAAAGTACACTGGTTTGAAAAAAAATGTACATATAAACTAAAATAAAGAGGAAGAGGGAGGGGAGACCTGAGCTCTCATCCCTGCCTCTGTCAGGATACAGGCTAAACTGCACATGAGAAGACTACAGGAATCTCAAGTTAGTTACAGTGCATTTCTCTTATGTCAGGTTCTGGGCTTCACCGTGCCCCCTAACTTCCAGCTCTCTATTGTTTTAGGCTAATGTTCTTGTGGAAAAAGATGGCTCACTCCCTGGCATATTCACTATCTAGCCCATACAATGGTAGAATATCTTATTAGTGTCCCTTTAAAGCTTAGTTCAAAATTTTGCATGTAGTCCAGCAGCAAGAGGTTTGGCATATCTGTGGAGATGCCTGCAAATGAGACTAGAGAGAGAGAACTCTGCCTGAGTGAGCGCCAACCATCTGATGATTTTTGGAATATTCTCACAGGTGAGAAAGAAGTGGACATTGGGGATCATTAGCTATTGTTTTCACAGACCCTGTAATGCTTGAATGGGCTCTCCTCTGTAGTCTGCTCTCTGTTCCTGTAACACGGAACAGTTCTGCCACATGTTGGTGAGTCTGGATTGGTGGTGAGGGGACATCATGCCCACCACTAGCTTCATTTCTTTGCTATTCTCAGATTTAAGTTTGAATGTCCTGCTTTTCATTGAGCAATCACTTCTCACACTCATCATATCCAGCCACCATTTCTCATGAAATCTTATGATACTTGGGTTCGGAACTTCATGATGTAGAGAAAACAACGGGCAGGAGAATTTTCCTAGCCCAGGCTATAACCCTGGGGAGCCAGTTTTCTAGTCTAACCATAAAGAGATTTTCTAAACAATAAATGATGTTTACTTAGGAGCAACAGAAGATTGTGATGGGAATGTGTGTATCATAGAACATTATATGCAGACAACAAGGAAACTGAGGCCATGAGAAGTTTTCAAAAACAAAATGAGGACCATGCAAAATGATTTTTAACAAAGACTCTTGTTTTTTTTTAAAAAAAAATATTTTTGTTCTGTGTGTATGGATATTTTGTTACATGTATGACATGTGTGTGCTTTGTATGAACTGTGTGTGTGTGCCTTGTACCTCTGAAGACCAGAAGAGGGAGTCAGATCCTCTGGAACTGAAGTTATAGACTATGAGCTATAATGTGGCTGTGGAAAATCAAACCTTGGTCCTCTGGAAGAGCAATTAACTGCTGAGACATTGCTTCAGACCCTTTTGGCTATTTTTTAAATCTTTGCTTCTTACAAAAAGAAGACTTTTTTAATATTTTTAAAAATTGTCTATTTTTTATTTTCTAAAATTTTAATTACATAATTTTTTCTTCTTCCCTTTCCTTCAACCAACCCCTCCCATGCATCCTCCTTCCTGCCTCTCAAATAATGCTGTTTTTCTTTAATTGTTGTTACACACACTCTCTCTCTCCCTCCCTCCCTCCCTCCCTCCCTCCCTCCCTCCCTCCCTCTCCCCTCTCTCTCTCTCTCTCTCTCTCTCTCTCTCTCTCTCTCTCTCTCTCTCTCTCTCTGTCTCCTCTCTGTCTCATATGTATCAGGGCCTCCCACTTGGTATTAGATAACCAATTGGTGTTCTCTTCCATTCCCCAGTTACCATTAGTTCATTGTCTAGTGTTGAGTCATTCAGTCATTCAGTGTCTTCTGGTGGGAGAAATGGGGGGTCATTAATATTTAAAGATTGTATTGTTGAATCTGGTGTTGTTGTTTGTGTTCTAAGTGGTACTTTGTGTTTGAATAATTTTAGCTATGTTTTCCTTTCCAAAGTCTCTCTGCTATGTTCTTTCCTCTCTTCACCCCAAAATATTGCTTGTATTTTGTATATCTTGGATTTAATTTCTTTAGGGTGCTTATGTCATGGAAAGTTTTTCTTTCTCCTTTAACTATGGGAGATAGTTTTGGTGGACACATTAATCTGTGCTGGTCATTGTGGTCTTTTAGGGTTTGGAAGGCATTGCTCTGGGCTCCTCTAGCTTTCAAAGTTTCCATCGAGAAATCAGCTGTTAATCTGATGGGTTTTCCTTTATATGTAATGTGTTCTTCTCTCTTAGCTTTTGGTTTTCTTCCTTTGTTCTGTATACTTAATGTTTTAACTATGATGTGCCATTGAGGAGTTTCTTTTCTGGTTTCATCTATTTTCTATTTGTTTTCTGTGCACTTCTTATGTTTGTGTAGGTATGTCCTTCCTTATTGGGGGAAAGTTGTCTTCTGTGATCTTCTTGATGATCTAGCTTATGCCATTGACCTGGGATTCGTCTCTCTCATATTTCTGTGGTTTTAAGTTTTTTGTTTTCACATTTCTTCTGTTTCCTGCTTTGTTCTTTTGTTTTGTTTTTTTTCTTCATATTGCTTATTTATTTGGGTCCTCTGTCTTATCTGCTTTATCCTGGGCACTGCTACCCTAACATCTGCTTGATTAATTCTACTTGTAAGGCTTTCTCTTAGGTTTTCTAGTTGGGTTGTTGGACTTTTCATTACCATCTTCATTTTCTCTTGAGTCATCTTCAATGTTTTTATCTCTTCATTGCATTCCATTTTCAAATCCGTATTC
Source organism: Cricetiscus sungorus (assembly GCA_030556225.1). NCBI lineage: Eukaryota > Metazoa > Chordata > Mammalia > Rodentia > Cricetidae > Cricetiscus > Cricetiscus sungorus. The sequence continues at coordinate 71,719,751 of JANBXA010000600.1, read as the reverse complement.
TTATTTTCATCAGCCTTATATTTGTGTTTTCTTTGGCATTGCTCAGGCATTTAGTCTCTTTAAGTTTATTCTCTTTAATTTATTGAGCTGTTTCTTTATAACTTCTCTAAACTCCTTAAATTATTTTAATCAAATAATTATGTGTATGATTGTTCTTTTAAATTCTATAACCTTGGGTTCATCTAGATAATTCTCATTGGTGAACATTTCTGTAGGACTGGTAGATTTTGAAGCAAAGATGCTGCCTTGATCTTCCATATTGTTTGTATACTTGTAGTGATAGCTGGGCATGTGGACTCTTTTGTTAGCTTTGTGTCTGATATAGACCAAGTAGATCAAGGCTATAATGAAGTCAGGTGGACACAAGAGCTAGCCTGGTGTATAGGATGTGCATCCTGTTCTATCCTGAAATTTGGAGGTAGATCTAGGGTTGATGTGCAGAGGAAGATCCTATGGACCCACCTGACTAGACTGTGGAGAAGGGTGCACAGGACCTAGTTGGGTGAAGACTGTAGATGTGGTCTGGGAGGGGCCTGTAGGTTGTGGGCAGAAAGAGAGTGTTCTGGAGGAAGCTTAGAGAGATTGTGTGCTGTGCAGGCAGGGATGGTCAGACTAGGCTGGGGTACTGGATGTGAGATTTGGGCTAGATCTGGGGATTGAGGAAAGGTACATGAAGGGGAAGCCCTTGTTAGACTCTGGGGAAGGATCAATCCTTGGTTTAAAAAAAAATCAATAACAAGAGTTTCATTGGTCTAAGGTTAAACACTCACATTCACTGGTCTGAGTTCCTATCAGAAAGTGTGTGTGTGTGTGTGTGTGTGTGTGTGTGTGTGTGTGTGTGTGTGTGTGTGTGTGTGTTTGTCTGTCTATGTCTGTCTTTCTGTGTGTGTCTGTGTGTAAGGTTGCAGTATTTGTGGTTCTGGCAATCTTTTGTTTTAGTTAACATAAATGAATACATAAAATTCCCTCCTTAGTAACTTTTTGGTTTGCTTCATTTACTTATGTACTTACTTTTATTGAGGGCTTAACAGAAGTGATTCCATTTTGGTTCTGGTGAGTTTCACATAATTACTCAATCAGTTAATGTCTTGATCCATACCCATTACTAACAGGTTGATATAAACCCCAAGTAGCAAGCATTGAGTGGAAGACAATTCAGAGTCTAAAGGTTCTTGATTCCTGTGCTTCGCTTTGGCTTTCTGGGGCTCTAGTGGTGGAGGAGCCATCTATGTATGCTCATCCACTTGGCTTCAGGCCCTGTGACCCTGTGGCCCAGAGATACATGTGAGACCCTGCAGAGTTAGAGGTATAACAGAATCCCATTTGTCAAATTAAACTGCTGAATTTGATTTCTTAGAAGCTGGAAAGTGCTGCTATGCATATGTAAGAACCCAGTCTCCATGGGGTAGGACATTAAGCCCAGAGGAAGATCTGCATGTCTCATCTGAGTAATGAGCCATGAAATTGACATTATAAGTTTTAATTATTATTAATGCCTCTCAGGGTAGCTGGTGTTAATTATTCTGTAGGTTTCCCTAGAAATATTTCTTCCCCTTCCCCTTTATTTCTTTTTTTAATGTCTTAATGGTGGCTTCCTGGTAGTGTTTGAACTCAATTCTTCCTAAGGGGAATACCCTCCCTGTGAGAGAAGTTGTCTCTAGAAAGAAAGCAAATGGTTGTGATTGGAACACAGGCAGCGGGAATCTAGGAGTTTGATGGGTTGCCACAGTGAGGTTTGCAGGAGTCTCATCTCTGCTTCCTCCCCAGTGGTACCCATCTTCCTCTAGGACCAGCCATGGGCTTTGAAGATCAAAGACTGTGGAAAGTGCCATAAGTCAGGGCTGAGCATCTTTTAACATGGAGTACCAGTTTCTGTTTCATCTGTTCCTGCACAACTTCATATCAACATCATTCTTGTGTGTGTGTGTGTGTGTGTGTGTGTGTGTGTGTGTGTGTGTGTGTGTGTGTTCAGAACTGTGTCTATATTGCTTCTATAGATTTTGTTCTATTAGATACTCATGAGAATCGGAAGGGATACAAGAGTGAGCTCTGACCTCTCCTGCTCTCTACCTTTCCCCATTCCTTTCTCCTCAGCTACTAGCTGCAGCAGAGACACAGGCCTGACTCAGGATTACCCCAAGATCCTTTGAACTAACAGCAAAAAGATGGTATCTACTATTTCTCAGGTTTCTCTCAGGTCCTGGTTGTCAGAATGAATACAGCATAGCCCTATTAATGCAGCAGACAGGAAACTTCCAGGCATAGGAGCCCAGTACCAGTGCTGTGGATCCAGGAAGGAAAAGAGATAGTGTAGAACTGTCAGATAAGCCCATCAATTTCAGAAGTGTATCTCCTCCTTGGAAATTGTCATGTTACCCATCATGGCCAGAAACGGGTGCATTTGCTCCTGTTCCAAGGAGTTTGGATTCTTTGGCACAGTGAAAGTTACTGGAATCGGCAGGGTAGACTCCAATTTATACCTGTGCAGCCAGCACCCAGAATAGTACATTGAGAACAGAGGAGAGGTAGGTGGGGGAAGAGTATGGCAGTAGAGTAGCAGGCTTTGAGGAGAAAGGCTGGGGTTCAGGGAAGGAGGGACACAGAGAGATGGAGTTTGCATGGTCTGAATGAGGAATATAGGAAGTAGCACTAAAAGGGAAAGAGAGGGCTTATGGGATGGCTAGAAGATCTGCATTACAAATAGCCAGACTGATATGAAATTTACTGGTTGGCATGGACATGGAAGTACAGGTAGATTTGAGAGTTGGGGACACACAGAGATAGGCAGAATTGGGCCTATAACATTGATGAGTAATCCATGGCTTGTATGTGTGTGGGACTGTCATCTATGTGGAGAATCAGTAAAAACCAAGAGTTTCATGAGGCTCAGGACGGATGCCTTTCAGGAAGTGGGTGACTTGTGGGTCCCTGGCCTGGGTGGTGTTCTGTAGTCTAGGCCCTAAAGTCAAGCTGGCTCCTAGGAATTTCCTGCGTCCCTGCCACTACATTCCCACCCTCCCAACTAAACTGAGTGAACCAGTGCCATGGTTGTCTATAGTGGATGAGAATGGGACTTGAAATGGTCCCTGTGTCAGCCTATCTCAAGAAAGCCAAGTCCTTTCTGAGCAGGGGAACTGGGACCCTTTGAAGGTGACAGTGATGGTGTGGGTTTGGCATGGTCTGTCCTGTCCATACTGTGATTAGTGTTAGCAGAAGCTTCCAAAGAGCCTCCAAAGGCATGTCTCTAAGATGACCGCTTTGAGCACACATGCTTTCGGTGAAAAGGTAAGTCCAGTAAAGAGTGCACACAGTGTTAGTCTGTGTTAAGGGAAGTTCCTTTGGGTAGTTAGTGGAGGTGCAGTTTTTGAGCAGAAGAATGTTATTTTCTTACTGTCACTTGAGACCCCTTTTCTGAGTAAAATTCTAAGTGTTGCCATATAGTCCACAGTGAAAATATTCCTGTCATGACTTTTAATGTGGTGGCAAGCTGAGTTGAAAAAGGAGAAACATCTTTTTATAAATTAGCTAGCAGAATGGGGATAGGTTTTCTAACCTATTGACATCCTCAGCTTGGTAAATTCCTGGTTATTGGGGAATGTACTATGAATTGAGGGGTACTTGACAGCATCCCCAGCTCTGCTCATTAGATGCTACCAGTGTCCCTCCTCATTGTGACAACCCAAAGTATCTTAAGAAAAATTGCCCCTGGTGGAAAAGCCATGGGCCTGGGCCTGGCTGTCCATTATGTGGCCCTGGAGTTTGTCTGATGGCCCGCAGCCAGCCACCTCTTTAGTCTTTTCGAAGCAAAGTATTGGATTGCAAATTGTCTTTCGCCTCTACTCTCTAAAGTCTGGGTCTGGTAGTCTATTGTACTTAAACCACAAAGCTATCTAGAATGAGTTCTGTAATGAAACGTTCTCTGGTGTTACTATTTAATTGGCTAGTGGGGGTTGTTTGTCAATCTGCCAGCAGGCTTCTCTTAAATGCTGTCATCAGACATCTCTGAGACATAAATGTAGAATGATTGATTTGCAATGTGCTATTAAACCCTCTACAAAGACTTTTTGATGTACTGTGGCTTTGAGCTTTGTACAGCTATTGATTGATTTAAATACTACAGAACCCTTGGCTCAGGCAGCCCTTGTGAGAAGAATACCACTTCTAATAGGGAATTGCTGGACATTGATTCATGGACAGTGACAAGGCTTTCCTCGGGCACAAAATGGATCATTAAACAAGTGTGAACCACCAGGAAAGAAAAGCAAGAGAGCACTTAAGCAGCTGGTCAGAACTTACCAGTCAGGGCCAGTTAGAAAAGTGTAGCGAGTGGACAGTAGCATCTGATCAATTTGGTATTGAGAGTCTCCTTGCTGCCAATGATTTTGTTTGGGCTTCAACTGTGCTTGCTGTTTGAGACCACAGTAGCAAATGACATTCAGATAAACTGACAAACATTGACAGGATGGTAAAACACTTCCTGACTGTACAAGACTAGGGTTAGATATCTTGGAAGTGTCCTTGCCTCTGGATAGGATTGTTGTGTGAAGTGAAAATGTGTATGGTTTGGGGGATGGGGAGCCTTTGCAGTGCAGTGAAGTAGTCTCTATAGAAAGCTGGACTGCACTTGGCCCTCAGGTACAGGATTGAGAAGTTTGCTATTGCAGGGACCATCGTGCTTTTCTGAGGTCAGAGAACTTGTCTGTTCCCATGTTAGACTGCTTGTTCCTTTAGATTATTTTCTGGTCTCAGAATGCTGTTTACACATGAGACACACAATGACCATTGAACCCATGCTTTCAAGGACAAATTTCACAGGTATTAGGAAAGGGCATTCCTAGTAACCACCTGCTATTTTCTGTTTTAGAATCTATCCCAGCTCCCCTACGGCAAGGCCCTCTACAGCTATGAGGGAAAAGAACCTGGTGACCTCAAGTTCAACAAAGGGGACATCATCATCCTGCGTCGAAAGGTAGATGAAAACTGGTACCATGGGGAGCTGCAGGGCACTCACGGCTTCCTCCCAGCCAGCTACATCCAGTGTGTTAGGCCATTGCCACAGGCTCTGCCCCAAGGCAAAGCTCTTTATGATTTTGAGATGAAGGACAGAGACCAGGACAAAGATTGTCTGACCTTTACTAAGGTAAGGTGAGCCCCCTTATGGTTGGCCTCTTTTGTCTACCCATGTCTTCTCAACCAAGAGTCTATATCTAGGTCTAGAGCCTGACTTCTCTGCTAGGCCATAATCAAATGACCATCCTCCATTCCTGTGCCTCTATGAAAGGCAGGGGTGGGAGGGTGGGGGGAGAGGGGAGAATGTGTCTGCTTCATGGATTTGATGTTTTGTTATTGATTTTGTTTATGTGACTAAGAACTCCTAAGAAGAAGCTGTGTCTGCAGAGTGTGACTGATTAGAAATTCAGGGCTGTGGAGAGATTGGAATGTTTCAGAGCCAGAGGCTAATTACCTTGTCATAGGTTAACATTATCTTGCAACAGCTTCTTTGACTACCTCAGTGTCAGAACTAACATCCTGTGACTGACAGATGAAAACCTTTCTGAGTCTATTAACTTAATAAATTATTAGCTTCCACCAACCCAAAAGCATAAATATCATTAGCTAGTATCTTAGGCCTATAGACAAGCTTCCCGCATCTTGCTGTAGCTGCCTCAATGATGTACCCACCATTGTATTTTGCCTTGATTACGAATTTCCTTTTTCTGCCAAACTGTTTAACTTCATGAAATGACTTCCAGGATGGAACATGGTTTTGTGGGTAACCCAAATGTGGTTTCCCAGGTCCTGGTCATTCAAAATGACTCCAGAAAAAAACACATCTCTTATTCTCTTCAAGGTGAGAGCTGTGTTTTTTGTATTGATATTTACTTAGTTTTGGTTTTCATTGTGGAATGGTAAGAGCCCACTGGTGCATGGCTCTAGCCAGCACTGGTACTGACTCTTGAGGTAGGTGAGCTGTTAGTAGCAGTCATAATTTTAAGGTTTTAAATATTGAGTATATGCAGGGGAGTTGAGTTTTCCCAGAACTCAGGGGAATCATGGTAGAACCCCTGCAGAACCCCAGTTCATCCTGTAGAGCTGTCGTACCTGGCCTCAAAGCCAACAGTACATCCTTCCTGCATAGAAAATCTCTGGTTATTATTATTATTTATTGTTATTAATGATTAATTTTATGAGTATAATGTATTGCCTGCATGTATGTCTGTGCACCATGTGCATGAACGATACCCACAGAGGCCAGAAGAGGATGTTGGATCTCATGGCTGTGAAGTTATGGTTATGGGCTGCTATGTGGGTCCTGGGAGTGGAACCCAGGTCCTCTGGAAGAGCAGCTAGTGCTGCTAATCACTGAGCCATCTCTCCAGCCTGGCATGGAACATCTTTTGAATTGAAGTACCTAGCTTAAGGACTTGGTTACTAACCAAACAGCATTTACTGTGGAGGCAGTGAAAGGCTGTCAGGTTTGTGATCTTTCTGGAGATCCTGTTACTAGTTATTGGTGCCAGGGGTCAGCTGGGCACTTGGACTTGTTACAACATTTAGAGACGCTGCTGGGGAAGCAGGTGGAGCCTGTGTTACTTACTCTGGGATCCTCTCTCCTCTCCTCCTCCCTTTCCTTCTCTTGCCCTCTCCCCTCAAGCCTGTAAACAACAGAATCTAACTCCTTAGTGTCTGGCTTGAAGACACAGTCCCTGGAGATTACTGTCACTCTTCCCCTCTCATCCTCATATGCTGGCAGAGCTTGGCTGTAGCATTGCAGCTCTGCAGCCAGCTTCGAGAGTACCTTGCACACTTTTTTTTTTTTTTTTTTTTAAGAAAAGTTGATGGTTTCCATGCCAGACTGCTGTTTATGTCTTATTCTATTGCTCACTCTGACAGTGACTAATCTATTTTTCATTCCAGGGAAACCAGCACTTTCTTCCTTTCAGCAAGGCGTTGAGATGCTAATTCCTATTGTCATCTCACTTAACTCCTGGGGAAGCCAGCAATAGTCTCCCTCTCTTTTCCTTTGCTCAGTCTGAAGACTCTGGTGCCTTCTCTCCCAGGGTACCTTGCAGGCTTCCCTGCTTTGGAGAGCTTTCCCTGATCAACTACTCTCCAGTGTGTGCACTACTCTAACACTTGTAACCCTTTAGAATCCTCTTATATACTGGCTAAGAAAACAGGCTCTATCAGCTACAGCAACAAAATCCATAGGGTCTGAGACTCCTTGTGGAGGACACACAAGGGAGCTCCTAGGGGACAGCTCACCAAGTTGAGTGTAGGGTAGAGTAGGGTAGAGTAGGGTAGTGTAGGGTAGTGTAGGGTAGTGTAGGGTAGTGTAGGGTAGTGTAGGGTAGTGTAGGGTAGTGTAGGGTAGGGTAGGGTAGGGTAGGGTAGGGTAGGGTAGGGTAGGGTAGCGAAGGGTAGCGTAGGGTAGGGTAGGGTAGGGTAGTGTAGCGTAGGGTAGCGTAGGGTAGCGTAGGGTAGCGTAGGGTAGCGTAGGGTAGCGTAGGGTAGCGTAGGGTAGTATAGTGTAGGGTAGGGTAGGGTAGGGTAGGGTAGGGTAGGGTAGGGTAGAGAAGGGGGTAGGGTAGGGTAGGGTGTTTCATAGCAGGCCAGATTCTCCCTGCAGGACCATGGACTCCCTGCCTTCTATTCCCATCCTATGTGCCTCTGCCTATAGAGCACTCACTGACAATAAAGAGCAGAGTCCCCATGGACAAGAAAACAAATGGATATTTGTCCAATTATCCCCCCCAAAAAAAGAATACTCTGGGCCTGTCCCCATGTTGGACACTATACTGTGCTCAGGGACAGAGACCTGCCACACCCAGAACCTGGACTTAGGAGACAGGCACAGAATAAGTCTAGAGAAGTGAGGGTAGCAGAAGACTGCCTCAAGGTGTTGCCTTATACAGGATGAAGATGAGATGAGGCATGAAGACTCCAGTGTAGTCAGTGACAAAACCGAATATTTCCAAAGAAACTGTACATTAGTCCTCCAAATCAGAGCCCAGCTTGTCACAGATTCATTCTATGGCTGGCATGTTTAGTGTGTGACTCTGTTGGCCTCAGTATGTCCCTGATGTAGGTTTGGTATTTGAGGCTCTCTAGAAGGAGACCTGGACCAACTGTGACAGGGTTCGGGGCCCTCCTGTCACTAAGGTATCAACTGTTTCCATGGCATCCAGATGGAAGTACCATATTACACCATCTTTGTACAATGACAGTCTTTTCTTGGCTCCTGTGGGTTCCTGTAAAGAATGGAGGCCTCTGAATATGACTCCCAAGGCACTGGGACGCATACATTATCATGTCCATGTTATCGTGTCACTAGCCCATCTATGTCCCCACCCTATCTTCCAAGGAGTAAAGTTGTGATTCTTTTGTATATGCACTTCTAACCCTCTCCACATCTAGGTTCCAGAGTACATGGGCATCTCTTTGGAGCTCTCTTCTCTGTCCCACGCTTCCTGGCAGGACTTGAACAATGTCTGGAGTGCCCCTGAGATACAATTTCATAGAGCAGGGACTGACAGTCAGACCTGAAGCTGAGCTTCTATGAATGGGCAAGTTAGCGGGACTCTAAAGCCATACGTCCAGCTGTTAGACCCTCCTACCTGCACACAGTCCCTAACTTTTGGTTTCTCTCTGCTTCCGTGTCTACCTCATGCCCCCCCTGTCTCACTTTCCTTGCCACAGTGGCTGTGCCTTCAAACAGTGAGCCAAAATAGATCCTCCTCAAGGTGCTACTTGTTAGGTATTTGGTTACAGAGATTTGGTCACAGTATCTAATACAGGAAGTCAGTACACCCATGATTTGTATAGATCTCTCTGGCCTTGCAAATACCAGAATGGAATACATCTAATGACATCATGGTCTGTGGTGGCAAACCCAGATGATATTAGCCAGGAACACTGAGATATAAGCACCATCAAGTTAACTGAAGTGTGAGGAAGCAGAAAGCTTTTAGGACATGGTGTATGTATCTCATTGGAGCTCTGGGCATTGTTCAAGTCTTGCCAGGAACATGGATGTGAGAGGCACACATGGAACAGGACAACTTTGCTCTTTGGAGGGCAGGAGTGAGGCCCAAATGGGCTAGCAAACAGAATGTAGATCAGATGGACATCACAGTGCTTCCAGAGTCATATCCAGAGGTCTCGCTCTCTTTAAGAACCCACAGGATTCATGAAAAGGAAGTCCTTGTACAAATAGCTGTAGTATTCTAAGTCAGAGACCCTGAAACATGAGTACCAGTCAGTCAGCTGAAGTGCACAGTAGCAGGAGGGGTTATGCATTCAAATAAAGAGGAGAGCTTTGGGCATAAGAGGGGGCAGTGAGTTTCACTAGAGTTTTGACAGCAAAACTCAGAAAATGCTTCTTGAGCTCCCACTGTACAAGTTCTTGAGACAATGGCATCGTTATGTGAGGGAACACTGCTTACTGTAAAGGGCCTGGGCTGCACTGTGAATCTGCAAAGGCTACAAGGTCTTTCCCAGCAATGTCTGGCTGCTTCCCTACACCAGCAGCACTGAAACCAGCTATAGCAACCTCAGTCCTCAATGAGAAGTCACATGGAAGAGCCACGGGACATGGTAGACAGTGGTTCTCACTTTGGGGGTCAAATGATACTTTTATATAGGGGGTCACCTAATACCATCGAAAATATCGGGTATTTACAATTCCGATTCATAACAGTGGCAAAATTCATGAAGTAGCAACAAAAATAATTTTATGGTTGGGAGTCAGAATGGCATGAAGAACTGTCAGAAAGGGTCGCAGCATTAGAAAGGTTGAGACACTATGATAGGAGTAACCACTGCTTCATCCAGATCCGTAACTCATACTTCCAGCCCTTGGCTGCTCACAATGTTCCAGGGCCCAGGGGATGCTCTGACTTAGCAAAGACTCCTTTACAAATGCCACCACAATATGTCCTGGACTACTCAGACTTCTGTTTTGCTGGTATCTCTGCAAATCTGCCATGCGACCTGCTTAGGTCATGTACTGTCTATAAGAAATCCGATTCCCAGGCTCTGGGCTTCCTATGCAAGGGACTAACTGCATATTGCTTGCACCCAAAAGTCACATGAGAGAATCTTGTTTTTGTCATATAGTGACTTTGAAACATAGACCCAATTTTGGTTTGTTTTTTTTTTAACTAAAAAATATAGTTGGTATCAGGACTATATTAGCAAAAGGCATTTGATGAATGGAGTTTATAGTAGACAGCCATATGTTTGACCTTCCCTTTCTTCTGGTTCAGAGAAAGTCACAATTCTCTCAGAAGGCATATCTGGCTTAGGGCAAGAGGCACAATCACAAGAATGGAGCATCCTGTGCCACATACATGTGGAAAGAGCTTTGCCCTGGGTGTGCAAAGTCTGCTTGATGGATGGTCTGCAGGCTGACCAGCCTCCAGGTGTACTCCCTGACTCCACCCCCACCCCCAAGCCAAAGTACTAATCTCCATTGCCACCCAAGATGGGGATACATGTTTTCAGGACTTGGATGACTCAGGCACGTTGGCTACATGCTCTTTCCATATCCATGACGCAAATCAGGAGGAGCCCAAAGGTAGCTGGGGCCTTTTGAGCACCCTGCTTGCCCACTTTACTTGAAAGGTTATCAGAAATGTTGAAAGTGAGCCTCAGCTCTCTTCCTAACTTCCTTCTAGATTCCTCGGAACCCCAAAAGGGGTTTTACATAAGATACCAGGGCTCCACAAAAGGACATGTGCTTACAAGGCCCTTGTCATGCCCAGAACTTCTTTTGATCTCAAGGTGGGGTTCAGAGAAACAAAAGGGCCAACAACTGCATGATCTAAGTAAGAAGCCAGTGATGGTCCTGCTTGCCTACCAGCAAGGTCCCATTTGAAGTTTTATAAGCCAATAAGATGAACAATGACACGAGCACTCCTCTCCCAGACAGTGGCCCTGGCAGGATGGCTCTTTTCGGTACCATTGATGGATGCAGGCAATGACTTTTCAAAGCCCTATCACCAGTGCTCTGCTTAGAACCCATCAGCGGCTTCTCATTTCCCCTCTGGTCAGTATCAGAACCTGCACTATCTGACCCAGGACTACATCTTCTCAGCCGTCACTTCACTCCTGGCCCTAGCTTACCCTATACCTCGCCATTGCTGTCTCCCTGGCCCAGAACATCTGTCCATTCTTCCAGCTCTGTGCCTTTCCCCAACTATTTGCAACCCAGCCCCCCCCCCTTGCTCTTTAGATACTTCCTCTTTATAGCTGTTTGATAATGCTCCTATGCTCAGACTCCAACTTCCTACCCTGCCGTTCTCCTCCTTAGATGTAGCTTCTTATAATATAGTACTGTCTTCTCCCTGAGGCCAGGTTAAGGTTGCTTACTTCCCCTTCTCAGCATGCAACAGTAGAGGGCATGCAGAAGAGAGGGTGTGGAAGCTTATAGACAGTGAAGCTAGGGTTCCCTGCAGGTGGAGAGAGCAGATCTGGCTATTGTTACTGTGTGTCTTCTCATCAGGTCTCTTTAGCCTTTTCAGTTACTTGCCAGATGGACTGGCTGTGAGGTGTGCTGGAGAAGCCAGCTCTGTGACTGAGCAGTGAGAGATCTGTCCCCAACTCTCTTCTCTGAAAAGTCCTGGCCACTGATAGCATCTGAGTTGGGACAGATGATCTCTAAGACATCTGTCAGGTCAAGAGCTGGGGGCTGCAGAGCCATCCTGCTCTGTGGGGGTCAGTGGCAGCCAGAATCCATTCATTGCCTCTGTGAGGACACAGCAATGGCCAGAGGCACAGCTCTGTGTCATTTCTACAGTGGAAAAAAAAAGGCTGGGGAGCTTCTGAGTGTCTGCATTTTTAATCTTCCCTCTTTCTTAACAGAATACTTTGAGGCAATGTCTGCAACTGGCTGGCCGCAGCAGGGCACGGTTCAGTGGGACTGCACTTGGGGGGGGGTCATGGTTATCCTAGGTAGCTGAAGGTACCTGGTTTCTCTGGGCTCTGACTTGTTACTACTTCTTGGACACCCCTTAACTACAGTATAGAGGAGACTGGGGGGTGTCTTCCTTCAGAAACTGCCCCCAGGGGCTCCACACCTACTATGGCCATGTGATTTATTTAGACTTGAATATCAGGTGCCTGTGTTCTGCTTTCTCCAACACTACCGAAGGGACCCTCCTGTACCCATTCCCAAGAGGTACCTGTAAAGAACTATCCAAGGACCATGTGCTCTGTCAGCCTGGGAAGGGCTGAGGATACCCACGTGTGGCTGATGGTCATGCCAGAGCTTTCTTTCTCTTCAAATGCATTACTTAAAATTTTGATTTTTTTATAGAAGGTGCCACTGACATGTCACTTGAATCTTTACTGGTATATTATCCACTAAGCCCTGGGGGAAATAAAAGGCTACCTAGCTCTTAAACAGCCCCTTCATAGTCAAGCTCCAACTTGCAATTATTTAGGACCCCCTCCCCCAAGAGACCATCTGAATTCCAAGAAGAGCTGGAGCTGTATGCCAATAGACATTTGGTCTATTTTCAAAATTCAGAAATAACAGAGAATAGGGGGAACAGCATATGGATGAAGCCTGCCTCCCTGTAGTAAACAGTGAGTACTTGACATGAAACCTATAGATGAAGTAGAGTTTTGTATCAGAAATTGCAATGATGTCAGAGAAAGAATTCTCATTCATAAAATCATTACCTACTGTGTTAGTTCAGAAACATGTATACTGAATTTGGCCGCCAGTATGTTCTGTGGTATCTTTTTGGCTTAGTTTGATCACTTACATCAGGAGCTGATAAACTAAGATGACTAACCAAACTGACCTGCTATTTAGTTCTGAAAATCTAGTTTTAGTGGCACATAACTGTGTCCATTCACTCAGGCATTTGTTGCCTTTATGCTTCTGCCACAGAATTGAGTAAATGGCCTGCAAAGCCAAGGAAGGATTATTATCTGGTCCTTCGTAGACTTGGTTACTGATGTCTGCAATAGAGCACAGCTCTAGAAGACAAACACATAGGTGTTTCTGCAAGCTCCCCACATAGCACTCAGGAATGAGGTGTCCAGGTGGAGAGGACAAGTGGCTGTCTTAGGGAAGCAGCTGAAAATGAACAGCCAACACTTGCCATCACCATTATAAAGCCTTCGTGTTTTAAGAAGAGATATTTCTCCATGTACTACAGAGCCTTCCTTATAAATTCACTGACTTGGAGGGTTTTGAAATGTGGCAATAAATCTGAGACCTGATATGATCTAACCATAAAAATTAGGCCCTGTTTTTTGGTCTTGCATGGAGGGATGAAGAGGACTGTGTCTAGAGACTGTGTCTTCCATCACCAGCACTGCAGCATTCCCTCCCCATGCTATGAGTTTAGATTAGGTGCAGACCTAGGGAAAAAACCTTTCTCCACATCCATAGACATAGACAAGTGAGTTACTTCTTTTTATATGCAAGGAGGGCTGGCTCTGTGTGTTCTCTGTTTGGTTTCCACAAAGAAAGCAAGGACCAAGAGACTAAATATATCCTGCATCCTGATGCTGTCCTGAGGCAGGCATAGGATCCACTTGAGCCAGTACAGACAGCTACCACAAAGGTGCCACCAGAGTACCACTCAACCTGATGGAACTGTGCAGACCCCACTTGCTCCTTAATGAATATCACTGTAACACTTGATATGAGCACATTTGAGTCCCCGCCTATTGCATGGTGATTTTGCTGCATGTCCATTGCGTTGCATGGTGATCATCTCTCTGTAAGCTTGCCTTCTCTATCTACTTGGGAAGGGGTCATTTTCTCCACAGCCTAAGTTCTCTCAACCCATCTCTGCTTAAAGACACTTAAGTGTGCTGGTCATATAAAAAAGGGGGGCACGGTTTATACTGCTTAACACTGGGAGCGGTGGCAAAATCCCTGGCCTAAGAGTCACTGCCTTTCTTTGGAATTGAGTTTGCTTCTCAGTGGATTCTTATCCCTTGCTGCCCCTACTCCCTAGGGGGAGCCAGGCAAGCCTGGGTCTTTAGTATACAGTGATATCCAAGCTTTTTTACAGTCGAATGTCATTCCTTTTACTTTTTTGTTACTGTTTTACAAATGAACACCCCAAGCTTTTTGGATTCTCGCTTGATCTTTTATTTTCAATAGTTTGAAATTTTGCTGGTGCAGATTTGTGACATGTATCCTGCTTTGGTTTGTATCTGACATTAAGCTGAGAAAGTCTCACTAATATTTCAAACATCTCATTGTTGGTATATTCAATGTCCCAAAGTTCTTGGATGTGATCATTTACTTTTTCTTCAGTTTGCTGTTTGTTTTAGTGTTTTGGAGGTTTTTATTGTCTATATGCCTGATCTCACAGATTTCTTATCCATGTCCCTACCAGAGGTGTCTTCGTTCCTCTAGTTTTCAATTTCAATAGCTAGCATTTCTTTGGGGGTTCTTACTTTTATGGCTATTACTGTGTTTGCACTGCCCATCTGCTCTTACATGCTGTCTGCTTTGTCCATGAGGCTTCCAGCATCTTAATGACAATTGCTGTAAATTCCCAGTCTGTTCATTCTTGTGCAATGCCATTTCTGGATCTTTGGTCTGGTTTTTTCCTTTCAACCAGTGTTTAATTTTTGTTTTGATTTTAGTTGTATTTTAATATGCCTTGACATTTTCTCACAATGGTTAGACATATTGGGCTACATATGAAGAATGACTATAAATAGCCTAAGTGACATGGTGGCAAAGTGAGGAGGCAGGCTGTGGGATGCATTCTAGAGTTCTATGCCTGGGGCTGAGTCTTCATGAGCCTGACCCTCTGGCTGTGATGCTTGTGCACTTCTCAGCACCCTCCTTCTAGTTAGTTGGGTCAAGATGTCAAGAAGGAGGTAGAGAAAGCTAGAAATATGTCTACTGTATAATCCACCTATACCATTCTTGGGCATACACCTAAAGGACTTTATATCCTAGTACAGAGATACCTACTCATCCATTTTTATCACTGCTCTTTTTACAGTAGCTAGTAAGTAGAAACAGCATAGATGCCCATGAATTGATGAATAGATAATGAAATTATTCATCCATTAAAAAAAATGAAATTCACAGATAAATGAATGGAGCTGTAAATAATCATTAAGAGGGAGGCAGCCTAGACCCAGTAAGACAAATGTCATATAGCTTTGAATCTTTGTATATTTCTTTTGGAATCCCTATTGAGTCTAGGAAATCAGTAAGGGGCCATGAAAGGGCTTTTGAGGTAAGGTAGATAAATATAATGGCATCAGGGTAAAGAGGGAATAATTGAACAGGAAGAGTTGAATGGGAGGGTAGAGTAAAGGAGAGAATAAGGGGGGGATTGCTAATGGCGAAGACTTTTTAAAACAGCAAATGGAAATATACTACTGTGGAAGCATATATAATAAATATATATACATATATGTGGAGTTATACTATAATGGAGCAACAACACCCCTACTAGGTACTGCAAGCTAACAAATAACATTATGGTGCCACAAATGGATTACATTTCAGGAGTTTTTGGTTCCTGATGTCCCATAAACACTCAAATCTTACAGATTACTGCTAATGCTCTTGGTTACTGCCCCCCTGGGACATTACCATAAATTTTTATTGCTGAAGCCATAGAACATGGAGAGATCAAGCTGTTACTTGCCTGGAAGCTTTGTCCCTACAGGATGTCCTTCACAGTTCTGAGAGGTGCTATGCACACGACTCAAACAGCAAAGTAACCATCCATCCATGAGCCTAACAACCTGGATTTCATTCCTCCTGCGGAAAGAGAACCAACTCCAGAAAGTTGTCTTCTGACCTCCTTATGCATGCATGCGAACACACAAAGGAACTCATACACACACACACACACACACACACACACACACACACACACACACACACACGGTAAATGGATGAATGGTAGACAAATATATAAATAAATACATAAACAACAAAGGGAAGAAACTGTAAAATTGTGTTTCTGGAAAGATGGTTTGGCAGTTAAGAGCCCTGGCAGTAGCTCTAGTAGGTTCTAGAGGGACCCAGGTTCAATACATTATAACCATCTATAACTCCAGTTACAGGGGATCTATCACCCTCCTTTGACTTCTGTGGATCCCAGGCATGCATGTAGTACATAGACATATCTGTAGGCAAGTCATAAGATAAAATAATTCTTAAAAGAAAAATTGAATTATACCTGTGATTTCTAATCAGTTCTAACATTTTCAAATGGGTATGATGAGAAATTGCTTTTCTTCTGTTGTGAGTCCCCTGGTTTTGACCTGGCTCTATTTCCCCTTTAAAATCTTTATATTTTCTTTCCGCCACCATTTTAATTCATAGAGTAGAGATACAAAGCTGTAAATGCTCTTCCAGTTTCTTTTCATTTTGTGTCTGTTGTTAACATTAGAGGATTTGCCCTTCAGTCAAGTCTTTATTTACCTCACTTGGGAGGTTCCTTTCTCCAGCTCAAATTTAAATATTTACTCATATTTTCTTTGTGAATATTAGTCTTTTCCCATATCTTTAAATAGTATAGAATTAATTTTGTCCAATACATAAAGGTTTTAATTGTTTGCCAACTTAATACCATTTTCAGGTTATTGCTAGCATATAGAAATACAATACTTTTTATGAGTCTGTTTTAAAATTGTCAGCCTTTCCCAAATTCTTATTCTATTTTTAGATGTTGCTGTTTTCTAGGTAATAATGTATATTTCTTTCTGCTGCTTATATCTCTTACTGTTCTTTTATGTCTTTGGCTCTAACTTTAAGAACACACTAGATGACAGTGTAGCGATTTTGATTTTTTTCTTTATACTGAAATTAACATAGTTTTACTTGTTTCCTGAGAGAATGTCTCACTTGAAACACAAACTGCCCCTTATATACCATGTAGCTCAAGCTGGCCTTGAACTCACGACTCTCCTGCCTCCATGTCTTCATTGCTTTAGTTACAAACATGCACCAGCACACTTAGGTCTCCTAGCGCTTTGTTTGTTTTTGTTCCGTGTACAGAGAAATAGATTTCACTGAGGCAGCCTCGTGGGTATGTGGCAGTGTTCTTTGTTCTCAATCAGCACTGCTTGCCCAGTGCCCCTCCCCTCCTCCTCTCCCTCTCCCCCTTCCTCTCACCAATTATCTCTGTCTCCTTGCTGGGTATTTCACCACCTCTTGTCCCCTCATCCCCTCCCTTAAGACCTCGTTCTCCTTTCTTGCAGTCCCCTTCGCCTGCCTGTGTGTCAGTTTGACTCCAGATTCTGTGTATAGAACACGTGTCCATGTTTCTTTATCTGCAGATGGGTGTCTAGGCAGGAAGTGTGGATATGGAAGCATCTCTGTGTTGTTAACTTGCAGTCCTTTGGGCACATGCCCGGGGGTAGTATGGCTGGCTTGCATGGTTGTTCTATTTTTGTTTTCGGAGGAACCATCACATTAATTTTCATAGTGGCTATAATAAGGTTTATATGCTTACCAGAAATGACTAATGACTTTTTCCCACATCCTACCCAGCATTTGTTACCATTTTCTTTCTTTCCCCAACCTTCTTTCTTTCTTTCTTTCTTCCTTTCTTTTCTTTTTCTTTTTCTTTTCTTTTTTCCTTTTTTTCTTTTTCTTTTAAGACAGGATTTCTTGGTGTAGCTTTGGAGCTTGTCCTGGATCACTCTGTAGGCCATGCTGGCCTTGAACTCACAGAGATCCATCTGCCTCTGCCTTCCGAGTGCTGGAATTAAAGGTGTGCACCACCCTGCTACCATTTTATTTCTTAAAGAGACCCATATGTCTGGGGTGAGATAGACTCTCAAAGCAGTTTGCATTACATTCTCCATGATGGCTAAGGATAACATTTTATTGTTGTTTCTTTTCTTTAAATATTTATTGACCATTTGTATTTCCTCCTTTGAAAACTGTCTATTCCATTTGTAAGCATATTTAATTGATCACATAATTTGATGTTTGGGGTTTTAATTCATATAGAATCTGTATACTTATTCCCTGTTGCATGTAGAGTTGGCCAAGGTTTTCTCCCATTCAATAGATTCTCTTCACTGTGCAGAAGACATTTTATTTCATACAATTCCCTTTATCAATTATCATAGATATTTCCATTACTGGAGTCTTTTCTGGCAGTTTTATGTCTGGTTTATGCCTGCCTCTTGAACTGCTTTTCTACATTTTCCTCCAAAGTTTCAGGGTTAATTGGCACACTGAAGTCTTTGATCCATTTTGAATCTATTTTTATTCAGGGTCCTTTGCATTTACATAGCCAGTTTTCCTAGCCCCATTTGTTTCCCAGATCCTTGTTAGAAAACTGAACCTTAGGACAGAGAAAATGAGAAGTGACTGTGGTGAGCTTATAACTGCCCCTGAGGTCACATGAGGAGAGTGTGCTAATGAGATCTGTGAACAAGTTAGTACAGAGCCCAAGCCACACTTGCTTGCCCAAGTCCTCTCTGGAGTTGTGCCAAGCTCCCATCAGAACTCCCTCAACTCTGATGATCACTGGAAAGTGTGCACCCCCTCTACCACTACAGCCCCAGTATACTATCTTTTCCAATAGTCTCATGATATCTACCTGGCATGCCATTCTGCTGACCTGGAGGGACACTATAAACCCTTTCATGCTGCTTCACTCATATGTAGGCTTCCTGACAAGGCAAGCAGAATGATAAGTGTTATTCCATCAAGTTTCATTGGCCCCCAGCTCCTAACACACCACAAGTTCCTGCTGGGTCATCTGGTCTTGCAGCAAATACCCAAAGACAAAGGCTGTGTTTGGTGGGGGAAAATGAGCAAGATATGATTGTAGTGGTGGTTCCAAAATGTTCCTTGGTCACTAAAAGAAAGATGGACCCAGGAGAATGTTGGTTGGGAGTAGAAGCAGATATCTGTAATCTTCTGTGTAACATCAGTCCCCCTCTGACATCTCTGGGGCAGGCCCTATCCTAGAAGCTGATGCACAATCATCTCTCATTTCTTAACTCATCACTTTTCAGCCTTAGCATCTCTTCATACTCTGTCTTTTCTGCCTAGGGATCTACGTGCCTATGAATGTGTCTTAAGCATCTGCTTCCTGGCCAACAGCCTGTGTTCAAGCCTTACCTCCCTGAGATACCCACCTGCCTCCTGAGGCACCTACCTCCTTCTAGCTTCATCTCTGCTCTCTTTCCATGTTTTCACTTTGTGTTCACACACTTGATTGTGTCTGATATGCCAAGAGATTTAAAAGAAAGCAGAGCATTATATACTTACAACTCAAAATATAGGTGAACTGAGTTATTCCTTTTAATTTTTATGACAGAGCCCAAAACTTGAAATAATTTATTCTGTAATTTTATATTAAGTGACTGAATTTGTCTTTACTTGAGGCATTTTATTTCATTAATAATTGTTAAGAATGTTCATTTTTAAACACTGACTATATAGTAAATTGTCAGGCTTTTCATTTGGGGAATATTTGCAATTATGATCAAATGGAGAGTCAAAGGGTCAGAGTGGAAGGAGAGGAGAAGAAATAAGATTGTAATTGAAATGGAAGAAAGGGTTTTTTTTTTTCTTACATGTGAGAGTCTGAATCCATGATATGTTCTCCTTACACTTTCTTTACCTCAATAGTTCTGTTCTAACTGCCCTCTTGTTTCCTTTTCACTCTGTGCATACATGGTGGCCTCAGGATGAAGTTTTAACTGTGATCCGGAGAGTGGATGATAACTGGGCAGAAGGCATGCTAGGAGACAAGATTGGCATTTTCCCACTCTTGTACGTGGAGGTAAGCTTACTAACATACCTGTGTGCCATTTTTGTTTGGTTCACCAGAATGCATGGGCCTGGCCTGGGGGAGCCCCTTTCTGGGATAAAGGGAGATTCCTCCACAAGTGTGTAATGCCTGCTGCTTCCTGGAGGTTTCTCCTAGACTGCCCTAGTGTATGAAGATTCCTCTGACCACTTTGAGAAGTTTCTCCCAGACCTGGCTGCTATCTCTGGTTCTCTGAGCAGTCCCTTTCAAATGTCTTCAAGGGGCTGCAGAGATGGCTCAGTGGTCAATAGCAATGGCTGATCTTCCAGAGGATCTAGGTTCCATTCACAGCACCCCTGTGGCAATACACAACCATCTATTTGAAACTCCAATTCTAAGAAATTCAGTGCCTTCTTCTGGCGTACACAGACTTACCCACCGGCAAAACATCCATACAGAAAAGGCTTGCTGCCCAGTGCCCAGCATCCACCACTCCATTTATTGCTCTGCGGCCTTAACTCCATGAACCCTCTAGGTTAGGTCATGGAATCTAGAGGACCAGAAATTCACTGCCTTCCACCTGGAAGAACTAACTGGTATTTGAACTTGGTTTGTGGGAAGGAGGCAAGGGTATGGCTTTGTCTGCAGCTCCAACAGAGGACACAGTTAGGTATGCTGCTTGTCCCCTAATGTTCACAAGGAAATATGAGCAGTGCACCATAGACATGTCTTAATCCATATGAGATACACAAGGTCTCTTGAGCAGCCACTTCATCTGGGACCTGACTCATGGTACAGCAACTGCAGGTTTTAGGGCAACTGTCTGGCTAGAATCTTGCCAGCTCACCAAGGAAGTCATGTCTGGTCTCACCTTCCTATCTATGTGGGTACAGACAATAATACTGAGCTCATATTGGGCATAAATGAGCAAAGGTGTTTACCACAAGCTATACTATGTTCTTTGGCTGTGGCTGGCTCTTACCTAGGCTTGCCAATCCTAGGTGAGATGAAGGTTGCAGATGTGGCTGGAGCCAGTTGACCTATGCCCTACTCTGAGAAGACAGACCCCGTCACCTGGAATGGCCATAGCTCCTTATGCACCACAGAACTATTGCCTTGCCACTCTCTCTGTAATCCTCACACATTAGCAGTCACAGGCCAACCTCTGTCCGCACTATGATTGCCCAAGACTTTTCTTCATATCCTTCCCAGCTCCTTAGCCTGCTGCCCCAGCCACCCATAGCCCCAGGTCCCAGGACTAACACTTTGTCTTTACCCCTAGCAGAGGTAACCTGTACATCATAGCCCTTTTTACAGGGTTGCCTAAGACCATTGGAACTTAGACATTTACATTGCAAGTCACAAAAGTAGCAAAACTACAGTTATGCAGTAGCAACAAGATAATTTTATGGTTGGGGGTCACCAGACAGGAGGAACTGTATTAAACTGTGTGTTGGGGGTCACAGCATTAAGGAAAGTTGAGAACCACTGCCCATCAGTGCTCTGAACCTTTCATCAGCCATCTCCACACTGAGACCTAGGGTACCTTCTCAGTTATCAATGACAGCTGGGCAATGAACATTTGCTGGGATGTAGAAAGGAGAATCCTGCGTTTCTCACCATTAAGAACAACAATGATGGAGACCTGGGGGGGGGGACATGAATTAAGCCAACATTCAACCTTCCAGGTCTTTATTCCAGGAGAGAGTAAAGTGAACTCATTATTTTGGTATTTCAGCTTCTGCTTGTGTTAACAGAAGTGAAATGATCAGCATGGGGGAATACCTCCTTCCCCAGTCAAGAGTTCAGGGATAGTTTGAATGGGCCGTAGGATTGCTTTTGAAGAGCTCTGGCTCTTTCCTGTAGCATGAGCACCCACCTGGAGACCCCCATCTAGGGCTCCAAAATAGTTTTCATAGCCAGCCCTCAGCCCAGTTCTCGGCTAGCTAAGGCAAGTTAGGGACATCATGGGCTTCAGACATGGACCCATTTGGGCACATCTCCCATTCTGAACCTCTCCATCAGACGTGTGGCCTGTGACCAACTTTGTCACCTTTATAAGACTCAGCAACTCGTGTCTTCCAGAAGCTGGAGGCACAGACCACCCGGGTGCATCTTTTCAGTGTTGTTGTCTAGGTGGTGAGAGACCCTGAGGAGACCAGCTCCAGGCAGTGGTAGCATCCTATTCCCAGTACGGATAGGAGCATATGGGAACAGGTCAGATTACACCAGACACGAGCCCTTGATCTGGTATTCCTACATTTTGGGGGTTAAACAAATCCTCTATGGTGCATGGGAAACTTCTGGTACTATCTATAGATTTTGAAAAAAAAAATAATAATAATGGTAGCAAAACTAAAATCCTGATTGAGCTAAATAGATGTAATCAGCCCCAAAGTAAATGTTACCAATGGCAACTATCTCCTATGAGATGGTCCCTAGCATCAGCTCTGGAGTGCACTGCCAGGCATATGTTGAACCTCATTCAGCTGCCTACTGATTTGGATTTATCCTCTCAGGCAACACAGTATCTCATTACTTCATCGACTATAAAGAGGGGAACTTCTTTTGAACTCCTGTCTCTAAACTTAGTGTCACCACTGAGAAAAAAGCAGATCTGCAGCTGTGCTTCAGGGCATGGTCTGTGATACTGTGGCACTCTGCTGTTTGCCATCTAGTGGTACTTGTCATTTCTGTCTTTTGTCTCATTGATTTTCAGTCCCCTGACTGGGCAGGAGAATGTTTACTGGGAAGAAGCTCAAGAGGGGTTGTAAGTGAATTCGGTTTCTCCAAAGAGATGGCTATAATCATGTACGAGCGAACATATTTACTAAGGAAGTTGGTTCATGCACTTATGGAAGCTGAGAAGTCAGACAACAAGCCACCTACAAGCTGGAGGCCCAAGATGCTTGTGGCTCAGGCCAAGTGCAAAGGTCTTAGAGCCAGAAACACTTATGGTGGGTCTCTTGCCCTTGGGCAGAAGGCCTGAGCATTGGGAGAGGGCTGTTCCAGAGAAAACTCAACTGAGGAATAACTGCCAACTGTTTTTACTAGGAAGTACAGTGTATTCTTAGAAACCCATTGTGAGAAAGCATACCATCTGAAAACCCTTTATCACCCACTGCTCCCCCCAAAGGCTTCTAACTTCTGCCACAGATAGACACAGACCCACCCTTGAGGGCCAAGGGATGAGTGAAGCTCCCTGCCACAGTGCCAAGGTTTGAACTTCCTCAACCTACTTCACCAGGCAGACCCTGCCCACTGATGCCACTCCCAAGCCTTGGACAAAGGCAGACTTTGTATGTTTCTCCAGGAAACTCAATGCTGGAGAGCCAGATGCTAATTAAGGACCTTGCCCCTGGCAAGATAGACACTTGTTCCGGGCAAGCTTTTCCCACCGGCTGCCTGACCCACTCTTTGTTCCTCCCTGCCGGCCGCCGGTCCCGCCGCCACGTGCGCCCCAATAACACACTGAGACTCTGTATTTGATACAATCCTGTTGGCCAGTTACTATTATTGTTTATGGGCTAGCTCTGTCTTAATTATTAACCCATTTCTACTGTTCTAAGTATTTCCACATGGTCATCTTACTGGAGAGCGATAGGCTGGCGTGCTGTTCTCTTTTGGCTCTCCATGCTGACTCCTCCTAACTACTTCCTCTTTCCTCCTTGTCTCCTAGCTCCGCCTATCTTGCTTTCCAATTGGCCACAGTGCTTTATTAATTAACCAGTATGTGAAACATATTTACAGAATAACATCTCCCATCATCTCCTCTTTTCTGTCTAAAATAAGGGTTTTAACCTTAGCATAGCAAAATATATCACATAACAGTTATCAATTAACAATCACAGTTAACAATATTTAGTCCATTAACATCTTGTAAGACTAAACAAAATATCATCTATCCTATCTTTGTGAGTCTAAAGTCCTATTTGTAACTTATCTTTAATCCTAAGGAAAACTATAACCATAACTATCTGTCTTCAACTCCTTCAAAGACCACAGAAGGATAATATATAAACTCTAGAATGACAGAGACAACTCACTGTTCTGGCTGCTTTACTTTCTTACTAGGATAGGTCATTTACAGGGACAGGAATGAAAGTAATAACACTCAAGAAGGTGAAAACTGGGTTATTTTTACACTTGCCTTAAGGCCCCTCCACTGGCTTCTTGCTGATTGGTGACCTCTATCCTCACTCATCTTCCTACTTGGGGACTCTCACTCAGAGTTATCCTAAGCCACCTGCCTGCCTCACTACTTTCCATGGCTATGGATAAGAGGCCTTGGCTCAGCTCACCACAAGCTGGTACACTTGCCTGTCCATTCCTCCTTTTGGTCTTTCCTATCTGAGGGGTTCAGGCTGGTGACTCACAAACCAGTAAGCCTCACAGTAGCCTTCAGATTCCCAGTCTTTGCCTTAAAAAGCCCAGTGCAATGAAGGCTTCTGGCTTGCATAGGTGATGCTTGTCACCTTCCTTCCCTAAGCCTAGGGGTGTTTCCTCAGACCTCATCCTTCTGAACTTTGCCTATCAATACACACACACACACACACACACACACACACACACACACACACACAACTCTTTCCCTCTTGAAGCTGTGTTCCCTAGCCATATGACTTTCAAACCATCCCCCATAATTCTTAGACATCTATCCCATTCTAACTCATCTCCTTACTCTACAGAGTTCAAGGCATTCTTAGAAGCCTTCCTTCAATGCCATGCCCTTTAATCTCCTGTCTACACAAACTCCCCATCTGTCATCTAACTTTAAAACAGCACAGGATAATGAAAGTAGTACGCTTTCTTGTTGAGAGGTCATAGGCTAGCCCCACCTAGGCACCTCAGCTGGTGTTAGGTACCCAAGCATAGCTTCTGTCGGAGATCCTGATGAGGAATCACTCCTGCCTGGGCTATAAACCCTATGATAATGAGCCTGCAACAACAATCCCTTTATACTTTGTTGTCAGCCTATGCTGTTTTTCTCCCAGAATTACAGAGTAAGACTACTTTTCAGGGAACAAATCTTTACTTAGAGAAAGGCCCAGAGAGCACCCTCCACATTTTAAAAAGCAAATCCCACTTTATATTGAGAGTATGCAACATTTTATAAGATGCTTATGCAGTTAAGTGGTTACTATAGTATAATAAATTAGCCCATCCATTACCACACATAGCTACTCATTTTCCCATTAGCAAGGACAGCTGCAGTTTACTCCTGCTACAAAAATCCTTAGCATGTTTCTACAGCTGTACTAACTGTACTAACTAATTGTGCTGCTGTTAGCCTTAGCTCTTGAACTTGTTTGTGCCACAGTCTACTCTTTCATTGTCTTGTGACACATTTTCTCCTCCACACCTTGGTAGTCATTGCTTCATTCTCTATGCATTTGACTCCCTTTTAGAATACATATTGTGAGTAAGATCACATGACTCTTTTCCTTGTGTGTCTCTTTTCACTGAGCATTGTGCTCTAGGCCTATCCATAGTGCAACAGATTTGAAGGAGTTGCAACCACACACCTGTAGTCTTGGCAGTCAGGACACTAGGCCTCAAATACTGAACGGCTTGGGGTTTGAGGTCATTCTGGGCATCATAGTGAGATTATGCTAAATAATTTTTTAAAAATATAAACAAACTTGAAAAATAAAGAAACTTCTCAGACTCTACATAGCAGGGGCAAGGGTAGGTCCTGGCTGAATGGGTGGGAGCCATTTTCCCGGCAGAGATGAGGTACTGATGCTCCTCTTCGGGTGGGAGCCATTTTCCCAGCAGAGATGAGGTACTGATGCTCCTCTTCAGGTGGGAGCCATTTTCCCGGCAGAGATGAGGTACCGATGCTCCTCTTCGGGCAGGGCTAGTCACTGATAACATTTTTCAGACATGTTAATATAAGGGCATATAACCATACAGAAGTACTCTGGCACCTACACCGTAACAGCAAAGCATTTCCCTGCTGAGGACAGGGAAGGCCTCAATTCAGGCATGGAGTGCCTGATTTTACAGCAGGAACCGAGAATTCATTGCAACTTCAGAGTTGCTCCCTAGGCCTTCATGGTTTCAGAACCTGGCAAGGGATTTTTACCAAGATTTGGATTCTTGCCAGTAGGGAAAACACCTCACCTGTTACCTTTTGGTAATACCATTTAGCAAAGATTGTTCACAAGTTCATGGGGATCCTGACACTTCTGACTTAATAAAAATGACAAAAATGTTCAAGTAGGCACATACTTTTTGGGAGAATTTCTATAGCTCCTTCCTTCAATCAGTTATGGCAAAATAAGAAACAACTAAGTGTGGTTTTATCCATTTCAAATCCCCTCTCTACTGAATTGTGTGTGTGTGTGTGTGTGTGTGTGTGTGTGTGTGTGTGTGTGTGTGTGTGTGTTTTGTCTTTCAAGTCCTTCAGGGTGAGAGTAATTAAGGAATTAAGGATTCTAGGTTTTTGTTGTTATTGTTGTTTTATTTAAATTTGAAATTTGAAACAAGCTTGTTTTACATGTCAGTTCCAGTTCCCTCACCCTCCCCTCCTCCCCTGTTTTACCCACCAACCCCCATCCCATTCCCTTTCTGCTCCCTAGGGAGGGTGAGGCCTTCCATGGGGAGTCTTCAAAGTGCCATATCATTTGGTGCAGGGCCTAGGCCCTCCCCCATGTGTCTAGGCTGAGAAAATATCCCTCTGTGTGGAATGGGCTCTCAAACTCCTTTCGTATACTAGAGATAAATACTGATCCATTACCAGAAGCCCCATAGACTGCCTAGTTCCTCTAACTCCCAAATTCAAGGATTCTGGTTGGTTCTATGCTGGTTTCCCAGCTCCCCCTTGTTCAGGTGAGCAGTTTCTGTGGGTTTCTCTAAGGGCTTTAGTTTGAAGCTATTGAAAACTATCTTCCCAAGGGGAAACCAAAGCCAAGATTTTGTTAATTACCACATCTTCTAAATGTCTTCTTTTCAGTGATTTTCCCTTATTTTTTAAATATGATATTTTTACTAATCATTTGGAAATTGCATTCATTCATACAAAGGATTTGATTATATCCACCCTCCATCCCTCCTCCTAACTCCTCCATGATCCACCCTAAGCCCTCACACAACTTCATGCTCTCTCTCTCTCTCTCTCTCTCTCTCTCTCTCTCTCTCTCTCTTCTAATAACCCACCAAGTCCAATTTGTATTGCCAATATATTCAGGGCTCATGGGTTTTCTGTCACCCACTAGAGTATGGTCAATTTACCAGAGGCCACATCCTTAAATCTACCTTTCCCTTCTGCAGTTAGGCTAGGTGGAAGGTCATGAGCCCCTGCCCCAACCATGCTGGAATGTTGACTGGCTTTGATTAATGGAATGTTGTACATGTCTTACGTAGGCAGCTGTAGCTGCAGTAGATCCATGAGTACAGCAGTTGTGTCATATACAAGAGACACTTTTTGCTCCAGACTTCCCATTGTAATTCTAGCCCATCTTCCTCTATGGTCTGTGAGACTTGGGGAGAGTTAGTGGTATAGGTGTCTCATTTATGACTGAGCATTCCAAAGACACTTCTTCTCTGAACTTTGACCAATTGAGAGCCTCCATATAAACTGCCATCTAATTCACAAAGAAACTTCTCTGATGAGGACTTGGAGATGGAGTAATTTGAGTATACAGATATGAACTTGGAGGACAGTTTAGAACTATGTCCACTTATCAAAATAATAGAGGTA
This sequence comes from Cricetiscus sungorus, assembly GCA_030556225.1. Lineage (NCBI taxonomy): Eukaryota > Metazoa > Chordata > Mammalia > Rodentia > Cricetidae > Cricetiscus > Cricetiscus sungorus. The sequence goes on along the minus strand of JANBXA010000600.1, from coordinate 71,692,319 downwards.
TAGTCATCCCAGTCATGCACTCTTGTCTAGATGTATAGTGCCAGAATTCTTCAGGTTCTAGACTTAAATACAAAGCAGAAACCTGTCGGTTACCTCCAAGATATTTCATGCCACTTTTGCACTCTTGTGTGTATCTTACCATGCTAGTCATTATTGTAGCTCATGTAGTTCATAGCTAGGTAAGATTGTTGAGGGCTTTTCTCCTCCAGTAAACTGCATAGAGCCTTAGTGTTACTTATTCCTCTCCAATTCCTTTTCTACTCTACCCTCTTCTCCACTTAAACCTCCTTCCCCGTGTTTCCTCTTCATAGCACCTGTGTTTTATACCTCTTTATCAGTATCTTTCTTTCTCTAAAGTACCAGTGGCTTTCCTGGGTCCAAGTTAAACACAAAGACCTAAAAGTTGATGCTAGGATTCACATATGAGGTAGAACATGAAACATTTATTTTTCTGGGTTTGTTACATCATTCAGTGTAATGTTTCCCAATTTCATTCATTTACCTAAAAACTGCATAAGTGCCATTTTTACAGCTATGTAATATTCCACTGTTTCATTACCCATTACATTTGGCTACTGTGAACAAAGTAGCAATTGAACGAGTATATATCTCTGTAGTAAGAAATATAGGCCTGTGAGTGTAGACCCAGAACCCATATCTGGGTCATAAATGATAGTTCTATTTCTAGTTTTTTAAGGAACTGACAAATTAGTTTCCATATTAGCTGCACCTGTTTGCATTCCCACTCGAAATGGGTGAGTGTTGCCTTTCCCAACACCCTCACCAGCATTGGTTGTTATCTCTGCTATTAATCAAAGACAGCCCAATTGAAGTGAGATGAAATCTCAAGTAGTCTCATTTCTCTGATGGTTAAAGACAATGAACATAAAACAAACAAACAAAACAACAAAAACTATTCCAGCTAGGCAGTGGTGGCACATGCCTTTAATCCCAGCACTTGATATGCAAAGGCACGCAGATCTCTTGTGAGTTCAAGGCCAGTCTGGTCTACAGAGAGAGTTCCAGGACAGGCTCCAAAGCAATACAGAGAACCCCTGTCTCAAACCAAAGTTAACCAAAGTTAAATCAAGATGAAACAAACAATTTGAACAGGCCCAAAACCCCTAGTAAAATAAAAGCAGTAATTAAGAATCACCCAACGAAAAAGCCCAGAACCAGATGGGTTCAGTGCAGAATCCTACCAGACCTTCAAAGAACTACCAGCAATAGTTGTCAAATTATTCTGCAAAATAGAAACTGAAAGGACAGTTCTTATTTCTTATTATGAAGCCACTACACCCTGATACCAAAAACCAAACAAAGAACCAACAATAAAATAAAATTACAGAGTAATATCCCTTGTGGAGAGAGATATAAAAAGTCTCAATAAAATGTAAACTGAATTCAAGAAAGCATCAAAAAGATTATCCACCATGATCAAGTTGGCTTCATCCCACAGATGCAGGGATGGTTCAACATATATAAACCAATAAACTTAATAAACTTAATCCACTACATAAACACTGAAATACAAAAAAATATGTCTCATTAGATAAAAAAAAAATAGCCTTTGACAAAATCCAATGTCCAGTCATTATTAAAAGCCCTGAAGAGTCTAGGGATACAAGGAACATACCTCAACACAATAAAGGCAGTTTACAGCAAGCCAACAATCACCATCATGCTAAGTGGAAAGAAACTGAAAGCATTTGCATGGACATCAGGAACAAGATAAGGATGCCACTATGCCACTAACTCCATACATCTTCAATCCATACTTAAAGTCTTACCTAGAGTAGTAAGACAACTGAAGGAGATCAAGGGGGATACATAGCAAAGGAAGGAGTCAGAGTATGGTATAGTTTTATATGTAAAAGACCCTATTGACTCTGTTGATAAGCAGGATACAAAATTAACACAGACATCAGTATACTAACAAAGAAATCATGGAAACCATACCTTTCACAATAGCTTCAAAAATATTTTTGAACTACTCTAACAAAGCAAGTGAAAGACTTGTATAATAAAAACTTGCAGGCACTGAAGAAAAAAAAAACTGACGATAACACCAAAAGACAAAAGATCTCCCATGTTTGTGGCTCGGTAGGATTAATATTGTAAATTTAAAAAAAAAAAAAAAAAAGGCCATCCTATCAAAAGTAATCTACAGATTCAGCAAAATCTCCATCAAAATTTCAAAACAGTTCTTCAACTCCATATAGAATACAAAAAAAATCTAGGCTAGCTAAGTCAGTCCTAAACAAAAAACAAAACTTCTGGAGGTATCAACATCTTAGATTTCAGGTTGTAATTCAGAGCTGTAGTAATAAAACAGCATAATATTTGCATAAACTGCACATGTTGATTATTTGAGTAGAATTGAAGACCTAGACATAATTCTGCACACCTAAAGACATCTGCTATTTTGACAAAGAAGCCATTTTGACAAAGAAGCCATACATCCACAGTGGAGAAAAAGGACCATCTTTCACAAATATTGCTAGTCAAACTGGATAGCTGCATGTATAGTAATGTAAATAAATCCACATTTATTAACTTGTACAAGGACCTCAACATAAAACCAGATACACTGAACGTGATGAAAGAGAAATCAGGGAAAGAGTTGAACTTATTGGACAGGAAAAGACTTTCTGAAAGGACACCAATAGCATACTCACTATGATCATGAGTTAATAAATAGGACCCTACAAAGCTAAAAGCGTCTTACAGCAAAAGACACCATCATTTAAGCAAACAAACAACCTACAGAATAAGAAAAATGTACCAACTATACATCTTATAGGAGATTAGTGTAAAAAAATATAAACAACCCAATTTAAAAAAAAAAGAATATAAAGAAATAGCAACAACCTTAGCCATCAGGGAAATTAAAATTATAAAGACTTTGAGATTTTTGTCTTGCCCAGTCAGCAGATGTCTAAGGTTAATAAAACAAATAGCAAGATATGCTGATAAGGTTGAGGGGAATGGGGAAATTTTATCCATTGTTAGTGTGGCTGCCAACTGGTATATCCACTATGGAAATCAGTGTGAAAGCTGAGAATTAATCTATTTCAAGATCTAGGTATACCAGTCTTGGAAATATACCCAAGGGACTCTATACCTTTTTATGGAGATAATGCTTATCCATGTTCATTGTTTTCCTATTTGTCCTATTCATAATAGCCAGAAATTGGAAACAGTCCATTAACTAGTGGGTGATTAAAATGCAGTTTAATTCCATTAACAATGGAATTTTATTCAGCTGTTAAGAAAAAATACAGTTATGATATTTATAGGTAAATGGATGGAACTAGAAACAATCATCCTGAGGAAGGTAACTAGACCCAAAAAAAAAAAAAAAAAATGTCACGTGTTATCTCTTGTGGATATTAGCTTGTAAGCTTTAGATATATGTGTGGTTTTGACACAAATACCACAGAAATTGAGTAGGTAGATTAGAATAAGAGGATTAAATGGAGGGGGGGGGGAATCACAAAGTCTAGCCTCCAGCTATGGAGCTATTGGCAATTAACAGCTGCTGGGAGATGAAGAGTCAGTCTTCCTAAAGTTGTGGTCCTCAGTGGTTGACCATGATCCACTGGAAAGCCACACATCTAAAGTATATGAGCAGCACAAACTTGTATGTGATGCTTTCTTTCGTTATTTCAAGTTAGGGGTTGAATCTAGGAGGCCATATAGAAGATGGGTTGATATGATCAAAATATGTTGTATGAAATTCTCAAAGAACTAATAAAAATGAGAAAATGAATTGGTGAAATGGCTTGGCAGTTAAGTGTACTTGCTGCTCTTGCAGAGGACCTAAGTTTACACCCAGGTCAGGTGGCTCAAACCTGCTTACACTTTCATCTTCAGGGCAGCTGATGCCCTCTCCTGGCCTCTGAGAGCACTTAAACGAACAAACAAACAAATGCAGGAAATTGGGTACCACTTCAAATCTGCAGAGTCAGAGCCAGCCAGCAGCTTCAAAAAATTCTGGGCATTTTAAAGCACTCTAGCCAAGGAAGTGGCCTAAGGTAAGTCATTGTTCACTGCACCGTCTCAGCACATACAACCTAGATAGACAAAGCAGGTATTCATTGTCATCTCTCAGTCTCCTTGGCCTTGTGTGACTGACTGATGAGCATCTCCAGGCCACCAGACCAAGTGTGCCTCAAAATGCCCAGAATTTTCTGAAGATGCTGGTGTCCTTGGCCTGTACCTTACCTTCTCCTCAAAGCTGTACACTGTGCCAAGAAGTGCCATACCACTGAGACAGATAAGGGTCAATGTAGCAGCCTTAGAAAGCTCTCCCTGTCTTCTATGCCTTTGAGTGACCTGGAGAAATTTTTACAGAGAAACCCAGGGCAGGCTTTCCTACTTTCCTATACAAACTCAAGGTGGAAGCCATAGATGAAAGATCTGACCTTGTAAACACATCATTTTCTAAGTGAGAACTTGAACCAGGGCTGAGAGGAGAGTGCAGGGTAGCTGGCATTTAAGTAATGAAATTCCTTCTCCATTTTTTTCCACCTAGCTCAACGACTCTGCCAAGCAACTCATTGAGATGGACAAGATGTGTCCTGCCGCAGTGACTGCAAGCAACTATGATGCCCTTTTCTCCTCTGACCCCAGCCCAGTTGCCAGTGTGGCCTCAGGTCCCACCCTCAGTAGCTCAGGGGCAGTCAGTGCCTTTCAACGACGTGTGGACAGCAAGAAGAATGCCAAGAAGCGCCATTCATTCACTGCACTCAGTGTGACGCACAAGTCCTCACAGGCTGCCAGCCACAGGCACTCCATGGAAATCAGTGCTCCAGTGCTGATCAGCTCCAGTGACCCACGTGCTGCAGCCAGGATTGGGGAGCTTGCCCATCTGTCCTGCCCTGTACCCACCCAGGTAACTCCCAGAGCCCAGGTCCCCAGGGGTCCTACTCTACCACTATGCCTAGCATCCTGGATTTCTAAACTCTCCCAAAGGAAACCACACCAGAATTCCTGTGGGTGGCTGGGGCCTCTCCTCATGGCCAACCACTTGACCTCAAGAGCCTTTTAAATATTTGAATGTTGGCCTTCATGTTCTGAGGTAACTGCCAGTGGTTCCAGGATACAACATTGGAGTACCACTGAGTCATCTTGGAAATTCCTCACTTGCTGATATGGTACTCAGCATGCTTGTTCAGGGAAAAGTCTTGGGTGGGATGTTTTGAGCAACTCTATGAAGTACCTTCAGCAGAAAAAGAACAAGAGAATCAGAACTGGCTACACTGCTGAGTCCTTTACTGCTCTGATATTGCTAGAGATCCTTCTATTTATAAATATAACTTTTATTACATTTCCACTAGTATATTTGTAGAGTTGAGTGGTCAAAGTTAAATGCTTAAAAGGGCATAGAGTAATAATTGCCTGAAACTCCAAGAAACCTGTCCACCTGGGGAAATGTCCTCTTCATGCATGCCAGGAAGGGAGGGGTGGGTCTGTCCTGTGTCATCAGATTTCCATTGAGACCAAGGAGAAGGTAATGTGCCTTCTGGATGTGTGAGTGCTATCTTTCCAGTTCAGCATACTACAGACAAGGCTCCTGTGCAGTTAGAGCGGGGGGGGGGGGGGTACGGCCAGTTCTTCCCCACTCTGCACCTCCTTATCGCAGGGTCCATCTGCCAGCCCTGCTTTCCTTTCTCTCCAGGAGGTCATGCACATGCTTCCAATGATGGTACCAGTGTATAGGCTAGACTGAGAAAAGAACCAATAAGTAACTGGTTTTATTTTTCAAAGTTCCAGTGGTCTTGAATAAATTTCTATAGAGAGTCATCTTTTAAAATGGACTGGAGAGATGGGTCAGCAGTAAGTTCACCAACTGCTTTTGCAGAGGACCCAGGTTCAGTTCCCAGCACCCACATGGTGGCCCACAGCCATCTGTAACTCCAGTTCTAGGGGATCCAGGGCCGCCTTCTAACCTTCATGGGTACCATGGTGCACATACATAAATGCAAGCAAAACATATAAAATGAAATAAAAACATCTAGTTTTTGAAGCAGAATTTCACTGTGTAGCTCTGGCTGGCCTGCAATTCACTATGTAAAAGAGACTGCCTTTGAACTTATAGCTTCCCAATGGTGGTTTCTATAGCTAGACTCCTGGCTGAGCCTAAAAATATGAGTGTTACCTGAGGGTCCAAGGAGCTAGTTTTGCACAAGCCTTGCAGTATAGATGATTATTTATTTTATTTGTTTATTTAATTGCATACAGAGTTCCATGTATGCCAGGCTGGCTTTTAACTCGTTGTATAGCCAGGAATAACCTTAAACTTCTGAGCTCCCTACCTCCTTATCCTATCACTGCTGGGATAATGGGCATCCTCTATTACCACTGAGCAAGAAGAAAAAATCATTTTAAGAGGTGGGGGTAGGTAGCAAGAAAAATGGTAATGATGTAAGGTTGGCTAAGGTCCAGGTCTTCAGGGCCTGGAGTGGGCAGGCCCTGATTTCTCATCCTGCAGGTCAGTACCAGGAATAGGAAATGCAAGGGGAGTGAGATTTGTGGTTCTTCTGCTGGTGCATCTTTAGAACAGCAGCTTGCCTCCTGGGCACCAAATAAGCAGATCATAAAATTCTGTAAGTTTGAGAGTGACTTATCCTGGAGTCCAGTCCTGGGAAGGGCAGGATACAAGGAGAAGGGACAGCTGGGCTGACTATAGGGCTCCCTGTGCTGTTATGGCAGCAAGAAGCCTTGGTTTGGCTGCTTGCTTCTCCTGAGGGCTTTGTGGGACACTGGGGCAGTCTGAGCTGTAGTGAGACACAGATGACCCCTTCCACACCCTGCCTGCTTGTCCTGCCTCCAAAGACCCTGTCTGTTCCCCTCTTGCCACTCACATGTTGCAGCTTCCTTGTGTTGGATGTGCTCAGCAGCCTGCAGCCGACCTCTATATCTACCTCTGTTGCTAAGATCACAATGCTTGAGCATTGTTCATCAACCTCCCTGACCCATGTCAGCATTCAACACTGCTAACTCTACCACTTTGTGAGTGCCCCTTCCACTGACTCAGCTAGCCCAGCCTAAGTATTCTCTTGCTTGTATCTCTAGCCCTCACATACGTAGTTATGCTCTTGCCTTCTCTTCCTACTGCATACACCTTGGAGTGTTGTACTTTCCTAGGGCTGCAGCCAACAGTTACACCTCTGCTGTCTAAACTCTTATGTATAGTTTTTCTTTCTTTCTATCTTTCTTTCTTTCTTCCCTCCTTTCTTTCTTTTTTAACTACAGGCTACTGTCTAACTTGCATGATGGCTTCATTTGGAAAGGTGCCTCAACTCAATAGATACTAGAGTAATTTCCTTTTTTTTCTACATATTACTCTGTGCCTCTATTCCATATATGGCTCTAATATATATGTATATGATAAAATGTAACAATACTAATATAATGTAAAACTGGGACCCCCATCGCTAGGCCTCTGCTGGAGGTGAGTCTGGGACCAGTTCTGGTCAAATCTCCCACACACACTTCCCTGGGAACTAACTGGGTTATCCCCAAACTCGCTTCCCCTTATATCCTGTCCCCAGAGAGAACACTCCTAGTACTCTGATCCACAACCCCCCACACACACACATAGAACCTGCCCTCTCCCCCACCCCGTGCCCTACTGAGCCCATTGTTCCACTGCTCTGGTTGAGTACTGGGCCAGAGAGCGGGTCTAACAACCCCTCCACCTCCAGGAAACGTCCTTGATATGCTCCAAGCACACTAGACCAGCCTATCCACTCAGGACTGCCCTGAGTCCCTGCCTGTCTGATCTTTGACCCCCATGGCCAGGCTCCTGCTGGAGGAGAGACCTCCTAGAGAGCTGTGTCACACAGAGCTACAGACATCAAACTTCTGGCCCACCAGGAGAGTGGAATAGAGAGAGAGATATTCCACCTGCACCCACTGCAAGAAGAGATGAGAAGACAGCAATATAAGAAAACACCTAACAATAAAAACACAAGCATGACACCACCAGAATCTAGGGACTCTACACCTACTAGATCTGAACACACCAAAGCAGACAAAGCAGAAGAGAACAACTTAAAAAATAACTTTATAAAAATGATAGAGACTCTCAAAGACGATATGAAAAAAATCTCTTAAAGAAATGGAAGGAAAACAAACAAAAAAATGGAAAAAATGAACACATCTCTTAAAGTAAGGAAAGCCAAGAAAAAAACAAAAACAATCAAAGAGATGAAGGAAACAACTCAAACAGTTCAAGACTTGAAAACTGAAATAGAGACATAAAGAAAACACAGAGGAAATGCTGGAAACAGAAAAACTGAGCAAATGATCAAGAACTACAGATGCAAGCATAACCAACAGAATACAAGAGATGGAAGAGAGAATCTCAGGTGCTGAAGATAAACTAGAGGAAATAGATTCATCGACCAAAGAAAATCATAAATCCAACAAATCCTTAACACAAAACATCCAGGAAATGTGGGACACAATAAAAAGCCCAAACCTAAGAATAATAGGCATAGAAGAAGGCAAAGAAGCCCAGCTCAAAAGGTGCAGAAAACATTCAACAAAATTACTGAAGAAAACATTTCCAATCTGAAGGACATGCCTATGAAAGTACAAGAAGAATACTGAACACCAAATAGACAGAACTAAAGAGAAAAAGTCCCCTCATCACATAATAATCAAAACACCTAACATACAGAATAAAGAAAGTAAAAACACCAGATAACATATAGAGGCAGACCTATCAAAATTACACGAGAATTCTCCAAGGAAACTCTCAAGGCTAGAAGGTCCTGAATAGATGTTCTATAAGTACTAAGAGTCCACAGATGCCAGCCCAGGCTACTATACCCAGCAAAACTCTCAATCACTATAGACAGACAAAACAAGATATTTAATGACAAAGCCAGATTTCAGATATATATACATATATATACATACACAAATCCAGCCCTACAGAAAGTTCTGGAAGGGAAATTTCAACCCAAGGAAGTTAACTAGGCTCACAAAGACATAGGCAATAGATAATCCCACTTCACCAGAATCCAAAGGATAAAGCAGGGCAAATATATTCACAATAACACCAACAACAACAAATCTAAAACAAACAAGAATTAATAATCAATGGTTCTTACTTTCCCTCAACATTAATGGTATTAACTCACCTATAAAAAGCCACAGGTTAACAGAATGGATACAAAGACAGAATCCATCTTTCTGCTGCATACAAGAAACACATCTAAGCTTCAAAGACAGACATTAACTCGGGGTAAAGGGTTGGGAAAAGATCTTCCAATTAAATGGACACAAGAAGCAAGCAGGTGTAGCTATCCTAATATACAGCAAGTAAGACTTCAAAGCAAAATCAATCAAAAAGATGAAGATCATTTCATATTCATCACAGGAGAAATTCATCAGCACAAAGTCTCAATTCTGCACATCTATGCCCCAAATACAAAGGCACCCACATATGTAAAAGAAACACTACTAAAACTCAAAGCTGACATAAAACCTCACACACTCAACACCACACTCTCACCACTAGACAGGACCACCAGACAGAAACTTAAGAAACAAAAGAACTAATGGAAGTTATGTCTCAATTGGGTTTAACAAACATCTATAGAACATTCCATCCAAACACAAAAGAATATACCTTCTTCTCAGTTCCACATGGAACCTTCTCTAAAATCAACCACATACTAAGCGACATAACATAAACAGATACAAAAAAAATTGGAATAGTTCCCTGTATCTTAGCATACCACCATGCTTTAAAGTTGGAATTCAACAACAACACAAATAGCAGAAACCCTACAAACTAATGGAAACTGAACAATGCCCAGTTGCACTATGCCTGGGTCAAAGAAGAAATAAAGGAAGAAATTAAAGACTTTCTGGAATTCAATTGAGAATGAGGACACAACATACCCAAATTTATGGGACACCTTGAAAGCAATGCTATCAGGAAAGTTCATTGCACCAAGTGCCCATATGAAGAAAACGGAGGATAGTCACATTAGAGAATCAACAGCAAAACTGAAACCCTTGGAACAAAAAGAAACAAACTCACTCCAGAGGAGTAAACACCAGGAAATAATCAATTTGAGGACTGAAATCAATAAAGTAGAAACCAGGAAAAAAAATCAATGCAACAAAGAGTTGGTTTTTCGAGAAAATCAACAAGATAGACAAACCTTTATCCAAACTAACCAAAAAGCAGAAAGACAACATGCAAATGAACAAAATTAGAAATGAAAAGAGGGACATAACAATGGACATGGAGGAAACCCAGACAATTTTCAGGTCATACTTTGAAAACCTGTACTCCACAAAATTTGAAAATTCAAAGGAAATGAACAAACTTCTGGATAACTATCACTTACCAAAATTAAATCAAAAACAGATAAGCAACTTAAATAGACCTATAATCCCTAATGCAATAGAAGCAGTCATCAAAAGCCTCCCAACCAAAAACAGCCCAGGGCCAGATGGCTTCAGTGCAGAATTCTACCAGAAATTCAAGGAAAAGCTAATACCAATACTCCTAAAATTGTTCCACACAATAGAAGCAGACGGTTCATTACCAAACTTTTTATGAGGCCTCAATCACCTTGGCACCCAAGCCACACAAAGACACAACTAAAAAAGATAACTATAGACCAATATCCCTCACGAACATTGATGCAAAAATACTCAATAAAATACTGGCAAATCAAACCCAAGAACACATCAGAGAAATCATCCATGATGATGAAAGTAGGCTTCATCCCTGGGTTTCAGGATGGTTCAACATATGAATACCTATCAATGTGATCCACCATATAAACAAACTGAAAAAGAAAAAACCACATGATCATCTCACTAGATACTGAAAAAGCCTTCGACAAAATTCAATACCAAAATTTAACACCCTTTCATGATAAAGATTTGGAGAGTTCAGGGATAACAGGAACATACCTAAACATAACAAAAGCAACATACAGTAACCCAATAGCCAACATTAAACTGAATGGAGAGAAGCTTAAGGCAATTCCTCTAAAATCAGAAACAAGACAAGGCTGCCCTCTCTCTTCATATCTCTTTAATAGTGTACTTGAAGTTCTAGCTAAAGCAATAAGACAACAAAAGGAGATCAAGGGGATACATATTGAAAAGGAAGAGGTCAAACTGTCACTATTTGCAGATGATGTGCTAGTTTACATAAGTGACCCAAAAAACTCTACCAGGGAACTCCTACAGCTGATAAACACCTTCAGCAAACTAGCAGGATACAAGATAAACTCAAAAAAATCAGTAGCCCTACTATATACAGATGACAAAGGGGCTGAGAAAGAAATCAGAAACATCACCCTTTACAATAGCCACAAAAAATAACCAAAGTATCTTGGGGTAATGCTTAACCAAACAAATGAAAGACCTATATAGCAAGAACTTTGTGTCTTTAAAGAAAGAAATTAAAGAATATACCAGAAAATGTAAAAATCTCCCATGCTCTTAGATAGGTAGGATAAACATTGTAAAAATGGCAATCTTCCCAAAAGCAATCTACAGATTCAATGCAATCCCCATCAAAATCCCAGCACAATTCTTCACTGACCTTGAAAGGATAATAATCAATTATATGGAATAACCAAAGCCCCAGGACAGGCAAAACAATCCTGTACAATAAAGGAACTTCAGGAACCATCACCATCACTGACTTCAATCTCTACAATAGAGCTATAGTCCTGAAAATAGCTTGGTATTGGCACAAAAATAGACATGTAGCCCAATGGAATGGGATGGAAAACCCTGATATTAACCCATACACCTATGAACACCTGATAATTTAACCAAACAGCTAAAAGTATACAATGAAAAAGGAAACCATCTTCAACAAATGATGCTGGCACAACTGGATGATGGTGTGTCGAAGACTACAGATAGACCCATGTCTATCACCATACACAAAACTCAAGTCCAAATTGATCAAAGACCTCAACATAAATCCAGCTACACTGAACCTCTTAGAGAAAGTAGGAGGTACCCTTGAACAAATTGGTACAAGAGACCACTTCCTGAACAAAATGCCAGAAGCACAGACACTGAGGTCAACAATAAATGGGACTTCCTCAAACTTAGAAGCTTCTGTAAGGCAAAGGACACAGTTTATAAGACCAAGTGTCAGCCTATAGACTGGGAAAAGATCTTCACCAATCCTACATCTGACAGAGGGCTGATCACCAAAATATATAAAGAACTCAAGAAACTAATCACCAAAACACCAAATAACACTATGAAAAATGGGGTACAGAACTGAAGAGAGAATTCTCAATAGAGCAAAAAGGCTGAAAGACTTAAAGTGCTCAACATCCTTAGCTATCAGTGAAATGTAAATCAAAACAACTCTGAGATACCATGTTACTCCTGCCAGAATGGCTAAAATTAGAAACACCAATGATAGCTTATGCTGGAGAAGATGTGGAAAAAGGGGAACACTCCTCCACTGCTGGTGGGAGTGCAAACTTGTACAGCCATTTTGGAAATCAATATGGCAGCTCCTCAGGAAAATGGGAATCAGTCTACCACATGACCCGGCAATCCCCCTCTTAGGCATATACCCAGAAGATCCACATCCATACAACAAAGACATCTGTTCAATTATGTTCGTAACAGCATTGTTTGTAATAGCAAGAACCTGAAAGCAACCTAGATGAAGAATGGATAAAGAAGATGTGGCACATCTACACAATGGAATACTACTCTGTAGGGGAAAAAATAAAAACAGTGGCATCTTGAAATTCGCAGGCAAAGGGATGGAGCTTGAAGAAACCATCCTGAAAGAGGTAACCCAGTCACAAAAAGAGGAACATGATATGTACTCATTCATATATGGATTTTAACATAGATCAAAGGATCACCAGCATATAATTCATCCTGCCAGAGAAACTAGGATATAAGGAGGAATCTAAGAGATTCATACAAGGTCCCTCACAGTCAGGGAAAGGAACAAGATCTCCTGAGCACATGGGGAGTGGGGATAGCAGTGAATGGAGAGGGAGCTAGGAGAAAGAGAAGGGGAGGAGAGGAAAGTGAGTAGGACTAGGAAGATTGAGTCAGGAAAAAATAGATGAATATGAGAGAGAGAATGAGAGAGGGGGGGAGATACCACAAAATAGGGAGCCATTATAGGTTTGAAGAGAAAACTGACTCTAGAGAAATGTCCTACAAGACCTGCAAGACTGACCCCAACTAACAATTTGAGCAACAGTGAGTAGAAAGACTACCTTAAATGCCCTTCCCTAATAATGAGATTGGTGACTTAACTTATCTGCCATCATAAAGCCCTCATCTAGTAGCTGATGGAAACAGAAGCAGACACCCACAACTAAACACTGAGCCGAAATGGAATCAAGATGCAGAGAGGGAGGACAAGACCAGGCCACAGAAACACACAGAGACAGCTGACTTGATCAAGGAGGAACTAATGGGCCCCCAGACTGATAGCCGGGAAACCATCATCGGACTGAACTCGGATCCCCTGAACATGGGTCTCATTTAGAAGGCCTGGGCAGTCTAAAGGACCTCTGACAGTGGAACCAGGATATATCCCTGGTGCACAAAAGGACTTTGGGAGCACATTCCCCATGGAGGGGTATTCCTTAACCTAGAAGCAGAAGGGAGGGCCTAGTCCCTACTCCAAATGACTTGGCAGATTTTGTTGACCCCTCCTGGAAGGCACCATCCTCTCTGTGGAGTTGAGGGGGAATGGGATGGTAGGGTTTTCAGGGGACATGGAAGGGAGGGAGAGGGAACTGGGATCGATATGTAAAATAATAAATAAATAAATAAAACTTAAATATATATATACATATATATACATATACATAGTAAAACAAATATCCCATCTTCCAAAATGCAGATTCCTTGCTGAATCCCCCTCCTTTATACCTCTGGAGATAATTCCATGACATTGGAAAACTCAGCACCAGGTTGCCTTTCTAGCCCCCCCATCAATTAAGCCATGTTCCATCTATAGACCCACTGCCCAGCTACCCTACACCACTTAGGAATTGATTCTCACTGTCACTTGTCTTGGTCATCCACTTACTGCTAACCCACACTCATATCCAAACTCCCTTCTCTGGTAACAGTCTGAAATGATCATGCTATCTCTGTGGCTTTAGTGTCCCTGGATCACAGATTAATTCCTGTATTGCCACCAGACTTCCTATGTCTGCTGTGGAGCCTGATTTGTGTATACAGCTACCCCTCTCAGAGACCTACCAGACCTTGAGGGCAGGGTCTGAGTACCTCCGTGGCTTTGTCCTGTGCCTGGCTCACACACTTTAGTTTCCTTCTTGGGTGAACCCTGTGAACTGTGTCAAGAGCACTGTGTAGTGAAGGTCTTGTATGTCTAACAATGAGGTGCATAAAATTTGGCATACCCTTCTAGGAGAGGACAGCTCCTGTCACTCCCAGCTTACCATGAGCTCCAGGTCCATTTTGATGACTGTGGAGAGGACACAACTATGGAATGTCTAGCCTAAGACTCCCAGAGCATAGGCTCAGGCAGACACTCAGATGGCCATCCTGCTCTTATTTGTACTCTGAAGAATTCTTTCTGCTCTCAGTAGAGGTCAGAGGACTGCGGCTCTGTGTGAATAATGGAGTCATTTGTCAGCTTGTGCTGGGGGCACAAGTCTGTCAACCAAAATACTGAGGTAAAAATCTATTTGGGCTGACTCCACTATTAAAAGTCCTGATGTTTTCTTAGTGATTGCCATTTCGACAGGGGTGAGATGGAATCTTAATTTATCTTTCATTTGCATTTTGCTGATGGATAGTGATGTTGAACATTTCTTTCATATGTTTATTGGCCATTATATAGTACTTCATCTGTTTGGAACTGCCTGTTCATCTTATTTTCCTATTTATTGGGTGGGTTATTTCATTTCTTGGTATTTGGTTATTTTTTAGTTCTTCATATATTCTATCCCAGATATTAATCTTCTGTCAGATTTGCTGTTAGAAAAGATTCCCACAATTTTTGAAAAGGATATGGAGAAAATAGAACTCTTATATACCACTGATGGAATTTTAAATTAGTCCAGGCACTATGTAAGTCAGTGTAGGCTTCTATAATAATAATAATAATAATAATAATAATAATAATAATAATAGAAACAAAACTGTCACGTGATCTTACTTCTGAGTATTTTACAGAATGCATCAGAGAGATCCTTGCATATCCATGTTCATTTCTCTACTACTCACAGTAACCAGATGGAGCTGGCTTATATTTCCATCAATGGAAAAATGAAGACAGCATTTTGTATGTATACATATATAGTAGAATTTGTCCACATGAATGAAATTACACTGTTTCCAGGAGAATGAATGCAACTGGAGAGAGTGGTATTAGTAAATTCAGATTCAGATAATGTGGCACATTTTATACTATTAGTAGATCCTAGATTATATATGCATATAATATGTGTATATATGCTGTGTATGTGACATAAAAGTGCAAATGGACCTGCAGGGAATGAAAGGGACTAATAAGGAGGAGAACTGAAACAAAAGGAAGGATAGCCAGCTACGGGGAGGAACATGGTCCAAGCATACAATACACTTGCATGAAGATGTCCTTATGAGACCCAGTACTATGCATAATAAACATATGCCAACTTAAAGAATTTTGTACGTTTGCTCATTTGGATAGAACTAGGGCATGATTAACTGTTTCATCACTTAGTGAAGGGTCATGTTTTCTCCTTGTGTGAGCACAACATAGAATACTTCCATAGACACAGAGGGACAGGACAGTCACGTGAAAGGGTTGCTCTGCACAATCAGGAGATACACAGGTGGGTGTGGTATTCCAGCACTAGGGAAGGTGAAGCAGGAGACTCAAGCAGCTAGCCTACACAGAAAGACCCAAAACACCCTTTTAAAAGGACTAGCTAGGACTGGATAGAGAGGTGACTAAATCAGCAATTTAGTCACATTTGCTTTGCAATCTTTAGGACCCGAATTTGGCTCCTCACAACCATCATTAAAAAAAAAAAAAAAAAAAAAAAAAGCACAGAAGTTTGTGATTCTAATCCCAGCACAGTATAGGCAGGTGGCTCTCTGGTGGTCACTGGACAGCTAGCCCAGTCTACTTGAAGTTCCAGGACAGTGAGAGACCACCATCTGAAACAAAACGTAGAAGATACCTGAGCACCAAAGCTCAAGATTGTCATATGCATCTGCATACACATGTGTACCTGCACACACACACATGCAAAACTACTATATATACACATGTGTACTCACAAAACACTTGTTAAAATACATAAACCAATCACAGTCATTTGTTCTCACTGACAACTATTATGCACTGTATACGACTTATGTGTCTTACTTTTACAACACTGGCACACAGTAGGCATGTTTGTACCAAAATCACCACAATGTACAAGAAAGGAATGTATCTTACCATCATGTTGTAACCATTATGGTATCACTAGGTAATAATAGGAAATTTTAAACTCCATTATAATATCATAAGACAATAATTATACACACACATACACATATATTCTCGTTGAATGAAATGCTATACTTATTAGAGAAGTTTCCCATAATTCAAGCAAGTGGTTGGCATTGTCACCAAACTGCCTGAGGAACTGTGTGGACAGTTTGTTGGGGAGCACCTTACATCATCACCCTGTATAAGCAAGCAGCCCCTTGCTCTTAGAAACATTAAGAAACAGGAGCCTGTTTCCTACTCAAACCTGTGAGTCCTGGGCTTGATTCTCAGTTTCCTCCCAGGGCTAAATGGCTCAGGCCTGCTTTGCTAAATCACAGGTTTATTAGAACATGACCATGCCCATCTGTTTGTATTATACCTTCACAGAGGCGCTTGTAGGATCCACAAAGTCTGGAGTATTACTAGGCCCTTTATGGAAAACCTTTGCTGGCCTGTGGTACAGGATGCTTTTTGAAGTAAAAATGTGGCAATTGTACAGTGGCCGAAACTTCTCTTCGGGAATGTATGTCATATTTGCCGATGTTTCACTGAACAAACTGAGTCCTATGCCTCCAATCTATTTGAGGATAGGGATTCTGAGTCCCCATGACACCCCTCTCCTAAGTCCCACACACATATGTAAGCCCTTACATTGAACACGGAGGTTAGGAACTGAAGGTACGTCTGTCTGCAGCAGATGACATGAACTGTCACTTGTAAATGGTAAGGCCATTTTTTCTCTAATGGCCCTCCAGTGCTGCTTGATACCATGGGACTAAGTGACAGCGTTGTGGAGGCCCTTGGCAGGTCCCAGAGATGGTCTAAGATGACCCTGGGCAAGTCCTTCAGTAGGTTCTATTCACCCTCCCAACTCCAGAGAGCCCACCTGTTGACAGATAAGAGATGGGAGAAATGTTTGTTAATATCAATGCAACTGGGAAAGTGTTTGGAAATTACTAGGGAGAATATCAAAAGAACATTTCTAAAGCATCCATGTGTCTCTGAAGGAAACTGAACTCTGCCTGGAGGCATTTAGTAACTTATCTGTTACTAAATGGATGAGCACACGCTGGAGGAATGACTGAGTAAGAGCTAGACATTGACAGTAATGGCTGCCCCAGGCCTGGTGCTCTGAGGCTGCCTCACTGTGACACACTTATCAGCCCTGCAGCTCTTGGCTCTCCACCCACCTGCATATCTCCAGCTGCCTGCAAGGTTGAGAGCATGACTTATTTTTAGAATTTTTAGAAAGTTATGAATTTAATTGAGTGCCTTATAAGGAATTTTTTTAACTACCAGTTGAGCCTCAACAATGAGGACAAACAATCCCACAGTAACAATCTGGTCCAAGAAGAACGTTCTTCTGTAATTCTGGAAGAGGATGGATGTGGGCACGAAGTATGGGATTAAGCTAGGTCTGGGGGAAGGGTGCATGGAGGGGAGATTCTGATAAAGGATCTGGAAGCACTACAGATTTGAAAGCAGAATAGGAAAGTCACTACATGCAAGTGGAGATGGTGTATTCTAGAAAATGCCTAATAAAAATGCCTTTGGTTCTATAGATTCACACATCCATCTGTCTAAGGCCACCTGGCAATGTGGCTTTTGGACAAAGGGGTAAAAAAAGCTAACAGAAGAGGGCTGTGGATGAAGATCATCCATGCCTTTTTTAAAATTAAAACAAAACATTCAGGACTATGTCAATCCGTTCAGAGTGGGAAGCTGTAAAGCCACAGTAAAGTAAGAAATAGATTCCATATCTTTCTCACAGACCTTTTCCACCCTTAGTATTTTGGGGATATTCTTCTCCCATAGACCACTCTCTTCAGCTTCAGTTGACCCTCTTCAATAATATCTAAGGCATGTCCTGTAAACTTTTGCTCACCACTGTGTCTCCCAATTCCACATTTCCCCATCAGCTGAGGGTAGAAATTCCTAGCTCATCCTCTCATGATGGACTCTAGAGCAGATGTAACAAACTTTGTGACAAAATGTCAGGCAGTCAATATTGTAGACTTTGTGGGCCTAATGTCTCCATGACAAGCTAATTGTCTTTGTAGAGTATACCCAACACAGCCAGACAAAACAATATGGATAAATATTGCTGATTGTCAGTGAAACCTGGGGCAGACATAACTGGGAAGCCATCTGACCTGTGGTCACATTTTGGCCTCGACTGAGATCAAGTCATCAGTTTAGCACTGCTCCAATAGCCCTCAAGCAAATCTGGCATGCTGGTAAGGAGGGCATAGTCAGTGGGCATTGGCCTCCACCTTAAGTGGTAAGCATGGGTGGAAGTTATAGGGGTGTTGAGTTTTGAATGGTGTGTTTTCCTCCATGGCCTCACATCTTTGAATGTTTAGTTCCCAGTTTGGCCCTGTTTGGAAAGAGTTAGGACATCTGGCCTTGCTGAGGGAAGTATTCCACTGGGCGTAGGTTTTGAGAACTTAACAGTTTACACCATTTCTCATTTGTACTTTCTGATTCCTGTTTGTGGTTCAA
The DNA here is from genome assembly GCA_030556225.1 of Cricetiscus sungorus. Lineage (NCBI taxonomy): Eukaryota > Metazoa > Chordata > Mammalia > Rodentia > Cricetidae > Cricetiscus > Cricetiscus sungorus. Next base: position 71,673,325 of record JANBXA010000600.1, on the reverse strand, counting down.
GATGTGGGCCCCAGCTTCTGCTTCAGCTGGCATCCCCACCTGCTGCCATGGCTTCCTGATATCATTGTGACAACTGGTCCCTTTGGAACCATAAGCCCCACATAAGCCATTCCTTCTGTAAGTTGCCCTGGTCATTGTGTTTTATTGCAGGAATAGAAAGGCAATACAGGGAGTAAAGGGCTCTGAGGTTAAAATATACTTGCTTCCTTGGACATCCTTCTGGCTTCTCCCCTACCTCTGGCCATCTAGCTATATTCCCTCCATATCCTATCCCATCCTATCCTATCCCATCCTATCCTATCCCATCCTATCCTATCCCATCCTATGCCATCCTATTCCATCCTATCCCATCCTATCCTATCCTTCCTATCCTATCCTATCCCATCCTATTCCATCCTATCCTCTATTCCTAAGCTATTTTCCATTCTGGTTACATGTAGAACCTAGCAGAAGAACCAGGCCAAAGATGCTTTATTCTAATTTTTCTTTTGGAAGCCAATTCACCAAGTGTAATGCAGTGATGGCAAGTATTGAATAAAACATGTTCATTTCCCTACCCTTTGAGGTGAGAACAGGGTTTTCATGATGCATATTAAAAAAATTAAAATGATGAGGTGTTTTTCTTCTTGGGGTTCTTCATCTGTGGCAAAGTCTTAAGACAGCTTGGAACCTCAGTATCCCTGCCAACGCTCATACCTATTTTTCTCTTATTAACCCCAGTGGTAAAACAACATAGCTTAGTTGCCATGCTTGCTTAGGATAATATTAAATTGCAGTGAGAAACCTCTGGTGTTTGTAACAATTGGACAATTTGGGGCTGAGCAATGGCCACATTGCAGCCAGGAGCTGATGCTGACTTGGTCCCAAAGGAAGCTGGAATTTCACAGTACAATCCACTGTCACCAACAGTAGCCCAGATCTTAAGTTACTGGAGTGTTCATCCACTCAGCCAGAAAAATAAAAGCTTGAGATGCAGGGCTTTGTCTGTTTTCTTGCACTGCCTGGGCAGCCAGGGAACCCTGTAATGCTGGCAGAACCAGGTCAGCATGGGGCCCCTTGATTCACTTTTATGCTGACCACATGGTAAATCTTATGAGGCATGCTCACGGGCTATGGCCCTTGCAGATGAGCCTGCAGCTACCAGGCTGGTGCTAAGTGCTCATAGGTGGTGTTTTTCAACATTAGGCCTGAAGCTATCACTGGTTCTTTGTTCAGTGTGGGCAATGGCTCCATGAGGTAAGCTACTGACATAAGAGAGGGAGAGAGGGAGAGAGGGAGAGAGGGAGAGAGGGAGAGAGAGAGGGAGAGAGAGAGGGAGAGAGAGAGAGAGAGAGAGAGAGAGAGAGAGAGAGAGAGAGAGAGAGAGAGAGAGAGAGAGAGAGAGAGAGTCATGGCACACTTTTGGAGGTTGGCAGCAACTATCCAAGAGTCAGTTCTTACCTTCTACCTTGTTTTTTTGGAGGTAGTGTCTCCTCTAGCTTCTGTGGCTATACTGTGTGCTCTAGGGGGTCCATGAGCTTCTGGGCAATTCTCCTACCCAATCTCTCAAATCCCCATAGAAAGTGCTGCGATTACAGATGTGTTTACCATCTCTGGCTTTATGACACAAATTCCAGGGATCCAAACTTGGGTCATCAAGCTTGCATGCACTGAGCCATCTCTCTGCCCCTCCCAAGACTTTTATGATTCATGACTTTTCTTGGGAAGGGGTCAGTTGGCACAGATCCCCTATGAGCCAAAAAGGATGTAGCTTTCAAGTTGGAAGTGAGATTTCTACTAGGAAATCTTGAAGTCACTATAGAGAATTCTCTTAGACCCACTGTCTTAGGGTTTCTATTTCTGTGAAAAGATACCATGACCATGGCAACTCTTATAATGAAAACATTTAATTGAGGGGGCTCACTTACAGTTTCAGATGTTCGGTCCATTATCATCACGATGGCATGGAGGCAGACATGCTACTGGCTATATCTTGATCAGAAGGCAATAGGAAGTGGACTGTCACACTGAGAGAATCTTGAGCAAAAGGGACCTCAAGGCCACTCCCACAATGACACAATCCCTCCAACAAGGCCAAACCTAGTCCAATAAAGCCACACCCCCTAATAGTGCCACTCTTCATGAGCTATGGGGACCAGTAACATTCAAACTACCACAATCCATAGTCATAGTTTTGGAGGTTTGTTTGTTTTGTTTTCTAACCAAAATTTGGGAGAATTTCATACACAAGTACTATAGTTGCATCATTTCATCTCTCCATCTCCATCTCCTCTCCTGACCCTCCAACTTCTTCTCAAAATCATAGTGTCTTCTATAATTACTATTATTATTTACATACATATCTGTGTATACAGATATATGTGTGTGGGTGTATATGTTATGCAACCTACTGAGCCCACTTATTCACATGTATGTGTTTAGGGCTGACCACTTGGGATTGGATAACTTATCAGTGGGCTCATTCCTGGAGAAAACCAATTCTCTTGTTCTTAGCAGTCATTAATGGCTTGTAATCTTCATATAAGGGTGGTACCTTGTGACATTTACCCTATCCGTGACAACATGTTAACTTGTCATCAAGTTCTTGTTTAGGCAGCCACATTGTTGAGATTTTATGGATGCAGCATTCCTACTGTCTCATAGCAGGTATCCTGGTCCCTAGGCTCTTAAAATCTTTCTGCTCCCCTTCTCTAGTTTTCCCTGAGCCTTAGACAAAGGGTTACATTATATATGTATCAGTTGGGGCTGGAAACACCATACTCACTTATTCTCTGTATTTTGACCAGCCGTGGATATCTGAAAGTATCTATCTGCTGGGGGGGAAAGGGGGCTTCTTTGAAGAGGAGGGTGAGAGCTGCACTTCCCTGTGGGCATAGGGTTAGGTATTTGGAAGATAGTTAGAAACTATATTAATGTTTTAATGGCAGTGGGGCCAGTAATCTCACTGGCAATGGTAGTTGGCCAGACTTACAGTACCAGACATGGATTTCCTTCTACTAGGCAGCCCTTAAGTCCAATTAAGACAGCTATTTGGTTACCTCCCAAGACAAAAGTGTCATGATTGCACCACTGGGGGTATCTTGCTGTGCTGGTCATTGTTGTGGTTCACAAGTTTTATAGCTGAGTAGGACTACTGATTGCTTTTTCCCCCCAGTGGCAGCTTGCATAGCACCTTCCAATAATATGAAAGCCAATCCTCAGGGAGGAGCCTTCCAGGTCAGTTCTAGCATGGTTCCTCCAGTACTATATCCAAAGGGTGTGGTGTCTGAAGCAATTGAATCTTACCTTCAATAACTAGGAGGCCACCAAGGGCAATGACAATGGCCTTTATTGTTTTTAGAGTCTCTTGGACTCAAATAACCAACAAATTGAAGGGAGGTTTTTTTAGGTAGTCTGTGGCTCTTGAGGGGAGCATTATCACCCCATAAGACTTTATTTAAGAAAGCTATAAAACAGTGTTCCCCTGTGTCTTTCCATTAGTGTTCATTATTCTCCTTCCCTCCTCTCCCTCTGTATCACCATCCTCCCTGATCCCCAGGTAAGGTCCCTGTAGTCCCTCCTCTCCTACTTCACAGCACCTGTGTCCTACTATGCCATATCACTAAGGGTCCCTTTCTACTTTACTGGCTTCTGTGGATACTTCAGGCTATATACTCAAATCCAAAGATTTGGAACTAAGATTCCCACACTGTGAATGAATAGAATTAAAATTGTAAAAATGACTATACCATTAGAAGTAATTTATAGATTCAGTGTGATCCCGATGAGGGGGAAAACTCTTGACATTCTTCACAAAAATAGAAATCCCATATCTATCACCCTGCATGAAAATCAACTCCAAATGGATCAAATGCCTCAATGTGAAACCCAAAACATGGAAACTGCTAGAAGAAATGAGTAGTATCCTACAAGATACAAGTTCAGCGAAGGACTTTTTGAATAGTAATCCTATTCACTCTGGAGTCAGGCCAACAATTGACAAGTAGGAACTCAGTAAGACTAAAAGTTTCTATATAGCATAGGAAAGATTAGAGTATAGAGAAAGGCCACAGAGTGGAAGTGAATCTTTGCTGGTTATCCATCCTCTCCCCCCACCAAAAAAGATTAATATCCAGAATTTACAAACTTTAAAAAGTAATCAGAAACAATGACTGGGTCAAAATAATGGGCCCTAAATCTGAATGGATAGTCTCACAGAGAAAAATTAAAATGACTGAGAAATATTTTAAGTATTCAACATCCTTAGCAATCAAGAAGTGCAAGTTAAAAACACTTTGAGATTTCATCTCCCCCCAGTAAAACTGGCTAAGATCAAGAAACAACTGACAAATTCTCATGAGAATATGGGGAAAGGAGGACCCTCAGTCACTGTTTGTAGACTGCAAACTGGAACAGCCACAGTGGAAATCAGTATAGAAGCTGTCAGGAAACTAAAACGAGACCTACCATATGACCTAACTCCACCACTTCTCCGCATGTATCTGAAGAACTTGACATCACACAGAAAACCTGCTCAAGCATGTCCTTTGTCATTCTAGTCATAATATCAGGGAAAAAAAAAACAATGTGAATATCTTCCCCTGATAATGGAATTCTATCCGGCGTGAAGAAAGATGAAATTGCAGGTTAGTGGATGGAACTGAAAAAATATACTGAGCAAGTTACGCCTGACCCAGAAAGATCAATCCCCATTTTCATTCAAGGCAACCAGAGGTCCTCTGCTTTTCTTATTTTTAATCATTGCCCTTTTTTAAAACTTGATTATTAAAAATCTAATCAGAAGCAAGACCTAGTGGCACATGCCTATAATTCCAGCTACTCAGGAGGCTAAGGCAAGAGGGTCTCAAGTCCAATACCTACTTGGACTAAAGAATGAATTCAAGGCCACCCTGGGCAACTTAGTTCGACATGTCTCAAATAAGTAAGAAGAGAGCTGGGCCATATACTCAGCGTTAGATGGTTACCTAGCCTGCACAAGGCCTTGGTTTCCATCAATGCATACATTCTCTCTCTCTCTCTCTCTCTCTCTCTCTCTCTCTCTCTCTCTCTCTCTCTCTCTCTCTCTCTCTCTCTCCATTCATATATAAAGCAAAGGCAGAGAGGCTGCAGAACTAGACCATCTCATGCCCTACAGTCCCACTCAGATTTATTTCAAACACAACTTTCGCCCCTCACAGTACTGCTCTGCTTCAGACACTCATTAAAACCATCCTGGGAGAAGAATGGTTTGTTAGGGGTGTGAAGGTGCATTCAGACAGCACCAAGTAAGTGGAGGCTTAGCCAGATGCCTGGAATGCCATGTGGTGCCCAAGCCTGTACGTTTCTAATCAGCTCTGTAAGGCTTCCCATGCCTGCCATACGCTTTCTGCCAGTGTCAGAAGAGGCCAGCTGCCTATCAGCTATCCTCACCGGGCTCATTAATCTCAGCAGATTTGCTCTAAACAGGCATGCTCTTGAAATCGCCAGAAAGCCACAGCCCCCAGCTTCCTGCCAGGAGGTTTGCTCCTCTTGTGGTTTCTGTGGTGATAGAGAAGAGCTGATTCAGAAGTGGATGGGCAGTACCCAGTGTGCAACAGAAAAACACAAAGCCTAGCAACCTTCCTTCACACCTCTAGTTTTTGTCCCTGAGGGCAGTGCTCGCTCTGGTGCTGCTGCCACCTGGCGGATACTCTGTGGAGCTGGATGCCATTGCACAGCAGTGCCACACTGTGAGCCACACACTCTGCTGAGCATGAGCTGTAGGTCTTCCAACTTGGGAAAGGACTGTGATAAAATATTCTGACAAAGGCAACTTAAAGAAAGGGTTTTGTTCTGGCTTACAGTTCCTTGGGGATATTTTTCATGGTGGGGTTAGGAATGATAGCAGTGGGAAAGGCATGATGGCATGGACAGGAAGCCGGCCTATATTCAAGAAGTAGGTAGTGTGCAGGAAATGGAGCCAGACTGTGAACCCTCAAGACTCACCCCCACTGACCCATTTCCTCTAGCAAGGATCTACCTTCTACAGGCTCCACAACCCTGCCAAACTGTGCCACCAGCGGGGGACCAAGCATTCAATCAAACACATAAATCTATGGGGATGTTTCTCACTCAAACCACAGCAGACATGTACATAAGTACCACCTGTATTGCGATTACAACCAATGCTTAGCTGGAAAATCTTACATATTTGTTATAAGAACTTCAACTGATGATCAGGTTTCCAGGAAAACCATCATCGATTTATCACTCCCTGGAGCTTAGATGACAATGCCCCCCCCCCACTAAGACCTCTAAATAGTCCTAAGATTCCATCATCCCCTAAGTTCCTGTGTATCCTCAGCCCATCCCCCTAAGCCCCCTGATACCTGCTTTATGGGGCACTTTGGTTTCCCTGGAGGATTTGTGGCATTACCGGTGCATAACAAATACCAGCAATGGCCATATTCTTGGCCAAGCTTTCCCATTTGCCTGAGAGATAGGATTCTGCCTTCACAGTCTCTCTTAGCCAAACACATTATGCCTTCCTATTTAATTATGGCTCAAATGGCTTCAAGCCTACTGGAGACAGTTCAACCCATTGTGCCTCCAGATTCTAGATATGTCTGAACAGAAGGGACAAATGTGTTTAGGGGATTTGCAGACAACAGTGACCCCTAAAGACTGAATTTCCTTGCCTCCCAGCTCAGCATACTTGAACACTTGGAAGGCACAGCCTCCAGCTGGAGCATTACTCAACCCATACACTGCATAGAGGGGCCCTTGAAGTCTTGAGACCCCCAAATGCAGAGTCCCTGGGGTGGGGCATGCTGTACCTTATCAATCTTGTCCTCCTACTGTCTCTTGACTGTCACTAAAAGTTAATGTCCAGCTCCTCAGAATTCCTGGAAAGAAGTTGTGTCTACCCAAGCTGACTGAATAAAACTTCAGTATCTGTGGCGAACTTGGGATGTTGCAGGTCCAGGGCCTAATCATAGTTTCTCTTGGGCTGTTTTTAGGTCAGCTAAAGAGCTTTCCCTTGCCTGCTTCAGAGTGTGAGCTCAAATCCCAATAAACAGATAAAAACCTTTGGAATGCATTGACTTAACAAAACCCCTGCTCCCCACCAATCAAAGGATTGAGTGTGTCATCAGGGCACTCAGGCCCATCAGGGTGCTCAGAGCTGACAGCTGAGAGTTTTCACTGTGCTGTAATACCCTACTTAATGCTTCCACCAGTGGGTTTTCAAAGTGTCTGGACCCATGACTTTTTTCTATTACTACCAAAATTTCATGAAGCTGCTTCCACATTGGAACATGGTACTTGTGGAGACCTAATCTGTGTTTCTAATCCATGTCCACCTAAATTTTCTCCCAGAATACTTTGTCTGGGTTTTCATTTTCCACACACCAGACCTCTGCCCGACACCGTCTTCTCCCATGTTGACCTAAGTATGATACTCAGAAGGGCTCTTGAAAGATGCCCTAGGACAGGTGTCTTGGACCACCAACCTCCCTCCAATAATGGGCTGTTAACAATATGATTAATAGCCAGGGAAGTGAAACATGATGACTGGGGAAGGTTGAAATTGACACCACGGGAATACACTGCCAGTGTCCACTGACCCACTTTCTCCTTCTTAGATGGAATCTTCCTTCTGCTCACTCATGTATCCTCTTGTCTCTTTTCAGGACTCCTGTTCAGCTGGACCTATCCCTGCAGCCATCCCAAGAGCTGCCGCAGTATCTGGAGAACAGGCCATGTCTCCCAAAGTCCAGCTGCCCCTCAACGTGTGAGCTTGCCCCTCATGTCTGTTGACATTCTCTGCACACTGACATTTACACAAGTGGTTTCTAGTAGGTTTTTCAGTTAGTTACTAGTTTTCCTTGGAGTTACACACACATGTGCTAATGCTGCCCAAAACGGAAATGTGAAAACAAAATCCAGAGAGTTCTCTTAACACTGTTGTCCCCAGGATGGCTAGGAGAAGTGGGGAGAAATTAATATTTGACAGGTCTTAGAGGTCCCTGAGATTGGGGGCCTGAGGGAAGAAGGGTGCAGTGAGGGCAGCAGGCATATTTGGAAGCAGCTTGATGTTGCCTGCCCAGAAGTGCCACCCCTAGGCAGGCCAGATGCACACCAACCCCAAATATAATCACATGAATCATTGCTAGGAAATGAGGTGTTTATCTTGTTGAGGAAAATTTCTCTAGGAAATTACAGCATTTAAACCATAGATGGAATTCTAAAACTCCCATTTAAATAGCCTCCCCAAGAATTAGATGGCTTCTGTATTTGGCAGTGAGCTCAGCCTCTTAAATGGACGTTTTAAGGTGGAGTGGATGGATGTGACAGACATACAGACAGAAAGTTACATTGGTCCAGGCAAGCCAATGGGACAGTCAGAATCTGTATGGTGCAAAATGGAACACACTGGGGAAGACTTCCTACAATCACCTTAACCACATAGGTGGACTTGCTCATTTGGCCAAGTCAGTTAATGTTCTACTTCAGTGCTTCTTAACCCATGGATCATGACCCCATCATAGGGGTCACTATCAAATGTCCTGTATATCAGATATTTACATTACAATTCATAACAGTAGCAACAAAATAATGTTATGGTTGGGGGTCACCTCAGCATGAGGAACTACATTCAAGGGTTGCAGTGTTAAGAAGGTTGAGAACCACTGCTCTGGCATCTTCTCAGACCACAAACCTCTGGTACACAGTTACATACAGCGAGAGGGTACATGAGGGAGGGAGGGAGTGGCTGGGCCTTAGGGAAGGGCCTAATGACCTTCTTGCCCCTCCTTTGTTAAGGGGCTGTGTTTTCATTAAAGTTTCAATTGCTGTGAAGAGGCCCCATGACCACTGGAACTCTCATAAGGGAAACATTTAATTGAGGTGGCTCGCTTACAGTTTCATAGGTTATTCCATTATGATTATAGTGGGAAGCATGGTGACATGCAGGCAGACAGAATGCTGACTACATATTGATCAGAAGGCAACAGGAAATCCACTGTGACACTGAACAAAGCTTAAGAAAAAAAGACTTCAAAGCCCGACCCCACTGTGACACATTTCCTTCAACAAGGCCACACCTCAAGGGCCACACAACAAGGCCACACAACAGGGGCCACCACACAAGTGCCACACAACAAGGGCCACCACACAAGGGCCACTCCCTATGAGCTCATAGGGGCCAGTTATATTCAACTGCCACAGGCTATCAACAAGCTGTGTTTTGCAAGGCTTCCTGCAGGTACCAGCTGCTATGATTAAGATGGTAATGACCATATTATGCCAGTGTTTCAAAATAGACTCATCCATGGTCCTTATATGTCTTGAAAATCTAAGCCTGCTGGTAACAAGGCCTGACTTTCTTAGGCTATTGATTGATGACAGGTCACTGTCTGTCATAGAAATGGTCCACATCAGGCTCCCCAGGATTGGCACACGCACACAAGAATGCTCTCAGATTGCATGCACAGTGCATGAAGGTGTAGCTCCTCTGAAGAGACAGTGATCACCCCCACTCTTTCCCTCTCCTTTCCCACTATTCATAATTCTAACTCTTCAGCTTAAGTGCCTTTCATTTGACCAATCTTCTGGTCATGATTCAAGAAGCACATGAATCTTCTGGCCTTGGAGGCCATGCCCCAGGTAAGAGCCAAACCCTCTTAAAGGTCCAAAAAATGATGAGAACACATATGATGGGGTACCTCTAAATTCAAGAAAAGTAGGTTCTTGCCTCAATTTCTCCATGAATATCTTTAAGTCCAATGTGAAGGAGGCGAGAGAGCAACAGGGGCCAGTGAGGGGTTAAGCAGCACTGACTTGAAGGCTGGGAAAAGATAACAGAACCACTGAGACATCTCATCCAGCAGCCCAGTGTGAGGCATCTCATCTGAGCAGTGCTGCAGGCCATGGACTGGAGAGGACAACTCAGCATAGGACTCAGATTCGTAAACTAATCTGTGATATGATTCACCTGGGTGTGGGGTATCTGCCTCATCCAGCACCAGCTTGCCAGCCCATGGAGAGGACGATCCTAGCTCCTTGGAGAGCACCATACATATGAAGGAAAGAACTTGGTCCATCAATGAGGTACAATCACCACTTATTAGGAAAGTAACATATTTCCTACTATAGGTGACTCCCAGGTGCCACCTGAGAGACATCAAGGGATCCAGAAAAGGACAAGAAGAGAGCCTATCACTTAGGCTAGGAAAAGGAAGCTGGTAGTTCTGAGTAGATAATGGGTCTGAATCAAGTGGTTATCTCTGATCACATGACTTGCATTTTGCAAGTGAGAGTCATTCATGAGCTAACACTCCCTATGACCCTAGCACCATCCGTTCAAAGGCCAGTAATTCACCATAAAGAGCAATATGAACCCCATGTTCAGGGATACTGAGAAAAACTGAAGAAGCCATGCCCAGCTTAGGAAAATGTGCCATCTATCACAGACTCACCAAACAAGCAGCTCGGCCTCTCAGTGAGGTGCCATTCTAGAAACAGGACCTACTAATATCATTAGGTTGAGAACCTTCCTAATGAGGAATGTGAGTCCATACTCACATTCTGGGGTACTGTTCCCCAGAAGTATTTTAGGGCCAGTTTCCAGGTCAGTTCGGCAATAGTGGACAGCACGACACTGGCTGCTCCCTGCCTGTGGCTTTAGTTTTCCTCACCAGGCTAACCTCTGCCCTCAGTTGAGTGCACAGCACCTGGTGCATGAGGCCAGTGGCCTCCAGAGCCTGCTCAGTCCTTTTGGTGGATGTGTACCCCTCCTGTGCAGGCTCTCTTATGCATCATCCTTGCTGCCTCACATTATGTAGAGAGAGCATTTGCACAGGTTTTGTCCACCAGCTATAGCTCCTAGACCATCTGGTATCCATCCTTTGAACACAATAGTTGATATATGGGTGTACCATGGTGGCCCTAACAGGAAAAGGAGCAGAAGCAGGACCCCTTGAAGGAGCAATGGGAACAGACTTTTCACTCAGTGGTGGAGAAATGAGAGCAAGCCACCATCTGGAAGAGAAAGAATGTGAAATGAGCAGAGGTTCTGGTGATTCATTCCATGATTAGAATGGAAAGGAAATCTGCAGATAGAAGCAAGCAAAGAGTTCACTGAAGATACATGTAACAGCCAAGCAGAGCATGTGCCACAGAGTTGAACATGGACACCCAGCACCACACCAGTCACCACAGGTGCCAGCTTGTCCAGTCTGAGCTCTGCCTTGGGACACCAGGCACAAGAGTTAGAGCTGACATCCAGCCTCTAACTGTGGCCCAGCTTCATGCCAGGAGTCACTTTTCCTTGGCCAGCTGCTCATAACTGCACAAAAGCCACACACAGGCTATAGGGCAGCAGTTTGCCAATCCCTCCTACGGTTGCCTTTTTCAGTGTCTGCCTTTGAGCATTTGTAGAGGTGACCGCTTGAACGTGGTGGTGGCCCCGCTAATCTGGAGGTAGTGGGAGACTACTACCTAGAACAGTTTCTGAAGGCGTGGGTCAAGCTTCTAAAGCCTTCTGGAGCAGGTACAAAATGACAGCCAGGAGGATAAGAACCATGCCATCCATAAGAATACCTGTGTCTCCCTAGTTTCATGCCAGACTGTGTGCATATGTGCATTACAAGGGACATCCACCCACACAGGCCTGGCGGGGTAGCTGAGTGGTGGAGATATGAAGGAACAGTAAAAGGTGACATAGCTTTCACTAGGAACCTGGAAGTGAGCTGCTTACACCCCCCAGGGCTAGTCCAGTTTGATGAAGACTGATAGCGTGCATGTCATTTTTGTGTGTGTTTCATGCTTTCTAACTGAGTCGTAGTGACACACTGCCCAGCCATCCAGCCAGCATCCACTCAGCACAGGTGCATGCCAGATGCACAAGGAAGCCGTCCAATACCTCCATCTGCTTTTGTCACCTTTCTGAGGCACCCAGAGAGGGAAAGGAAGGAAGAAAAGCAAGATTATGTTTTACAATGGATTTTTTTATTATAAAGTTTTGTTCACCCAGCAGTGACCACCGGTAGGCTAAACAGGGAAGACAGATTCTTGTAGGGGCTCATCAAGCAAAGAAAATTTAAAAGAAAGATGGAAAGGTCAAGGGGCTAGAGAGGCAGCTCAGGAGCTAAGCAGGAACTGCCCTTGCAGAGGAACTAAGTATGGCTCCCAGCACCCACAATGGGTGGTTCATAAATGCCTGTAACTCCAACACCAGGGACTCTGACACCTCTAGTCTCTGCCAACACAATACATGCACACTATCTCTCTCACACACACACATGCAATTTAAAAGGCCACTCATGTCAGTGTCCTGCTACAATCCAAATGGCACACTCCTTCTTGGCAAGCCTGTGGGCCTGCACTCCAAACTAGCAGGTGGTGTCCCTGACTCCAAAGTTAGGCCTACCCCATGCCAGGCTTGAGGCTTTCATGGTGTCTGGCCCCACCCTTGGGTCATACTAAGCTTCTAAATCAAAGGCCTGTCCCTGACTCTGAACATACAAAAACAGCAGCAGAGTCTCAGACTTTACCAGCCTTAGTTTTCTGAGCTGTGAAGCCCCAGGGTCCATGCAGAGACTATGTGAGTCCTTGTGTCTAGCATAAAGCAGATACTAGGTCCCTATTCTCTTCCCTTACCGTATCACCAGTGGTCCCAAGGCAAGGCTATATTTCTGCAGGACTGACACCTCAGGTCGGCAGAACCTGGAAAGGACAGTCTCTCCTCCTACGCATCAGCACCTCAAGGCTGTATAATCACTGAGCGTGCAATACATACATTTCCCCAGGCATCCCGCTCCTAAGAAACAGTGTACTCTATGTGCAGAGGCTTAACGCAGCATGAAATACAAGTCTATATTTCTGAAAACCTAAATGGTGCATCTCTTGGCAGCTTCTGTACTGAAGAAAGGGAAGGAGTAGGCATTAAGGAGGGACTCTGTTCCACAGTGGTGCCTGCAGGCTCAGTGCCAGGTAGGCAAATAGGACAGCAAATGTGCAGCCATGTTCATCTTTTAGATTTCCATTCCACTGCCTTATCTCATTTAGGAACCACACCTGTGTTTTAGGTAAACATGGAATGTGGACAGAGGCATTTTCTGGCATTAAAGGTCTTAAGATGACTTTAAGCCACTGATAAACAATTCTTATTCTGTGTGTGTATAGGAAAATATACAAATTCCCTTCATATGCTGGGAAATAATTGCAAAGTCCTTGTCCCACTAGATCATATAAGGGATCCTAAAGTACTGAGTAAAAGTTAATCTCAGAAGGGAAATGGCCTCCAGCTATTTGACAACTGTTTCTCTAAGACCCTTCAGGGGTAGCTGGCCATTTATCACAGCTGCTCACACTTGGTAATACAGTCACTTCCCAGATATGATAAGAAATGCTATCTGAATACCATTCACCATGCTTACATTTGAATAGTGTTGAGTGACTCGTTACTCAGCAGGTAAGTAACCGGAGATAGCTCCATCCTGATGAAGAAGGCACATTGTGGACTAAAACTGGTCTTCCTTGTTCATTCTCACATATGCACAGGCTCACCACACCTACAGTACACATGTGCAAAGGAATCTTGGTCATAGACTCCAAACTAGAACTCCTGTTTTACTTTAACAGGTATTTGTTGATGATGTACCAAATGCCTGGTAAGGAAAGCATTGAACTATCCATTAAAACTCTGTCCTGTTGGAACATGTGGTATAAGGAATGAATGCTGCAGGCAGATGGTGGAAAAGCATCCTGAGGCAGGAGAAGCCTGTGTGATGTTTCCACTGAACCCCAGGAGCACTGACCCCCACCCTGAGCAAGATTTGCTTCTCCCATTGCTCCAGGCCCCTGTGAGTACAGATCCCCAAACTTGTACTCAACCCCCTCCTGCAGTGAGCATGACCTAATGTTAGCAGCAGCTGCATTCTGCTAGGGGAGTTCTCTGTGCCAAGAGAATATAACTGCTCCAGTTCCTTCAGACCACATAGGAATGAGGCGAGGAGACCAGAAGAGAAGGGAGGGAAAGAAACAAATTGAAAGCCTGAGACCCTTCTTCGGGCCATTGCCCGAGTCTGAGAGCCTCTGAGGATGGAATGAGCCACATAGAAAGGGGTTTCCTGATGCTCTAGCAAAGCCTGCTGAGAGGCCTGGCAGCAGTTCCTGGGGGAGTTGTGATGCTTTCTCACAGATATGTTTCATGTCCAGTGACTGGAGACCATGTGTATACACACAGCACAGGAACCTATGAGTCCATGCCTTATGTAGGTGTACCCTGAAGACAACAGCAACCAGACATTTGGCCTGGCTACAGCCCTGGGCTATCCTATAGACACAGTCCTCTGGCAAAGAACAGGTTATGGGGCCACAATTCACCTCTATACTCACCAAATGCTGCATACCACTTACAGTGAGATGAACAGAACTGGGTCATCAAGCCTTTTCAAACACAGAAGCATAACTTGGGCCCTGACCCCTACAGGCAGTAGATGAGTCCCTTGCCCCACACAACTCCAAGGAGCCATCAGTCACCCTTCTTAGCATTCTGCTGTGATCAATGTTGGAAATTGATCTAACATCATAAAGGAACTGAAGGAGGGCAGCTTGACCAGGATTTGCACTTCATGTTTCCTTGACAGCAGATTCCCATTGTGTGTCTTTCTACATGGTCCTCCACCATAGCCATTTCTGTTCCTGTTTTGTCCCTCAACACCTATTATGAGGGAATTACCCACCTCATGGGTTCATGGCAAGATTGAGTCAGGTTAAGTGAACTCTCTGTGAATTATAGCACCCTGAAGATACCAGCTACTCTTCAGGTGGGGTTCATCTAAAGATGGGCTCTGTCGTCCTGTGCCCTCTCTGCCATTCAACATGCACCCCAAAGATGTCACTGACCCTTATCCTTGTCCTCTGTTCACAGGTACTTGGCTCTCTATGCATACAAGCCCCAGAAAAATGATGAGCTAGAGTTGCGCAAGGGTGAGATGTACCGTGTGCTGGAGAAGTGTCAAGATGGCTGGTTCAAGGGTGCATCACTAAAAACAGGGGTCTCGGGGGTGTTCCCTGGGAACTACGTGACACCTGTCTCCAGGTGAGAACCTGACATACTATTCCTTGGTGCTACAGAAACCCTGGAGGCCACACTGTAGGCTGACCCCTGGTTACACAGTCCAGAGGCATTATAGACATTTGAGTTCCTTTGGGGAGGGCTCCTCTGCCAAACTTGGTTTTGTAGTCTTCCTCAGTGAACACTGACTACCCAAGGGATAAGTATGAGAACAGGAAAAAGAGTAAGCAGCAGCAGCTGAGATAGGGGGATGGGTTGGGAAGGTTGTCAGAGAGCAAGATATTTAGGGTACAAGCTTATAAACAAGGTCAGTGTGTGTGCATATATATACAATGTGTGCAGGATGTTATCAAGTATGCATGCTCATTTAGGTACTCATATGTGTATATGCAATGAGAATGGGTCATGTGCATGCTTACAGTAGAGTTATATCTGTATAAGCATGATAATGTGTGCCCAACATTGATGTGTGCATGCACATGTGCACAACATGTACATGTATGTAGAGTTTGATATGTATATAGTATGTGCATATAAATACACATATAAATAGTGTGTGTGGCATATGAGTATATGGTATAGGCATAATGCACTTGTGTGTGTATATGCAGTATAAACATACCATGTAGGTATGCATTTGTACTGTTAGCATAACATGTATACACATATATGTCTCATATATATTTGTAGTATGAGCACAGCGTGCATATATATGTATATGTAAAACACACACAACCATATAAAGGAAGGTGATAAATGCCTTAAAGTAACACTTTTTAATGAGTGATAGAATTATGAATAATTTTTTAAAGAAAATCCCCTCCTTGTGCTTTCTGGCATTTCAACAAATCACAATTATATAACTTTATAAAATAAGAAAAGTGATTTCTAAAATTTCACTGAAGAGGAAGCCCAGAGTTGTTGAAATTTTCCATTGTGTCATGAGGTCCACTGATTGACTGTCTGAGTGTAAGCTGCCCCTTAAAACTGCCCGTGTCAATACTAGCAGACATGTAAATAAATCATTTTAAGAATCTTCGGAAAAAGATACTGAAATAAATTCCATTCTGATGCCTGCCTGTCTTAAGTGGCTTCAGAAAGTTCCTGGGAGGACAAATTGCTGATGTTGTGGCTTAAGTTGCATGGATAGTCTGCAGCTGGGGCTTCATGGGGGCCTGAGGGTTAGGGCTGCCCTGAGGTCTTGGAGAAAGAGGGTCCCTTCACTTGGGGAGCCATCAGCAGGAAGGAACATGAGACATAAGCTTGGAACCTTCAGGAGACTCCCAAACACTAAGTCATGCTGCATGGACAGAGGGATGGCTGCTTAGGACATCAGCTCCCAGCAAGCTTCTTGGGGACTTTTGACTAGTGCAGAGCAACTAGATCAGTGCTTCTGATGTATCCCTACTAAATACAGGTGAAGCTCCTGCCCGGGGTCCTCAGATGGAGATGGAGGGAATGTGACCAGCTGGAGTGGTCCCTCACACACACCAAGTGTGTTGTGTCCTCACCTCTTCTACTTCCTAATGAAACTTGCCATCCCTTTTGGGAAGTTGGTCTTAAGTCTTCTTGCTAAGGAAAGCCTTATCCCATGACCCCGCCCGAAGCCTGTAGGTGCTGCTCATTATGGGTCATGAATAAGTGTGTAAAGCCTGCTGGCCCTTTACATGGCAGCCATTTCCTATTTTGTATGCTGAACTCATTGAATGCCATTTATATATACAAAATGTTCAATAAGTGCCGGCTGGATAAATCAATGAAATCTGGTAGTTCATATTAAATTTTGTTGTTAGGATTGCCCACATCCTACCATAGCTTTGCTATGGGAAGACTTAGCTGGAATGAAACTAGAATTCTTTGGACAACCTGAGCCCCATTAGTCTGTGTACCTCATGAGTTGTGCCCACTTCCCTTGAGCCCATCTGTCTTCAACTGGGTGTACTGTTTTGTTTTTGTTTTATTTTAAAGAAGTAGTTCAGAGCCAATGAGAACAAAAAGTAGGCATCCCTGGCAGGTCTAACTCTGGTGACTGAAGAACTGGGAGATCTCTGGTGTCCTTTGTAGTTCCTCAAGAGGAGGAATTGCCAGGAGCCCCCACTCAGTATCTCAGAGGCATGAACTTCTCCATCAGGCTCACCACACACCCCTACATAGAAAGGCTGTTTTTGGTCTTAGAGAGGCAGAGGGCTGTCCTCACGGCTCTGCCCCAAGACTGACACCATCTTTCATCCTCACTGCAAATTACAAAACTTCTGAAACCACCCTGCAGAAACCTCAGGTGTCAAGGAGGGACGGACAGCCTCCATGTGCAGAGCCAAAGTTGCCAAAGTAGTCTGAGCCTGAGAGGTACACACTTGAGCTGTTTTACAGCTGTCACCTACAAAAGACACTCAGACAGTTCTTTTTAATTGTTTGGTTGGGGTCTACTTATTTACTTGCTTGCTTTTACAACAAAAGGAAAGTCTGGCCTTGCCTACTAGGGCACTTGTAAAAACATGTGAGCATGCAGTAAGGAAATACGGGCTGGCTGGAGTATGCCTGGCCAGACCGCTGTAACAGACTGCTGCTACTGAGAGGAAGGGGTTTCTGCGGGAGGCATGTGTGCAGTCCATTGCCTTCAGCCTTGTTAACATAGCCTTGCAAATATAAGACCCAGACTTTGAAGCTCATCTGTTCAAACATGGGGTTACAACAGTGGTTAAAATGCATGATGTGGCAGGGCCACTCATTCACTAGAGGCTAATTTCAGACTAGCTCTGAGGATGAGGAAGACCACAGTGCCGGTAACCCCTTAGTGGAGTCCCCCTTTCTGGAAGGCCCTTCCTCTTTTCCATAACTGCTACACAGACAGTCTGAATTCAACAGGGCTCTTCCTGTGGAAGTCCCCACCCAGGCCACAGGGCGATAAGAGTACACATGGCCCAGAAAAATGTCAGTGTTGGGCAGAACCACTCTTCTCCCATCATGCCTTCTGCTGTCAGAAGAGAGAAATTCTAAAGGAATGGGAATTGGACTTTGCCTCCTGGTACATTTTAATCACCCTTAACACAGCCTACAGAAGCCCATGAGCCCCAGAAGCCATCCTCGGAGCCAAGGCAAATGCATGTGAAGAAAGAGTTAAAAGCCATGTCCAAAGCTGCTGTACTCGTCTTTTGTAGAGGGCTTCCATCTGGGAGCTTTGGGGTGAAAGTGTCTGCCTCCGGTATAAAACTGCAAGTTCCTTAGTGCTTTCAGGGGGTAATAGTATTGCTCCTCTGCCCATATACAGTGGCTAGCAGAAATAAGATGGAGGCATGTTTCAGAGAAGCCACTGTCAAGCCCCACCATGCTCTGAAAGTACCAGTCTTGGGAAACATGAATCCACTGTCTTTCTAGTAATGTTTAGAAGTGAATAGCTTTGTTAGGAAACACCAGTCACAGCCAAGGCCACCATGCTGCTCAACTTGACCTCTGGGCATTCTCTAACTAAAGCATTGGCTTGATATTGTCTTAGGACTTCCATGGACCACTTGATCTTGATCCCTGAGCCTGTAGGTTTTTTGCTGACATGGCCTGAATTTACCTGTGCCTACAAACTCACTTGGTTCTGCTTATTTCCCCAGGGTTCCTGGAGGAGGGGCTGGGTCACCCTGGAGTAATGTACTTGGAGGGTCTCCACTGGCCAAGGGGATGGCCACCATTATGCACCCTGGAGGTGGCAGTTTGAGCAGCCCAGCCACTGCCACCAGGCCTGTTCTGCCTCTCACCACACTGCAGGATCATATGCAGCACCCAGCCACCTCCATACCAACTGGTAACTGCCTTCGGCACACTGCTCAACCAACAGCCAGCCAAGCCGGGGGCACCACCAACCCAACAGGTATGGACACAAACTCCCAGGGATTCTCCTTGACAGTAATCAAGTATGGGACACCTGGAATGCAGAGCATGGGATCTCTTTTGGGCAGTGTCTCTCACAAGCCAGCATGTAGGGAGAGTTGGGTTTGCTTCCTATAACCTGGAATCTCTGATCTCCAGGGTGTGTACCCACCCTCTGGTGCCCTGAGCTGGCAGTTGAATGGGCACAGAGGATTTACAGACACGTGCAGATTGTCTTGCAGCATGCAAGAAGATGCCATAGGTGATAAAAAAAATTGGCAAAGTGTCTTTTGATACCTTTCCTGATGGTGTAACTCCAAGCTGCCCATGGACGTCTTTGTTGTTGGGTGTGATAAGGTTTCCTAGAAGGCAATGTCCTCCAGGAGAGGTTGGATGAGAAGCATATTGTGAATGGTCTGGTAAGTTGATGAAACAGAAGGAACAGCAAGTCTGCTCTATGATGGTTGAGAGGAAAAGAAACCATAAAGAGGATAGACCATAAAGAGAAAAGTAAAATAAATGATACTGCTTGGAAGTTCAGCATGGAGCTAGTAACAACTGCTTAAATGGCAACATGCTTTTGGGAAGCCACATCATGGTGGCCCTGCAGAGCCAATGACATTGCCATTCCCCAGTGAAAATAACATAAATGGAAAGAGTGTAACCAATGTTTCTATTCCCTTCTTTCCCCCCCCCCATCCAAGAAACTCTCTTTTCCTCAAAGTACAGATGAGGAAAAAGCAGTAGTCCTTGGGAGCCCAGATACAGCATTTGCAGATGAGCTGCCAAGACCATGGTCACTAGGGGCTCCAGAAAGCATTTCCCTGTATGTGAGACCACACTGCTCTATGCTTGTATTTTCTCCAGTCTCTACTCATGGGACTGAATGTGTTGGGGGAAGGATTTTGTCAAAACTCATTCATCCGCTCACAGGACCTGAGACTCAAAGCCATTCTGCCTGCACACTCATACGCGGAGGCCTATGGGGCAAGAAGGGCCTGCGAGTTCCGGCAGTCTGTCAGTGTGGTTTATTCTGAGAGCATTGCAGTCATCACGCCAACTTGCTAGACAGAGTGCCATCCCTACTCTGTGTTCCCACCCACTAACTGGCAGATTAACTACCTGTCCCTTGGGGAACTGATGCCATCTTGGTGGGAGGCTGCAGGTTCTGGTGGAGGCAAGGTCAAGGTGGGACATGTGCGAAAGAATGGGAGCAGGGAAAATACCAGGATGAAGAGCCAAGAGTTCAAACAGTGGAAGGAGGGAGGGCATGCTGGAGGTGAAGGGAGAGGAATGATCACAGGAGACATGGGAGATAGGGTCTTCATGCAGATGCCTGCAAGAACCATTTTCTTTACTTTCATGTGGTTACAAATGCCCATGGCCAATGAGCCGCGAAAGCATAGTGTAATAAGAGGAGTAGGGAGATAAAGAGAGAACCATATTCACATAACCTACTAATAACTGTTGTATTTTATTACTAGTTACTGTTATCAATCCCACAATATGTCTACTTTATAAGTTAAAGGGTATCATAAGCATGTGTGGATATGAAAACTCAGAATAATAGTTAAGTATTAACTGTGTGGTTTGAGATAAACAAAGGGGATCTTGGGATAGCTCCTTCTAATAGAAGACAACTGCAGTGTATACAAAAGCCTAGTTGAAGGCAAGAGTTTGAGCAGCAGACAGACCTGCTCTCAAATTCTGGGGCTGCCAACATCACTAGAGTCTTGACTTCTCCTTCTGTAAAATGGGAAGATAGGCTATGTTCATTGTCTAGGATGAGTGTGTGTAGATGCTATTAATATGCACTCAGAAACTCTTGGCTATTCCATAGAGGATAAGAATGTCTAACACATGCAAAGGAAAAAGACAACAGGAACCATCACTAAAGGTTCTAAGAAGTATAGGATTTTAGGGCTGTGCACGTGGTCTGAGGGACTTTAAACCAGGGTATAGCACTTTACAAAAGGCCACCGTGATACAAGGAAGAGACCTGACCTGGTGTGTGGAGCCAGGACCTAAAACAGGAGCCAACCAGAGATAAATGGTAAGCAGCTCCAAGGGGTCTGATCCCACACAGAATGGACAGAAGGCAACAGGCAACTCCTGAGGTACTGTAGCTCTGTCTGAGATAGGAACTCAGCGATGGACTCAGGGATCTGGAAGAACCAAATCCAGAGTCCAGATTTTGAAACTGGTTACTTTGGGAATGTTAGAGTGTCATGCCTGTCTAAGAGGAAGTGGCTTATGGGAAGTTAACAAACCAGCTTCAGACATGTGGCTTTGAGAGATGTAGCAGACATGGTGAACCCTGGGTATTCTAGCTGCCTTGGAAAAATATTCCAATTTGAGAGTGATATCCTATATTAAAGATGTCTCTGTCTCTCTCACTCACTCCCTTTGTCTCTCCCTATATCTTTCTGTGTCTCACAAACATACTCCACACATGACAGAAGGCAGCTTCATGGGCCCAAGCTTCTGTTAGTAGGGAAGAGGCATTTGATCCTCTGGAGAAACATGTTCCTGTATTGCCAGAGCTGGGTATAGGAAAATATGTTCCTATACATGCTTTCCCTGAGAAAAGAAAACATAAGGTAGAGCCATGTGGATCTGTGGGAGTGAAAGAAATCATTCAAACACTCAGGTTTTAAATGATAACAGGACAGAACTCTAGTGCACCATCTCTAGTGATGCCTAGTGTCCTCAGTGGGTGCAGGGTGGACTCTGGTACCCAGTGTCTAACACCATCAGTGAAAATAGGGTGGACTTGGATACCTGCTATCCAACATCATCAGTGAGTGCAGAGTGAAGTTCTTGTGAATTTTATGATGGTATCTGTCTTAGTTAGGCTTTCTACTGCTATGAAGAGACACCATGACCACAGCAACTCTTATAAAAACATGTAATTGGGGTGGCTCACATTTTCAGAGGGTTATTCCATTCTCATCATGGTGGGACAAGTGGTGTGCAAGCAAACATGGCACTGGAGCTCAGAGCCCTACATCTTGATTCCAGGCAACGGGAAGTGAACCGAGACACTAGGCATGACTTGAACATATATGAGACTTCAAAGCCTACCTCCACAGTGACACGCTTCCTCTAACAAGGCCAAACCTAACTCTCACAAAGCCACACCTCCTAATAGTGCCACTCCCTTTGGGAGCTATTTTCTTTCAAACTACCACAGTATCCACGTCTAAAAGAAACACAGCTGGCACCAAGCAAGGTTTTCTAGGCACTCCCCAGTTGAAAAGACATACAGTGACCCAGAGAACCCTATAACTATCCACAGATCTTTCGTGAGTATCTGTGTTTGCTTATATTAGCCACAATTCCAGCCTATATTATGCAACCTTAGCCTGTGGCAACCTGAAAGCACAGCTGTGTACATCACAAGTGATCTGCAGCCATCTCACCTTCTTCCAGACCCCTCAGCTCTTTCTCTAACTCCCAGCCATGCACACTTATGCTAATGTGGACAGCATTATACTGAGGGTTCCTTGGCACCTTCAAATCAGAGATACAGCGGTTGTGTCTGGCTAATCATTTTCAGCTGAGTTTCCGGACTGATCAGCATTCTAAGATGTTGAACTCAAAAATGCTGAACTAGAGGGTGCTACCATTCTTCTGGTTACAAGTATCTCACCATTCATTCAGTCTAGCCAGCATGCCAGAAGCGTGTCTAAACTGAGTGATCCTGTTGGCACAGCAGTCATGGGTTATCTGCATCAAATAGCCAGAATAATGGCCTTTCCACACCAAGCTTCACTAGAAGTTTTCCCTATTCAAAAAGAAAATGAAACACTGCCAGTCATTACTCCTGCATGTAATGACAAGCAGTATCAAAAGAAATTGGTTTGGCTCAGGGCAGCATAACATGGTATACAGTCCATCACCATAGCAACCACAATGGTGTGACAAGCATTCTCTTCTATTTTACATGTGAGGAGAGTGAGACATGGGATGCCTAAGTGGCTCCCCCAGTGCTCCAACCCAATGCTTGTCCATATGCCATTGTGCTGTTGTCATGGCCAGGTTAAAGAATGGCTCCTATCAAGGCATGTCAGTATATTAAATGCCATTAGGTTCCCACAGCATTTCCCACTTTGTTCTGCATTTATAGAGATAAAAACACTGTTGACAGTGCAAGTAATAGATTGTTCACTGCAGTAATTGCCCTTTTCAGCAGTTCCTAGCCCTGAGTTGAGAGGTATTTCAACAATGTCCTCATCTGGGGCCCAAGGCAGGCTGTTTGACGAAGGTTTAATTGCATTGGCTGTAGCATTCAATATGATAATACTTCCCTTACTATACTTAATGTACCTTCCCTTTGCAAGGGCAGAGAACCCCCTGCATAGTGCCTATGTTCTTTATGTATTCATGTTAGCACTTTACAGAGGTGGGAGCCCTATACAGACATCTCTTTATCAAGAACAAATTGCAGAAAGCAAAACAGACAAAACCCAGCGCCCAGGAAAGGACTATGTATAGACACAGGGCTCCACAGAGATTGGAGAAGACAGAGGAGATCAGAGACCCTATCACTGCCCATTTAGAGAAGGGGGCAGGACACAAGTTCCTACAGTAGTTTGAAAATACCATGGGTGAGATGCTAAGAAAACATGAAAAGTGTCAATTCATTCATTCAAACCCACAGGAAAGAAGGAGGAGGTGGGGGAAAGTTCTGTCAAAGGTCATAACCTCTGCACCCTTCAAAGGTGTTAGGTGTTGTGTAGGCACAGAGGGTGACAAGTGTTCAGGCAGGAGAACTAGCCAGGGCAAAGGCATGGCAGTGAAAAAGAAAGTAGCTCCTCTTCACGGTAATTTCATTCAGTCTGTTTGTGGACCAAGGTTTGTGAGGAGTGGTCCAGTATGGGTGGACAATTTCTCTGTAGAGATGAACATTAAATCTGAAGGACTGATGGAACTCAGTGTGTAAGGGTAGATGGAGAGGAGGTGTCCAGACAGAAGTAAGACATGTGCAGAGACCTGAGGCACTGGGAAAGTGAGAAAGGTTGGTGTGGAAGAACCAAGAAAGGCTGTAGTTGGCAGAAAGGCAAACAGGCACCTGTCACAAAGGCGCTTTCAGGTGGCGTCAAGGAGTCCAGGTTTGTATCTGAAGGGAAAGGACACTGAAGGGTTTTAAATAGCAGATGTAGATTGGAAGGATTAAGTTGAAGTAATAAGTATTGAATTTACCCTCCCACTCAGAGCTGCTAAAATATCAGACAAATATACATGGCAGCAGCTTTTGAGACCCTAGACATTAGACACCCAAGGACAGTGCTCCATGAAGAAAGTGAGGCAGCACAGGAGGGCAGTCATGTGGAACCTCACAGCGCATGGCAACGGTGAGATTGGAGGAGAGCTGCACAGAGAAAGCCCTGTGCACTGCTGGGAACTAATCCACATATGCATCTGAACACATTACTGATGCCAAGAAAAGAAGGGAAGAAAGGATTGACACAATGGTACCCAGAATATGCACATACTGGAAATAGTTCCTGAGTGCCTGCTTTCCCAGTAGGACTGGGGGAAGAACAAACCACACATTTGCAAGACCAATGGACTTGCCTCTGTGGGAACTGAGCACAGCTCCAGTTTCAATACACAGGAAAACCCAGGATCAGAAGGGCTCAGACTGCTTCCAATTCATTTAAACACATAACAGACTAAACTCAGGGACATTTATTGGCATACAGAAAAAAAAAACCCTCTTTAAAAACAGAAAACATGTTGACTATAAAGGAAAAAAAAAACACACACACACACAGACACACACACACACACAAAACACTAGCAGTATAAACAGGCCAGAGGATATAGCCCAGAACCAGCCAACTGGTAATCAACCCTGTGTTTGAAAGTTGGGAGTTTGAAGACATTGAAACAGAGAGAGCTACATTCTATACATTCATAAAGCTGAGACTAGAAAATGAAAAGAATAAGATTAAACTTGTAGAATAATGCAATGGCATTAGACAGAGCTAAACAAAAATATTAATGAATTGAAGGTGTTGCTATAGAAACTACAAAAAATTGAAACAGATAAAAGTGATTTTCAAATGCTACAAAGAAAACAATTGAGTGTAGTGGGAGCCCACAGAGCAGGAGAGAATCATTGCCAGCAGCACATCTAATAGGGGGGTTAATACAGCCATTAACAAATGCTGGAGATGATGTGGGGAAGAGGGTTGCTCATTTACTGTTGCTGGGCTTGAAAACTAGTCCAGGCAGTCTGGAAATGAGTGTGAAGAATTCTCAAAAAGCTACAAGTTAATGCCCCATTTGACCGAGCTATACCACTCCTTGGTATATGTCCTATTTCACAGATACAGCCATCTTCACTGCTAGGAAATGGAAACAACTTAAGTGTCCTTCAGCCGGTGAATGGATAAAGAAAATGTGGTACATATGCAATGGAATTTATAAAAATGAAATCATGAAATCTGGAGGGAAATGGATAAAACTAGAAAATAGTATGTTGAGTGAGGTAACCCAGCCCTAGAAAGATAAGCACTGCATATTTTCCCTCATCCGTGGTTCATGGTTCCAAATCCTTAGATGTGATTATAGTACCTGGAGGGGTCATGGTGAGGTAAGGTGCTCTAGGGATGGGATTAGCAGGACACAGGGGAAATGGGAAAACAGTGGCGATGCTCACTGTGAATAAGGAAAGGAACAGGAATAAATTACAATAAGAATGTTTGAGAAAGCCATAGGGAAATGGTATTTCATAAACTTACTTCAAATTACATATTTAATTTATGTAGAGAGATATACATATACACATATGTACATATAAAATGAAGTTATGCCACTTGAAGTGATAATGAACAATAGATTATCTAACAAAATTCCCTGTACCAGGTATGGAAATTCTCCCTGTAAATTGCTAGTCAGAAAACTTCTCTTAAGAGTTGTCAGTCAGAAGAGTTCAAGAAACTCCTAAAACTGCATAAGCTGTTGGCATTGCCCTTGGTTGCCTCACAGAACTTGAAGATAAGAAAGACCCTGTTGCTAAAGACAGCACACACGTCAGACACAGGACTCAGAGGATCTGACCTTGAGCTAACCTGGAAGCCTCCTTCCTGAAGACTAGCTCTCATAGTATGTAAAAGTGCTATGCAAGCTGCCAAGAGAAAAGCAACCAGTAGTCCTTCCTAGCTATAAATCCTATGAGCCATCACAACAAGATAGTCCCAGTGTTGCAATAGTGGTACTTATAGCTTGGAAGTAACCAACCATCTCATTGGACTTAGGGCTTGTTCTATAGGAGGGAATCCATGCCTAGTACTATGAACCTAACCAGTAGCTAATGAAGTCATGGGTCTTAGAGAAGAACCTACTACTACCAGTTTCCTCAATCAGTATAATTTCTTATTCAAAGTACTGATCTTTTTACCCACATGTATGTGTAGCTCTTACCTGCCATCAAAGACACTTCTGTTTATAGCAGAAAGAACCCTTATAGATATCTGCAACTGATTAAAATGTAGAAAATAAGTGACTGTGGGGTGCCTAACCCCAATTATTATATGTGGGACACAACTCCTATACCTAAGGCTCAGAGAATATTGTTGAAGAAGGGGCGGAAAGATTCTTATTGCCAGAGGACCAGGATATTTGCTGCTGGATAGTGTCTTGTGTATATGACAGGGAGGCTGTATCTGTGAAATCTCAGCAATATGATTTCCTAAACAAACATACACAATGACAGCACTAGTTGACAAAGCTACTCTTAGATGAAGAGTTACAGGCAATTATGGCTGCTAAGAGCAAAATCTCCAGGGATAAGGACCCTGATAAGTTATCCATTCCTGTTGTGTGTGTGTGTGCGCGCGTGCGTGTGCGTGTGCGTGTGTGTGTGTGTGTGTGTGTGTGTGTGTGTGTGTGTGTGTGTGTGTAATAATTAAAGAAGTGATGAATTTGAAAGAGGGAAATGAGTTGGAGGAGAGTTATGAAGGGGTGGAAATGATGTAAATACAGTACTTATCCAGGAAATTGTCAGAAAAAAATCATATAAGTTAACAGTGTCAGTGAACAGTGGAACCACCTTAACTAATCCAGCATGTGTATAATGTGAACTGTCAAAGGGCAAACAGGCAGGATATAAATATAATTTGAAGTAACAATGACCAAAGTTGCTGTGTTTGATAGAAATTATTAATTCATTTCTTCAAGCAGTTAGTGGATTCTGAAACAGAAGCTTTTTTAAAAAAACCTGCAGCAATGCAAATCATAATCTAATTGTTCCAAATCAATGATAAGTGAAACCTTAAAAATAGCTAGAGAAATACTACATTAGTAGCAATAAAGGTAGGAATGCTGTAGGTGTCATGTAGAAAAACCAAAGGAGGAAGCAGTGAAAAACTGAAAGGAATGTGTTTATCAATTTTTGGTTCTATACCCACAAAAATGATTTTTTTAAAGTGAAGAAAAGTAAAAAAGAAATCATTCAGACACAGTGAAACTTCCATATATTGTCAGAAATAGAGCTACACTATAGAATTGTTCAGTTTGCTCAAAAGAAGTTGAAAGTATAGAGATCCCCGTTCCAGAGTAATGAAAAGCACTAAAAATGGTAATTATGTAAATAAAAGTATATGGTTTATTTTCTTGTTTAAATGTCTTTAAAATACAATGGACAGTTTAAATATCATCCTGGGATTTAAACTCATGTAAATTAAAACCTATAATGACAAATAGACAGAAGTTGGGGAAGAAAGGGAAGTGCTGCATCCTGCTGTCAGCTCTTCTGTTGTGTTGGAAGAGCTGTATGATGGCTGGTTAAAGGCCATAATAGCAGAAAGATGCAAGCAGCCAGCCCACATAGAAACAGGAGACAAATCATATTGCAGAAACATTCAGCTAGTCCCCAAGAAAGATATAAATGGCAGAAGGAAATAAAGAATACATAGGTAAAAGGGAAAAGGTGCAGTACAGTGATAGGCTTCAACTTAATCATACAGCTATCACATTAAAAGTAAATGGTATAAAACGACCATATAGAGCTGGGATTGCATTCTCAGATTTTGTTAAAAGTAATCAAACAAACAATCCCAACTTGTGCTATGAACAAGAGATGCACTTTCCTACTTGAAAGTCACAGTCAGGACTAAAGGAGAGGAAAGAGCTACATGTGCCACTTGCAGCATGAATACTGCATGACTGCAGCTGTACTGCTGCATCTCATGGATGAAACAGTGCATGTGTACACATGTACACGTGTATAGATACCTATCTCATAGAGATGACAGTCTCATCATAATTGCTTTCATGCTTCTTATTTTATTGAAGAGAAAATGAGGCGATGGAAGCCCCACCCTCAGTTGCCAGAGGTGAGATTCAAATCTCTGCCCATCACGGTTCCATCCTCCTATCAATCTGTTTGAGAGCTAAGACAGAAGTGCAGAGTCACATCAGTCAAATACCAAGGAAGATACATGCCAGACAGCTTAAATATTTTGCTATGCTTCACATTTCAAAATGGCCAGGAGAGGACCAAAGGCATTGATTTGGAAGCAGGACAATGTGCAAATATAGATTCTGTCAGTAATGAGGATGGGATGTGCTATGCTAATGTTAATATAAATCAAAAGAAAATTGATCTACTAATGTCAGACAGGATGATTTATAGCCATGAATCATTAGGGATAAAGACTGAGCTCATTAAGATGGCATAACAATTCTTAGTATTAATGCGCCAAATTATAAAACTTCAAAAATACATAAACAACAATAGATAAAGCTGCTGACAGAAATAGAGGAATCCACAAAGGTAAGATTGCAGTCTCTCTCAAAATTGTATCAACTATTGGTAATAACATAGATCTTTAGTACAGCCATAACCACTTAATTAGCTTGTAGTGAATATCTTACCCATCAACATCAAAATACACATTATTTTTGAGTACACACATAACACTGCCATGTTAACCCAGAGCTGGGGCATGACATGTAAAATGTTAGTACATGTAAAGGGACTTGGCTCACACAGACTACATCCCCAACCACAGTGGAGTTGACTTGGAAATCAGCATGACAAATAGTTATTTGAAAACTTTACACACTTCAAAATGATCAAGGAAGAAATAAAAGTAGAAAACATTTTGAGATGAATAAGTAAGAACACACATAAAAATGTGCAGTCTTTGAGAAGGAATTTATAGCGTGGGATATCTATGAGAAACAAAGTTTACCCAGTTAATGGCCTCTAGGCTGAATGGGATGCAAGGGAATAGAAAGAAATCTGTAGAGCGAAACAGAAGTGGCAGTAAAATTGACTAAGCTGAGAGGAAGTCCTTTGAGAAGGTAAATAATCAGATTAACTTCCAGCCACTTAAGAAAGTCAACATCACCAAAATAACATAAGTGGCAATATTTAGGAGTTTATCGGATAATAAGAAGTTATTGTAAAATCTTTGTGTGAGTAAGTCCACTTGATAGATGAAATGGACATATTCAAATGGTCCTTAAAGACATAAATCATTGAACATATTCAACAAGAAATAGCTTGAGCAGGCCTATATCTATAAAAGAAAAGGAAGCTCTGGGGATATGTGACTTCATTGGAGAAATTATAACATTTAAATTAAAATCTAAAACAGTGGAGGCAGCAATAAAACAACTTTCTGGACATGCCTAGAAAATTCCTGTCCTTTTCCATACAGCCAGTATTAATTTAATTTAAATAAATGTGTGTGTGTGTGTGTGTGTGTGAGAGAGAGAGAGAGAGAGAGAGAGAGAGAGAGAGAGAGAGAGAGAGAATAAAATCAGAGTCTGTATTTAATTATGCAGCAAATGAGAAGGGTAGTTCCCCACATGGGGTTATCTCAGGAAGGCAAGGCTGGATTAACATGAACCACTTAAGTACTTCATCTTGTTAATGACCAAAATAATGTGATTATCTCAAAAAATAAATAAATAAAAGTATTTCCCAGAACCCAGCTCTAGAAAATGAGAGGTGGCAGTGTGTGATGAGGGCCTCTGGGAGAACACACAGATGCTGCCCTCAGGTCTGGTGATAAGAGCCTGGATGCTTCCCTTACCCTCTGGAGAACATATATACATATATATATATATATATATATATATATATATATATATATATATATATAATATATATATATATATATATATATATATATATATTTGCTCTTATGCTTGGTGGTGAGAGCCAGATGCTTCCCTTACCCTCTATGAGAACACACAGATGCTGCCCTCACACCTATGGTGAGAGCTAGACACTTCCCTACCCTCTGTGAGAACACACAGATGCCCTCATGCCTGATGGTGAGGGCCGGACACTTCCCTACCCTCTGTGAGAACACACAGATGCCCTCACGCCTGATGGTGAGGGCTGGACACTTTCCTTAGAGAAGACCACTTGCTTCTGCTCAATTCTGCACTGTAAGTCCTTGCTGGGGCAGAGGGGGAAGGTATACAGATGAGGAAGGAAGGGTGAAATTTCTCATTGTAGACATAAGAATCTTGGACATGGAAAGCCCTAAGGAATGTAACACTCATACACACACACACACACACACACACACACACACACACACACACACACACACCTACAACTTAAAAATGAATTCAGCAATGCAAGATACAAAAATTGCTATACAAAAAACAGTTGTATTTCTATATATGATCTGCCCTCCAGAGCTGTGAATCTAACTAGTAACAAATCAAAAAGATTTAAGGGGAAACACATCTGGATTGAACATGCACAGATTTGATTATTTCTTGGTTAGTCTCTTAGATGATGTCAGCTGACCCTGGACCAGCTCATTCTCTCTGGCCACCACACTCTGTCCCTCCCTGCTGTGAGAACTTGTTGTAAAAGAACAAACAGGTTGTGCTTTCCCTCAGTGGATCATAACCATTTCAGACCCACCCATACTGTTTTGCCTTCTTCCTGCAGTGTTTGTTGGTTTGCTGGGGGTGTTTTGTTTTGTTGAAAAAGGGTCTCAGCCCTGGCAGGCCTGGAGCTCCCTATATAGCTGGTCTCTGACTCATAAGAGCTCAGGCTGCCTTTGTCTCCCAAGTGCTGAGTCCTGCGGTATTAGTTACCTACTGACTGGAGTGCAGTTGGATTCCCTTGAACTCCCTGCCCTCCTCTCCAATCCTAAATAACAAACACCAGTGGCAGAATACCAGTCCAAAGTTAAACTTGGCTAACAAATTAACAAAGCACAGCCAAGGGGTTACTTACAGGGACACGAAGGACTCCACAGCAGCTGCACCACAAAAAGCCCACCTGGGCATGGGGGAAGGGCTTGGAGCTCTGAACTCTTGCAGCTCCCTGCACAGTCCATCCTGCACAGTCCATCCAAGTCTCTTCTACCCCGCCATACTACTGGCATAACCTACTGGCTGCCTGAGCCATATGAGTCTTTTAAGCTTCAGCTTTTTTTTTTTTTTTTTTTTTTTGAGACTTGGAGGTCTTGTTTACTTTTTGAGTAAATAAAATAATACAAAAAAACAAGCTTCCCTGTGTCCCTCTGGGAGAAAATGTTTCAATTTGGAAGAAACTACACAAAGAGAAGTCACAGAACTAGCTGGAAGAGCCAGGGAGGGCAGGGTCCAAAGACAACAGTTGGGGGTGAATTGGCTCACTGAGATTTAAAGCGCAAGAGGGAAACTAACACATAAAAGGTAACCAAGAAAGGAAGAAATCGGGCAGAGACAGACATACAGAGAGCAGAGGAAGATCTTCCAACGCAAGGAATAAAAACCACAGAAGAAGGGAGCTGTGAGGGGAAGGAAGGAAATGTCTATGAATCAGAAACAGCCAGATAGATCTGCTTTTAAATTTAGAAACAGAAAACTATGTGGGTAGCATGAACTGCGGAGTGTATATATATTTCACATTGTGGTTGTGCAAAGGGATGTGCTGGGATAACAGGATAGAGATGAACAGGCTGAAAGAGAAGCATCAGCTGGAGGGTGGATCGGGGTGCTCATACTGCTCATGATGGGCTTTCTAAACAGAAAATAGAGCAAACAGAAAAGTAGCATCAAAAGCATAGTCACAGAGACTATCCCAGAACTGGATGAGTTCCAGGGTGATTCCAGGTACTGGAGACCGATCAGGGAGTTGAGTGGGGAGGACTAGTGTTAGTGAGAAGACCACGGATGGCATCGCCAAAGTACAAACCAAAGACCAACAGACCAGAACGGAGGGGGACCAGGCTCGGGAAGGCATATTCTCTACCAGCCTTCACTGCTGGCTTGAGTCTTCAAAGACTATGTAGCTGCTTTATCATGTTACCTAATAGGATCACTGGTGAGTAAGAATCTAGGCAGCCTGTGCAATAAGCCATGCCTGTGTCATTAAACACTTTTTTTCTTCTCTAATGATTAATTTCTATGAAATGATTAGTGATGCTTCAACTGGGAGTTCTCTCTTCTCAAGTAATCATTCATTCAAACTATATTAAGTATCTTCTACATGCCTGGCACCATTCCAGGGAGTGTATTATATTAGTGAATCAAACAGCCACTGTCCCCAGCCTCCCAAAGCTGAGCTGACAGTGTAGCGAGACACAATGAACAACTGATATATGATAAATGAATGACTATATAGACTGTTAAGTGGTGCTAAGTATCTATAGGAGGAGACAATTCAACATTGATGTAATGGTGGTCACAAGGCACATTTTCATTGACTGAATGTATCTTTCTAGAAGGCAGAGCATGTGATGCCCCAATCAGCCCTAGAGACAAGAGTTTCTGGGACGCCGGGGCAATGGCTTTTGGCTGGCTGCTGTCACTTCCTCTCAAGAACTGATAGGTTATGGTAAAAGGGATGCAAACAGGAGGCAAAGCCTAGGAGCTCACTGTCCTAGTCAAGAATCGCAGAGTGATGAATGACCCCAGTGGCTTCATTGATCTTGCATAATCACTGGGCCTTTCCCTCAAGATATGAGGTATATTGTCCATGATGTTCAAATGCTAGGTTCCCAAACTGTCTGAAAACTCAAATAATTACTAGAAAGAAACGCATGCCTCAAGACTTTTTCTATGTCACCTGGTATATACAGGAGTACGTGTAGCCTTAAGATACCACAACAGATGTCAGACCGAGCACATGTCAGAGGACAAGCTAGCTTACAACCAAAGGCCTGGAGTGCGGTGTAGAGAGGCCTCTCACCTGCAGACACTATTAAGATTTCCAAGTGTTTTATAGTCATGGCATGTTGGAGCCTAAGGATATTGCTTGCATTGTATATTTTTCTCATATTTCTGAAGCAAGGAATAGTACAAGTTTTGGTGATAGAAAATTATTATAGTAAGTGTGATAAAAAAAATTTTGAGAAAACACTGGATTAATATGGCCTGGCATGCCCTAGGACACTTGGGATAAAGACTGTGCTAAGTCAGAGTAAAGAAATCCAAGTCTGGAGTATTGAGAACCCTCAGAGGTCAAAGGTCAGGCCTGAGAAGAGAATTCACTGTAATTACATGGCCACATACACTAACCTTTCAATCACTATCTCTCCAGCTACCCATTCCTCAGCCCAGGCCCTGGACCGACCAACTGCCACTGTGTCACCCCTGCGCACTCAGACTTCTCCATCCCGCCTCCCCACCACCAGCCTCCGGCCCCGCTCTGTGGGGTCCCCACAGCACAGCCAGCAGCCCCCAACGCAGATGTGTCCCAGGACAGCCATTCCTTTCACATCAGCAGCATCAGCCATCACACCTCCCAATGTCAGCGCTGCCAACCTCAGTGGGGAGGTTGGAGGGGCACCCATCAGTAGTCTGTCCATACCCAGCCCCATCAACACAGGGTACAGGCCAGATGACAAGAAAAATGAAAAGGTAAGTGAGCCATTCTGGGCTAATCCTGAGCCTGAGGCTGGCTGGTTATTGGGTCTCTCAAACAGTAGCCAATGGTACTTTGGACGATTGAGGCTTCAGTGTGTTAACTGAAGCCCCTCTGCTGTATACACCAGGTCTCTGCAGGGATAAAGGCCAAACCAAGAAGGCAGCTCATTAGAGTAGAATCAGGCAAGCCTCAAGTTTCTGCCAGGGCCAACAATCCCACTACAGTTTGGGGTGAATCAGAAAGTGGCATGTCCCTCATCCACACACCATGGTCCCTCCTGTTAGAAGCTCGTTGTAATATACCCATCTTGTCAGAACAAGACTCTCACTGCCATGTGCCAGGATAAGACAGTGACAAATAAACAAATCTGTAATATCTATGGTATGAACAGCACCCTGTCCCTTGGATGTGTCATTCTTGTGCAGTTTGCAACCTGTTCAGCCATATGGGAAGGACTTGTGGACTTGTTTCTAAAGAAATAAAAAAAAAAAAACTGTGGGGGGCGAGGAAGATGCCAATCTGCTAGTGGATATGAATGACATTTTTAGCTATCTTATTTTATAAAAGATTTGAGTCAATGAGCTGCTTCTGGTGGCCAGCAACTAGGTAATGAGTAGCCTGGATCAGACTCTGCTTTTCTACATTAGTGATCTCCAGATGAAATTCAAGCCACAAAACTAATATTCTAGTAGCCGTGGCTTTAAGCAAAATAAAATTGGAAAGCCAGGTGCCTTATAATTGCAAATTATCAAATGCACTATCCAAAACGTATTCCAGCATGCTCTAGCCTTGCTGCTGGGCTGTCTAAGGTTGTTTGCACAGTGTGAAACAGTCATCTTGGTTTTCCCATATTCTATAGTGGCTTTAAGATATTTCCATATGACATCAGACTCTGGATTCCTGTGTGTTGGCCACGTTTCCTAAGCACCCTATATGCCTCACATGTTTGAGGTGAAGACAGCCGCTTCAGAACATCCCCAGCCCTAATTTTCAGGCCCTGTTGTTTCCCTCCCTTCTGGAACCTAGGGATACCCCAGCAACGATCCAAACTCTTCTCCATAGGTGACACTCTCAGCCACCTCTGTCACATGTGGACTGGTTAGCAAAAGACTGGCCTCTCCCGATAAAACCAGGAGGGCAACCACCCTGTGAAGTAAATATGGATGCTATGTTTTGCATCCGGATTTAAAAACCAGTTTTTAATCTGCTCCCTTCCACCTTGCTGCTTTTGTCCTGAGACACAGCTACCTCTTCAGGAGGTAGACAGAGGTGGGAAGGAGGGGGACACAGCCCTCTGCACTCAAGACTGTTTTCCCAGAGATACAATCCACCAGCCCCTTGAGCTGAGGGCAAACCATGGGCAGTCTTGGATTTGTGTCAATAAGCATCTCTAATTGTTTGTCCCAAAGCCCCCTGTGTCGTTTGTGAAACAGGTACAGCTGCCTTCCACAAGCTAGCACTGCATGCACTTGTTGAGTTAGCCTTCACCAGACTGCCACTCCTCACCATAGCTGTGTTCCAGAACACAGAGCTAAAGAAGCCAGCAGACCTGGCTGCACACCTGGTGTCACACAGAAGGCATTCTTTCCCACTGCTCTCTCTTCACTGCCCCCTTCATAAAGTACAGGTAGTCTAGGAGACACCAAAAGGTCTTTGTCCATGATTTCTCCTCCTTTGGAGAACCCATTGTTTTGTGGCAGCTCATAAAGCAGACTGTGCTGTTTGGGCAGGAGGCACGCTGAGCTGTGTGAAGCTAAGTGGGTGTGAGCTTTGGCTCAGCCAACCCCAGCACATCATCCTAAACATCACTGTAACACAGGGGCCAGGAGGTCAGAGTCCTCATGTCAGCTCAACCCTCTGAGCCCAGGCTAGTCCCCCAGTATCTCTCGGCCTCAGGGTTAATTTTTTTATTGTGAGCCTAGCCTTTAACGGCTGAGCCATCTCTCCAACCCCCACTTTGGGATTATTGAGGGAAATGGGAATATGGTGAAAAGATTCTTGGAGTTTCTTTCCAGTTCCAACAATCTATCATTCTGTAAGACTGAAACTGTGGTCATTCATAACAGAAGGCTCAGTTTTCTCCAGTCCACAGAATGAGGAATTTTACATGCTTTTTGATTTACAAATGTCATCAGATGCTTTCTGTAAACTTAAAAGTGTCTTTGCTTTAGGATGTCCTTGTAAAATTGGCAGGAGTAGCTGTGTTTCTAACCACCTCTCTACCATCCCTTTCAAGGTAATGTCAGTTAACCAGACCCCTAAAATCCAGTGTTCAAAGTGGGAGTGTCTTTTATTGTTCATGCAAAAACTATAAAATTAAGTGTTTTTTATTAATAATATAATTTAAATTTTTTACATGTCAATCCCAGTTTCTGCTCCTTCTCTCCCTCCCTCCCTCCCTCTCTCCCTCCCTCCCTCCCTCCCTCCCTCTTATCCTCTTTCCCCTGTGACATGCACCCTGACCACCCTCCCCTCCCATCCCTCCACCCCCATTCCACATGTAGGGCTATGATATCCAGGTGGGGTCATGTAAATCTGTCAAGTCATTTGAAGTAGGGACTAGGACTTTGCTGCTCCTGCATGGGGGGTGGGGAGGTGGGGGGGTGGAGAGGGTGATTGCCGAGAAACTGTGGAGGGTGTCGAGTTGAAAACACTGGACTCTTACTTGATATTAAGAAGGCTCTTTATTCATCAACTTTTACTCCGGGGGCTGACTTATATACCCCCCCCCGTACACCAGATGGAGGAGGGGGAAGCAAAGGGG
Organism: Cricetiscus sungorus; assembly: GCA_030556225.1. Classification (NCBI taxonomy): domain Eukaryota; kingdom Metazoa; phylum Chordata; class Mammalia; order Rodentia; family Cricetidae; genus Cricetiscus; species Cricetiscus sungorus. The sequence goes on along the minus strand of JANBXA010000600.1, from coordinate 71,636,818 downwards.
AGCAGTTAGTCATCTCAGATTCCAAGGACCTAACAGGGTGCTTTCAGGGCTGAGGAAGCCAAAAGAGTATTAGCATTTTGCATTAGAAACATGTCTCTTGTTTTCCTGAGGTTACAGCTGCCTGCCCAGAAGGCAGCAGGGGGAAGTGAATTCTTAGCCAAGGTCTTGATTCCTACAGGACTTCTCTCCTGTCTCTAGGTTAAGGGAGTATCTCTCCATGGGGGATGTGTCTGCAAGGTCCTTTTGTGCACCAGGAATACATCCTGGTTCTACTGTCTGAGGACCCTTAGACTGCTCAGTCCTTCTAGGTGAGACCCATATTCAGGGGGTCTGAGTCAGTCCCATGCTGGATTCCCAGCTATCAGTCTGGGGGACCCATTAGCTCCTCCTTGTTCAGGTCATCTGTCTTTGTGTTTCTGCAACCTGGTCTTGTTCTCTCTCTCTGCATCTGGATTCTAGTTCGACTCAGTGTTTAGTTATGAGTGTTTGCTTCTGTTTCCAACATGTATTTGATGAGGGCTCCATGATGGTGGATAATTTAGTTAATGATCTTACTATCAGGGAAGGGCATTTATGGTAGCCTTTCCATAGTTGCTCAAATTGTTAGTTGGAGTGGGTCTTGTAGGTCTCTAGACATTTCTTTAGGTTCAGTTTTCTCTTCAAAACAATAATGGCTCCCTCTTTTATGTTCTCTCTCTCTCTCTCTCTCTCTCTCTCTCTCTCTCTCTCTCTCTCTCTCTCTCTCTCTCTCTCTCTCTCTCCTGTCTTCTATTCCTACCCTAATTCAATCTTCCTAGTTGCATGTGCTTTCCTCTCCTCCCCTTCTCTTTCTCTTAGTTCTCTCTCCATTCACTGCCCCCCCATTTCCCATGTGTTCTGGGGGACTTGTCCCTTCCCCCTTTTGTGAGGGACCGTATATGAATCTCTTAGAATACACCGTGTATCCTAGTTCCTCTGGTAGTATGAATTATAGGATGGTGACCCTTTGCTCTAGATCTAAAATCCATATATGAGCAAGTACATACCATGTTCTTCTTTTTGTGTCTGGGTTACCACATTCAGGATGGTTTCTTCAAGTTCCATCTACTTGCCTGCTAATTTCAAGATTCCATTTTTTTTTTTCTTCAGAGTAGTTTTCCATTGTGTAGATGTGCCAGATCTTCTTTATCCATTCTTCAGTTGAGGGGCATCTAGGTTGTTTCCAGGTTCTTGCTATTACAAATAATGCTATTATGAACATAGTTGAGCACATGTCTTTGTTGCATGGATGTGGATCATTTGGGTATATGCCTAAGAGGGGGATTGCCGGGTCCTGTAGTAAGCTAGTTCCCATTTTCCTGAGGAACCACCATACTGATCTCCAAAATGGCTTTATGAGTTTGCACTCCCACCAGCGGTGGAGGAGTGTTCCCCTTTTTCCACATCCTCTCCAGCATAAGTTGTCATTGGTGTTGTAAGGATGGAAAAATTTAGCCTAACTCTCCACTGACCCCAGGAAGCTGGGAGCCTAAATCCCAGGCAAAAGGTCACATTCTTTGTTTACAATAGCACCTGTGAGTGAGTGAACACAGGAAATGAGCCTTGTCACCCCACCTGGGAGCCCTCAAAAAAGCAGACTTCCTGGGCTAAGCGCAGGCTTGGATAGTTTAAATTGATTGGTCCACACTGGATGCTATGAGATGATTGGTTTATGATGTGCGGGCTTTGTTGTAACACTATAAAAGCTGTCTTAAGCCTGTACCCAAGGTTCCCAGTCCTCTACCCCCGTGTGGAGTATGGCTGCGGACCCCAGCACTTCGAATATAAAAGACCTCATGCTTTTGCATCAAGACCGCTTCTCATGAGTGATTTGGGGGGGCCGCCTTTCCTGAATGGGAGTGTGAAGGACCACGCTTTCTGGGTCTTTCAGTGTTTCTAATTTTAGCCATTCTGGCAGGAGTAAGATGGTATCTCAAAGTTGTTTTGATTTGCACTTCTCTGATAGCTAAGGATGTTGAGCACTTTCTTAAGTGTCTTTCAGCCTTTTTGATTTCCTCTATTGAGAATTCTCTCTTCAGGTCTGTACCCCATTTTTTAATAGGGTTATTTGGTGTTTTGGTCCCTAGTTTCTTGAGTTCTTTTTATATTTTGGAGATCAGCCCTCTGTCAGATGTAGGGTTGGTAAAAATCTTTTCCTAGTCTGTGGGCTGTCATTTGGTCTTGTCCACTTGTACTTTGCCTTACAGAAGCTTGTAAATTTGAGGAGATCCCATTTATTAATTGTTGATCTGTGTCTGTGCTACTGGAGTTATGTTCAGGAAGCAGTCTCCTATACCAATTTGTTCAAGGGTACCTCCTACTTTCTTTTCTAATAGGTTCAGTGTGGCTGGATTTATGTTGAGGTCTTTGATCCATTTGGACTTGAGTTTTGCGCATGGCAATAGATATGAGACATGGGTCTATCTGCAGTCTTCTACACACCATCATCCAGTTGTGCCAGCACCATTTGTTGAAGATGCTTTCCTCCCCCATTGTATTCTTTTAGCTGTTTTGTCAAAAATCAGGTATTCATAGGTGTGTGGATTAATATCAGGATTTTTTATTCAATTCCATTGGTCTACCTGGTGATGCCTCCTGAAGTTCTTTTATTGTACAGGGTTGTTTTAGCTATCCTGGGTCTTTTGTTTCTCAATATAAAGTTGATTATCCTTTCAAGGTCAGTGAAGAATTGTGCTGGGATTTTGATGGTGATTGCATTGAATCTGTAGATTGCTTTTGGCAAGATTGCCATTTTTACTATATTTATCCTTCCTATCCAAGAACATGGGAGATCTTTCCATTTTCTGGTATCTTCTTTAATTTCTTTCTTTAAAGCCACAAAGTTCTTATTGTATAGGTCTTTCACATGTTTGGTAAGTGTCACATGTTTGGTAAGTGTCTTTTATTGTTCATGCAAATACTATAAAGAAAATTACTTGTTTCTATCAGTCAAGATTCCCAGAGAAATCAAATCTGTAGGAGACTGGTTGATCAATAGAAAAGAAACTGCTAGTTTCTTTATTCTAAGAAAGCAGTGCACATAATTAATTACTGAGAAGTCCAAAACCTGTGAGGCAGGTTTGAACTCCAGGGGGCAGGCCAACAGGAAACTAAGGCAGGATTTGTTGTTCAATTTGAGGCAAAATGTGTTTGTCCTCAGAAAACCTAGATTGTTCTTCTTAAGTCCTTGGACTGATTGGGTGAGTGCCACTGTATTTTCAAGATATATACTTGAAGTCGTCTTCTAAAGGAAATTAAAACTAAGTTACATTTTAAATATTAACTTTAGCCATGTCTACGAATTGCTTTCACAGCAACATCTAGCCTAGCATTAAACCACATAACTATGTGTCACAGCCTGTCACATCTAGAAGATGACCTCCTCTTCTAGAGTGAGTGTGTTTTTGGTTACTCTCAAGATATCAGCTGCACCATGCTAGGCAGAGCCTGATTTTGCTATTGTCCTTGTTTGACAACTGACTATGACTGGTTGATAGCAGATAGAGGAGACCAGTATCATGTATCAGCTTGGCAGACTATGACACCTATGTGTGGTGGTTTGAATAAGAATGGCCCCCATAGGCTCATATAGTTGAATGCTTAGTCACCAGGGTCTGGCACTATTTGAAAGGAGTAGAAAGATTAGGAGGTGTGGCCTTGATAGAGTAGGTATGGCTTTGTTGGAGGAGGTGTATGTCACTGGCAGTGTCAGCTGTCCCTGTCTGTGGACCAGAGTGTAGTTCTCAGCTACTTGTCCAGTGTTATGTGTGCCACCATGCTCTCTGCCATGGACTACGCCTCTGAAACTGTAAGCAAGCTCCCAGTCAAATGCTTAGTTGCTTTGGCCATGGTGTCTCTTCACAGCAATGAAACAATGACTAAGACACAGGAACACAGAAAAACAGGGAAGGGGAGCTCTGGGCACCCTGATGGAGAAACCACAGCACCAGAAGTTCAACATATATTTATTCTATACAGTTGAACAGAAAGACAGGGTTATTATATACAACTGAACAAGGAAGTGTGACCATGCTTAGCTTTTTTATATGGTTTTGGGGGATCCAACTCAGGTTAGCATGACAGACTGACTGATCTTTCACTCTTTCTCTTAAAAAAAAATATAAAATATCTTTGTGAATATACAGGGTTTTTTACAGCCAGAAAAGGATCAGCATGATTTGCATATCTGTTTTAGAATCAGTATAAGAAACAGCATCTCTGCTCTGTTCTGTCTCATCACTTCTCTTTCTAATACAGACCATCTTGTATGACTCAAGGAAATGTCACTGTAGGTAATGTAACAAATTAAGGCATAAGGATCTGAAATACCACTGCATTTCTCATGCAACCAGACCTCTTCCACAGTATGGCTAGAGTGGCTAGTCCCTTTCCTTTCTTCCAAGACACAGGCTCATTCATCTGCTACCAACATCACTACAGGATATGGATGCAGATGCAATGGAGGGTTTCCCTCAAGTGATAGATGGCTCACAAATTTCCCACAATCTGTTGATCAGAGCTGACTGCCTGGCCCTGCTGGATTCCAGACAGACCAGGAAGTAGATTTCCTGTGCCTGGAAAGCAGAAGGTACATGGTTATCTGGTAGAACAGCACAAGAAGTAGAATTTAGTCTCCTGGTGAGTTTTGATAATCCCCAGTGGCTATCATGGGGAACTTCCTTCTTAGTTAACAGTAGCTTCTAGGAAGCACCAGAAGTGTGTCATGTTCAAGGATTTTAATAGGGACATCAGGGATCTGGTCTAGGAAGCTAAGGTGGCATTGCTAGGGAGAGAAGTCAACTTCGAGCTTCTGCTAGAACAAGCAAGGAACTCTGCATCTTTTGACCCATGCTGTGTCTTTTCTCCACCCCAAGAATTCAAGAAGTAGCAGCTTCTACAGTCTACAACACACACAAAGGAGAAGAGGGGAGAGAAAGAGGAGGGAGGAGGATGTAAAGAGAGAGAGGGGGAGGAAGAGAGAGAGAGGAGAGGGAGGGAGAATGGAGAAAGGAGAGGACAGGAGAGGAAAGAGAGAAGGGGAGGAGGGGGGTGTTTCCTTCTCAGGGCTCTACCACAGGATGTCTGGCAGATAGCAATAGACCAGGAGACAGGGCCTAGACCCAACTGTGTCAAACACTGGGCTTGTATACCCTGAGCTTAGCCTGAGGCTGGGTCCTCTGCGGCTAAGAATCAATCTCATGATGTCATGACCTGAGCTTTTTTCTGTGAGAGAATCTGCTGCTGATGCTTTCTCAGACAGTCTGGCAGTGAGCAGCTCTTTCACCAACAGAGCTCAGACTGCCTGAAAACAATAGCATTTCCTCCATGAATGCCCACCCAGCATGCTGCCAGTGGGAACAGGACCAGGACAGCTCAATTACATCATAGTGATGGTTCTGATGAAAGGTAAATCCACAAATTCTATATAAGCCAATGGCACAATAGTTGCAAACACAGAAAAGTCCAGCCAGGATGCTACAGACAAACCAACAAAGGCTCACACATGTACAAAAACCAGAAGACTGCATCCCCCTCCACACTCAAGAAAGCAAGGCCAGATTCCTTCAGTACCTTATATGTGATACTAGAGTTGGTTTTCATCATCAGGCTCCTTCAGTTATGCATCTGTGCTGGGTCTACATCTAGATAGACATGCACACATTCCAGAGTGTGCATGAGATGCAGTGACCTCGTGAGCAGATGTGCATTATCCAGCTGTGTGGACTACTTTGATAGCAGAGGATCATACGTTAGAGGTTATAGTGGAGCCCGTCTTGGCCAGTGGCAAGCATGAGACGGTTGTGATTATTCAAGAAAAATGTTATTTTCAACTATAAGGGCATGCCCCCCCCTTGGTGACAGGGCCATGCTGAACAGGCCCCTGCCTCCCAGGGGACTGGAATTCCTATTATAGAATTGTCTTAGTAAAGGAGAATGGGGGGGGGGAGTTTAAGAAGTGCTTCATGAAGAGGAGGACAGGAGTTCTCTAAGGGTCTGATGCTGTTTTCACCTAAGAGCTACCCAGTTCTGTAAGGATTATTCATTAGCTATCAAGTCCTCCCCCTTGGTTGTTCTGGACATCATGAGGCCTGTGCTGCTGGGTTCCCCGACACCCTCTACATGTCACTATCAGAACCTCAGCCAACTGCCTCTTCTGGGATTCATGGTCAGAGCCAGTCCTATCTAAACTAGCCTATACAGCTCTGGGCTAAAGCATGGAGCTAGGCTTGCTCTAAGAAGGCGCTCCGTGATGGATAAATAATGAATAACCAGTATGACCCCATAGTGATGGCTTCTTAAAGAGGTACTAAGAACAGTTGTCAGTTAAGGATCAGTCAGAGATGAAATGTCAGAAAAGGGCAGTAGTTCAGGGTGCCTGGCTAGGGTCCAGAGCCACTCACTCAGTGGAAGACATCAGGGTTGTGGCACCCAAGCCCTTTCTTATAGGCCCACAGTTGAGTGGGCATTGTGTTTCCTGGAATCAGACTTCCTTGAGAAGCACACAAAGGAGAAACTTCACCTCATCCTGGAAAGACCTGACATGCTGGGCACCAGCAATAAGTGCTAGTGGAAGTAACAGCTTCAGTTTGTTACTGCCTCCCCAGGAATGCTAGCCTCAAGCACTGAACCACCCTTTCCCCAGTGTGTACTAAATTCACCTGCTGCTGCTTTTCCTGTTGGAATCCATTTCCCTCTGTTTAAAAGCATACATGAGCTTGGCACACCTGACTACATGGAGTGTGTACATGTGGACATCGCTAATTGGATTCAGTGTGTTTTAAAGAATTAATTAAAAGAGGGTAATTAAATTCAGAGGGTGCTGTGATGGGGACACATCCTTGGGAAAATTGAAGAAGATATGAGAAGTAGGTATGTTCAAGACACACTGTATTACATATATGCAGTTTTCAATGAGTACATTCAAACATATTTTGTTTTAGATTATTGCTTTTCATTTCATATGTGTGGGTGCTTTGCCTGTAGAATGTTGCTATACCTCCACTGTGAAAATTCAAAGTAACTCCAGACATTGTCAAGTGTCTCCTTAGGCATTGTCACACTGGTGTGTAGGGCCAGGGCCTGGCTCACCCTGGGTAACATTGGTCATGACTGTGGTGGGCAGCTCATCATTCTGTCTAGTCCAGTCCTTCTCTTTTTAAGGGCATTGGCCCATTAGAAATTTAGCTTTTTCAAACACATTCATCTTGTTTAAATGAAACTCTGTGCTCACTGACAGGTGCATCCTAGAGATCTGCTGGGTCACATGGCACCCAGAACATATGCATTACTACATAGTGTATGAGGAGCTTTGGTAGGAGCTGTTGAGAATGTGCTTGGCTAAGTATGCAGAAGGATATGGCCTCCATCCCCAGCAAAAAGAAAAACTTTCTAGGAGAGCTGATCACATGGTAAGTGTTCTTACCAAAATGTGAGTTTTAGAAATAGGTTATTAGTGCAGTGAATGCTAGAAAGGACCCACTGAAGTTTCTGTTTTGTATTTTCCCTTAGCTTAAGTCATCTGAATTATTTAAGTCTTCTTTCCCTACAAAAGGCTGGCCATTGACACCCCAAAGTCAGTGGTTCTCTGGATGCCCTAGGGGTACTGGCACAGTGTCTTACAGGCTATTGTGAAGACCGAGTAAGTTAACATATATGGAAGACTTTGACAGTTGTGGCACATTCTGAAGGTGAGACTCTGCGAACTAGGGAGGTACCTAGATGGCCCCCATAATGAGGTGCTAAGTAACTAAGAGCTAAGAACTGAGTAACTCACATGTGAATAGTGGGTAGCCCTGACGTGAAAACAGCATCGGACCCTTCAGAAAATTCTTAAATCAAGTCTAACACAAAATACTCGGCCTATGGGTTAAGTTGGGCTCATACCAAAGACTCTGAAGAGTGCCTGTATTCTCTGCAAGCCTCCAACAGGGGCCTGAAAAGACCAGGCACTGGATGACCACGCACTTTGGGGAAACTGGAAGTGTTGCTGAGTGTGTCACGAACCATGGGGGTGGATAAGACCACCGAGAGCTCCACACCATAGGGGAAGCTGAAGGCAGCTATAGAGAAAGCATCTGAAATGTTTGGGGTCCAATAACCTTGTTAAGGCACGTGCTTACCTTCATTGAGATAGTTTTAATTGCTCCCTCCCTCTCTGTTTCTCTCTCCCCTTCTGCCCATACTCTTCCCCTCTCTTCCCCTCCCTTCTCTCTCCCCCCTTCCCTTCCCTCCCCTCCCATTCTTCCTCTCTTCCCCATCCCCCTCCCAAGCTCTCATTGTTTGGAATTGTAACCAATGGCTGTCTGAAGTATGTGTCCTTGCAATAAAGTCCTTCTGTGGCACCAGGCTTAATGGTGCCCGCCTTTAATCCCAGCACCTGGGAGACAGAGACAGTCTATGAGTTTGAGGTCAGCCTTGTCTACATAGTAAGTTCCAGGACAGTCAGATCTACATAGTGAGATCCTGTCCCCAAAACTAAAACCCACCAAAATCCTTCTACCTCAGTTCCTGGTTATGCCTTAAATTAAGATCAATCCTCTGCTGGGCGGTGGTGGCACACGACTTTAGTCCCAGCACTTAGGAGGCAGAGGCAGGCGGATCTCTGAGTTTGAGACCAGCCTGCTCTACAAGAGCTAGTCCCATAGTTCCAGAGAAACCCTGTCTCAAAAAAAAAAAAAAAAAAAAAAAAAAAAAGATCAAAGGATCAAGGATCAATCCTCTCAGCTTTTAGCCACATCATCGGTGTCAAATTCTGTCTTGTTAATCTCTGTGACTCTGCTGTTCAGCTTGATAGTATTTGGCATCTAGAACTCACTTGTTTTCAGTAAAACTACACTAACTTCTTGTCATCTTTCCTTGAAGAATCTTCATCTATTATTTGGATGACTGCATGCCTTCAATTATACATGCTTCCTATATTTCTGTAGAAATATTTCCAAGAAAGTCTGCTAGGATGTTCTCTATGTTGCTCTCTTACGCTCACTTAACCAGAAATGCAGGGTGTGAGAGAGAGGCTGGCAATGCATGACACTTATGGTAAGACAGTAAAAATATTTGGACTCAGGCCAGTAGTGCCAAGAAACTTGCCATGCAGGCCCACCCTGGCTCCAGGAAATCTCCCAGGAAGTATCACTGTCAGCTCCAGCCCTTTGCTCCATAGCCAGTCACTCCTAACCTGTCACCTCGCTATGTTCATGGCTTCTGTAGGCTAGACTTGGGACAGAGCACAACTAGGCTCTAGACTTCAGCTAAGAGGCCTACAAGACTACTGTGGTCAGGGCCAGTCCAGGGGGCCTCTGTAGGCATACATTCTGACTTTGGAAACCCATTCCTCCTGCTGGCTAGAGTCCCAGCTGCACCATATCAGAAGGCCAGCCTGTGCCATGGCACCCATGTTCTAGAGCAGGTGTGTGACTGTTCTGACATGTGGCTGTGTTTCCACTATGCTCTACCACAGAGGCACACTACCTAAGGGGTACACAGTCCCTCTGTAAGGACATGAATAAGTTGGGAGAAAGTATTGGGCCATATTTAGAAAATAGGGTATAGCACATTTTCTTAGGTGTCCTCTTAGCTCTAGAGTGTCACAGTTTTCCTTCACTCTTCTCACAGTTGTTACATTTCTCTTGGCTTCAATGTTTGGGGGTGGGAGAAGTGAACCTAATTGAGACTCCACTCCCAACCTCCCAACTCTGCACTTCTGTGCCTGCCCAGACCTTGATACCAACACAAACATTGATAAGAACCTGGCCTGAGACCCCCAAGGACATCCACATGAGGTGGAAGCATGCCCTGGAATGCGTGTTTCTGCTCCAGGTTCCAGAAGCAATGCTGCTACCTTTGCCATGGGTCTGAGGAAAACACTGTGTCCCAACTCTTTTCCTCTGGCTCAGAGAACAGATGATGAAGTACTACCCACACCATGTTCCCTGCAGAGGATGGACCCTTATGTCCACACTGTCATGGTGCCAAGCCCCTGTGAAGTAACACAACTGACAGTGATATACACATAGGTGAAGTGTGGACTCTCCCATGTGTGCCATGCTGCACATGTATGAGTCCACAGTACCCTCCTGGTCATGTAAGTTACTGCCATCCTTAAACATTGGCGGGACTGAGGCTCAGAAGTTAGGTTTCTGTTTAAAGGCACTAAGGTAGTAAATGGCAGAGTCCAACCAAAATAGCCCATGGGCCCAAGAGGAAAGGAAATAATGAGGAAAGATATCATTCTGTCTGGGTCTGCCCCTCCTTTTTTTTTTTTTTTTTTTTTTTTTTTGCAGGGCAGAAGGTGTGAACAATGTCCTGTGGAGGACTTGGAGTACTTATCCCCTCTGGGTCAGGTCCTAAAGGCATGACATGAACATTATGTCAGGATCAGGGCGGTGATGTTGGTTCCTTCAGAGCCTGGCGGTCACTCCCAGTTTCTTCACATGTGCCCATGAGAGGCTCCAGTCGAGTCCAGGCACACTTCATGTTCATTAGAAAGACCAGTGTCTCGGAGCCTTTGACTTTCAGAACCTAGCTTAACTTAAAGGTCCAAATACTTGTGTGTTAGACTCCATTGTCACTTGTACCCCACCCAGAGCAGCCCAATGGTCATGCCAATGGGGTGTCCGTCAGTGTCACTGGAGGGAGGGCCCAAGCTGAGATGCACAACCTGCAGTTTTTAGGCTGCTATTCTCTTTTAGGGAATAGAGAGGGGACAGGAAGACTTGGACCAGTATAAGAGCTTTCTCGGTTATGGGCTTCTGCCTTCCATCTTAGCCTCACTCTTTCACCTGTCCCTGGGCTCTTTGGCCACTCACCTGGGACCAAGGATGTTCCAATCTCTGGCCTCTCTCTAGCTGGGGGTGGGTAGAAGGAGACTCATCAGAGCATGTTTCAGTGGTTTTACTTGTGTGACTTCTATTTTAAAATCTACACAATCACAGCTATACAACCTACAGTTCGTTGAGACACTGGGATGTAGAAAATCAGTCCTACCATAAAAGGGTGAGGGAGAAAGGAGCCAAGCTTTTGTCCAGGTTTCATGTCAGTATTAGGGCAGAGGGCCTGAGAAATGTGTCCAACCTGGTGTGTGGCAAAGGGACCAAGGGGATAATCAGAAAGGCAAAACAAGTAGTCATAACACAGGAAACAAGAAAGAAGTGACACCCTGGTGGAGAGGTGACCCCAAATGTCAGTGCTCTGGGGACACCCAGTCATGGGGCCAAGAGCCCTGCCAAGAGCTGTACCTCTTGTCTCTCGTGCACTCAAGTTCCAGACACCATCTTATCATCATATGTACTGTGTGTACTGATAGCTGGAAGGATGTTCAATGCTTCCACCAATATCCCAAGTTTGAACAGGACCTAGAAAGAGCTATTTCTTGCAGCATTCCCACCCATTCAGGTTTGGGGATTCTGGACATCCTCTGTAATGGATTCAGACTGTGCTGTTTGAAAGACTTAGAGAATATTTTTGTCTCTAAAGCTTTCCAAAGGATCATAGGTAGCAGCTGAGTTTTGAGTCCTATTTATTTTAATTTATTTTCAAACAATTCTTTGATATACATATAATTATACCATTTGTTAAAAGCAAATTTGCACACTAATAAAATGGATATACTATTTTATTATTTTATGTGTATGGGTATTCTGCCTGCACCTATGTCTGTGCACCACCTGTGACCAATGAAGAAGGCCAGAAGACTGCACTGGATCCCTTCAAGAGGTGCGGTTATGGATAGTTGTGAGCTGCCATGTGGGTGTAGGAATTGAACTAGGGTCCTCTTAACTCCTGGTCCATTTCTCCAGCCCCTTGCAGGGTTTTTTGTTGTTGTTACTAATGTTTTGTTTTTACATAAACTAGTCAATATTGACTGAATGTCTGATAGACAATAACATAAAGCAGAGATGTTTATTTTTGTAGTGACTAAACAAGACGTGCTACAGCTAAGGGTGTGTGGCTCAGTGGTAGAGCACTTGCCTAAGCATGTAGGAGATCCTAGGTTCATTTCCTGGCTAGAATCATTTTTTAATACAAACCTAATTAGATTAAGAAATGCTGAGAAAATTAGCCAAGCACTCCTCTGCAGGTCCTGTAATCTTATTTTCAGGCAGTTAAATGATGAGGTCTCTGATCTCATAAAACGATTAATTCCTCAATAGATTTCCTCATTTGGCAGCCTCACTAGAAGGTGGTGGAAGGCAGGTAAGGCACAGTTGGAGGGAGTAGGTCACTTAGCACATAGCATGCTCAGGTTATGTCACTCTAGCCCCTTCTGTATTCCTCCGTTCTCTGCTTGCTTTTTGTCCAACAAGAAATAAAGGCCAGTCCACCACCTGCTTTCATGACGTTCTGCTCAAGTAATGTTGCACTCGAAGTTTTGAACCAGGGCATGAAGATAAAGCTTTTTCCACCTGAGTTGTTTCTGTTCGGCATTTTGGTCAAGTTACTTAAAATAATGCTATAAAAATTAAAATAAGCTAAGTGCACTGTAATTCCCCCATCCAGCTTGTGATAATGTAAGTGAAATGCTCTGTCATGCATCACCTCAGATCCCAGTCACACTAGTACAGAGAGTGGGCTGTGGGTCACACAGTTCCTCTCAGTAGCACAGAGAAGGCCGCTCCACCTGAGGAGACTTGGGGCGTGAGGTGTTTTTGGTGTGGTAAGGATGACTAAGTGGTTAAGCTGCTGTTTAACAGGCGTTGAAAACCTGTGAGAACGTGGAGTGATGCACTTGGAGTCATTCTGTGTTACGACCTCAGAGCCTGGGCTGCAAACTGAACAGTGCTGGATGCCGGTCACTGACTGAGTACCTGCTGCTGTTGAAGGGCCAGGTGCTGGCATTGTGGTTCTCATTGTAGTGACAATGAGATGGCCCTCTAAGCTGGTGTTAGATCACCAAGAGTGTTGCCCTCAGAAGGCATTAGTGTGGTTTTTGAGGGACCCTGGGTAGCTCCCCAAAGTTTAAAAAAAAAAAAAAACTTGGCTCCTAGAGTCTTTCTGGATTCCTGTCTTCCCCTCACCCATGCCTCATGATCAATCATGAGGCACTCTCCAGGGGCAGAACTGATGGCCCCACCAGCTTCCAGCCTCTAAAACTGTGAGCTTAGTAAGTCTCTTTCTTCATATACCATTCAGCCTCTGGATTCTGTCGTAGAAACAAACTAGATTAATCCAGCCCTATCCTGAGATGGCATAAACTGACTTATTTAGGTCTCACGGCAAGTCATAGTTAAAACTTAGACACAGAGAATCCTGAGGCAAATCCAAGCTGTACAACTTTCTAGTTTATCACTCTGTGCCTACAGTTTGCTGTCTCAAACCCTTGTTCCCTCCTATAGGCTTCTAAGGTGAGCTATAGTAAATGACTCAATGGGTAAAGAGATTGCTAAGTAACCATGAGACCCCCCCCCCCAGTCTCAGGATCATCAGCAACTTTATTTAAAAAAAAAGGGGGGGGATATGGTCCTTCCACATCAAATGCACACTGGTCTGCTCTACATATGGGCATACCACACACACACACACACACACACACACACACACACACACACACACACACACCACACAATACACACACACACACACACACACACACACACACACACACACCAAAAAGACAACAAAATAAAATTCAGGGAGATAATATATGGCTAATGCTTAATAGGACCTGACTCATGGGAAGTGCTCCAGTATTTCCAGCATCATTTTTCTGCGAATTGTGTGTCTGTGTTACATATAAGAGAATCAAGGATAAGAATGGGTAAGTAACTCGTTTGCTGTCAGCCAACCAATGAATGATGGATATCCAGTTCCCATGGTTCTCACAGGTCACAACAACATCAGAGTTTATCTTCCTGAGTCCCCACCCTCCTTCCCCAGGAGAGCTCTTCAAGGGCTCCCCCATGCCTTGTTGGCCTTGGCTGTTCTTCCAGACCTGCTCCTAGGCCCAGGTTCAAGAGAAGTCAGCATTTATTTTACTCCAACTAACTGCTCAGATCACAATGTGTATAGTTCTCTCTCAAGATTTATCTTTATTTTATGAGTGTGACTGTTTTGCCTAATAATGTACCACCAGGAAGCAACAAAGAGGAGGCCAAAAGAGCATGACATATTCCCTGGAACTAGATTTGCAGGAAGTGGCAAGCCTCATGTGACTGATTGGGCCAAACTTGTGTCCTCTGCAAGAGCAGCCAGCACTCTTTAACTGCTTAGCCATCTCTCCAACCTAGCTCTTCTTTGAAGGACCAATATCTGTCATCTGTCCTTTTCACTCCCTAAGGTGTCCAACACCACGCCGCAAGCCACTGAGAAAAGACTACACTGGGCAAGGCAAGAAAAGCAACACAGTGCAGCCAGCAGAGCTTCCATCCACGGGAGAGGCTTGAGAGTCTAGATTGTACCTGCTAACTGCCCTTCCCATTCTCCATCATTTTTATGAACCAGTATTTTTCATCTTCTATCTTTTGCCAAGGCAGTATTTTTTTTAATGTGTTTTAATGTTTAAAATAAAACATTAATTAATCCCAATAGTTCACTACCCAACCTTTCTGTCTCTTTTAAATAGCTTGTTAACTTGTCTCTTTATCCATTATAGAAACTCTATTTCTCTGCCCTCTTGGAAAACACATTGCATATTTATACTGTTATAAACCTTCTCGCTCTTCTAGTGCCTGTTTTCATGCAGAGCCAGAACGGTGCTCTTTCTCCATTAAACTTTTAGCAGAGCAGAGCTTTTAATTACCCTTTCTTCTGACACTGTCTTGACAGCAAGGTTTCCAGACATACAGTAGTCATCACAACACTTCCAAGTGGAGCTTCGTGCCTTGGAGCCAGCCTCAGGAAAAATAAGGATACATGTCTCCATTTGCCTGTGTATTGTGTCTCAAGGCTTCTTCAGGCCTCAGCCTTGTTTCTCGTGTCAACTTCCTACACATTAGCATTTGCCCAGGTTTTCTGATGTTGTTCTCACCGCTAATAAGATATTCTTTTTTCTCTAAGCCAGACCTTCTACCCAACTCTGCCACCTGTCCTCCCTAATGGCCTATAGATTGAGATGGCGCATTTTGCTTCTTTCACTTTCTGTCTGCCCAGCCAGTCAAACTGTTGAGTTATTCAGTAGACTCAGGATGGGGTGGGACTCCTCCCCATCTCATGGGCAGACAGCAAGGTTTTGTGTCAGCCACCTAGTGGTGGCTGTGCCCCCAGCCTGCCATCCCCATATCATCTTCCCTAAGCTGTAAGCCATCCTGTGACCATCTCTGCTGCTTTCACCTTCCTTCCATCCCCATAACTTCACCTCCACTAGAGCATCTTGGACAGCCTTTGAAGTGTGCATGACAGGACACCACACCCCTTCACCACACCCTTTGGCAGGTACCATCTAAATGCAAGCATCTGTTTTTCAAATCTGATCTTTCCACACCTTCTGACCCTGGACCACATTACCTACTAGTCCACCCTTTCATTATCTCTGTGGCCACTAGCTAGCTCTCTGTCCCCTTCCTCTACCAGTTGCCCCTCACAGGAGATCAACTCATGCTCTATAAGCTAACAAAAGTTCTCTCTGGTTCATGTTCACAGTGGCAGGTTGCAAAAATCCTCTCCCTTTCAACATTTCCCTTTTAAGTGAAAAAGCAGCACATGAGCCAGATAATACAGAACACATGACAAAAGTTGAAATATTGACCCAACCTGTTTCCCACCCTGCCCACCCTGGGACCCTACAGCAGCCTGGGTGGGGGGGTAGGGAGAGGCTTGTTTCTGGGCTTCCCAGATAATCTACAGATTCTCAAAAGTCACCAAGGTCAGAACACAACCTGAATATCTTTCACCTGAGACCACTCTCAGTCTCAGGTCACAAACATACCTTCAGATGCCCCTGGCAGAATTCTTTGATCCTTCTTTGATCCTTTATTATCAGAATGAACACATTATCAGCATATTATCATGGCCACCATTATTAGATTCTATGATCATCACCTTGTACTGGTGGCTTGCAACTGCAGATTGAGGATCTCCTGGGTTATCTGTACCTTGCTGTCTCCCTGTGTGGTGGGGAAGAGTCCCTGACTGACTCTGTGCCAACCCCCATCCTGAATCTTGAATAACTCATCAATTTGACTGACTCAGCAGACAGTGTGTGAAAGCAGCAAAATGAGTTTAGAACAGAAGTGAGGACATTCTCAGACACCATCTCAATCAATAGGCCATTGGGGAGGGCTGTCTGTAGCTATCTGCCTCCTACAGCAGGATCAGTGTTTGCTATGTACCCAGATAATCCAAGTTAAAATACTACTACAAAAGAATTCATATGACAAATCCATTTATTAACCCATGTAATGGCTATCTCCATTACATGGGTTAATAAAGGAAGTCATGTGGAGATTTAGCTAGGAGTAACATTTGCCTAATGTATGCAAGTAAAGGTTTCATCCCCAGCAAAATAAACAGTGTATGTGTGTGTGTGTGTAAACATCACACACACACACACACACACACACACACACACACACACACACACACACGAGTATTTATGAGACCAACATATTGCCACTGCACCAAGAGGATGACTCGTGTGTGTGTGTGTGTGTGTGTGTGTGTGTGTGTGTGTGTGTGTGTTCATGCTAGGTGTGGTAGTGAGGGCTTATAATCCTAGCTACTAAGGAGGATGAAACAGGAGGGTTGCAGGTTCCAGGATACCCTGAGCTACATAGCAAAGTGTCTTCTCAAAAAATAAATAAATAAAAGAGCCAAATGAATGAATTTTAGTGAAATGCATAGAGTTCCTGAAAAGTTTAATCTGGATTTTTAAAATCCTGTCCTTGTGAGAATTTTCATCATTTCTGATTGGCCCTTCAGCAATGAGTCTTTTAACTTTAAGTGTCTTTGTCCTCTGGCTGCATTTTTATACAGGGACACCGTGAAACAAAGGCATTAAGAAGGCTTCAATCTTAATCAGTAACCAAAATAATATTTTACCATTTCTGTGTCTTGCAGTGCACTACCAATAAACATCAGAAATCTTCTGAAGTGCTTGTTGAGATGGAATCTGGGGATTTATGCATATTAGCCAAGTGCTCCCTCCTAGCCAAGTGTTCCCCCCATTACATTTCTAGCCCCCATCCCAACCTCTTCATATTGGAGTTTGAGGTGGTGATTCTCTTGTATTTTTAACTTGTTATTTTATATGCGTGGTGTTGTGTCTGCACGTATGTGTATACCAAATATATGTCCTTGCCTGTGGAGGCCAGAAAAAGGTGTCAGATCCCTTGGAACTGGAGTTACAGTTAGTGATCAGTCCTCATTGCTGGGGATTGAACTCTGGCCTGCTGAGTCATCTCTCTAGCACAGGTAGTAACTAGATTAAGAGGATGTGTATATCCAAGTTTGAGTATGTGTGCACAGTGTATATGTACACAGTGTGAGCATATATGCACAATGTGTGTGTGCAAGTGTGAACATATATGCAGTATGCATGTGCAAGCATAAGCATATGTGCACAGTGTGTGTGTGTGTGTGTGTGTGTGTGTGTGTGTGTGTTGTAAGTAAGTGTAAGCATGTGTACAGAATTTTCTCAGAACCTCTTATTTAGCTCCCTTCCAAACTCTACATCAGTGGTCCTCAACCTTCCTAAATCTATGAACCTTTAATACTTTTCTTCATGTTGTAGTGACCCCCAACCATAAAATTATTTTCATTGTTACGTCATTGCTGTAATTTTGTTACTGTTATGAATAGTGTTGTCAATATCTGATGTCTTTGGCAGCCCACAGGTTGAGAACCACTGCTCTAGAGGGGGAGGTTTTTCATATGCAAATCTTGACAACTGGAGCTTCTGACCACACCTCCAGCTGAAGCCCCCAGCCTGGCTCAGTCCATTACCCTCCAGCTCTTTGCCCTGTCCAGGTGCTTTGGTCCCCTCTGATTGGATCTTGGCCACACAGAGATGCTACTGAGATAAATTATCTAATTCCAGAAGGGATCAGATGGACTCCAAGAATCAACAATGACAGTGTTGCAGACATGGAATTCTCATCTTGCCAAGCTCATTAATTCTCTAATTTATTCACTATGCAGAAACCCTACAGTTCATCCTTTTTAAACATAAACCCCTAGTCCAGACTATTTCTGTGAGATCTGTTATCTCCCCTATTATACTCCTGAAACTGAGTCATGAATCTGTTCTCACCACATATAGCAAAGTTCCTCTTGGTTAATCCCTATCTGTGTCATATGTGATGACTCCCAATAAAGTGCTTAGAACATCTGCCACCATATTCCATGAATTGCACAAGCATGATGGCTGCTATTCTGAGGACACTACAAGAAATTACTAGATGCTGCAGGCATTGGCAGAATTCCACCCCGGAAGGCAAACATTTTGGAGAAATTTCTGCATTCAAAGTATCAGTGTTTGTCTAAGTTAAATTCAGAAAATCTTGAGTCACATTTAATCCTGAAGATTTAATTGAGACAGGAAAGTTACCCACACATGTATCCACCCTGTCCCTTTCCAGTATATACCATTGAAGCTGGACGCAAACGCCAATAATGTCAGGGGTGTGGGGTGAGGTAGAAGTGTCTTCCTCCACTTCACTGCACATGACACCAAGGCTCTCTCAGCCTGGAGTGCTTTGTGAATGCCCCCAAGTGTGTTCTTTATTCAGGCATTCTAAGAACTCTGATGCTGAGCCCAGTTCATTATATGCACAAGTGTTGAGTGCCTGCTATGAAATATCCCCCTACCCTTCCAAAGCTTGTATTCCAGAAGGAAGCTAGAAAGGACATGGATGAATGGTAATCCAGGGGGTAAAGAAGCATAGATGGTCGAGGGCAAGGCAGAAGGATATACAACAGGGCCTTTTCTGGATGCTAGATTTCTTCTGCCACACTAGGAGGGCCACACCTTCAGAATAAGTGATAGACTTAGACACCTGGATGGATGGTCCCTGCCTCCTTCCGCACATCATGGGCCTATTACAGCTTTTGGAATGCTTGCTGGCCAGTCTGAACCACTCAACTGTCTCAGACTTTGTCCCCTGTCCTCCCTGGGCAAGATCACCCCATTAGGAAGCTCTGCCCTCCTTTTTGGGAGCCTGCCCCCTCTTTAGATCTTGTAGTCCTTCCATTCCCGACCAGAGCAAACCACGTGAATTGCTACAGTCCTTCTACACTTTATTTTCATTGTCTTTTCCAGTGATTGTCCCTGAGAACACTGCTCTCTCTGGCTGTACCACCAGGATGGTCTGTGTATATACCAACTTGGCAATACTACATCTTAATCCCCCAGACAGCATGGCAGATACTCCACTAAGCATGCATATAACCAATAACTAAGGTTTCGTTTTCCCTTTTCCATACAGCTCCCAGGGCCAGGGGCAATGCATAAGGAATTTAGGCAAAGTCCTTGGGAGAAGGTAGGCTGGGTAGCTGCAGGAGCAGTTGGGCATTAAGAGCCACAGGCCCCACTCTGGTACCAACATGTGCAGGAAGAAGGAAAGAAAAGCAGCTCAAGGAGTCCTGAGCCATATAACATGTATGTAGACATATAACATGTATGTAGACGTGCAACATCAAGTGATAACTGGCTGAGCCATGTATGTAAGGAGGATGTAACATCAAGTGGTAACTGGCTGAGCCATGTTTGTAAGGAGGATGTAACATTGAGTGGTAACTGGCTGAGCCATGTACGTAAGGAGGATGTAAAATTGAGTGGTAACTGGCTGAGGGTTGCCTTTCTATGATGTCCTCTAAGTAGGGGATCCTGAGACCTCCATGTCTGGATACTGTTGATGCAAAAAAGTAACAAAACACCAGCTCTCAAATTAAAGGGAGTAAGAGATGGTTTATTCTGGAGCCATTCTGGAAACACAGACTTAGGTTATCTTAAAGTCTATGCTGCAATGTGGAGGCTGTTTCATAAGTTTTATAATCTTATCAAGCAAAGAAAGTCATAAGTCAGGGAAAGTTTAAACTACATTAGTGAGTATATGAGAGAGGTGGTTACAGCATATGGAAGCTTTTCTTTAGGTCTAAGAAGCTCTCTGTTGACATCCTTAGCCTTTGGTCTGGTGGAAGCCAGTAGTCTGCTAAGTTAATAGATTCCAAAAGGTTTTCATCTATTAGTCATGGGATATGGATCTGACACAGAGGAGAGGACAAGGAATGGCTGTTCTACGGGTTACAGCTAGCTCAAGACATGGTAATTAACTTCTGGACCTGCAACATTCCAACCTCTCCACAGACCTGTAGATCTAGTCAGTCTCCATAGATAGCTGGCTCCTTTCTGGTTCTCATTCCCAGTACAGCAGCTTCTTATGATCACTTACCATGAGAACATGCAGAGCTCAGAAGGAACCTCAAGACCCCAGGTGTGGGCTCAAGGCCCTGTGGATGCTGAAGGTGGGAAATCACAGTCCAAGCACCCCAAATACTTCACACCAGCAGAGACAGAAGCCTTCAGATAACCATGCTTCAGTTACTGGCCAGATAGACCTGTGACACTGCACATCATGAGACTTAAAATCACACATTACACTCATACACATTATACATACAATTTATATAATATACATGTTATATGCATACTATGTTGTGTTATATATATTATATATACATACATATACATACTATATACACACACTTCATATATACAGACATTATACATATATATACATACATACTATGTACACATTATACATACACATTACATATATGCATATTGGACACAATATATACACACATACATATACACATATATACACTATATACACAACTATGTACATATTATACAAACTACATACATATACAAATACTATATATACATATACACACTATGTATATACACTATATACACTGTATGTATATGCACACATGTATACACACATACATGCATACATACACATATGCATCACACATATACATACTCCACTGCTGTTTGTGTGGAGGAAAGTTTAAATGCTCAAGGGTTCTAAACCAATTTTCCCAAAGACATATACATCCCTTGGATGAGTGACTGTATGTATGTCTAGGTGCCCTGTGTAGAATAACTACCCTCCCAGCTGGACTAAAAGTCCTCCAATTTTCTTTAATTTTTTTAAAGTAAACATAAGATATGACATGGAGACTATCTAGAACTCCTCTAGAAAGAGCCAGGCCCAGATTCACAAGCCCCACTAGGAACATCTCCCCTGCAGAACAAAGCAGACACCCTGACTGGGTTCCTTAGCATGAAGTTGCCTACAGGTCCTGTCATGGGGAGTCCTGTTTTGTGGGATCTCTAGCCTGCAAACCTTCCATGGAGCTGGCCCTGGGGGACAATCCTTCCAAGTTTCAGTAAAGAAAAATAAGTCTTTGGGCTTGTCTTTGTTGCCTTCCTCTGATTAGATTTACAGGACTATCTTTACAGGTCTCCGTTGGACAGTTCTCCCAGAGACACTAACACATGGGGTTCAACTGTGTTTCTGCAGAAGGAGAAGAAGGGCGGGCTGCTGAAGCTGCTAGCTGGGGCATCTACCAAGAAGAAGTCACGCTCCCCACCATCTGTATCTCCCACCCACGACCCCCAGTCAGCCATGGATGCCTCACTGCAGGGTGCCATGGGCCCTGAAGTGTCCCCATTGACCGTCCATGGCAGGGCAGGTTCCTGTCCCATAGAGAGTGAGATGCAAGGAGCCATTGGGTTGGAGCCACTGCACAGAAAAGCCGGCTCCTTGGATCTGAATTTCTCTTTGTCCCCTTCTCGGCAAGCAACTCTATCCATGGCTTCCATCCGCCCTGAACCGAAGCCACTGCCCAGAGAGAGGTAAGGAAGTGAGGGCTTTTATCTGTGTCCTCTATTTAGAACTAACACCTAAGTTCTGGTGGGATGGGCACAAGATTCCCAGGGGTCAAGCTTATCATATGTTCCTCCTTACCCAGGTCCTAGGGTATATTTCTTATTTGCAGCCTGCCTTGTGTCTTGGTTAGGGTTTTTCTTGCTGTGATGAGACACCATGACCATAGCAACTCTTATAATGAAAACATTTAATTGAGGGGGCTCATTTACAATTTCAGAGGTCCGGTCCATTAGTTCATGGCAGCATGCAGGCAGACATAGCTGAGAGTCCTATATCTCACAGGCAACAGGAAGTCAACTGAGACACTGGGCAGTATCCTGAGCTTAGGAAACTTCAAAGCCCACCCCCAGTTCCTCCAGCAAGGCCATACCCACCCATAAAAGACACACCTCCTAATAGTGCAACTTCCTGTGAGATTATGGGAGCCAATTACATTCAAACTACACCTTCCCTCCTGGATTTGGGCTTGTGAACATGTCCATAGCACTGTGACTCAGAGCACTGGGTTTTCAACCTTTGAGGATCCTCAAAAGAACCCTTTAGAGTCCCCTGTGACCTGTGCCCCATCCAGTTACCCAGAAGAGCAGTTCTCCTTCGACCCTCAGGACATTGTGACATCTTAGTGTTATGAAATGTTGTTCTAAGTTGTGTATATAGTCTATCAGGTCAAACCATTCACAATTGCCAATACTCATCCGTTTTTATCCAAACTAACAAGTCAATGTAATTCAACCTCAAGTTTCAGAGATTTGGAAACTGATCCCAGTGATAGGTAGGACCTGCTGAGGTCACAGGCTGAGGGGCAATAGATTGTACACGTTTTCTAAGTAGTAGGGTGTCTGCCTTTGCGAATGGATCTGTGTGTTTGAGTTTACAACTAAAGACTGGAAGTTACCACCAGGGGTATGACAGGTACCACCTTGGCTAGACTCTACGAGATAAAGCCCTGCTTAAACAATAAAAACATAAAACTGCCATCCTGAGAACAACAGTGGTGTCTCTGTTAGTCCCTGCACTGCTCAGTCACTTGTTACCTGAGCCAGAGAACACGGCAGCTGTTCTGCATGCTAACCTCAGAGACCATACCTCCAGGCGCCAGGCAGTGGGCAGACAAGGGTCATAGAGGCTTCTGTCAGAGGCTACATAGTAAGTATCACTGATGCTGTGGACTCTGGGATGTCCATGGCACTTTGCTGTGCCATAGGAAAGTTGTCATAGACTAGAGGCACCTAGTGGCTTGGTGTTCCAGAAAGCACTGAGCAAATTTCAGATTCCTTGCAGCTTTCTGGTGTCAAATCTCTGGAGTCGTTTTTTAACCATATTGAAAATGCAATAGCACCCATAGCTCTTCTAGCACACAGCCACAAACTATGGTTCTGTTAGATCCAGGAGCATGGGGAGGCCAATCTCTGCAGGGCCCTGGAGACACCACGAAACAGATACTGAATTTTCATGACCAATTAAGATGTACATCTGTATTGACATTTGCAGTTATAGTGAAGGTGGCTAGCATCCACTTAAGGTTCTGTGAAAGGCTGTATTCAAAACATTAACAGTTGGCATGAGTTCCTGCCATTGGCACCAGGATGAGCAGGCTCTGCATGTAGCCTATGCGTACCTGCATTTCCTGAGTACATTATGTGCATTATCTATTGAGTCCCCTTATGAATCCTACTAATTCAGCATCCCCATTTCCCAATGGAGTAACTGGTGTTCTGTAAAAGCCTAAGAGACTTGCTCATGGTCCCACTAACTAGCAACTGGATGAGAAAGAGGGCTTTCTGACCAGAGAGTCTAAGCTCATCAGGTATTTGTTTTCACCAGGGTTCTCTAGAGGAACAGAGTAGGGAATGAAGTATGTATTCACATATACACATACATGTATATAAATGAATCAGAATGCATTAAGGGTGCCTCAACAATCAGAGGTACTCTGTCCACAGGCAGGTGCCTCAGGAGCCCAGAAAGTTCCTGGCAAAACCCTGGTTCCTAGTTAATGATGTGAGTTTGGAAATGCTGGTTCTGCAGACAGCAAGGAAATCAGCAGTAATAGGGCCGGCCAATCACTCAGCAGCAAGGGGAAGGGCAAGCAAGCAAAGGAGGAGGTGTTCTTTCTCCCCCAAAGACCCTTTTCACCCAGGCTGCTGGTTAAAAGTGCTGCCCACAATTGGGACAGGCCATCCCACATCAACCAAGGCCATCAGGACAGTTCTTCAGGCGAGGCTCCCTACTCAGGTGATTCTAATTTGTGGCAGGTTGACATTAAGACCAACTACAATAGTATTCACAGTCCCATAAAGGGGTCCTTGTCTCCATCTGGACAGAAGTGAAGTAGCCACTGAAGTTGAGGAACTGAAGATGTGTGATCCTGCTCCTGAGGCTAACACAACTCCAGCTCAGACAGCAGTCTGGGGCCTGTAAGTCTGTGCCAGGCTCTCATTTCACAGCTTCTGGGTCTGAACCAGTGCATCCTTCATTGCAGAGGCCCTCTGAGTTTTAGACTTAGATTAGGCTCCACACTACCCTTCCTAGACTTCACATGCAGGACTCTTTCTGGGGGAAACCCTTTGAAGATGTAAAAACTTCTAATGGCCTGAACCTGTGCTTGGACTCCTCAGTCTCTTCAAATCACATTCCCTGATATCCTTGGCCTGGAATACCATAGTACTGGCACAAAAGCAACTCTCACCTCTAAGGCAACAAGAGATGGTTTACTATGGAGCCAAAGCTGAGGGACCAGGACCCAGGAAGACAGATTTAGGTCTCCCAAAATACCAAGCTGGAAACAGCTTTGTTAAGTTTTTATAATAACAGAAAAGAGAAAGTGATAGATTAAGGCATTTTTAAAAATACACTGGCGGAAACATCAGAGAGGCAGTTTGCAGCCAAGCAGAGAAATCTCAGCTGTAGGCCTCAGATGCTCCCTGATAGCATTTTTGGCCCTTTGCTTGATGAGGAATAGGGCTTTGTTAAGTCAGTACAGTCTACAGGTAACCTGTTTAGCAGGACAGGTGTGACACAGAGGTGGGTGAGGAAAGTTAGAGGGATTAAAAGATAGTGCAAGAGAAATTGCAATTAGGCTCTGGGTCTACACCATTCTAAAGACACAGTCTCTGCAGTTTGAATCAGTCCACCTTTGTGCACATGGCTATTTTCCCCTCAGGTGTTTACAGTAGAATAGAGAGACCAAGACTGCTACCCCTCCCTACTGCAGCAATGCTGAGCATGGCCCTGACCCACCAGCTAGGTTGTGGGGGTGAGAGTAAAATATTCCTTGAGTTGTCCCCAGCTGATTGCCCACAGCCACGCACATGGCTCCTGAAGAAGACCACCCTTCATCCTATTAGCTGACTACTACTGTCACCTGCCCTGGGACTGAGGGTACAGGTGTCAGACACGTGTCTTACACAGCTGCTCACATAGCAGAGGGGCCAGCAGCAGAAGGCAGAGGGCATCAGGGGTATCCTGTCAAGGACTGAGGTAGACACCAGACAAGCACTGGTCTCCTGCAGGCTATAACCACTAACACAGCACACTTTATAGTTCATACCCAAGTGTGCAGCATTACCAAGGCAATCGGGAAGGGTGAGTACAGGCTCAGGAGATCCTGGAGAGTGAACATTCACAGAAAGTGGAAAGGGGTGTTGGTCCCTGAGAGGGTATCTAGGCTGGGGCCTAGATTCCTTTGAAGGTCAGAAAGGCAAGATCCTGCTGCTGCTGATTCTGCTGCTGCTGCTGCTGCTGCTGGAGTAAAGTAATTCTTAGGAGGTTTAGGGAAAGGAATGTTAAGCAAGGCTAGGGCCAGCTGGAGACTCAGCCCTGTGAGGCTAAAAATCTGTGTAGCACACAGTAGGGCTTATAAAGAGGATGGCTAAGAAAAGCTTGCTAGGATTTTATACAGGATTGCTGTTAGGGCCACAGCCAAGTGTCTGTCAGGCAAGCACTATGTAGACCTCAAGACTCTGGGTTCTTGGAAAGGTGATGGCCAGGGATCCAACTCTGGTCTCATATTTAGGGAAGCCTTTTACAGCCTAGAGCACCCTCAGCACTTTATCCAGGTAGAGCTGTGGCCAGCAGCATGCTCTCAGGGCATCTGGCTGGCAGACACAGAGGAGGAACTTTCTATTCCCTTTTGTCATGGTGATGTGAAACCAGCACCTTGAAGCCTTGGGTGCTGCAGGTTGTCCTGTAGAAAAGGAGTGAGAAAACACTGGGCCTTTCTAACACCAATGATGTGATTTCAGCCAGTTCAGCCTGAGACTGTACACCTTAATGATTTTAAAATGATAACCATTCCACCAGAGCAACTTCAAAGGCCCCTCTGGACCAATGGGACCCCAGTCACCTCCCCCTGAGAGGTAATAGTCCAAGAGAGGAGTCTTGAGTTTTAGATAGAGATCTTGGCACATGGACAGGTTATGACACAAAGGTCACAAATCCAGAAAGGAACAAGCCAAGTGCCCAATGTATGTTTCCCAGAGGTCATGGCTAATTGGGTACAGCCATGAGTTCACTAGGGCAGACCTCCAGATGTGAGACCAGCTTAGGTAGAGGGGAAGATGAGGAATAGAGGGACTATGTAGATGTCTAGGAACTAAAAAATAAGATAGCCATGCCTTAGGTCTGTGTCTAAAAGACACCTAGGGAACATCCTTTCTTTTTTAATGGCCATATTAATTCTATATAATAGGCTTCCTTATCATTTTGCATACATATGAATGAAATATTTGGGTAGTTACTCCCACTGTACTGTTTTGTCTCATCACATGCTGTTCCTTCTGTCCTCCCAGGTACCGGGTGGTGGTCTCCTACCCACCACAGAGTGAAGCAGAGATAGAACTAAAGGAAGGTGATATTGTCTTCGTGCATAAGAAGCATGAAGATGGTTGGTTCAAGGGGACTCTGCAGCGGAATGGCCGCACAGGCCTCTTCCCAGGCAGCTTTGTAGAGAGCTTCTGAAGGTCGTTGCTCATGTCCCACTCTGCCATCCAGGAGAGAGTACCCCAGAAAACACTCCGTGAGCAGAGGAAGCCTTACCATCCAGGGCCTTTCTCGAGCACCCACCAGGAACAACTGGACTGGGGTGGTAACTCAGTCGTGAAGGCCACGATAATTGAAAGCACACTTGGATGTCATCTTGATTGTGAAGACCATACCCTCATGTAAAGTCCTTATTGAAAGCACATGAGTGTCCTTCCAGACCACGCCATGAATCTCAGTGAACAGTGCAACAGAAAAAAAGTTGCCCATGTAGACAAATGCACTACTAGGCCACCCAGAAGCTAAAGCAATATTAGCTGTCTGTGCAGGGTTGGGAGCCCAGTGGGGAAGGTATAGAGTGGGGCTGTGTGCTAGGGCTGGTGGCAATGGAGAATAACTTCCCTGGCTGCCCTGGGTATCAGTCCTCTATATACCTCTGTCACCTGCCATCGAACCCCACATTCGGGGCATTCATGGTTCAGGAGCCTCATATGAGGGCTCTGAGTTTCCCAAGGTGTCCAGTGGGGTCCTGCCAGGCACTGCAGAATCCTCATGGCTTTGTCTCCTACCAGGATAATAAGGAACACCTTTTGGTTTCGCCACCACTATCTCTGCATTGCTTCCTTCTTATGGCACCTTTTTAATGTACAACTCTTAAACTTTATATATTTCTAATAGGTCAAACACTGCATATTTTTCATACATCTGGTGCTGATTTTTGTAAAACTAGAAACCACTTGGGTAAGCTTCAAGGAAAAAAATGAGATAACATCAAAGGAAAGTTTTATATATTTCCCATATGAAGTTTGGAGCATGTTGAGGAATTCTTATCTGTAATATCAAAACGTTGGCTGGTACTCCATGAGGTGACTGACAGTCTGCTGAGACAGTGTCATGTGGAGTTAGAGAGTGTCTTTCCTGGCTGTTGAAAATACCCTGAACTGCATCTAGATAAGAGTGATTATGATTTCAAAAAAGAAAAAACAGGGGTGGGACATTTTGAGGAAATCTATTCTGCCTTTTTGGGTGGCAGGGAAACACACAAACACACACACAGACCCTTAAGCTTCCTCTGATCGATTTAGAGAGAATGACTAAAAATAGCGTTCATAAAACATATCTTGCTGCCAAAATGATGCAGCTTTTACAACAGCTCACACTACCTTGCAAAAGGTTTTTGTTTTGTTTTGTTTTTTTGCCCCTTCATTTCAAAAATAAGTAACTTCCTATATCAGGGCAGGCAAAATTCCATCTTCTAGAGACCAAAGGTACAATGATAACGCAGGTCTGATACATGACTATAGAGCGACAGGGCCCAGAGACACTGAAAAATAATCAGGCTCTGAAGCCTTTATTCACTGGAGCAACAGCTTGTTTCCCTGAATGGCTATCAAAAGGTGTGAGTGTCACACTTTAGGAACACATGTTTTTTTTGGTTTTTTTTTTTTGTTTGTTTTTGTTTTTTCATCTCAAAAATATCAATTTGTGAGCCTTTGGTGGTTTTACAAAACCACCCAGACCTGTGTCAAGCCTTTGGTAGCAGCAGCTAGCACTGGTTTTCATTGTAAAATAAGGACCACTTATCCTCAAAGTTCCTGTCTGGGTACATGATTTAACTCATGACTGTGGGTGGCTGCCACATGGAAGCAATGATTCCTCGAGAGCGTCTCTTCCACTGTGATAACAGACTTACTGGAGGAGATTAGACAGAAAAAAAAAAAAAAAACTGTTCTGAGCCAAAGAACAGTTTGCCTAAGCTAGGTCCCTAGCTTAGGCAAAGGGATCCCTGTATGCAGGGTGAATGACAACCAAGAAGTATCTAGTCGCTAACACTGCTAAATTACCTGCCCATCCATGCACAGATCTATGCATGGTTAAATCCATAGTGTCACTGAAATTACCACACAGATACATATCCTGGGAGAGACATGTTTTCGGTGGAGCCAGAACTCACTCCAGTTTCCAGACAATAAAAGTCCCTTTTTACCTCCTCAACAAGATTGACTTGGAGGCAACAGAATAGACAACTTTGACCTGCCCTCCTTTCTCGTGCTGGAGGAAAGTATCAAGGGGTCTTTGGAAAACATCAGCTGGACTTTATCCTAACCAAGTCATGAGTTTACATAGGAACTTACCTTCAGGAGGGAAGCAGGACCCTGGAGCTCATTTCCAGGTGGAGCTTTTCAAAATACACAATGACCCCACTGCCTGAGTATTTCGAATACTGTCAAACCCTTTAGCTTTCAAAATCATGTATTCCACAGTCAAGAACAGAAAAGAGGCACCTTTACTGAGGTCATCTGCCCTTAAGGATACATGTCTTAGCTACCAAAATGAAGCCAGCACCCCATCTAGAACCTTCACATTCCATCCTGGCCAAATATAGTAGTATTTGGTGGCCAGGTGATTTTCCTTGAATAGTTCTCAGCCCTTCATGTTGAGGGACACCAAGGTGACAGGACAGTCAGAGAGAGACAAGATGGTATGCAGTGGGACATGAATATAAGACTGAACACTCCAGTAGACTTGGAAGCCCTTGTTCTTTGCACAACACACACACACAAACGTGCAAACACGTGTCCCCAACCCCACATACGTTTCTATTATACACTAATGTCAGTATGTAATTTTGGGTGAATTGACAGTAGTGGCAAACTATGATGCCTGTGTTTCTGAGTCTTTAAATAAAAATGATCTTGGAGAGGCTGTGTGTCTCAAAAGTGGGAACAATGCAATTGGGACAGATGGTGTAAGCCCAGATGGAGGGATGAGATTCAGTCCCTGGAAGGGACAGAATTGAGAGGGTTGTCTTAGTGTTCTGTTGCTATGAGGAGACAACCATGATCAAGGCAGCTTATAAAAGAAAGCATTTATTTTTTTCCTTTGATAATTTTTTATTTTAATTTGAAACTTGTTTTACATGTCAATCCTAGTTCTTGAACCCCCCTTCCTCTCCTGCCTCTCCCCAGGGAAGGTGAGGCCTTCCATGGGGAGTCTTCAAAGTCTGTCATATTATTTGGAGCAGAGCCTAGGCCCAACCCCATGTGTCTAGGTTGAGAGAGTATCTCTCTATGTGGGATGGGCTCCCAAGGTCCATTAAAACAAAGCATTTAATTAGGGCCTTGCTTGCAATTTCAGAGGATCAACTATGATCATCAAGGGGAGAAGCATGGCAGCAGGCAGGCACACACTCATGGTAATGGAGCAGAAGCTGAGAGCTCATATCTGCTCTGCCAGATGCGGACAGAGAAAGATGGGGACTGAACCTGGTTTGACTTTTGAAACCTCAAAGCCTGCCCACAATGATACATACATCTTCTTCAACTAACCCTTCTTAAACAGTTCACCAACTAGGAACTCAACATTCAAGCCAATGGGGGACATTCTCATTCAAACTACCACAAAGGCATTGCCTACATACCCAAACCAGCCCTAAGACTCATACTTGTCCTTCTGCTCTTTCAGGGGATTATAGGCTCTGTGTATATCAGGATGGGGGACTGAGAAGCCCAAGAAGTGGCCAGCTGTGAAGCTGAACATGATCTGTACAAAGCATACAATGATGTCAACTAGTTGTCAAGAAGCAGCTATAGATGTCATTGTGACATGGAGTCAGTGATGTCTTTAGTTCCTTTCCAGGAATACACTTACTAAAGTCCCTGTCATCCAGAATTACCTTGTTTGAGCTAGGGCAAACTTCCATCTCTGCTCTTCTCTCTGGCCCTTAGATGCTCAGGCCATAGAATTGTTTATGACTCAAGCAATAAAGAGCACAGGGTGAGAATAGATGGGGAGACACCACACTTTCTCTTAGAAGAGAAAGTGGGAGGTACCTTGAACAAATTGGTACTGGAGACCACTTCCTGAACATAACACCAGTAGCACAGACACTGAGAAGAATAATTAATGAATGGGACCTCCTAAAACTGAAAAGCTCCTGTAAGGCAATGGATGCAATCAACAAGACAAAACAGCGGCCCAGACTGGGAAAAGATCTTCACCAACCCCACATCTGACAGAGGGCTGACGTACAAAGAATTCAAGAAGCTAGTTACCAAAACACCAGATAATCCAATTAAAAAGTGGGATACAGAACTAAATAGAGAATTCTCAATGGAGGAATATAAAATGTCTGAAAGACACTTAAGAAAGTGCTCAACATCCTTAGCCATCAGGGAAATGCAAATCAAAACAACTCTGAGATATCATCTTACTCCTGTCAGAATGGCTAAAATCAAAAACACCAAAGACAGTTTATGCTGGAGAGGACGTGGAGAAAGGGGCACACTCCTCCACTGCTGGTGGGAGTGCAAAGTTGTACAGCCACTTTGGAAATCAGTATGGCAGCTCCTCAGGAAAATGGGAATTAGTCTACCTCAAGATCCAGTAATTCCACTCAGGCATATACCCAAAAGATGCACATTCATACAACAAGGACCTCTCTTCAACTATGTTCATAGCAGCATTATTTGTAGTAACCCAATACCTAGAAGCAACCTAGATACCCCTTAACTGAAGAATGGATGGAGAAAATGTGGTACATTTACATATTGGAGTACTACTCAGTGGAAAACCACAATGGAATCCTGAAATTCAAAGGGAAATGGATACAACTAGAAGAAACCATCCTAAGTGAGGTAACACAGTCACAAAAAGACAAACATAGTACCTACTCACCCATATATGAATTTTAGACATAGAGCAAAGGATTACCAGCCTACAATTCACACCACCAGAAAATCTAGGAAACAAGGAGGACCCTAAGATAGACAGACATACATGGTCCCTTGGAAAAGGGGAAAGGGACAAGATCTCCGGAGAAAATTGGGAGCATAGAGGGAGGGGAGAGGGAGTTAGGAGAAAGAGAAGGGTAGAAGAGGAGGGGAGAGGAAGGAGGGAGCAGGAAGATTGAGACGAGGAAAGAATAGAGGAGAACAAGAAAAGAGATCCATAATAGAGGGAGCCATTATAGGTTTAAGGAGAAATCTGGCACTAGGGAAATGCTCAGAGATCTACAAGGATGAACCCAACTAATAATCTAAGCAATAGTGAAGAGGCAACCTTTAATGCCCTTCCACAATAATGAGGTTGATGATTACCATATATGCCAACCTATAGCCTTCATCTAGTAGCTGATGGAAGCAGAATCAGACACCCGCAGCTAAACACTAGCCAAACTCCTGGAATCCAATTACAGAGAGGGAGGACTGATAAGCAAAATGGTTCAAGACCAGGCTGGAGAAACCCACAGAATCAGGTGACCTGAACAAGGGGGAGCTCATGGACCCCAGTCTGATAGCTGAGAAACCAGCATAGGACTGACCCAGACCCCCTGAATGTAGGTGGTAGGAGGACTGGGCAGTCTGTGGGGCCTCTGGTAGTGGATCAGTATTTATCCCTAGCATAGGAATGGACTTTGGGAGCCCATTCCACACAGAGGGATATCCTCTCAGCCTAGACTCATGGGGGAGGGCCTGGGCCCTGCCCCAAATGATAAGATAGACTTTGAAGACTTCTCCATGAAAGGCCTCACCCTCCCTGGGGAGCAGAAAGGGGATGGGTTGGGGTTTAATGGGGGTAATAGGGGAAGATGGGAGGGTGAGGGAACTGAAATTGACATGTAAAACAAACTTGTTTCATATTTAAATTAAAAAATGAAAAAAATAATGAATGTATATGGGAGTAAATAATACAGCCTGGGTAGTATCTGGACAGGATAATGCATAGAGGAAACATGCTATGTCTGCATCATAGATACCCTCACCTTTGTGTGCTGGGCAAGCAACTAATATAAGAGATTAAGTAACTGTCACACATTGCTATGACTCCAACTACAGTCCAATTTTCCAACATCAGATAGACTCTTGCATTTTCAAATTCTATGTGCTGATCCACAGCCTCTAAATAAATATATAATGTATGTAAATACATTATATAATGATGTATCAGCCAAGGAAAGGCTACTTAGATGACAGTGGTCACAGATTATAATGGAACTGAGGAATTCTTGTCACCTAGTGCCAACAAAGCCTTTATAATGAATTCCTCATGCATAGGTGATAATGCTGACATAAATATACTTACTACATAGCAAATCTACTACCATACTAGTATGTGCAGAATACCACACTTTGTAAGACAGAGGTGAAAGATAAACCACCAGGAACCAATGCAATTTCATACTTAAATAATGTATACAAACCCTCAGGTTCTGGGTTTACACTCACAGAACCAACTAGCATAATAATTTAACTCAGGCCCTTGAACTATTCAGTACTAGAGACATTTTTCAGCAGAGAGACTTCCTCCAGCAGCTTGTGGGAGCCAATGCTGAGACCCACAGCCAAACATTAGGAGAGCACAGGGAAGCCCTCGGAAAGGGGGGGTATTCTAGGAGCCAGAGGGGTCAAGGGCACCAGAACACAGCCCGCAGAATCAACTAAGGCAGGTCATAGGGGCTCAGAGAGACTGATGCAGC
Organism: Cricetiscus sungorus; assembly: GCA_030556225.1. Classification (NCBI taxonomy): domain Eukaryota; kingdom Metazoa; phylum Chordata; class Mammalia; order Rodentia; family Cricetidae; genus Cricetiscus; species Cricetiscus sungorus. Next base: position 71,603,512 of record JANBXA010000600.1, on the reverse strand, counting down.
AATCATGGAGCCTGCATGGGTCTGTGCTAGGTCCTCTGCATACAAGCTACAGTTGTTTAGCTTGGGTTTTTTGTGGGACTTCTAATAGAGTAAGGGTGTCTCTGCCCCTCTCACCTGCTTATGGGACCCTTTTCCTCCCATTGGGTTGCCTCACCCACCCTTGAATGAGGATTTTTGCCTAGTCCTATTGTATCTTGTTATGCCACGTTTGGTTGAGATCACTGGGAGCCCTGCTCTTTTCTGAGTGGAGACAGAAGAGCAGTGGACCCCAGAGGGAAGGGAAAGTGGAGGGCATAAAGGCATGCTGTGGTTAGGATGTATTATATGAGAGAAAAAGAAAGAGAGATTTTTCATTAGCTATCAGTGAACAAAGTTGTCCATTGAAGCACTAAGTCCCTATAAATTTTGTTGAGGGGAAGCCAACATTCCTGCCTCTGACTGACACTGATATGATGTGCCTGCTCTTCATTTCAACTTCAAAGCAAAAGGCCAAAGAGGCACTACAGAGTGAAGTAATAAACCATGAGAGCCACTGTCCTTGGCAAAGCTACAAAAACATGGCACAAGGTAGTCAATGTCATGAATCACTAAAGTGTCATTGATACAGTTTCCGAGGAAGGGAGCCATACTGGCCAGAAGCAACCATATTATGCATACCAAAGGCCTGGGCAAGCAGACCCTAAGAGCTTTTCAAATGATTGGAGGGGAGACTTACCAGATGGTCCCTGTCATGATGGTGGTTGAGCCAGTGGTTTTCCAATTTTACTATCATGAAAAAGCAATACATTCAGTAGAAATCCTACTTTAAGTTTTTAATCCAGGTCTTTTCTGGGGGTAGTAACACACAGTCTCATCCTCTCTTTTGCTGTTATGCAGTCGCAGAAAGCTGTAGCTTCATCAACCCTGTAACACAAGGGAGACAACCAATGCTCTGCAGTGTGCTGTGCTGCTTACATTTAATGTATATTTGAATTATTAGATTTTCAGCTTATGGTTTGACTGGGACATGATCCTCTCATGAAACAAGGAGCCTCTACCCAGCATTTACATATATCATTCTATTTAATCCATGTGTGCATGTCTTTGTGTGTGTGTGTGTGTGTGTGTGTGTGTGTGTGTGTGTGTGCGTGTGCGTGTGCACATGCACTTGCAGGCATGCTTGAACCATAACACACATGTGGAGATCAGAAGACAACTTCAGGTGTTAGTCCTTGCTTTCCACCTTGAGACAGGATCTCTTGTTATTCACCATGGTATATACTAGACTAGCAGGCCTGTTAGCTTCTGAAGATTCTCAGCACAGGAGCCCTGTGCTGATATGTGTTGTGTGCTCAAGTTTTATGTAGTTCTGGGGATCCAAAGTCCTTACACTTGCACAAGAGCCCTGAAGCACGTTTTTTATCATCCCCATTTTACACAGGAAACATTACAAAGAGAAAGGGAAAGTCTTAACCATGAGAGTACAAGAAAGAATAAATTTCATGAGAGAATAAATGAAAAGAGAACCAGAAGAGAAAACAGCTAAATGTAGTTCAGTAAACAAGCTAGTATCAACTACACATAAGGCAAAAGGAAAGAACAAACAATAGTAATCAACCAGAAAAGCAATCAACAAAATCAGCAGAAATCAGCAGATCCTTCTCAGTAATATCACTAAATGTAAATCACCTTAATTTTAACTAAAAGATGCAGACTTGCTGCATAAGTCTGGTAACCTGAAATTGACCCCTGAAACAAGTAAAGATGAAAGGAGAGAACCCAGATCTGTCACAGCAAAACCCCATTATGCTAATACCAATTTCTGTCTTAGGGTTTCTATTGCTGTGATGAAAAACCATGACCAGAAAGCAAGTTGAGGAGAAAATAATTTGATCGGCTTGTAGTTCCAGATCATAGTCCATCATTGGAGGAAGTCAGGACAGGAACTCTAGCAGGGCTGGAACCTGGAAGCAGGAGCTGACCATAGAGAAGTGCTGCTTACCGGCTTGTTTTCCCTGGCTTGCTCAGCCAGCTTTCTTATATAACCCAGGGCCACCAGTCTAAAGATGGCTACATCCACGGTGGGCTGGGCCCTGCCCCATCCACCACTAATTGAGAAAATGCCTTTCAGCTGGATCTCCAGGAGGCATTTCCTCAGCTGAGGCTCCTTCCTCTCTGATGACCCTAGCTCCAGTCAAATTAACACACAAAATCAGCCAGTACACACAGAAGCTTTGGGATACAGCAAAGACATTTCTCAGAGAAAAGGTTACAACTATAAGCATTAAAAACTCAGAGATTTCAAATGAGTAACTTAATGATGCATCTCAAAGTCTTAGATATAAATGCGCTAAAATAAAAATCAATAGACAAAAACAATAAGGATCGCATCACATATTAGTGAAAGAGCACAATAATCAATGCAACAAGTAATTGGCTCTTTCAAAATGAAAAATATGTTCTTTTGGGGGGGCACAGTTTAAGAAAGGGTTTCTCTGTGTAGCTCTGGCTGTCCTGGAACTAGCTGTGTAGACCAGTCTGGCCTCAAACTCACTGAGATCACATGCCTCTGCCTCCCTGAGTGATTAGAGGGGTGTGCTGCCACCACCACCTAGCCTAAATAAAAAACTTTTAGCCAAATTTATCAAACAACAAAAAGAGAAGGCCTAAATTAATGAACTTGGAGTTAAAAAGGAGACATTACAATAGATATCAATGAAATCCAGAAAAACATTAAGAGAAATACTTTGAAACCTATATTGTGAAAATCTGAAAACTCTAGAGGAAATAGAAGAATTTCAAATATATATATATATATATTTGATCTATTTCTGTTCACCCCAGATAGAGAGTAATGACAGGCCAAAGAAATGATTCTGCCCATGTCTATCTTAGCAAACCATTGAGTTTAATTGTAGTTATTTAAATGTGCATATAGGAGAAATTACATTAGCACAGGTAACTAATATACAGCCATACACCGAAGAAGTCTCTCCCACCAAGCAACTGTTAACCACATATTCTTAGAGTGGAAAAGGCTTAGTAACACCTTGAGTACCTATGTGTCTTATAAAATCCTCCTTTTCCTATTCCATGCAGATATTTTAAGTGATCCCAATCATATGAAGACTGTATACAAGTAATTGTAACTTCTGTTTATAAGATGGAAATGGCATTTCATGTTCACAGGAAAGAATTCCTCCCTTCCCTCCAATTCTTACATTCTTTCTTCTATTTTTGACAATGTTCTCTGAGCCTTAGATGGAGCCTTATAAAGGACCATGATTTTCTTCCATTTAAGGATGATTTCTGGGCTGGCATTCCATAGCAATAGTCAATTAGAAGGAGTGGAGAGCATAGGAGGAGTTGGAGTGGGAAATTTTAAAAAATATTAATAATAAACAAATAAAAGGCCCTTAGGCTGTTTCTCGGCCTCTTGGGGGTATTGAAGCTCCCTCTGATGGCAGCATAGGGAATAAATATTATGAATAGGAAACCATGGGGAGGAAGTGCTGCAGATTCCTGATACTGTGTCCTTGCTAAAAGTGGTGAGATAACATACAGAGCAGTTGAGAGTTCTAAGAGTCTTCACGGTAAGCAATATTGTGGTCCTTGGGGTCTCAGATAATGCCCAGACAAGAAAATGGTGTGCTCAGGGGATGCTGTACTTGCCACACTCTGCCTGTTACACCTCTTCAGACTAATGCATCTTTCCTGGCCTCTGACCAGCAGGAGGAGCAGAAACTGGATGGCCCTTTCATTCTTGGAACTGTCTCCAGGCCGAGGTGCTTTGTATACCATGTCATCAGACTCAAGGCAGGTGTCTCAGAGCTGCTTTTGTGGCTGGAAAGGCCTCATAGCAAAGACCAGATAAGGTCTGAGTCCTCACTGCCTTATTCCAGGCAGCCTGGGCGCTGTCCTGGAGCCAGATTACAGTCATGTCAGCCTGACTATTGCCAAACGAGGTCTTGACAAAGAGAATGACTCCAGGGGCCACTGATGTGGCTTGCCCCTGCAGTTCCACTCCTGGGGGTGGGAGATGACCTCTCTTCTGAGGGCAGGACTTGAACTTGGTGCCAACTGGTATCTTGAACAGAGAGGAGCCACATCCAGCATAGTCATAAACTTCCAGTATTGTTTTTTGATAGTGATAGGACACCTGTTAGAAACCTGCAGTCTCCAGACCCTGTTGGGCTTTACCTAGCTGTTCAAGCTTTTACCTGGCTGCGCAGGGGACCAGGTTACACATATGCAAGTCCCCCTTTTAAAGCAAGCTTGCCAAGTGCACCTCTCTCTTGCTCCTGCTCTTTCTCTTGCTCTCTCTCTCTCTCTCTCTCTCTCTCTCTCTCTCTCTCTCTCTCTCTCTCTCTCTCTCTCTCTCTCTCTGGGGCCCCTTCTGTCTTTCTTGCTCTCTCTCCCTGCTTTCGGTTGGCCACCAGCTACCCCCCCTTTTCCTCTCTCAATAAACTCCACGTGGGCGCTGAATCTCGTGTTTGTGTTTCTTAAGCAATAGCAGCTGCAAAAAAACAACAACACCCATCTGACATCACACACTTCCTCACCTTCTCCACTTCAGTGGCAGCCATCTATTGTTTTAGAAATTCTTTTCATGGACCTGGCCTCAGACCCACCCCCTTCTTCCTCCAGCTGAGGCAGCCATAAGGCTCTCCCCGCCCCAAGCCCCCACTGTGTATGGTTTCAGCATTCTTGCATCTGAACCGTTCTTAGTGTTTAAATCCTCCCATGATCCTGTATCTGAAGCCAAAATGTAGCTTCTAGAAGTCAGCCCAGGCTCCTCAGTTTCCAGTCTTCCTGTTACCTGTTCTTCAGAGGCTAGCCAGAAGCTTCTCCAGGATTTCCTTTGTCTTCTTCCCCAAGTCCCGGCTCTGTCTCCCACTATCTCCACCTCCACACTAGGCACTCTGGAAAACTGAGGCTGAGGTTGACTCAGGGACTCTACAAAACAGACTTACACCAAAAGATGGGCTATAAGGAGTGGCAGGCTTAGCAGGCAGCCTCTTGCATCATAACTTAAAGTCCCTCTACCCTGGAGGCACCCACACCTCCTCACAAGATCCAGTCCCTTCCCCCACGTGCTCCTTCAATGACTACGGCTTCATCAAGGTTACCTTTGACTACCTCATCTTGCATCCTTCTGCCTACCTTGATTTAAAGAGTCTCTGGCATTGGAGCTCCTGGTCACTGCAGGGACAAGTCTGCAGTAGCCCATGCAACACTTTCACCTGTAGGCACATGGATCACTTTCTCCTAAAAATTCTAGGGCACCTTCCAGCATTCTCATCTTCCTTCCTTGAACTGCTTCCTGGCCGTTTCCTCTGTTTCTGGAGTTGAGTTCCAAAGAAAAGCCCCTACATAGCAGACAAAATCGTCTGCACCCAGGGCACAATTATTCCTGACCCATCACACTGGGCATGGCAAACATACACATCCTACCTGTGTCACATGCAAAGTGCATGTACACACTCTCATGGACATGTATCCTATCTGTAACACACGGCACATATATGCTTGTACATAGACATATTTATACAAATCTCCTCCCCTGGGTACTGAAAACTGCAACATTCCTTTCCAGTTTGTTTTGTAATATGGTTTTCTGAATCCAAAACAGATACTACATACTTGAGATAAGGGGAGAGAAAAGAGGGAGGTCTCCTGGAGGTTGTGGTCTGTGCCCTCTCTATCTCAGGGAGAGCCTGGGGCAACAAATAATATGGCCAATTGCAGGAGTAATGATGTCACTAGAAGACCAGGCCCTCACCATTGCCACATCCTGGGGTCCTCTTCCCCTAATCTCAGTGACCTAAGTATCCAACACAATGAACTGAGGCCCCAGAGCAGTATGGTGGCCTTGGGGGAGGGGGAAGGGGTTAAAATGCCTCCATACTTGCATATAAGCAACCCTGGAATAGCCAGAGGCCCATCTGGAAATGATGGGCTGGCAGGCCTATAGGTTTCCTGTCTTCAGTAAGTCTTCAACTTGGCATCAGAGCTCTCTTTACCTGGAAGTGGGGGTAGAGAGAACCTTAAACTGAATATGTTGTCAAGTCCCTTAGCAACAAATCCAGCTTCTGTCTCCTCCAGTATTCTCATAGTAGGGAGATTTTTCTAAAACTTAAGCCCCAGCCATATTCTAATCTTACTCGACTCTCTAGGAATTCCTAAGTGCTGAGGTAGCTGTTCCTCTAAACTATAAAGTATGGGGTTACTGCACTGGACTCAGAAAACCACACTACAAAACACAGACCAGGCTATTGGGAAGATATTTGGGATGTGTGAGTGCCAACTGTTGCTGCCCTTCTAGACCTGTACCAAAAACCTGTCACGTCCCCAAAAGTCAAGAGAAACCTGACATTTGCACCAGACTAACAAAAACCCCAGTAGCAGGTATGAGGAACCTCCGTTTGAGTTGATCAGGGGAGTCCAAGACAATCCTAATACAGTAAGGCCATTGTCATTGGCCTTGCTTACTTCCCTGAGGTTGAAGTAACTCCCTGTTGCTGGACACAAGCAAGGACACAGGACTCTTGAGGATTTGTCTGGATCTGAACTGAAAGCTATCCTTCACACTATCAGCAGTTGCTGTGCCAGCTGCCAAGGGAGGAAAGCAATCGTTTTCTTTCTCTTTTGCTGTCTCTGTATCTTGTAACCAAGGTGTGTGATCTCCAAGCAATAGGATTATATCACCTAATTCTGGTGAGCAGTCACAGGAATGTCAGTAGCCTGTTATTCTGGGGGACTTTGGGGCCTCCCTGACCAGTTATAAGTTCTTATTCATTAAGAGGCATCCCATACCCAGCACTGAGATTTTGTTTTGCTAAATAGTAGCTTCTGGGAGCAGCATTACTCAGCCACACTGGCTATCTCCCTTCTGTTGGGGAATATTACTTTAAGGTGTGTAACTTTTGTTTATTCTGCATTATTATCTGTTTAACTCTATGAAGCTGTGATTCCTTTGCCTGCCTAAAACACCTGATGGTCTAATAAAGAGCTGAATGGCCAATAGTGAGGCAGGAGCAAGGGTAGGCGGGGCTGGCAGGCAGAGAGAATAAACAGGAGAACCAAGGAAGAGCAGGAACAAGAGAACAGGAAGAGGGGGACATCAGGGGCCAGCCACCCAGCCATCCAGCTACATAGCCAGGCAGGAAAGATGGGTATACAGGAATAGAAAAAACTAAAGCCCAGAGGCAAAAGATAGATGGGTTAATATAAGTATATATAAAAAAAAAAAAAAAAGCGAGCAGGAAACAAGCCAAGCTAAGGCCAGACATTCATAAATAATAAGCCTCCATGTCTGATTTCAAAGCTGGGTAGCAGGTCTCCCAAAAAAAAAAAAAAAAAAAATCACAATATCCTTCTATTTTTTTAAACTGGTACTGTTAATTGGTTTGTAAAAGTCGTGGATTTTTTTCTCTGCCTCCCTCACTGCCCCATCTTCTCTCCTGTTCCCTACTCTTACCCTTGTTTGGGCCTTTCCACCCACAGACAGCATTCTCTTCCCTTAACATACCCTCCCCAATGGCCCCGTTCCAGTTTCCTGTACAACTGAAGAATCCAAGCTAAGATGCACATGAGAAAAAAACAAGAGGCATTTATCACTCTGGGTTTCAGTGGCCAAAGTTAGTATAGTTTTATTAATGTATTTGTTGTGGTAATTGGAATGAGAATGGAGCCTAAAGGCTCTTATATTTGAGTACTTGGTCACCAGGGAGTGGAACTGTTTGAAAACATTAGAACGATTAGGAAGTGTGGCCTTTTGGGAGAAAGTGTGTCACTAAGGTGGGCTTTGAGGTTTAAAAAGCCCATGCCAGGCCTAATCTCTGTCTCTGTGTGTGTGTGTGTATGTGTGTGTGTGTGTGTGTGTGTGTGTGTGTGTGTGCTGCCTACTGATCATGATGTAGCACTCAGCTACTGCCCCAGCACCTGCGTGCAAGCCAGCAAGCTTCACACCATAATGATATTGGTCTCGACCTCAGAAACTGTAAACAAGCCACCAGTTAAATGCTCTAGTTTATGTGTTGCGTTGGTCATGGTGATTCTTCACAGCAACAGAACAATGACTAAGACTCCTGCAAATGTCATAATTTCATCTTTCTTCGCATTTAAATAAAATTCCATTGTATCTGTACTCATTTTCATTACACATTCATCTGTTGATGAATATCTAGGCTGGGTTTATTTTCTATTGTGAACAGAGCAGCAATGAACATGGATGTTTAAATATCTCACTAGTAGGATATAGAATCCTTTGGGTATACACCAAGGAATGAAACCTGGGGCATATGATACTTCTATTTCTAGCTTTCTCATAGACTTACATAAAGAATCCTCTTTCCCTGCAACATGCTCAGATCTGTTATCACTACAATTTGGAGGGTGGGGTAGGGTGAGATGGGTCTTTGGAGTCCTGACTCTCCCAGAACTCACTATGTAGAGCAGGCTAGCCTTAAATGCAGAGGTTCTTCTTCTGTCTTTGCCTCTTGAATGCTGGAATTAAAGGTATGCGTCACCACCACCATTCTGAATGGAATGAGATAAAATTGCATAAAGTTGCAGTCATCTCATGGCTAAGGATGTTGAACACTTATTAGCTTATTAGCATTAATATTTCTCTGAGCATTCTATTCAGTTCCAGATCCCATTTCTGATTAGGCTGTTTTAATGTTTGATGTTCAACCTTTGTTTTAGTTTCTTTGCATATTCTGGATATTAATCTTCTGTCAGATGAATGGATGGGGAATATTTTCTCTCATGCTGTAGGTTGCCTTTTCAACCTACAGATAAGACAGTTTCCTTTGCTGCACAGAAGCTTTAGCTTTATTTTTTATTTATTTATATTTTGCACAGCAGATTTTTAACTTCATGAAGTCCTACTTGTCAATTGTTGGCTGTATTTCCTATTTAGAAAGATCTTACCTGTGTCATCATCTCTTATGGAACTCCTTTTTCTTCTGGCAGTTTCAGAGTTTCAGTTTTTATGTTGTGGTCCTTGAGCAATTTGGAGTTGATGTTTGTGCAGTTGAAGTATCTAATTTCATTCTTCTCTGCACATAGAGCTTTCCAGTGTTTCCATTTGCTGAACAGGCTGCCTCTTAGCCTATGTGCACTTTTGGCTTCCTTAAAACAATCAGGTAGCTATAAATAAGGGTTTATATCTGGGTCCTTTATTCTAGCCCATTGATCTATGTGTTTGTTTTATGCTGGTACCATGTTGTTTTATTACTGTGAAGTAAAACTTAAAGTCAAGTGTGGTAATAATACTTCTAGCACAATTCTTATTGCTCAAAATTGCATTTGCTATAATCTTGTTTCCATATAAATATTTGGGCTGTTTTCTCTGTCTGTGAAAATGGAATTGCAATGTTTATGAGGATTGCAATGAATCCTTAAGTTACTTTAGGTAGCATGACCATTTTGACAATCTTAAATCCAGCCAACCATGGGTACAGGCCTAATGTTTCCTCTCTCTTTGTTGTCTTAAAGCTATCATTGTACAAGCATTTCACTTCCTAGTTAGATTTATTCCAGGGCATTATATATGTTTTAAGGCTGTTGTGAATGGGATTGTTTCCCTGGCTTCTTTCTCAACATAGTGTATCTGTCATGTACATAGGAAAGCTACAGAGTTTTGTGTGTTGTGGGATATTTAACTATGTAAAGATGTGTTACATGTTTATTCTGTGAAATATTACTTTAACTGTGTAAAAGTGTATTATGTTTGTTTCACCTTGCCTACCTAAGGCACCTGATTGGTCTAATAAAAAGCTGAATGAACAATAGCTAGGAGGGAGATGGACAGGCAGGGCTGACAGGCAGGGAGAATAAGTAGGAGAAATCTTAGCTCAGGGAGAGAAAGGAGAGAATGGGGGAGAAAGAAAGAGACATGCCTGGGGACAGAAGCCAGGCAGCCACCAGCTAGTCGGACATGAGCAATGAAAGTAAGTTATACAGGAGGAAAGGTAAAAAACCAGAGGCAAAATGTAGATCAAGAAAAACAGTTTAAGTTATAAGAGCTAGTGGGTCAAACATTCATAACTAATAAGAAGTCTCTGTGTCATAATTTGGGAGCTGGTTGGAGGCCTAAAAGAAAAAGCCTGATACATATGTGTTAATTCTGATTCCTGTCATGTTGCTGAAAATGTTTGTCAACTATACAAGTTTTGTGGTAGAACTTTTAGGGTCTTTTATGTTTAGAATCACATCAGGAGCAAATAAGGATACTTTGACTTCTTTCCTTTCCTATATTCACTTATCTCCTTCTCCAACACCAAAGAGAAAAGAGATGTCACTGGTGGGTTACAGTCAGGATGCTCCTGGCAGGCCTTGATGCTAGGTCTACTTTGTGTTCTCATTTTAAAACCTAAAACCACAAGGTGGGGCAGGCAAGCAGATTTCACAGAAGTGTATATGGCAGACAGAAGGTTGGTTATTAAGGGCAAAGACCCATTGTTTCAGCTCTTCATTTCATTCTGGGTAGCAAGTGAAATCATGCTTGGCAAATAGGCAGTACAAGCAGTGCTTTAAGTTAACCACTAAATAAATCAATATCTAATAATTGGTCTTTTTTAATCCATATTTTAACTCAAATGTTTCAAGTTCTTCTCTGTTTACCATGATGGTGGCTGTGGGATTTTTGTACAAGCCTTTACAATGTAGAGACATATCTCCTGTATCCAACATTGTCCAAGGCTTTTATCATGAGTGAATGTCAAAGCCTTTTCTGTGTCAAATGGTATAATCACACTGTACCTGTCTTTGAGTTTATTTATGTGGCAGATTTACATGCACTGAACTGTCCCCACATCTCTGGAATGAAGCCTACTTGGTTGTTGATGAGCTTTTTGATATTTTTTAAAGGCTTTGTTTTTGAAAAAGTCATATATGAGTAACTGTATTAACATCATTTCCTCCCCCCTATATATTATTTTCCCTGTATACAACTCCCTCTGTACACTACCCACCCATGAGCTCATGAATTTTCTATTATTATTGTTAAGGGACAGCTGACTCCATTTTCTTTTTAATGAAACAATGTTAGACTTTGATCATGTCCTTAGCTAGAGGTCAATTTTTCTGACTTGTTCTTCCTCAATAATCTTGTGAATTACACACTGTAAATTGCTTTCATTGTCCTGAGAAATGACTAACATTAAGATGTTTCATATATGTCAACTGTCTGACCATAAACCCCTAACATGTACCTTTCCTGTGATCATAACAATAACTGCAAAATTCCACTTTTAATCACTTGCTTTCTTGGTATAAAGAGGCCACTCTGCCTTTAATCTGGACTGTTTTCTCCTACTATAGGAGACTAAAAATTTGGCCCAGCCATTATTAAATATTTACTTTGCAACATTTCAGTGTTAGCTCCCCCAACATCATCAACACCTCTCCTGGTGGCACTGAGGGCCTAGAACTCTTCACCCAGGGTACAGTCTTGTCAAACTTCCACCATCTACATTAGCATGTTAACTGACTGTCTTAGTCAGTGTTCTGTTGCTGTGAAAAGACACCATGACCACAGCAATTCTTATAAAGAAAAGCATTTAATTGGGGGCTTGCTTACAGTTTAGAGGCTTAGTCCATTATCATCACGGTGAGGAGCATGGCAGCAGGCATGCCAGACTGTGAAAGAGAAGATGCTATATCACATTTAAACAGGTCCTGGAAGGGAAATATGCTTTTGAGCTCGAGTACATTTCTACGACAAGTCAAGGAATGCAGGAACCTCTGGCAGTTAGAAAGGCAAGGTGGGGTCCCAGGTTAATAAGTGCTGCCAGGACAGGTGTGTGGAGCACAAGCCACTGGAGTCCCCAGTTGACAAACATCTGGCGCTGAGCTGCATCAACCCTACCTGTGTGCTTTTAGTTTGACATCAACAGGTTTTGTTTTTCTTCCTTGTTCATTCTTCCCACTAGTTCCTAAACCTTTTAAAACAAGAAATTTACCTTTTCTATCTCAGTTCTTGATCTTTTATTATTTTTTGTTTGTTTTTTTCTTCTTGGAATTAATTGGTTTTTCAGACATCAAAACTATAAACTTCACTTTAAAAATAGTTTTGGCTTCCCCTTAAGTTATAGATTTACATTACCATTCAGTTCAAAATGGTACCCCTTTCTTCTCCAATCTATGCATTCTTTAGAAGTGTGTTCTTAGTTTTCAAACATACAGAAATCTCTGCTATCTTTTTATTGACATATTATTATTCAATAATAATTATTGAACATAATCTGTGTCATTTAACTCCTTTAAAGAACCTGAGGCTTGCCTTATAGACAAACACACAAGCATACAATGCTGCTTCTACTTCTTCAACATGATGGAGGGGAGGGGTTTTCAGTGCCTCTGCCTTTCTGGCACTCACTCCTCTGTGTATTCAAAGGTGTTCATGTCTCACTAGGGAATGTCACAAAATGAATGTTGTGTAGTCTAATCTTCCTCAACCTTACTAATTTCTGGTCTTCTTGATTGTTTATCTATAAGAGGTATACTAAAAATCTCCCACTACAATCTACAATTCAATGTCTATCACTTCAAATACCTGATATTTACACAAGAAGACATTTAAAAAGTTAAATAGAACCACAAAAGACCCTAAATAGTCAAAACCATCTTGAACAGAAGCAACAAAGCTGAATCAATCACAAATACTAGACTTCAAATTTTAACAAAACAAAAACAGACCAATGGAGCAGAATAAAGAAACCAGAAATAACTTGGTCATTATAGACAACTGATTTTTTTTTTTAATTTTTAAATAAAAGCAGCAAGACTAGGTACTGGAAAAGAGACTGTCTCTTCAAAAGTAGTTCTGGGACAGCCAGGTGCTTGCCACCAAGCCTGGCAACCTGAGTTAGATCTCTGGGACCAACACAATGGAAGAAGAGCTGGCTTCCATAAGCTGTCCTCTGACTGCCACACAGTCACTGCAGCACGGCCCACCACCCCTCATACAGATAAGTAATTTTTTTTTCAAACAGTTCTAGGAAAAATGTGCATCCACATGGAAAAAACAAATGAACCTCTGCACCTATCACTCACTATCTATATTGATGAGGAAGATTAGAATGGCTTAAATTTTATTTGTGAATTCTACCTTTGTACTCTTGCCTGCTCAGCTAAATCCCCCTTCTCCTTATCTTGAAAAAACAGACATTTACAAAATAGCTGCTTTAACTTTATCGGTTCCGCTTCTGTAAAAAAAAAAAAAAGCTCTACAGAGAGACCTCCTGAAGCCCCCAGGCACATAGGCAGATTCAAATGGACAAGAATGAAAACTGAGAACTACTTGGAGTGGATGACATTTGACTTCTCCAACTCTGGGTGTGCGTGGTCATCTTTCTACCCACTTGCTTTCTGTAACAATATAAAAATCAACTCAAAAATGGAAAAAGACTTAACCTGAAACATGAACCATTTGAAGAAATTTTATGAGTAGCAATCAATTCGGGCCATCGGTCTTGGCAAAGACTGTTTGGTTAAGACACCAAAAGCACAGGCAGCAAAAGTAAAAATGAACAAATAAGATTATGCCAAACTAAAAGGCTTCAACAGAGCAAATAAAACAGATGTAAGAGAACTATAGCACAAGAGAAAGTTTTGTAAACTGCTCATTCAAAAATAGACTAAACAATACAGGCCAAAAATACAGAAAAAAAAAAAACCATCTGATTATAAAACAGACAAACAAAAATGAACACACAGACCTCAAGGCAATATAAATGTCCAGTAATTATATAAAAACTGTCTTACAACCAAGATGAGATCTCATTCCAGTTAGAATGGTGATCATCACTAAAAAATGTTAGTGAGGACATAGGTAGTTTACAATGATAATCATCAAATAGATCAAAAATAAATGTTGGTGAAGATGTAGAGAAAGAGTAACTTTCACACACTATTGGTGAAAATAAAAACTAGTATGATCATTATGAAAACAACTTCCTAAAAATAACAAATAGAACTATATTATGATGTGGAAGTTCCACTACTATGAATATGGCCTGTAGTACATCAGCACATCAAAGACACATGTCTAGCCCCAGGTTTAATGCAGTCTTATTCACAACACTCTAGATATAGAGTTAGCCAGGAGCCTATCAATCAATGAATAGAAAGGACAATGCAGAACAGTACACAATGGAATGCTATTCAGTCATCAGAGTGAAATCTTATCACTTGCATTACCAAGGAGGAACAACAAGGGGGCTTTATAAGTTAAACAAAGAAAGACAAATACAGCATGTTCTTTTTCACATGTGTGGTCTCAGAAGAGTAAGAAAAGAACAGTAGTTAGTAGAGGCTGAGGAGGATATAGCGAAGATGAGGATACAAAGTATAGGGGCAGGAGTAAAACTGGATAGGATGGATTTTCTAATATTCTGTAATACAGTATAGTAATTATGGCTGATAAAAATACATATATTTATTTAATAGTAGAGAGGTCTCTAAGTGTTCTCTACACAAAATGGCTATTTAGTTGATGAGTACAGCAATTACCTTGATTTGATCACACAAATTGTAGGAAAGTAATGAAATACCATGTTCTACTGCATCAAATTATGTATAACTATACATAAATTATGTATCAATTAAGAAGAAAAATTTTAAACACATTTTAGGAAATATGTAGATTTGTCAAGAATATCAATTTTATTCAGAACACAGAATATTCAAATACAAAAGAATGTATAATCATTAGAAAAGATAAAACATTGTTTTAGGACTATTAAGGCACTGAATGCAAATATCTCCTGAAATAAGAAGTGTCAAGTTTTTAATATAGTTAAGATTCAGATACTGTGATACAATTTCCAGGTTTCTTTCAACTTTCTTAGTCACTGAAAGGCAGTATTTAAAAAAATATTTATGATATAGGAAAATAATGATAACCCAGCTTCAAATGTATGCTTTAACTTTTAAAATGTTTTGTTTTATCAAGCAATACACAAGGCACATTGACACATAACAGGTTACACCATTTGATATAAAACCTCAGAATATTGAGTCACTGTATTAAACATTTTAAAGTTTCTACTATTGATGCTAGCTTTAACTTTGTAATACACTCCAAAGGACATGCCTCCAGTGTTTTCTGTTTAATATACAACAAAAATAAGTTCATTATAGAATAAAAATACAATCAGATATTCATAATATGAAGGAGTTCTGTCCTTTTAATGGCAATAGCCCTTTGCTATTTAGAATAGCATGCAGCAAAGTAACAATTCCACAGCAGGAAAGTAGACCCAAGATCCACAACAAATTTGCAACTTACAGATTCCTAACAACAGTTAAATGTGTGAGAAATATACACTTTGGTTGGCAAATCAGCTTTCTATGTGAAAATATTCTTGTATACATGTGAGTAACTTTAGCGCTTTGCTAGATAACTGAGTTAGCGATAAGGCAAAAAGCAAAAACTGAAAGCATCCAAAAAACTTTTGAATGTGATGACCATCTGTGCTCTGGAACTCTTGCATTACATAAAACTGAAGATGAAAAGAAAAAAATCTTTTGAAAGGAACAATTAAAAAAACACCATAACCAACAAAAATTCATTTCACAAAGTTTTTATAGGAAGAGCAAATAGTCAGCACATAGAGGGTATTTAGCTATGGAACTTTGAAAAAGAAAAAAAACAAAAACAAAACCTAGCAAGCCACATTATCTTGAGGAAGAGTCCTGAGCTCTTACAATGTGTGCTTAGGCTCAGGGTGGGATATAACTCAGTTGGTAAAGGGTGCACAAAGCTCTGGATTAGATCCTTTAGCACCGTATAAACAAGAACCAGACATGGTGGCACGCACTGTAATCCTAGCTCTCACAGGAAAAGGAATGACTACTACAAGCTCAGCATTAGTCTCAGATACACAAAGAGTTTGAAGCCACCCTAGAATAAATGCTTCCCCATCTCAAAAAAGAAAAAAATCAAGCCTTTGATATAACTCAGCATTAAGAGTGCTGCCTACTATAAGGGAAGCTGTAGGCTCAATCCCAAGTATTAGGATACAAGGGAAGAAAGAAAAAAGAATCTATGGGTTTGTCTGACTTTGTAAACAATAGCATGACTCTCAGAAGGAGAGAAGAATGACAACTTTCATTGGGGAGCTATATATGAGAAAATTGGAGGATCTTATTTTGTTACACTAGATTACAATGAAGGACTAATAAAGTAAAAAGAGCTCTTTTTAATTCAAAGCATGGTTAAAAATAGTAATAACTTGTATTTATTATTTATATCTTAAATCCAATCAAAATACATCTATTATACATTCTTTCTTTCAACAAATAATCACACAGAATAAGGCACTGAGTTCACAGAAGCAGGAGTCTTGTTCTGTGAGGAGCACAGGACAGCAATGCTCTCCTATGACGGGGACCAGTGGAGCAGACAATGGAACATTCCCAATAGCACAGAGCATGGCAGGCTTCTTGACAGTAACAACAGTGAAGTGGACAAAGGATATAGAAAGTAGAAGGAATAAAACAAGGGACACGGAGTACAGAATGAAATTATCAAAAAAGGAAAATAAACTTATTTTCAAAAACTGGTAACTAACATTTATCTAAACCTATAAGCTTAGATTATCATCCAATTACTACTCACGCCACCCTCTTAAGCTGTGGCCCTCTCTCCCTTTCTCTGCATCTTTATGTCCATCACTGATTCCACCAGCTCTGAGTTCAAAGCACAGGAGTTCCAGCTGATAGCCTGGTTCCCTTATTAAAATAAAAAAAAATCTCAAAAAAGTCAATGATCAGTGTCTTTTCAAATGAGCCTAAGAATTAAGGTTCCATTAATAAGATATTTAATTCTGTGATTCTTCATCAAAATGCAGTTTCCAAGAAGACATAAAATACCAAATAACTCAAGATATCAGCTGTGTACTAGAACCGTAGCAGGACTGTGAAATAACAGAAACCAATTCACTCACCCTGCCCCACCCAACCTTCACATACATGAGGTGCCTTACTCTGTTCATTCCTTTATCTGGTAAACACTGACGACCTAGGACATGCCAGGTGCTGTTCCACCTGATGAGAGGACGGTGAAGACTGAGGACAAGGCCTCTGTTCTGAAGCTGCTCTAGTGCTGGCAGCAAGAGGCAGACAGGGAAAGGAAACACAGAGAAAGAAGAACAAGCAGGAGGCCAGGGAGCCAAAGGCCAGGGGCAGGGAGGCAGGGACAGGGGAGCAGGACTCTTACTTCTTTCGGTCTTTGTCCTTCTTAATGCTGCTACCTGACGCCATAAATGATTGGCTCTGGAACAGATCACAAGTAGCCTTCTTCTTAGCGAAAGCAATTGATTCTTCCTCCAAAAGTCTCCTCTTTTCTTCAAGTTTCATTCTCTCTTCCTGGTGAATTCTTTTAAGGTGCTCAAATTTGGCCTGAAGCTGTGAAACAAAGCACAATTCCCACAATTGACATAATGTGGCACACACACACACACACACACACACACACACACACACACACACACACACACACTCACACACACACCATACACACACTCAGGAGGCAGAGGCAGGCGGATCTCTGTGAGTTCAAGGCCAGTCTGGTCTACAGAGCAGTTCCAGAACAGGCTCCAAAGCTACATAGAGAAACCCTGTCTCAAGGAAAGAGAGGAGAGAGAGGAGAGAAAGAGAGAGGAGAGAGAGAGAGGAGAGAGAGAGAGAGAGAGAGAGAGAGAGAGAGAGAGAGAGAGAGAGAGAGAGAGAGAGAGAGAGAGAGAGAGAGAGAATAAATATAAGTATAACCTGGCTCTATTATAACATAGAGACCATTAGACAATTTTAAGTTTAAAAATGTGAGAGGGTGGCTCTTCAAAACAAGCATTTCCTATCTGGTAGCTTTTTATTTCTGGGTAAAAGAGCAATTGATCTAAGAGGAGAGAGAACTGTCTCCTGTCAATACCCACTCCAGTACACAATGCAGCACACAAAGGTGGCTCATCTGGTCAAGTGTATGTGTACTGTAAGGAAGGCAACCGTGCTGAGTCCTGTCTAGCCCACATCTCCTTCCTCTTTCCTTGCTCCTCCAGAAAAAAGTAACCATTTGCTATCTACCCCAAATTCTTGAAGGAAGTAAACTTATGGCACAAAGTTAGAACAGAAAGACTTTTTGCTCTCTGTATACTTTCTTGCTCAAAAAGAGAGTTCATGGTCCAAGGTCACTAGAAGCTCTGCCAGCTCTTGTGTGAATGTTAACATTTCAAAACTCCCCAACTCATGTGAAACCAAAGGAACAATGAGGGAAAGAGCCTTCAAGAGTACCCAGTGGCAACAGAGACTCCCAGGTCTTACAACAGACAAAAACTACAGTTTTTATGGATAGGTAACCTTATATCACATTATTCCATGTTTGTAATTTGGTAAATATTTTCATTTTTTCCTTTATTTGTGACATTAAGTGACATATAAAGGAACCAATAAGCAAGAGAGAGAGAAATATAAAAAGGACATTAAGTCAAAGGTTTGTGAAAGATAAAACTTAAATGAATATGTAAAATGATTAAAGGTTATGAAAACTCCTGAGGCAAAAAATCAACATTGATATAAAAGCTCTACTTTAATCAAAGGAGTCCTCTTAGGTAAGTAACATTTATAGACTGACAAAGAAAAAGTTATGTTTAATCAACAGAACTATATTCTCTCCTGTTTGCTAAAAATATGTTTTGTCTAAGTTCTGTTTGTTACACAAAAGTTAAAACTCAAATCTACAATCCACTCTGTAAGAGGGATAAAACATCCTCTGAGTTTTCAAAAACCATAGCCTATGGCCTAAGCCAATAAGGATGAGAAGGCTAAAAGTACAGCCAAAAATTTGACTCTTACCCCCTTAGGGTCAGGCAAGACCTAGGAGGCAAAGGGACCCCTCTTAAAAGAGCCCTACTACTCTTGATTAGAGAGAACAGGAAGAACCCAAAAACTGGAAACTAACCAGTCCCATCCTGCAAAGAGAAGCATTGGAAGAGACATTCCCCTCTAAGCCACAAGATTAGCAAGACTCTGGCCCCCATTCTTATGGACAGAGTTCATTCAACAGGTAGAGGAAGCATTACAAAAGCCAGGAGGTTCCTCTTAAGTTCCCACCACCCCCCAGTCTTGAGTGACTTTAGCACTAAAAAAGGTTAAATTTTGGCTACCTACCCAGTCATAAACACACAACAGAAAATATAAACAGAAACAATAAAACAATCCCAATCAGGATTCCTGGATATGTACAGTTCTGCTGCAACTGCCCCTGCTCAATTCCTTAATTGGGAGCACAAGACTCTGGAGCCCCTGTGGAGGTGCCCTCTGAACTTAAATATCAGCCAATGTCAAACAGGCACTGAATAAGAAATACCCCCACATGGGAATATTTAAACATTGGTCCCCAGCTGGCAATGCACTGTGGGAGGTTATAGAACACTTAGGAGGTACAGCATTGCTAGAGGAAGTATGTCACTGGACGAGGTTTTACAGCATTGCTAGAGGAAGTATGTCACTGGACGAGGGTTTGACAGTTTATGGCCTCACTTCCAGTTCATTCTGTTTCATGCTTGCATTGAAGAGGATGTGATCTCTTAGCTTCCTGCTTCGGCCACCGGCTACCATGCCTCCCATGCCATTATGAAGGCCCACCCCGAAAGCCCAAATAAATCCCTTCTACAACTACCTTGGTCATATTATTTTATCACTATCACAAAAAAGCAACTAAAACAACCTATGAATTATCAAAGTAGATTGTGAACACATGGGCCCTATTGTGAAACAAAACCAGAAAGAACCATAACCTAAATACACACCAGAACAACAAAGAGTTCAACATTCTCACCTGAATTCCATAAAAAGAACAACACTGAGATGGTGGTGACCCTACCAACTTGTCATCTGACACAGTAGGTATGTCAAGGAACTGAAAAAAAAATCCTTAGCATCTGACAGTCGTCACTGCTTGATGCAGTACAAATGATTTTTAGTCATTCATCCATCTGCATTATGTCTTTGGTAAATACCTAGAACAGGCCAGGTGCTTCTCCTTAAGAGTCATATGACATGTAGGTAGAACCTTGAGCAGTTTCTGTGCTCTCTAATGCCTTATCTAACCTCCTGCAGTAACCACCTCCTCACCCCCACCCCCCCTCCCAGGAATGCCTCTTTGAACCTGTGGTATCTTTTTATAGCCCTTCCCTAACCTACTTATACTCTCTCTCTCTCTCTCTCTCTCTCTCTCTCTCTCTCTCTCTCTCTCTCTCTCTCACATTATTGTATGCAGTGTAATGTGTGATCTGAGAGTTAATACTAGTAATAGAGATCGTAATAAAAGGACTTATGATTGCCAACATCCAGCTATCAAGGGAAACTGGAATTACTTAGCATTGTAGTCATTGAAACTTATTTTTATATACAAACTTGTTATTCAATACATGTTGACACTATGGAAACACCTAATTGTGTTTGTGTTTCTGACAGTTCATTCACAACTAGCTGGAGATATGCCCAATAGTAAAGTGTCTGCTGTGAACACATGAAGCCCTGAGTCAATGCTCAGAACCCCTGCTAAAGACTGGATGTGGTAATATGCACTAAGTCATCCCAGCAGTGGGGAGTGGAGACAGGCAGATCTCTGGAGTTCTAATCCTACCTCAAAATAAGCAAACAAACAAACAAAAACCAAGATGAACAGCACCCAAAGTTGATCTCTGATCTGCACATATGTATGGATACACACTTACACAAGGACATTGATGCACGTAAGAAAACAGTGAAACTAACTCAAAACTGAAATCATTGCTTAAAGAATGAGAAGAAAAATAAAAACATTACAGGGAATTTTAGTATTTTCTTATGACAGGGTGATTCATAAGCTTCTCTAGTCCAGTCATAAGGTCTGAATGTCAGTCAATGTACCGAAAGCCATTTCACAGCCTTCACAGTTGCCTATTTACAGCAAATAACAACCCGACTACTGGAAACAACATCTTGGGGAGCCTCTTGCAAATGATAACCCCTGCTGGGCTGGATTGATGGTTTACATCCCTGAACAGGGGCTCTGAGTAGGGCACCAGAGTCTCTCCTAAGTATCCAGCTGCTCCTATCTATCGCCTGACAACTCTGCCCACAGCTTGGGGGAGGGCCTAGGAGGCAAGAGAAGAAGAGAGCCAGGAGCTCTAACTATGCTGCTACCAGGGAAGCCTTCATCCCTGCTGGGTAAGACTTTCCAGGCATGGCCAGTTGGGGGAGATGTGCCCCACCTCTCTAAGTCACTCCTCATCTAGACTCTGTAAGGAAGCCCAATAAATCCATTGGTTCCCCAGGGTGAACTTTGGCAAAACTGTGCCTAAACTTGTTGTTGGGACCTTGGGGGGGTGAGGGAGGGTACACATTGATTTGTCTCCCCTAGGAAAGGAATTTTAACAACAAAAGACTTTAAAAGCCAGAACTGAAATGCTTCTGGTAATAATATTAGAATACTTCTTAGTAATCTAATAGTTACAAGTCTTTGCTAAGTTGTTCCTAATGGAAGAATGCTTGCTCCAAAGAATAAAACCTTAATTGGATTTCAGGTTGTAATTTCTTTAAAGCCTGTATTTAAAGACTATAGTTTTCAAAGGATGATTACAATCTTAAGATTAACCCTCCAATTTTATAGTACAGACCACCTAAAACAATAAGTACAAATCACATTGAACCACATTCACCTCTCTTTCAGCTTCTTTCAAAATGGCTTCTTTCTCCTTTACTCGCTGCACAAACATCTGCTTCATCTCTTCTTCCTTCCTCTGACGTTCACCATAGAACTCATGTCTCTTGGCTTCATAAGTCTCTTGAAGACTAAACAAGTTATTTGCGTTATTGATGACATAACAGGTTTGCAAAACTTTATATGCTTTGAATTAGGCCTGATTTTATCATATACCATCATTTCTGAGGACCCCCAAACACCTACAGCATCAGATGAAAGCTTCAGCTAGTAAAGCATACTGACATTGATTTAAAAGAAGTGTCCTTCACAAGTACTCTCCTTTATCCCAAACATGCCCCCTTTTGAATCTTTATTAACTGACATCTACCTACACGCTTTAGTAATGAAGTCACATGACTTACCCACTTTGTTTATCTCTGAGCAGCCAGGCAGGTTCACATCTGTGAACCTGACATCACCAAAATTCAGTCCTTTTTCCATTTCTGCAGACAGCATACTATAATGATCCTTAATATGTCCTGCCTTTACCATTGCAATTTTCTTAATGACCTCAGAGCTTCTGGTCACTCCCTAGCTTTGTTACAACTCCTTAGCTTTTCTCCCTGAGTTATAGTTACACCATCTGTAGAATAAGATCACACCTCTTTTTAATTGTCCTTAAAACACACCTACATGTTGAGTTTTCACCAGTTTTTGATGTTACTGCCCTCTTCCCAAGCCCATTCTGCTCTGCTATTTCCTCTATCTCTGAAGGCCAGGTACAAATGCAACTTCCTCTGTGAAGGCTTTCCCTCTTCAATGTACTGGTCCTTCCAAAATACCTACAGGGAACTTATATTCTGTCTCTCCCTCCTTTTTAATAGATCACAAATACTGGCCTCTGGCAGTGAATCAGTATTTATCCCTAGTATAGAAATGGACTTTGGGAGTCCATTCCACACAGAGGGATACTCTTGGCCTAGACACATGGAGGAGGACCTGGACCCTGCTCCAAATGATATGACAGACTTTGAAGATTCCCCCATAAGACCTCACCCTCCCCTCCCTAGGGAGCAGATGGGATGGGGGTTGGGAAGGGGACAGAGGAGGAGGGGAGGGTACAGGAACTGGGATTGACATGTAAAACAATATTACCATATAAAAATAATAATGTCTTGACTTCTTATTTAATGGCATTTAAAAATAATGCTTTATTACTTGATATATATATATATATCAGGAAGAAAATACAATAGATGCAACTAGTGAGGAGAAAAGGCCTAACCCTTAATGAGTATACGCAACCAGCAAGAGACGACTCAAACAGCAGACTCTTCATTTCCACAGCAAACCTGAAGAACAAGCACTGCCATTCTAATTTCCAGGTGACGGAACAACAGCTTAGCAAGCCTAACTAACACAGCTACACAGCTAGATCTGTCAGCCTCAGCTGAGACTGGCCAAAGGGCAGAGATGTGCTACTTCTGCATGCTTCCCACCACACCATACTACTTCTGACTTCCCAGGATATGTATCATGGAGCCAATTCTAATTTTAGATATCTGTAACATCATGATACAGAAACTCCTAGTAGACCTGAAGGACATGGTGTGTATAGTCAGTACTGTGAGATCAACAAACCACTGTTAAATAAACATGAACAGTTCCTGCTACACTATCTCCAGGATCAAATTCATTTGTTCTCATCATTATTTTACATTATTATAGCTCTGACTAACTGGAAGCAAATAGGGAAAATGCCAATTCTTAGTTAGTTCTTACATCATCAAGTCTACAAGTTTTCACCGAGATATTCACATTACTTACACAGTTCAAATAAACACGATGAATTTCTAAGTCTATTAGATGCACAGTTACTCATTTTTTCAGAGTTCCAAAGATAAAATTTCAGTATAACTAAAACAGACAGTTAAGGAACTCTACAATACTATATAAATCTTCCTTTCAAAACTATGGGCCCTAGCTAGATTGGTCACATATCTGTATTCCATGTGCCTAGGAATAAGGAAGATAATATGCATTTAAGACTAGCCTTGCTATACAGCAAGTTCCAGGTCAGTCTTTACTGCATGGTGAGACCTTATCTCAACAAACTGTACAGTATTTGCCTGAGTTTGAGTCATCACAAAACAAGAACTACAAGTCCTAAAATACTTCAGTGACAGTGATTTTGTATGAAGAGTTTACAGAAATTAATTGTGAAAATAGACTAGATACAATCATTTAAAATTACTAAACTGGGGTATTTAAATTTTCATGAAAGTATATTTCATATAACTTAAATAATATAAAAACATTAAGGTACGGTGTGGTGGGTACACCTTAAATCCCAGTACTTAGTGGGCAGAAATAGGCAGATCTTTGTGAGTACAAGGCTAGCATGCTCTATACAATGAGTTCCAGGCCAGCTAGACTACATAGTGACCTCAAGTCTCAAAAAAAAAAAAAAGTGTTTATGTGTATATATACAGATACATACCAGCTTTATATACTCTATGCTTAGATCTCATGACAAGAATAGTAGATTAGGATATCAGCTGTGACTTAGTATAGCTATTAGGAAAATGAGGAAAATGAAGATCTGGCAGTGAAGAAATAAAGGGCACTCTAACAGGTCCATGTAACATTTCTTTTAATTGGTAAGTTGATATAACACAGATTTTACATGCCAACAAAATGGGAAAGAGTCCTCAAAAAACAGAAAGTAACTTGATGAAACTATGAACAATGAAGGCTTTCTATGTATTAGGCTACAATGAACAATCTTACCAACCTCATAAAACTACTAAGTAACATAATCAGTACTTTGCTTCAGCCTGGCCTAAGAGATACATTATCTAGTTTGGAGAAGTCCCTCCCTCATTAAGTAGAGCAGCCTGGAAGGGCAGAAGCTGTCCATACACCAGGGTCTGCTTCCCTTCTCTTGTCCTCTCAGGACCTCTAGGGCTGCCCCTCCACCTTCTGGCTTTGTGCTGGTTTTTTCCCTTCTCCTAATTTTCCATAACTAGGACATCCCCCTTCATTTCATACTCTGTCTACTTTTCTTTTAGTGTACCTATCACAATTCAAATGTGTACAACTGAGAATTTTGGCACCCCTTGTCTACAAGCTTGTTAACTCCAAGACAGTTGGAATTATACAAAACACCAGCACTTAGCCCAGAGCCTTACAAATAGCAAATAGTAGACACTTGGACAGAAAGTGTTGCCCAGTGAGTTGTGTCCACATTTAGCATATATAGGAAGTTTTGGCTTATTCAAACCACTAACTGTTTTACCAAGTATTACTCAGTATTTACTACCAAATTATCTCAGTTTTACCTTCCTCTTATATTCCAGACTCATCATGAATGCTTATTGAGCTATTTAAATTTAATATTTTCAAAATTTCCTGGCCATGACCCCACCACTAAACTTTCTCCCTTTCCCATTTTGCTTATGCCAGTGACCACCATTTGCCCTGTTTCTTAGGTGGTTGAAGTAATTTTTAATTAATTTTTGCTTACCAATCTCTCAATAACTCTCAAACCAATCTCGCAATAACTTCTTAAAATTGTATATGCTAATAAATTTGCCATCATTCTTGTCTAGCTTCTATCTTGTTGTGTCTGGCCTCTTGGCTTAGTCTCTCCATGTCTACTTCTGGCTGCCCCAGCCCATCCTCTCTTGTTCACACAACACCAAATACCTTCTTCACACTCCTGCCCCCCAAGGACTACAAGGGCAATGGCACAGCTGTCTGACCCATGTGCATACATACCCAGTAGCTAGCATGCTGAGCAGATGGATGGCAGATAAACAATAATTACTGGCTGAAGGAACATTTTAAACTGTAGATTCCTAGGCTCCATCCCTGGAAATTCTGACCCTGCATTTCTTAGTCATCTACAGGTCACTGATGATGAATCCACCATGCAACCCGGATCTCTCTTCTTGGAGATACTTCATAGCTGTCCTGTTTGCTCTCACTTGGGATCTCTGCCTCCTCAGTACACACAGACCTCTGAATTGTCCCTGAGACTTGGAAGAAATGAGAAGCAAAACCTCCTCTGGAAAACACTAGGGAAGCCAACTTGAAATGGTTAATCTTCAGTAAAGATATAGTATGACCAAAAAATCATCAACTTATCAGAACTATTGGCATACAGCATTAATTTTGTGGAAAGGGTTAAACACATAGAATTCTTAATTTTTTTATGTTATGGAAACTAAAACACTAATGAAATTTAAAATTTACCTTCATCTATGATTAAGTCTTCCACAAGATCAACTGGTCTAAACAATGATTGGATATTCTCTTGCTCCTTCTTACTGTGTTTACTCTGTGACAGGTGTTAACAGCTAAGGTAATTAATGAATGCCAAAAATAGAGTGGAAAAGGAATCCTCACTCTCACAGAAATTCAAAACAGTGTTTATCCTAAGGACAACTGCATATTTACCCATGCAGAACTGTTCTAGAGTGCTTTATCCAATCAGATTTGATTAAGTACATAAAGAATTAGGATTCTATATATGTGTCTGTTCATTTTTAAAATTCAGGGTTATCATAAAACTCCACATAAAGTTACCAAAGAAATTAAAAAATACAAAAGAAAAGTTACCAAAGAAACATGAAATGGTCTAGTCATTGAACAGGTCTTTAGGTCTAAAATTCTTTTAACTAAGAAAATTTTGAACTCAGTGTTACGAACAGTTTTCCCACCAGCCTGGTCCCAGAACCACGTCAGCCCCAAATATAACACACAGAGATGCTGTATTAGATATAAAGCTGTTGGCCTGTTACTAGCATTTCTTATTGGCTAGCTCTGTCTTAAATATTAGCCCATTCCTATTAATCTAAGTGTTTCCACATGGTCTTATCTTACAGAGAGAGGGTCCGGACTTCTCTCAAGTCCCTGCATCTTGACTCTCCTCTACTACATCTCCTAGAATCCTCCTTGTCTCCTAGACCCAGCAATTTTGCTCTATTTGCCAACAGTGCTTTATTCATTAACCAATAAGAGAAACATATTTACAGAATGACATCTCTCATCAACTCAGACCCCAGGAAAAGATGTTACATTTTTGACTAAGCTTCTGTTACTCCAAAAGTTCCTTCAAAAAAAGAGCAAATAATGAAGACTTGAGTAATTTAATATGACTTGTACAATAATAATTATACTTTCCTGTTTCTAGGCACCAAAAAAAAAAAAAACAAAAAAAAAAACAAGTATCTTTTAGACATTCATACACTAAAGTCTCAAGTTCCAATTACTTAATTTTTTTTTTTTCCCTTTTTCAGGGCCTCACACATGCTAGCACTCTTAACATTGATTACAAGTTCCCACCCCACCTTTTTGTACTTTTTAGTTTGAGACAAGATGTTACTATATTGCCCAAGTTGGCACTGAACTCATTCTACAGTTCAGACAGACCTTGAACTTGTAAGCTTCATGACGCAGCTTCCCAAGTTGTATAATAGGACTGTTTAGGGGTTTTGTTTGTTTGTTGGTTGGTTGATTGGTTTGTTTGTTTGTTTGTTTGTTTTTTCTTCACTCCATTAGAGTCAGGCATAATCTTCAGAAGCAAGGAGAATAAGTTATTGGAGAAATCAAATGAGTTAATTTCATAGATTTCCAAAACACATTCCCGTCACTCTGGATACTTAAAAGAGGTTGGTCCTTTCTAACAGCCTGTCCTGCCTTCCTCTCAGAAGCCTCCTTACCTGAGGGGCTTGTTCTCTGGGCTCACATCTGCAAAGCCCATTTCCTCCAATTTGCAGCGCCTGTAGAGCTCGTAGTGCCTCAAATGGGTCTGCTCCCGCAGGTCCTCCATGTTTGTACAAATAAGCATTTCCCGCAGTTTTACAAAGTCACAATGATTTTCATTTTCCACTAGCCAGAGAAAAATAAAAAAAGTAAAAAGTAGATGAACTTACTTGCTTACTATAATACCAGGTAAGTGGATTTACTTTTTTAAGCTGGCTTTCTAGTTCCTTTTGAAAATGGTGTGACAATACTTTGATCAGAAAACATATAAATATTTTCAAGATGGTATACTGCCACACCAGCCCCAGTGGAGACAGTATAGCAATGGCTGAGAGAAATCTCAATGGCTACCTGTCCAGAGGTTTGCACCACACGTGGTTACACCTCCTGGGGAAAAGTGGTCCAGGTCCCTGCAGGTGCTTGCTTGGCTGGCTGTTTGGAACGGGTGCTAGATGTATTTTTTGCTATGTTAACAATAATGCTTTTTAATCATGGGTATTTTAGCCTGTAGCTCCACTGTTAATTCAGAGAAGCCTAGAAAACACTCAGATATAGTTTCAGGAACTGAAAGAGATACAGACCAACATTCAGCGGATGGATGTCGACCTCTGTGCCCCCAATCATAAAACCCACAGTGCCAGATGTCAGCCCAAGGCCTAATAAACAATTAGGGCTAAAGCTGTAAGGAAGCAGCCCACAATGTGACCTTGCCTGTAATCAGTCTACCCGCAGCAAGGCTACTGTGGGAGTTACTACAAAACTCTAACTTGGTATCTTAGGGCCCTTGAATCATTGCTATTAAAAGTTTAGTGTTCAAAGACAATGATTCTTCTCTTTACTCAGTAAATCAAATCCCTGATACTGACCACAAGCAGGCCAAAATAGACAGAGGCTCTCAGTTATGCACTTGCTTAGATGTATTTACTATCTCATACTTCAAAAGGAATTGCTGACATTTTTATAGAATCTTTAAACTGTGGCCAAAGATCCGTTCTTTCTGCATAAAAACCCAATACTTTGAAGTAAACTTTGCAGCAGTTCACTAACCTCCTCAAGTGTGTTTGTGTCTGTCTGTCAAGCCGAAGCCACTCCTGACCTGGTCACTAGAGTCTTGGTCTCCACACAAACCTGCTACCCACTGAGCAGTCTGCGGCAGTATACTGTGCCCTGTCCAACATAGTAATTCACTTGCATATCATGTTTCACCACTACTTTCAATTTAAATTCTAATCGAGGACTAGAGATGGAGCTGCACAGAGCACAGAGCATGCACTAGCATGTTCCAGCATACTGGCTGGATCTAAGTATATGACTTGCATCTCACTGTGTGAAGGTAACCAGCAGAGGAGACAAAGTATGACCCAAGGAGACTAGGAAAGCTCTGTCCACAGAATGAGAAAAGCAGTGTACAGACAATTCCTCTGATTATCAATTATAATCCAAATAAGCATCACCTCAATTTGTCAAATTCAATTTTGAGCTTTCCAGGCAACACATGCATTTTCTGTCATCATTTATCTTACTTACCTTGTACAATACCCCAAGGATACTGGCGAGCTTTGACCATTTTATTTCCAACTTGTATCTCATCCATACTTCCTACAACAGCAAATGGCAAATGTCCCTGGAAAGGAACCAAACATCAATCTTACCATCTTATACCATAATATCAGTGACTAAAATATCAGTGATGAAAATAGTAGAGAATAATAAAAAGCGATTCTACTCATCTTGGGATATGTACTAATTATCCTACAAGTTATTTTTGGACACTACAAAGAAAATTATTTAATGTGCATTTCCACATACAAGGCACAGTGTTATCTGGAATTTAAAAAAGAAGAAAAGGAGAAGCAGGAGTATTTTGATACATGTGACACTGTCATCAACATTTTCCCCTGAAAAACAAAGATGTTTTAGAAACTATACATGTTATATGGTATACAAAATAATACCATATTTACATTTAGTATATCACATATACTATTAATATAAAATGATGCTAGTGTAGTAAATGCTATAGAAAGCAAGAGAAGCAAGAGATTACTGAGGAGAGGAAGGTGCAATCCAAGCTGGCCTGGAACACAGGGGTTAGATCCAAGTGTAGGAAGGTGTAGCATAGGAACTTCAAGTAACATGCAGCAGCTCAGCTGGGGGCTAGGAATGCATGAATCTGTCTAATGCTGAGGCCTGAAATATGGGGGGTGGGGTAGGTGGGATTCACGTAAAAAGAAATAATGTTTAATATAGCAACTGAATGAAGGTTTCTTAACTGTCTGATTCATTACTAATGAGCATGTAAATAAAATTAGACATAAAGGCAGTTAAAACCAAGGAATCAATTCACCTCATTTACATAATCAGGATTTTAGAAATTTAGTTTGGGGTTTCTTCTTATCATGACTGTAATGGCTAATCTTCACTGTCAATGCGACAAGATTTAGAACCACCTGTGTGTGTCTCAGAAAGGTTTAATGGAGCAGGGAGACCCATCCTGAACATGGACAGTACCACCCATGGGCTGGGGATCCATATAAAATAGAAAGAAGACCAGACTGACCAGCTGCCACCCACCTCTGCTGCCAGGATTCCTGTAACATGATGGATTATGACCTCAAACTACAAGCCAAAATAAACTTAAATTGCTTTGTTATGAAAAGTATCCAATATAGTAGTATATGATAAGTCAGAAAGGGGAAAGGAAAGAAAAAGAATGGACAGTTATTGGTAGGCATTCAGCTAGGAGTGCAACATTTGATCTCAAGTCAGTCCTTATGTAGACTAAAAACCAAATTTTACAGACATATTAACAATCTCTAGATGTTCCTGTCACAAAAAAAGCATGAGCCTCAAACTCACAACCCTTCAAAACACAGCAAAGCAATTAAGAAATGTGAAACTTCATGAAAAATACAGAATTCAGTCATCTTAGTTACATTAAATTAAGCATTTCATTTGTACAGATGATACTGTAAGGGAGAATGAGGGTCAATACCAGCTTCAAGAGTTCTTCCTCAAAACTCAAAATTCTAATTCATTCCAAGGGAGGCTGCACAGTCCTTTCATGTTTTTAAAACAGGTCAGAAAGAAACTGTTCTGAGGTAATTAAATATGGTCCAACTAAAGGTAAACCCAAGTCTTACAATGAATTACTTTATTCAGGGGAAAGCATACATTAAACATTCAATATCTGGTTTTTGACAACAAACAGTTATTCTACTGGACTTTTTGACATTTCACATTATTTGCAGTCTTTTTGGGAAACAAAAGTGAAAATATATCCCATGGTTCTCTCATTATTTATGGGTGGTACATTCCAAGCACCCAGTAGATGCCTGAGAGTATGACCTGTGCACAGCCCCATAGATAGGATGCTTTTCTCTCAGCATGCCTATGGACATTCATAAATTAGGTACCATAGAGAAGAATAAACTTATGACCAAATGGGACAATAAACAACAATACATGACTGTGTCTGTTTAAAAATACTATTGTACTAGAATCACCATTGTTTTTATGATGTCAGTTAGTATAATGCCTGTCATAAGATTTCATCATGCTGTTCGGATTGGCACACAACTAAAACTAGTAATTTATTTCCACAATTTTCCACTTTCATAATAATAACTAAAACGTCAGGAAGCGAAGTGGGGATACTATGGCAACAATGTTACTCAGTATGCAGCTTTATTTTTACAAACAGAAGAGACTTATACTCAGTAGGGAGCTCACATTCATTGCACCATTGATCTTGGCAGTAGTGTCGTCATCTGTTGGAAACTTATAGATCTGAACACCATTGATGGCCAATTCACTCATGAGTTTCATCTTAAACTTCTGTAATTCACTTTTAGAAATTGTATCTGCCTTGGCAATTAATGGTATAATGTTCACCTATTAAGAAAGAAAATCCACAATCTCATCATAGAAAATTTGTTTTTAACCCTGCAGTCATAGTTTTTCCACACAAAACCAGTCTCTGACATTACCTCTCTCTGACCAGGAGTTTAGTAAATTATGATCCAGGTTGCTACCTGCTTTCTATAAACCAAGTAAACTGAAGCGCCACCACATTTATTCATTTATTCTGCTACAACAACTGAAGGACTCGCCATGAGGAGCACAGGAGGCTGACACATCTTACTATCTGCTCTTAAAGAAAAGTGTGTAGATCTCCCTAACCAAAACAATTACTAGTTGTCATTCTCATGTATGCACATATGTAATATTCTTAGATACCCATTCCTATAGATGCTAGGTTATGATCATTTCTAAAGGGGCGCTTGTAAAATTAAATGTACGTTTGTATCTACATTTAGAATCTCATTATCCTCTCTCCCCCTCAAGTATTTTTCAACTCCACACAAGTTAAGTGGAACATAATAAAACTATAAGCAAAACTCACCTGCTTAATTCACTAACAACTTTTATTTCTTTATAATCTGAGCATTAAGTACTCAAATAATAGATGCCCCAAGAACAGGTGACATTTCTCCTTTTTGCCTCTTCTTTCATCCTTTATTCACCTCTGTCAGGGTCTAGTCACCAGAGGTGGCTACCCACTTACAGTACTGGAGGAAACTGCCAGTACCAGCTAAGTGTTCTGATGCAAAGGAATGGCTTCCTCAGCATTGCTTCAGTCCTATTACTGCTAGGGAGGAAGAAAGGTGGGTCATGAAGACTACTTTATAAACAGTCTTGCATGAGATTAATGTCCACACAAAAGGTTGATGTCTCAGTTTTACCATCATGTTTTTCTACTTTGAACTAGATACATGTGAAAAAGAAGGCAAGATCAGAATGTAATTTTCTGAATAGTGAAAGTGAAAATAAAGCTGCAATCCCTATTCAGTTTTTAAATGTTTTTCCCTTTTCTAATTCTGCACTGACTCAGTATTTGCCTCTCTATTTACTAGCCTTTCATCTACTTCCAAGGAGACAATGTTTTGCCAACTATCCATGAAGTGAATGGCAGAAAACTCTGCAACAATATGAGGAAACAGGATTAATGATGAATCTGTCAAAGTACATAAAAGTTTTAGTGCCAAGTCCTTGGTTTCAAGAATCTACACTTAGATATTCAATAACTTATGCCAAAGTTTACAAATTGTAATTGCTTTCCATAACTGTATAAATGTTGAATAAGTGTGCACACAGGAAAGGAACTAATGGATGCTGCCAAAGATGGTTATTTGTCACCATCTGGATAAGACAACAGTAACTTTCCATGTCCCGCAGCCATGTGTTTGCCTTTTGGGTTGAAGAGAGGGGGCTGGGGAACCTTAAGAAGCAGCAGTCACCTTCATCTCTCCCTAGTATTCTTATGTAAATTAAGAATTTCCAAAGATTGCCAAAGGCCTAGTGGCTAACAGCTGCCCCTTCTAGAACAACAATGGCTAAACATACATACATCCACAACACCATATATTCATGAACAAAATTAAATAATTAGGGCTTGTCTTAAGTTTTCTTTTTAATCTTGCAAGGAAGATTACAAAATTCATTATCTCATTTGCTACAAAAAGCTATAGGCAAAAAGCTAAAGGCAGGATTATGATGAAGGAGACCAAATTTAGAATTGCCCTATTACTGGGAAAAAAAAAACAAAGAAGACAGACCCAATCTTCACATGTGACTAATGCTGACAAGCTTTTATTGCCATCAGAAATTATTTCATTTCAAATTATTTGGTAGTGTGTAATATATGTAACTCTTGGGAGGTAAAGGGTTGTACTGCTGAAAAGTCCTCAAGGTTGTCTTCTGAAAAATCCACTAACAAAGCTTATTAACCCAAGCTGCTCCTGGCAGAGCTAAGGTAGCTGCATGACCAGTATGAGAACATTCTAAATATGATTCTTTGACTATTAATAAAAAATAAATAGAATGAATAATATAGGTGTTTCCTATGTACAAAGATAACTATTTTGCAATACATGTCACATATCTTAATGTGAGCTCACTGTCCCCACGTCAGTGAAAACACAAAAGCCTGTTTTGTTCGTTCAGTGCTGCAACAAGCTGGTAAGTGACTAGGCTGCAGGTGAGCAAGACAATGATCCAATTCTTATCTATTATTTATTTGATTTTATAAATGTATTAAAGTGCTAAGAATTGGACCTAGCCAAGTACCTATCAGTGAAATGTGACATTATTATTTTTACCTTTCTTAGATAAAATACTAATATTAGGGTTTTTCTGAGAAAGATCTCACTCTATTGCTCAGGCTGGCTTCAAACTCTTGGTCTAAAGCAATTTCCCTGCATCAGCCTTCCCAAGAAGCTGGGATTGCAGATATACCATACACCCCAGCTTCTACTGCCCAGCAGGTCATGGCTACAACCTTCTTATACAAAATACAAAAAAAAAAAAAAAATAAGTGTTTAATTTAGAAGGAAGTTTAAATTTTAAATAAAAAAAATAATGTACTACCTGAAGATTAGGTAGTATGTGATTATGGACTATAATAAAACAATTCTCTGTCTGTGACATACAATTATGTTCTGGTTACTTAGAAGAAAGGTAAAACATGTTTATATGCCTGTATATTGTGCATACTGAATGTATAATTTAACAGGGACTACATTCATTAATTACCTCATTTAGTTCTCACGAGGTAATGATAATAGCTATCTTTTACTGGAAATGTCTTCTTACCAAATCCTTTATTTATATGGGTTAATTTTCACATCTACACTTCAAGGCAGGGCTTCACTTGCTCTGTATATTAGGGAGGTACAGAGCACTAAAGGCATTTACCTTTAGGTGAAACAGCTAATAAGAGATACAACCAACATTAAAGTCACTGCCACTGATAACAAACTCTATGATCTTTAAAATAATGTACCATACTCTTGTATAACACAAAATTTTACTTTTGATTTTACTCCTTTAAAAAGCACAGATATGTATATGAACAGATTTCCTTGGGATTAGGGCAGAAATTAGTCTTTCTTTTAAAATTCTTAAATAAATATAAAAATCTTTCATGACTTAATTTATGGAGCTGTTTTTATAACCTTCTAAATTTACAAATAGCTACTTGCTTCAGAAATTCAGGAACAAATTTTCTTGGTATGTTCAAATGAAAACATATCTCACTGAAATGAAATATTATGCTTTATAATCTTTGCCAAAGAAGTTATTCCTTTTACTTATGTCTGAAATAAGATTGTGTCAAATAATTCTACATGAAAATTTATAGAACAATTATAACAAATGTAATCACTAAAAAGAGAACTTGTTTAGTATTTGTATCTTATTTTCCAGATTGAATATACCCAAGGGGGAGGAACTTTTAAAAGCATACAGAATAAAAGCTATAAAGTATGTGCATATCATCATAAAAATACTTTAATATTTCAAGTATACTAAAATTTGAGAAATTGGTTGCTTCCCTAATCCACCTTGCTGTCCAGGCTCTTCATGGTTAAGAGGTCAAGTGTCCTTAGAGAATGGCCTGTTGGAGCAATGAAGTAGAGGCACACATGGATACGAGAATCATGGTAGTTAAAAAGAGCACGCTTGATCTTCAACTCTTCTTGGAGATATGCCTCAAATTGATCATCTATGTAATCAACTATTGGTTGGTAGCTGAAAAAAAAAAGTATTTAAATATTTAATACAATATATCCATGCTCTCTTAGTAAGGAACTTGTACAATTATCAAGTCTGAGGTCTGTATCTTCCAGTAATATCAGTTAATACTGACACCAACCAAACAGGTAACAACAGTACTAACACACAGTATGCACAATATACACATATGAAAATAATTCTGCCAATACATTAGGGTAATCTAGCTCAGTAGTTATCAACCTTCCTGATGTTGAGACCCTTTAATACAGTTCCCTCATGTTGTGATTACCTCAATTATAAATTTACTTCATTGCTACTTCATAAGTGTAATTTTGTTACTATTATGAATTATAATGTAGATATCTGATATGACTCCAAAGGAGTCACGACCCATAGGTTGAATATCACTGATCTAATTAGAAAGAGCATTAAGTTCACAAAGATTCATTTCTACTCCATTCACATACTAGGTTCAGTTCTTTTAAGACTTTTACAACTGCCCCAAGCAGTTACCAGTTTAATATACAATTAAAGTGATATGTAGCATGTTAATTGGTTGAGAAAAGGAAAAGATATCAACTAAAATATATGGGTCAAAGTGACTGACTTCCTGTATTCAGTACATTTATAAGGCATAAAAAGCTTAACCTACAAAAGAGGAAAGGCCAGTATCATCTAAAATTATGTAACTGGTAATGCTGGCATGGTATTATTTTCTGTTAATTAGAAACAGACCAATTACAGCTTGTGCTCATTTCTTGCCCAGATAAGACTTGTAGCTGTCTCAGTCCATTATTTATCCTTTGAAATACAAATCAAATCAGTGTACTTGAAAAATAGTGTACTTAATCTCAGCTCATGAGTCTGTCAACTTTCCACTTCATTTTGATATGTTAAATCATTGCTTATACAATTTATTTGTATGTGTTCATGTGTGCCTAGTGAAAGGAAAAAGATCAAAGATGAAGTTTGTTATGTAGAATTAGATTACCATCAACAGAAAATTGCTTTTATAATTTGGAGTTTTTAATATAGCTCTTCCCACTAATTTTTAAACTTAAAATAGGCCATATATTGTTTTTCCTTGATAATGAATTTTACTTTGCTTGGAGGTGAAGTAAGAACATCACAGTCTAAGGAGATATGAAAAGAATGGTTAGGCATAGTTATGTTTCCCAGAATTTACTTTTAACTCTGATGCAGTCTCTAAACTTTTCTTATTAATTCATAGTTTTTGATTACTCCTGTTATTAGTCAAATTGATACAGTTTGGGGGAAGAGGGAACTTCAACTAAAGAATTGCCTTCCCCAGATTGGCCTGTGAGCATGTCTGTAAGAATATTTTATTGATTAATAATTGATAAGGGAGGGTTCTGTGCACTGTGGACAGTGCCAGTCCTAATTAGGTGGGCCTGGAGTATAGAGGAAAGGTGACTGAGCAAACCACAGGAAGCAAGCTAATAAACAGCATTCCTTCATGGTCTCACTTTCAGTCCCTGCCTTGAGTTCTCAGGATGATGGACTATGACGTGGATGTATAAGATGAAAGACATTCTTTATTCCTCAAGTTGCTGTTGGCCATGGTGTAATTCATAGCAATAGAAAGCAAACTATGACAATTTTGCTATTGTTATGAATTGTAATATAAATATCTGATATGCAAGATATCTGATATGTAACTCCCAAAAGGGGTCACAACCCACAGTTTCAGAATTGCTGGTCTCAGGTGAACCTGCATCAAAGTTTTTAATAATGAAATCCTAACTTATGTTTTATCACATCATTTCTTGTCCATTTTTCTTCAGTAGTGTTGTAGAGGTTAATTGTAGACTTTGTATTGATGACTATTATAGAAAGGGGGGAATATATTAGACATTACAATTCATAACAATAGCAAAATTACCTCTAAAATATCAACTAAATAATTTTGTGTTTGGGGGCCACCAACCACATTAAA
Organism: Cricetiscus sungorus; assembly: GCA_030556225.1. Taxonomy (NCBI): domain Eukaryota; kingdom Metazoa; phylum Chordata; class Mammalia; order Rodentia; family Cricetidae; genus Cricetiscus; species Cricetiscus sungorus. The sequence goes on along the minus strand of JANBXA010000600.1, from coordinate 71,566,535 downwards.
GGGTCACAGCATTAGGAAGGACGAGAAGCACTGATCTAGACAGTTCTCACTGGAGAACGTCTCTATAGGGCTAGTAAGCCCTGTAGAGGGTTGTATGTCATCTTTTTTTTTTTTTTTTTTCATATTGCTAGTGTCTTTGCAAAGGGTCCTGGACATCTAGAGTTAGTTCATTGGTCATGTGTAAGAGATGAGTTTCTAGCCCACTTACACTGACTAGGGATTTAGTTCTGTTTTTACTGTCACCCATACTTGGTTGACTTCAAACGATGTACATCTCAGTCTTTAGGAGACTTGGTATTGATTTTTTTAGTGGAGAGGCTGGAATGATACTAATTTAAGAGTTACTGAGGCTTCACTGGAGCCTTAGTGATAGTAATAAGACTGTTTACATAAGGTCCCAGGATAGGGAAAGAATGGATAGGCCAATGCTTCAGGAAGGTTCTGGGGCTGATGGGGCAGGGGTTAGAACCAATGAATTTATTAACAGAGTTGTGGTGTAGGCTACTGGGGCAAGGTTGCAGAGTGAGAGAACTCACCAAGTATCATTATCTTCTGGACATGACAGGGATGTTACACCTATGAACTCTCAATAGCTATAGTTGCCCAAACAGACCACAGCAGTCAACATTCTAGTGTTAATGGGAAAAGGCTCATAAAGCCTTATCCCCAGCTGAACTATAGATAGAGAAAGTCAACTGTATTACCCATGCTCTGTGTCTGTGATATGTATGTGTTTGTGTGTATATGACAGACATAATTTTGAGAGGAAATGTGAGACAGGCAATGGCCAACAAGTTAGAAGTGAGAAGAGAGCAGTGAATATGGTCAAAGTGCATCATACTCATGTATAAAAGTCTAAATAAGTTTTCTATAATGCTTAATAATATAACTGGTTATTTTGGTGGAAATTTGACAGGAAAAAGAAATGAATTCATAAACAATGTATATATACATATAAAACCACTTCATATGATTGTCCTTATATGTCTTATGTATCTTTTTCACAACAAGGTAAGTCTAAAAATTTGTAAAAATATTCACCAACTATACATTAAATAACATAATATTTTTATTAAACATATATTTTAATGCTGTGGTTTAATTATTCTAAAGAAATATGACAACTCAATAGAAAAACACCACCTTATCAAAAACAACAAAACACAATCAGTTACTAAGGAAAAAAAGAAAAAACTGTCTGGGAGCACAGTCACGTATTATCATTTGTAGCATAAGAGGAAAGGCAAAGTCTTCACCCTGAAATAAAACTTGTCCTTTTTTTTTTTTTTTTGGTTTTTGGAGACAGGGTTTCTCTGTGGCTCTGGAGGCTGTCCTGGAACTAGCTCTTGTAGACCAGGCTGGTCTCAAACTCACAGAGATCTGCCTGCCTCTGCCTCATGAGTGCTGGATTAAAGGCATGAGCTACCACTGCCCAGCAAAACTTGTCTTAATACAAAAAAAGAAACAAACAAAAAACCCACATACCTCTCTTCTTTATTTATTTGGTCACCAAATCCCACTGTATTTACAATGGTCAGTTTCAAGCAAACATTACTTTCCTGGAGTTCGTATGTTTGAGCTCGAAGTCTAACACATGGGCAAAAATGTGAGGATTCAAGTTCTTCAAAATTAGTGTTAAACAGTGTGTTAATCAGTGTCGACTTTCCAATTCCAGTCTCCCCTGGAAGAAACAAAGCAGATCTTCACACATGCAGAGAGTCACTGGAAAGAGTCACACCTAAACTCTAGATGGCTTGAAGGATTCCAACTATTTCAAAAGCTAGGCTGCTTAGAAATCTAGGCTAAAGCTTGTCCTAAATCACCAGAAGAGCAATGACTATACATGCTAAACTACTCTGACCTCTGAAGAGGTCAAGTTGTTGTTGTTGTTGTTGTTGTTGTTTTTTAAGTTTGAAGTTAAGCAAAACAAAACTAGTAGAATTCAAATAAGTCATAAAATCCACAGACCCATTAATCTTAGACATAAGCATCATCTTGCTTCTACAAAGAATGAAGTGATCACAGGAACACGAATCTGAAAAACCCAGAGGAGTTATTGGCACTCACCCACACAGAGAATATTAAAACAGAAGCCTTGCTGAATGGATCTATCGACCAGCTGATCAGGTAAACTTTCAAAACCAACATGGCCACACATAGTCAAGGAACGGGTATGTTCTTTTTTCTGAAGAAAAACAAAACAAGTAACTTTGATTTCATTATTTTTATATTTGGAATTTGACTTAACTAATGTCACACTTAACTAACAGGCACACTTGAAAGGAAATATAATTTAACAAAGCAACTGAAGATTTCACCACTTCTATTTCTGACTGAAGATAAAAGTGATTAGGCACATCTGTGAAACTAGAAACCAGTGTTGAACCTCCCACAACACTCACTTCTCATTCCTTTTATATGACAAAAGTCCAACACAATTTTTAACATTAAAATGTGTGATCTCCAAAACCAACAAAACATCCAAGTAAAGTACGGAATATTCACTAACAAAAAAGAGGAATTATTGTCATTAAGTATGTTTATACATAAATCTTAAATAGTTAGGAAAATCTGATTAGGGAACAGAGGTATAGATAGATGGTGGCACTTTTACATTCTGAATTATAAGGGTATATTTGTACTTCATGTTACAGAAAATATTCTACATATATTCATTATAAATAATTCAACACATACACACTGCTAACATTCTGAGTGAAGCTCTACACCTAGATGGAGCCTTGAAAAGAATGCAAGGTTTAGTGGCCTTGGTAATAAGCAAACTCAGAAACACAGAGAGAAAGAGACAGCAGTGAGGGGGAAATTCCAGAGACAACAGGGAGAGACACACCCATTAAGAACCACTGAGGCAAGGCTGACTATGTGACCAGAGGGACAAGGCTAAACTTGCAATCATTTGCTATCTTGGTTTCTTTTCCCCCATTTGTATGAGCTGGAGATGGGAGAGGGAGAGAGGGAGGGAGGTTTAAAAAAAAAAAAAAAAAAAAAAAGCGGAAACACTACACTCCTGTTAAAGATTCTGTAAAACCAAATGACTACACTTTGATATTATGGAGAGTTAAAATATTGCAAACCAGAAGCAAATTACCTTGAGCTACATTAACTCCCACTGAAAACTAATGTCCCAGTGACTATTAAAACCTTATAAAGTCTTTTTAACAGACCATAAGCTGTCACCAATCCAACAGCTAAGAATGTTAATAACAGTAAGGACGTCAAGGAATCATATTTTTATTTATGTAGGTGTGTGTACAGTGTATGTGCTGTGTGTGCGTGCCTGCGTGCCTGCGTGCGTGCGTGCGTGCATGTGTGTGTGTGTGTGTGTGTGTGTGTGTGTGTACAAATGAAATTATGAAACTTAGACTGACAATGTTCCCCACAAGAGTCATAGAAACTGTAGTACTGGGCATGAGAAACCCCTCTTCTGTTTCTAAGAGAAATGTTCTTTCTGTGGCACATATGTTATAAATCAAGTTCCTAATAGGTATAACACAATAAAATATTATTAAATATTTTGTTCATTTTGGTTTGCAGGAAAGTTATGTTACTTTTTATAAATATACAAATACTCTGGGTCTAATCTGCCAACAATGCCTTTTCTTGTCAGCCTTTCCACCCATTTTCTGCTGTCATCTTTGGTTTTGTCTTTCCTCTCTTGATACTTCAGAAAATATAACCATTTTCTATCTTATTCAGTTTTTTTTAAATATCTTTTTGTGTTCAAAACTGCCAATTCCAGGGTTTTTTCTCCCTTCCTGCTCATAAGATAATTTAGTGTTCAAGATCTTTGGTAAAATGAGACATTCTCTTCTCTAACTCTTAGATTTTAATTAAAAGAAAAAAGGTAAAGGAACATTTTAAAATTCCATGGGGCAATGAGGTATAAGTATAAATTCAAACAAAAACTTTGGTACTAAACATTATGTGTACAGGTAATATTACTTAGCTATATTATATCAAGTGTATAATTTGGATTCAACTCTTAAGAAAAATGATATAAACAAAAAGTATATTTTAGGAAAATTAATATTTTAGATGAGGATGCATTTTTTTTACGATAAAATAAGACTTTTGTCCAAAAACCAAAAAAGGTGGAACTAAATTGAAAAAGTTTATGACCAAGTTGCCAAGAGTTTGACTAATCTACATGAGTGCCATGGGGCTGAGACGATGCTTGATGATTAAAGATTACTAAACTTCCTAAGGTCAAAACTCAATACCCTGAGATAAAACAGATGCCTGGTTCTGTTTACAACAACGAGGCTTTCTTAAATGTCATCTGCTCTTAGTAGGTTTTCCCACTGTGTAAAAAACTCCACTTACTGGAATACCCCTGCATTAACAGCAGAAAAAAGTTCTATTTAAAAGAATTATTCCTACCTGAGACATTCCTGCTAAATTACACAATAACTAAAATTATGTAATCATAAAAACATTTTCCTGAACAAATTCTTAAATCTATGTATCTAATCAGCCCGTACACTATACAAATAGTTCCAATATGCTTACTATCTGCAGTTCTATAGACCAATAACTAAACAACTATAACTTTCAAAACCAGCTAAAGCTTAGTTTTCCTTAGCTTAAGATATTTTTATTAATCTTTCTAAATTTAAGTTCTACCCTTTGAAAAACATTCTTTATGTCTAAACAAAATACAGGCTCTGCAAAGGGAAGAAGAGTGAGCTGCATCTGTGTTAAAGATTCTGAGACCAAATAATTCAACTTTGAGATTATAGAGTTGAAATGTAATCCACAGCCAAGTTATTTTGAGCTATTTTTAGTTCCTTTGAAAGATTGTCCACCCATGTCTGTTCTCAGGTACTTGTGACTATCAAGACTTTAAAAAAAAAAATACATATTTTTGTCAGACCTCTTTTACTAATCCACTTAAAATTGTCATCAGACAGTATCTGAAACCAATAGCAAAGTTTTCCTTCTTTGCTACCTGTGGCCTCATCAATGTATTTGGTAAATAATTTGACTTATGTCCTTCTTTATTCTACAACTAATAAAATCTTGTGTAATCATTTCCACAGCAGAACACAGTATTTGAGGAAAGCTGAACCTACCTGTATTCCTAGATCGCAGTGATTCATATTTGGTTTATAAAGGGTTTAATCCCTTTGAAATAAGATCTATGTTTTACATTAACATTCATTAGCTAGAGATGATTATGTAAGACAGATCTAGTATGTTTGTCCACTGTCTTAGTTTGTTTCTCTCTTGCTGTGATCTTGACCAAAGCAACTTGGAGAAGAAAGGGTTACAGTTCCTTATCAAAGGAAGCCAAGACAGAAACAGAAATAAAGACCACAGAGGAACACTACTTAGTGGCTTGTTCTCTATGACTTGCCCAGTTTGCTTTTCTTATACAAACCAAGACCACTGACCAAGAGTGGCACTGCCCACGGTGGACTGGGCCATACCCCAATAATCATAAACCAGAAAATGTGCCCAGACATGTCCACAGAGCAATCTGATGGAGGCAATTCCTCAACTGAAGTTCCCTCTTCCTGGGTGAATCTACTTTGTCTCAAGTTGACAAAAACTAAGCAGTATATCTACCATCTTCTCTGACAGCTGGCTTTTTGAATAAAGAACAAAGATTCAATTCTGGTATGTTCACTGGAATTTACGGAGATTCGCAGCATCAACTCTGGTATTCCAGTTACAACCCTACATTAAAATGTCAACTGAAAAACAGCACAATACAAAATTGTATAGTTCTAAGTCCTTGTAATGACAAAGTAACCTGCCAAACCTGCCTTCATGCTGATGACAATTATAAACAACTCAAGTCACTACAGTGAACTAAGAAAAGGCAAACAAGGGAGGAAAAAAAAATTCCAGAGAAGACAATCTATTACTTGACATCTTCCTAGTTCCTCCCCTTGATCATTATGGCTTATGAAGGAATTAATCATTTTCCTGGGTTAAAAAGTCATTTGGATGTTGAATCACACAGTTTGGATTGATATTCAGGAAAGGCACTGAAGAAAGGGAAAAGTCCATACTCTGCATGCATACTCCCCTCTAATCCATGCTGACTAAGTCTGTACAGCAGAAGAGTACAAAGATGCCAGCAGCCAGTAAAGGAGTCAAGCACTCATGAAGAGTGCTATTCTAGGCAGATGTATAGCACTTTAAAATTCTCTAAATTAAAATAGCTTACTGTATCTCACCTGGTATTTCCACTAATGTAATTGAGAAGTATCTTGATTTCTGGCTTTCTTTGGTCTATCACTATAAAACTTCATGAAATCCTACCACATCAGAACACATAATTTGGCACAGCCTAACTCTATAGTTCCATGCCTTGGCCACTCATATAGTCACAAACTCTTAGCTCCTTTAAGGATAGGGTTGTAGGTGTGGGGTTTTAGTTTGTCTTTTTGTTGTTGTTGTTGCTGTTGTTATGCTTTATGTCATCAGTTATGGGAATAAAACACCAATATAAGATTAACCCCATCCACACCAGGTACCAGCAATGGCCTCCTGTACCCAACCATCTAGTGATGCACACTGATGAGTTAATTCTGGGGAACCCAGGCTTCCTGGGCTTTGGTTGATGGTTTACTCTGATCCTATTTGTTGAATACCTTTTTTGTTTGCTTTCACAGCATTGTTTAAGGTATTCACATTGTTTCCTTTGAAAACATTTTGGCTTCTCGCTCTTCAGTTTGTCATTGTGTTTGCTCTCACAGGTCTGAAAATGCTCCCAGGTGCTTTTTTTAGTCTTTCCCTAAGCACCTTTCTTCCTATTTTAAATGAACTCCAACTGTGCTTCATGGTGACTCATCCTGAAATTCTTCATGCCAAAGCCAAGGATTTAGTTTTACTTGAGATAAGGTCCTAAAATATTAAGGGAACTCTTTAGGCTACTGAAGGTGACTAGAGTTTACTCCATCTCTGTTACCACTAACAGAGGGTAGATAAAAATGGGGGGGGGAAGGGCAGCATGATACACAGAAAGGAAATAAGCCAGATGAGATCTTCACAAGGTCCCACAAAAGTAGCCTAAACAGCTAGGAACTGGTACCCACATACATCATTCTACCTCCACCAGACCAAGATTTGCAGTAGTAGCCAGCACACTGGTGTGGACCAGCAGCAACCACCAAGGAGATGCAAAGTCCCTCCTGGACATGAGTGTTATGGAAGAGCAAGCTGGAGAGATACTGAGCAGGCTGTGGATGACCACAGACTGGATATACTATATACAGAGAACACTGGAGTAGCTTTAGCTGTAGCTTGTAAAGGAAGTATAACATGAGAGATACTTTGAATCAGAATTCTCCATGAGAGCATGGAACAGCTAGTCCAAATATAGGAGAGCAGCAACACAGCAAAGGCTCACAAATGGATGTAAATAATCTTAGGAAAAAACTATGGAACATAAGAGAAACAAACCTAACAAAAGCCACACACACACACAAAGAATAAAATAAAACAGCTGGAACCAGGCAAGAAGAGAACAGCCAGTGAAAAGTTAAACAAAAGCAGCAGTATGACTTCCACACCCCCTCAGAGTCTTGGACTCAAAAATACTGAAAGCCAAGTACAAATAATACCCAACACACCAGAGAAAATGCTCTAACAAGCATGTGGATGGTCTCAAACTGAGGAGCTCCTACATAAAATCAAATCCTAATATAAGAAAAAGGGAGCCAGGCATTGGAGGTGCATGCCTTTAGTCCCAGGACTCAGGAGGCAGAAGCAGGAGGATCTCTGTGAGTTTGAGACCAGCCTGGTCTACAGAGATAATTCCAGGACAGGTTCTGAAGCAAAACAGAGAAACCCTGTCTCAAAAAACCAAAAAAAAAAAAAAAAAAAAAAAGAAGAAGAAGAAGAAGAAGAAGAAGAAGAAGAAGGAAAGAGAGAAAGAAAGAAAGAAAGAAAGAAAGAAAGAAAGAAGAAAGAAAGAAAGAAAGAAAGAAAGAAAGAAAGAGGTAGAGGGAAGCAGCAAGATAGCTCAGCAGGTTAGGATAATTACCATCAAGCCTAATGACCAGAGTTTCCTTCCAGAACCCACAAGGTAGGACAGAACCAAGTCCCAAATCTCCCCCCCCCTCTCTGTCTCTCTCTCTCTGTCTCTCTCACACACACCACACAAATAAACAAGTGTAACAACAAAGTCTAAATCTTAAACAGAAACATCATTATCAATACATGTGTCTAATTCCTTTTCATTTCAGAATTGGCAAAATCAATACTGAAAAATGGTTACATTTCCTAAAGCAATCTACAGTTTCATTGCAATCTTCCATCAAAAGACCAATGGTATTCTTCACAAAATTAGAACAAAAATCCTAAAATTCATTTGGAAGCAAAAAAGACCCCAAATAGCCAAAGCAATCCTAAACAGAACAAGGTTACAAGAAACACAGAGATTGTCTCAAATTATAATACAGAAATATAGTAAGAGGAACTGAACAATGCTGAACAGAGATGGAACAGAGAACCCAGAATGAGAACATGATGGGGGATGTCTTACTGTATGCTGTAAATATATGTTTCTCTTATTGTTGATGAATAAAGCTGTTTCAGTCAATGGACAGACAGGATTTAGCCAAGCAGGAAATCCAAACAAGGATGGAGAAAGGTAGTAGGCAGAGTCAGGAAGATGCCATGTAGCTGCTGAGAAAACAAGAGGTCCAGGCATCACCAGTCAGCCAACACCATGTGGAGATACAGAGCTTAATTTAAATGGGTTAACAGTTAAGAGAGAGCTAGCCAATAAGAAGCCTGAGCCATTTGCCAAACAGTTTATAATTAATATAAGCCTCTGTGTGTTTATGTGGGACTGAATGGCTGCAGGATGGGGAAGGACAGAAACTTCTGTCTACAAGACACCTAATTTTACACAGGTATCAGAAATATGTGTTTACAAAAACACAAAACAAACAAACAAAAAACCCAGCCTCTTCAACAAATGTAACTAGGAAAACTGAATAGTTACATGTAGAACAAAATCCTACTCAAAATGTTCAAAGGCCTTAAACTTAAAGCCTGAAACTTTGAAGCTGTGAAAGGAAACCATAGGAAATTACTTCAAGTAATAGGCATAGGCAATGGCTTTCTGAAAAGGATCCTAATAAATGACAGATGGGATTATATGAAATTTAAAAACTTGGACAAAGCAAAGCAAACAGCTACCAGAGCAAAGAGACAGGACACAGAATTTGGGGTACTGCCCTCTACAAATCAGTCATGTTATCTGGGATGGTTTGAATAAGAAATGTCCCCCACAGGCTCATGTATTTATTTGAGTGCTTCATTTCTAGCTCCTGGTGCTTTGGGCGTTAGTTTAAGTGGAGAAAGTCTTGCTAGAGGAAGTATGTCACTAGAGAGTACATAGCCACACTCTAATTCCAGTTCACTTTCTCTTTGTGCTTGCAGTTGAGGATGTGAGAGCTCAGCTTCCTGTTCCAGCCACCATGCCTGCCTCCTGGCCATGATGGACCCTTTTTTTACCTCTGAGACCATAAGCCAAACACACCCTTCTTTCTATAAGTTGTCTTGGCCATGTTATTTGATCACAGAATTTTTTTTAAAGTATTACTATCTAGAATATATAAATGTAAGAAACATTAAATATGAGTTTTTAACTTATCAAATACTATAAAGCTTGTGTTAATGACAAGGAATTATTTATCAGCTAAAAACCTTGTAAGAAGCTAAAAACCTTCAATACAAATGTTTAGCTCACACACCCAAATGCAGCAAAACCTTTTTATACAAAGGCTCTGCTATTTTCTGGGATTAAAGTGGCTAGTCTCTTTCCCCTTCATTTTCTGTGTCCCCATCCTTTTAAGATTAACCAATCAGGAAAGACTGTGGGGAGGGGAGGTCACACATAGTCACCACCACCTGCACTGGGATGAAACTTTCTGTTCCTCTGTCCTTGTTCTGCCGTGGCAAGCTACACTCTTGATCAAGAGTAAGTAGAGACACTTAAACTGGAGTTGTAGTCTCTTTTTGTGTGACCCTCCAAACTTACTTCTAACATAAAGAACTACAAAAAGTAAATATAAAATAATAATGATTTGAGGGATGAGGAACCCTCATATACTGCTGCTAGGAATGTAAACTGACACAACACTGTAGAAATCAACATAGAGTTTCCTCAAACACACTCTCAAACACACACACACACACACACACACACACACACACACACACACACACACACACAAAAGCATTATATACCCAAAGGATTCTAAGTCAACAAACCACAGAGATAATTGCATTTCCATTTATTTACCTACAATAGGTAGAAAAAGGAACCAGGCTAGGCATCCATTAATAGATGGACCGACAAGATGTATTAAATATACACAGACATATATTGTGAGAATGCATTATGATAAAAATATTTCCTACATTCTAAGACTTGGAACTTTTGCTGAGTTAATAACACACCTTGAGATTGCTTTGCAAATGTGTACTCTGCCTGTTTGTTTAATCTGCTTTTAAGAGAACAATGTAACAATCAACCTCACTTGCCTTGCATTTCCCATGTAATAAACTTTTACAACTAACCATAGCTGTAATCTTAAATCATGTACTCTTCCACACCCTTGACCCAGAACAATGCATGTATATCATTTGCTTTCGTGAAAGCAACAAATACAGAAGATGAAAGCAAACTTCTAAATCAAATAGCCACCATAAATGTTCAACACAACATTCAGATATTGGTTGGTGTCATAATTATTTCTTATCTAGGTAGGTTGAAGCCAGTGACTTTATCCCTTGTAAATTCTGTTAAAGATTTCTGTAAAGATTTCCTTCTTCCATATGATGTTTTCTGTGCAGCTCAATAAATACATAGCAGAAGGAGCTGCTACTTTGTTAGGAGGAAAGAGACAAAGGGAACATACAGTGGAGAATTCAAATCTGGCCTCACTGTGGGTTAAATGACTCCAAGGGGAAATGCTCTTATTGCTTTCCTTAATCTGACAATGATGCAGTACTGATGACTCATTAATTAACTCAGAGTTACTAATGCATTTAATCCATGCAATGTATGTGGAATTTTATTCAGATACAAAGAAATATGGGACATTTCCAGAAAAACAGAGGGTACAGGAAATCAACAAGTGAATAAGCCAAACTTAGAAAAAAATGCCGTATTTTCTCTTGTGTGACTACTCTCTCCTCTCTCTCTCTCTCTCTCTCTCTGTGTGTGTGTGTGTGTGTGTATTTTTGTATATGAATGTATATTTAAATACAACCTGCTGAATTTATTTTTATTCTGTATTTTGTGCTGTGCTCAAAAGTTGGATAGTAGTGTTACTGAGTCAGCACAGCTTGTCGTTTTCCCTTTCTCAACTATTAGAAATAGTATGCTGGGATCTGATTTACAAATTGGGGTAGTAACCCCCTTATTCAGATCATACCTGGTAGCCTTTCTGAACACTTTCTTCTTGAAGACCTCCAGGAATCGGAATATGCAGAGCTCAGCTTTCTTGAAGGATTGCATAAGAAAATGTACCTAGTGGGCTAGTACAGTGAGGTCTTTTGCACACACACACACACACACACACACACACACACACACACACACACGCACGCACACACACACACACTTTAATAGGTTGACTAAACAGCCTGTTTAAGTGTAACTATTCCTGCCTTCCCAGCTATACTGGTATAGGAATATTTCTGTTTTCCCCTGTAGGCTATAGTGGAATGTACGTAATTCTGAGCACTGCTTTGGCTTATTAGAGTATTTCTTAAAACAAGCTAGTTAATTTTTTTTTTGTATTCTTATAATGTCTTAAATAAAAATAGTGTTCGTAGCCTTCCCTTGTGAATGAGAGCTTACTGATTTCTTATTTGTGTGTATATTTATACATTAAGAAAGTCACAGTATTTTTCCTTTTTAACTTCAATTTGTCATGCAAAGTGATGGCTTCATTATGATAATTTAATATATTTCATTCTTATCCATCCCCCTTCCCTACTGCACTACCATCAGCCTGCCCCATCCTGCTGATTCTTTCCCCTCTGTAGTCATTTCACATATATTCTATTGCCGTTTTGTCTTTAACTCCTGCACCTTACCTTAAGATTTCTTTCTCCTGTCTCATGGTCAATTCTTTTCATATATATATATATATATATATATATATATATATATATATATATAAATTAAAGAAGAGATCATGAATCTGTGAGGAAGTGGGAGGATGGGGGACATGGAAGAGTTGGAGGGGGAAAGGCAAGAAAAGAAATGACATAAATACAATACTGTTATATGAAATTGTCAAAATTAATAATTAATATTACAATGATAGTTCTGATGCTTTCACTCCTGATTTCTTAGCATCTCATGTCTCTTCCTGAAAGGTTACTAGTCTTTTGTGAATTCCTCTAGGGAAGATGTACACACGTGTGCTAGACTCCTTTGTGTATCTAACAGTAGCAGCCAATTGTTCTACACTATGCTGCTTATTGCTGTTGTTTTCTGAGTCTCAAGAGATTGTTTCATGTAACATTATCTTTCTCATTCTATACGATATAATGCTCTATTCTGTACTATGGTATATACCTCTCTTTACTGAGATAGTATGCTTTGCTGTTACTACAATGAACTATGTTGTAACAAATACTTTTACCTCCATGTCTTACAAACAGGGAAACCTTTTCCTATATAAGTAAATTTTACTTAATAACTCAACTACCTACTAAACTACTTGTCACGAAATCTAATTACAATTCATTACTGATTAAAAACTGAAAGTCACTTTCTCACCAGCATTTTTCCTAGATTTTTTTATTTAAATTAGAATACCACCAGCATTTTTTTAAAAGCATAAGTGATAATATTCTATAGTACAGTTCAGAGAATGTGATATGTGGTACATCACGCACAGAAAATACACATGCCCAGGTGTGAGCAGATAATAAATTTTATCAGGAAGTGACACTGACCACTGAGTATCTTACTGTTTTAGAAGAATAAATATTTTCTTTGGCACAAAATGTAATCTAAGAGGACATTTCAAATTTGTTCAGCTTGCCACTCAAATATTATCCCTAATCTGATAATTCTAATCTCACGCATACCTTTGCAGTCTGAGACCAATAAATAAATCTTTTATTTCCCACCAGTCTACTTTCTCCAGATATAAAGTTCTGCCTCCCTGTGGGAGGGCAAGACTCCTGCTGCCATGATTTATACTACTGTTAACCCTCCAGGGCCAGGTGGGCAGTGGTGGTGCACACCTTTAATCCCAGCACTTGAAAGTCAGAGACAGGTGGAGGATATCTGAGTTCAAGGCCAGCCTGGTCTACAGAGCTATTTCCAGAATAGGCTCCAAAGGTACAGAGAAACCCCGTCTCAAACAAAACAAACAAACAAAAGCAAAAAACCCTCCAAGGCCCAAGTCCAGAGTTTATGGGAAGCCCATCACCCTCTTGTTAGTCAACTCTAGTCTTGGGGAATCCTTTCCCCTGACCCTGTTAAAAAATCTACCTTTCTAGTCCACTCCAGCTCCTAGTGAGTTTCTTCTCCATAAAGTAGACTACAGATGTTTGAATACACTCCTTCACCATGGTCCTTTGATAGGCTAACATCAGGGAAGCCAGTAATTTCCAGAACATTTAAAACTCTGTAGGGAAAGTATAAACTATAACAAAAAAAAATAAAGAAAATTCAGATGCATTTTGTTAATCTTGGGACATGAAAAGGCAAAACGTGTTTTGGAAACTCAATGGCATATGAAAATATTGATTTTTCTTGGGTTCCTTTCAATTCAGACTATAAGCAAAAAACATCATGAAAGTATGATGTAATGAAAATAAAGAATGGGTCATAGGAACTACATGTATAATTTGATGGATTACTAAGGAAAGGCACAATAAAACTGTATTTGCTGTTGTGGGAACTAAATCAGATTTATTTGGGCCCTGTTCCATGTGGGCTAAATGAAAGAAAAACTAGTCATTGAGAAGTTGCTGATTTTACCAAGGCCAGGTAAAGAAAATAAAAGAGAATCCAGAGAAGGGTAAAGAAGAAGAAATAATTGTTCATGGAAACATCTTAAAATGGACCTTTTGGGGGCAGGGAGGGAAGGTGACACAAAGGAAATAGAAGAAAGTCTACCAATAAAACAATTTTCATTTACTCCCCAAATGAACTAAGAATTAATAAAAACCAGGCATTTTGGACCAAAGCTAAATCAAGTTTTAGTACAGTTGGGACAGATGCATGTAATAGAGAGAACTCTGTAGTGTCAAGAGAAAGCACTGTGGAAGAAAAAGCTCCCCAGCCAAGAAGAACTGGCAAAGCAAAATTTGTAAACATAAATGGTATAGCTACAAAGCTGCAGTGAATTATCACTTAGGTCTAAGGACTCCCCCATGAAAGAGCAAGGGAGGACAGCAAAGGTAAAGCTAAAGAGGAGGCTTTGGGTTCCATCTATGTTACAAAAATTTTACAAGTGCTCCCTGAGTCTTAAACTAAGGTCACTGGGTAGATGTTATTATAAGCAGAAATTAGGATATGAATCTGTATAGGTTTGGTGTAATTTTGGAAACAGTGTTCTCTCTTTATGGGGAAGATAGGGAAGAAACATATCCCAAGAACCTTGATCAATAAATAAAACTGCAGTCCAGTAATGTAGAACCATACACACCTTTTCTATTTTAATTAACCATATATTGTGACTATAACTTTTTGTAGTTTGTAATAAAAGTAGCATTTCTTCTCTCATAGATAAAAAATTTTTCTTCTCATATATATCTTTAAAATTTTGGCATATAATTTTATGTTCTTCCCTTATTAAGTGTAAACAGTCTACCTTTTCACTTAAAGGAAGCACTTTATACCCTGTCTTTGGCATGCCCAACATGTACATGTCACTATGTTTTATTTTTATGTGTAGCGGTGTATTGTCTGCACACCTATGCACCATGTGTCTGCCTGGTGCCAACTGCAGTTAGAAGAGAGCACTGGATACACTGGAACTAGAGTTACAGGTGGTTGTGAGCTGTGTAGGTGCTCAGAAAAGAACCTAGGTCCTCTGAAAGAGCAACCAGTGATATTGATATTAAACAATAATAACTCTCCAAGACCAGCATTGTTACTTTTGCACTTTGGGATTAGTTACTTGACTATAACCATCAACATGTTAACAGTCAAGCCACAACACAAAGATCTACTAAATATCTAATGGGTAATGTGGTAGCACCAGACAGTATTTCACTCAAGAGTCACTGACCTTCTAACAAAAACCCAACACCAGGCATATGAAGTGCTCTTTTGAAAAAGTCATTGGTCAGGGTTGTCTACAAGACTCCCAAAACATTACAAGCTATTTTCTATTGTCCTTGGTTGCTCCCCAAATGTGGAAGGTAAGTCCCTATTCCTGAAGACACCATGCACTTCTAATACAGGCCCAGGAGACCTAATCTAGATCTGACATGAAAGCCTCCTCCCTGAGGTCTAACTTTCATGGTACCAGAAGACAAGATGCAAGCCTCTAAAAGAGAAAAGCAACCAACAGTGATAATATGAACCACAACAATGACCAGCATGAAATGCTGGGGGGAAAACTGCTTGCAACAAAATGGCACCTGCAATGTGGGTACTAAGAACTTCCATTTAAAACTTAACAAAAGCTTAAGAAAGGATTTTAAAAACAAAATAACAGAGACAAACAAGTCTTCTTGGTAGCAGTATTTTTCTTGTTGGGTTGTTTTGCTAGAGACTAGCAGAGATTTACACAGCTCCTTTAAGGGAGGTTTCCTGACTCAGCATAAGCATTAAAAAACAAACAAACAAACAAACAAACAAACAAACAAAAAACCCACATGGCTCTTTTTTAAAGAAACCCTGCTCACAAGTGGCAGTGGCAGTGGCAGTGACGACATCTCCAAACTGGCAGCATGCTGCTGGATGGCATCATAGACCAAGGCGGTGAGCACAGCTCTCAGTGCTGATGGTAAATGTAACCCCCCTCAAATTTATGTATTTTAAAATGCTTTGACTTCAACATTTAAGTCTAAGGACAGGTTACTGGGGAAAAGAATTTCTATTTTTGTTTCCACAGAAAATGAAAAGCTACAGATTCCTTCCAGACTAACATGGTTTGATCAAGCAATACCCCCCTGAAACAATGTCCCAGGTGATCCAACATCCAAAATAGCTGGGACAAGAAAGGCTTAGAGACCACTACAGCCAGGATTTGTGTCTTCTTAGGATCCCCAAGACAGCACCCCCTACCAACAGGAAGCAGTTTGACGCCCAAATTCCCAAATATTGTTTATGCTTGTTTTCATTTAAATGGGGTTGGTTATAAATAGTTAATGATCACAACCAAATAAGTAGTTAATGATCACAACCAATCTCTTTTAAAGGTAAAAAAGAAATTATGGTATAGAAATGAATACTTTGTTTTGGATTTTCAGTTACTGATACAAATTTAAGGTCAATTTTGTGATATGGATATTTCTCTTCTTGTTTAGGTACTGTGTTTATATAGCTTATTTCAAAATGTAATGTATAATTTAGTACAGATTTTAGATAGTTACTTATAATAGTCAAAATTCATAGTTAAGTTAGTTAGGTTTTCTAAATGTATAGAGATGTATTTCAAATAGATAGGCATTCTTCAAACCTTTCAAAGACCTACATAATATGGCATTTAAAATGGTTTTCCTTAACAGTGAAGCACAACTGCTCCTGGCAACACCACCTGCTTCAGAAAGGAAGATGGACATTGAAGAAACTTGTTATGGAGTTTACTTCCAATATGCCAAAACTAGCCATTTGGGCAAGATACTGCTCTTGTCTGGACTGTTTGATTTTATGCTGTATAAACTGGACATGCAGGACCCACAGAAAAGCAACTGCTGACACAAGATGGACATTGCTACAGGGTTTCTGCTTCATGGAAGAGTCTGACAGACAGTCTGCAGGACACAGAGAAAAGTGACTGACATACTGCCAATACAGGTGAACAGTTTAAAGTTTCCTGCTTTGCTGAGGAGTCTGCCAGACACACTACAGCCTACAGGCTAAAGATAGAACATTACAGAAAAACTTCAGGTGACTGACCAGGCGAGTTGTCTCTGTCATTTTTAGAGTTTATATATTATACTGCTGTGGTCTTTAACAGAGTTAAAGACAGATAGTTATGGTTATAGTTTTCCTTAGTTAGGATTAAAGATAAGTTACATATAAGACTTTGGATTCACAAAGATGGATAGATGATGGAATATTTTCTTTAAATCTTGCTAAATGTTAATGGACTAAATATTGTTAACTACAGTTCATATTTGATAACTGTTTTGTTATATATTTTATTATGTTAAAGTTAAAACCCTTCTTCTTATTTTAGACAGAAAAGAGGAGATACTGGGAGATGTCATTCTGTAAATATGTTTCTCTTATTGGTTAATGAATAAAGCACTGTTGACAAATAGGAAGGCAAGATAGGAGGGACTAGGAGATTCTGGGAGATGTAGTAGAAGATATTCAAGATGTAGAGACTCAAGAGAAGAGGTCCAGACCCTCTCTCCAGGAAGATAAAACCATGTGGAAACACTTAGAATGGTATTCCCCAAGGAAGCACACCAATTTATGGTTATGTAATACCAGATGGTCAGCCTGAAAACATACGAGTAACATTATACAGAGTAGGGTATATATTTTTATGTATATGATTGGGATGTCTTCTGTACATGTTTCTCTTATTAGTTAATGAATAAAGCACTGTTTGTCTAGTAGTCAGTCAAAAAGGATGGGCTGGGCTACGAGACAAGGAGAATTCTAGAAAGTATAGGCAGAAAGGAGTGGTGATGTGAGCCCAGGAAGAAAGGATGAATGAGGCATTCTCTGGTAAGCCAAGACCATGTAGAAATACATATGGGCTAATAGAGCTAGGCAATAAGAAGCCCAAGCCACCGGCCAACAGTTTCATAGTTAATACATGTCTCTGTGTGTTTAATTTGGGACTCCAGGGCAGCAGGACCCTGCCAGGCCAGAAAACGCATGCTTACATGTATATATATTTTTATGTATAGATGTGTGTAAAGTTATATACATATGTACACATACACACATGTATAACAACAATCAAAGAAAGCAAGGCTATAAATTTGAAAGATAGCAAGGTGGGTGGGTATATATGAGAGGTTTGAAAGGAAAAAAATGATATAATTGTAATCTCAAAAAAATAAAGAATAGCTTTGAAAGGATTTTTGCATAAGAAAAGCACAAATTCACTTTTGTTTTAAAAGGTTTCCTCTTAGCGGTGCCTCAGATAGCTCAGCTGGTAGAGTGGAAGACTGTAAAAGGTTTCCTCTGTAAAAGGTTTCCTTTGCATGTAGATCAAAACACAGCAAGTACGAGCAATCCTTGGTCAGCCCAAAATCCATATACATATGGCCAATACTAACTGGACTCCCCGTGTGTGTGTGTAAAATCATTAACTGGAGGGGAGCTTGTAGGGGATGACACTAGAGATGGAATGGGAAGATGGAGAGGTAAACATGATATACAGTACCTTCACATATGACATTCTCAACCAATTGTATTTTTTTTTAAGAAAGCAAAATAGCATATAGGATCTGTAAGAGAAGATCCCAACTGAAATAATGATCAACAGAAAGGCCACAAACAAGAAACAGAGGGATCACATGAGGAACTTTGGTACTTAAATATTGAAGATCTGAGAAACAACCCCAAGAGTCAGAGACAGCTAAAGAGAGTAACGGACATCTACAGGTGTGTGGGGTCTAGCCTAGAGTTAGAGTGCCACTCCTCTTCATTTACACACCCTGCTTTCCTGCAGCAGGGGCAAAGTTACATAGCTTCTGACAAACTGCATGGCTCACAAACCTGACAGTATTCCCTTTTAACCCTTTAACAAAAGGTATTGTCAAATCTTGATCTGAAAGAAAAAGAAGGAAAGGTTTAGCTCAATTTCTTAATCATAAAAACCCGGAGTCAGATACAGAGGCTAACGCTGAAAGATCAGAGAAGCAGAGAAGCCAGCCACTAGTTATTACCTCTACCAAATCCTGTCCCTACAAATTCTCTAGACTGAATGCTCAATCCTGTCTCTAGGAATCCTCAGACTGAATGAGATGCACTCCTGCCTCCTCCCACCTTACATTCCTCTTTCTGCTCCAATCACTCCTGACTCCACCTTCCTAGTGCTGGGACTAAAGGTGTGAGCCACCACCACCTGGCTTTGTTTCTCTTTTAGACTGGATCAATCTCATGTAGCCCAAGGTGGCCTTGAACTCAAAGAGATCTGCCTGCCTCTGCCTCCCAACTGCTGGGATTAAAGGTGTGTGCCACCACTGCCTGCCCTCTATCACTAAACTAGTGGCTGGCCGCTGCTCTGACCTTCAGGTAAACTTTGTTAAAAGGACAAACAAAAATGTCACTATAATAAGGAAACTAGCAAAGTGTTGTACTGGTTACTTTTTGTCAACATGAACTGGACAGGAAGAGGAATCTCAACTGAAGAACTGCCTCCAGCAGATTGGCCTGTGGGCATGTCTGGGAGTCATTTTCTTATGATTGATAAAGGCCCCATTGTGGGTGGTGCCGCTCATGAGCAGGTGGTCCTGAATGGTATAAGAAAGCAGGCTAAGCAATACATGTGAAATAAGACTGAGCACTTCATGGTCTCTACTCAGTTCCTGCCTCGAGGTTCTTGTCTTGACCTGCCTTTGCTTCCCTTGATGAAGAACTGCAAAGTTAAAATGAAATAAATTCTTCCCTCCTCAAGACATTTTAGGTCAATGTTCTATCACAGCATTGGTGGAACTAACATTAACAAATGGGTTACATAGAAGCTCCTGATGTTTAGGAGTTGCTAAAGCATGAATCTGGAATGTCCCCCAAAGGCCTAAGTGTTAGAAGCTTGATCCTTCATTGGTATAATAACCAAAGGAAGGTAAAATAATATATGAGGTAGAGCTCATTGCAGTGCCAAGATATCTTTTCAAGCGTGCCCTCAAGAAGCCTGTGGGACAATGGTCTGTCTATCTCTTTTGCTTCCTGGCCCTCATAAGATGGCTCTCTCTTTGGTTCACTATTCAGTCCCTATCAACATGTGTATCTCTACCACATGCCCAATGTACTGAGGTAAATTGGTCATGGACTAAACCCTCCAAAACTGAGTCAAAGTAAACTTTTACTTGTCACAAGTATTTCCATCTAACAGAAAGGTGATGGATTTGTTACCTTCCTCCTTGCTGTAATAAAATACCTAGCAAAAGCAACTTAAGGACAAGTTTATTTAGACTCACAGTTTTAGAGTAGTCAGTCATGATGGGGAAGTCATGGTGGCAGGATGTCTATGGCATCTGGTCACACTGTATGTGCAGTAATGAATCAGAAAAGTAAAAGCTGGTGTTTAGTTTGCTATCTCTTTTATATTCAGTAGGGGCCCCCAACCCATGGGATGATGCCCTACACATTCAGGGTGTGTTCTTTGTTCAGCTCAATCTTTCCGCAAACACCCTCGTAAACATGATTATAAATCCCATCATGTGACAATGAAAATTAGTTATCATAAGTAGCCATAAAATAATTTAAGGTCAGAAGTTTTGGTATGATTTCCTCCATCTGGCACAAAAGTAAATCCTAGAGACAGTCTGGTGTCCTTAAGTGTAGAATTTTGCCAGTAGAGGATTATGAAGCAGCAGTTCAAATGTGCAAGGAAATGATTATAATGGCTATAATAATGGACTCAACGTGGAACTAAAAGAGAACTAGAAAGCAAGTAGAAATAATAGATTAGATCAAAGAATTGGGGGATCTGGGATATTTAAGGAAGTAAACAAGCAAAGTAGGAGGTATAGCCAGAGTGAAGGACCTCAAAATGAAATTACTAGTTTTCAGCAATGTAGAGGAGGAATCATTCAAAAAGAGTCAATAGGGGGAGAAAAGGAACAAAGGAGAGCTTTGGGCCACCATGAAAAGACCAAATCTATGAATTATGAAGACAGAAGAATCCCTGCCATAGGCAAATAAAATATTTACAAGAAAATTTCCCATTCTAGAAAGTGGTACTCATCCAAAAACAAGAGGACTAACAGAATACCAAAGGGAAAAGACAAACTCTTGAGGTCATAGTTAAAACTCTAAAAACAGAATAAAGAAAGGGTGCTTTACTTAGTTAACTTCAGCTCTCGACTAGAGTCATCTGAGGGAGTCCCATCTCTGTGAGAGACTGTCTTGACTGACCAGCCCATTGTAGATCATACCATCCCCTGGGTAGATAGTTCTGGTCTGTATAAGTAAACTAGCTGAGCATGAAACAATGAGCAAATCTAAATGTGAGCCAGCAAGCAATGTTCCTACATGATTCCCACCCTGACTCACTTCAGTGATGCATTGTGCCTTGGAAGTGTAAGCCAAATAAATCCATTCCTCCCCCAAGTTTCTTTTGGTCAGCATGTTTAATTTCAGCAACCAAGTAAACCAAGCATAATAACAGCTGATGATTTGATATAAAATGTTAAGTCAAGAAGGGCTTTGATTTTTATTCTGAGTTCTGAAAGACAACTATCAATCCAGATTTTTATACTCAGCAAAACTACTTACCCTAATTGAAGGGAAATTTAAATGTTAAAGGATTAAAACAAACTAATGACTAATAAGCCAAATAAAAGGATAATGGAAGGAATAATGCAGAGAACATACCCAAAAGGTCAGGGGGGCGGGGAATAAATACCAGACCAACAGTGCAAAAATAAAATGGTAGGAAACAATACATACATAATCAATATAAATATTAGTGTCTCATTCCCCAACAAAAGACACAGACTAGCAAACTGTAACTTACAAGATCCTTTTTTTTTTTTTTTTTTTTTTGCTTTTTCTCTGCTAGATTTCTCAGAACCTCCTGCTAAGAATGGTACTGCCAACAGTGAGTTGGGGTCTTTCCACAGCAACATAATCCTCACAGACATGGCCACAGACCATCTAATCTGGGCAATCTATCCATGGAGACTGCCACAGATGCTTAAACTAAAATAAGACATCTGTGAGTAATGTTTCTCACCTGTACATACAGTACTACCATAGTAACAATCTCCCTAGATAAAACATCTTTCTATTTGAATTTTCAAAAAGTATTCAAGTCATTCTTGCTAAGTAATATACATGCAGTCAAACAAAAATATTGTGCATAATATTCATTTGTCTATGAAGAAACAAGTATAGACAACTCACAAAATATTTAGGTATCAATGAATAGATTCTATACTTAATCAATGTATGACTTCTTTTCATATATAACTAACCAAAAAAGGGTTTCTCATAATAAACTGGGAATCTTTGTTTTGGGATTTTTTTTTTTTTTTTTTTTTTTTGAGGGGGTGTTTTGCTTTTGTTTTTTTGGAGACAGGATTTCTTTTCTGGCTGTCTTGGAACTGGCTTTGTAGACCATGCTGGCCTTGGTGAAATCTGACTGCCTCCTGACTGCCTCTTCCTCCCAAATGCTGGGATTAAAGGCTATGCCACCACCACCCAGCTTGTTTTGTTTCTTGAGATAATGTCTCTCTACTTAATCCAGGCCAGTCCTGAAGTAGTAGTAGTAGTAGTCTAGGATGACCTTGAATTTATGATCCTCCTGCCTCATCCTACACACACACCTACACACACACACACACACACACACACACACCCATGACCCCATGCCCTCCCCACAAGTTCTTAGAGGTATGTATCACCATAAACTTAATCTGGTTTGTTTATTATCATTAGTATAAAATAATAGTTTTCAATATGACATTTTCAAACATGTACATAATATTCTTTGATACTATCCACTGTCCCCCTTTTCAGCTTCCCTTGACCCTATATTGAATCCTACTGGTCCCTCTGCCCCCAAAATAGAAAAATATAGAATAGTCTCCAAATCTGCATTCCAGTTTTGGCATATGTTCTGCTGAAGCAAAAACATGATCTGATTATAAAGAGGAGAAAGAAGTCAGGAGATGCCTTCAGTTCTCCTACCTTATGAACCCTGACTGCCTAGAAGGTCTGGGAAACCCACCATATCTAGACTTCTAAATCAAAACCAGTGTAAAGAAGAGCTAATAAAACTATGACTGTTGCAGAATTTTATCAATAAATACTATTAACTGCAAATAATAACTCCAATGTTTTTAGCTTTCTATAAAAGTATATGAGCCATAATATAAACTTCTTCCTACATGAATAAAGATTTCAAATGTGGTAAAACTCCATTTGCATGTAGATATCAAATAATTCACCCACAGCAGACATTATCATAGCAAATATGGTAAGGATGATAATGCAGTTAGTGTCCAATGTATGTTTGGGGGGGGGAAAGCTTATGTTAATGAGAAGACATCCAAGAAGAAATCAAGGTTTCATCATGCTAAAGAATTAGACGGTATAGGTAAATCACTAAACGACGAGAGGTCATTAAGGTTTCTATAGCTAAAGAATATGATGGGCTTTTTTTCTTTCATGTAAATAATCATGGTTCAACTTCACATGGAAATTATAGCATTTATCTTTTTTGTATTATTTTTATTTTAGGCTACTGAAACAAGTTCAAGTAAACTGAAGCACACAAAGAGCCACTAGTTTCAGGTAAGTAGGAAGTTATTTGGGAAATGTTTATTGTAGTAATATTGCTTGAGATTAAGATTATTCTCATTAATACTGGATAAAGGCAAAACTGGAGTTTTCTTAAAGTAGCAAAAGAAAAATGATCTACTGCAGCTGTTAGGGGAGTAGAAAAAAAGAGAGGCCCTTCTACACTATGCAGCACCTGGAGGACTCCTAAAATGTTGGGAACAAAGGCAAGATTATAAGAGATTGGTATGAAAATAGTATGACTTACTGTTCAATATTATACAAAAGTTATTAGAAACGCACAAAATATATAGAATTGGAGATACGTTCTTTTAATTACAACAAGAGGGGAAAGCAAAACAGAACCAAGCAGTATGGTAAGTTTTGGAAAAGCTAGGGAAGCCAACTTCCCGGATAGCAGCCATGTACGTGTCCACAACTGCACAAAACTAGGCGGATGACAGGGCCTGCTCAAGAAAACCGTTACAGGGTGATAGACATCAGTCATTACCCTGAATTTAATTTATAAGTGCCCCTCTTCGGCCAGGACCAGCAAGCCTGGCAAATATAGCCCCCCAATTCGATCCCCCGGCAGAGCTCCTCAGCCCTCGCCCCGGGGCAGCAGGGAGCCCGCTGTGCACGCCACGCCACGCCACGCCACGCGGCGAGTCCCGAAGTCGCACGGTCACAATCCCGCTGGCTCTGGCCCAGAAGTGACCCGGCGGGCGGGCGGACGGGCGGGGACTCGACCGGGGAACACAGGGGCGCGGGCTCACCAACTGCCGCACCTCGTCCAGAGCGGCCATGGCCCTGGTGATACGTCGTGAAACGGTGGTCTCAGGCCGGACCCCGACGCACGTCGCCGGCGGCTCCGCAGAGAGGCCCGCTGGGCGTAACGGCGGGCGCGGGGCGTGCCGGGGAGCCGCAGCCGTTACTGGGCGGGGCGGCCGGGCTGCGCGGCTGGGGCGGGGACAGTCCCGTCCTGCGAGGGGCTTCCCGCGCTCCGGGCCAGCCTGTGCCTGCTGTGCTCCCCGGGCGCTTTAGACGAAAGGCCAGAGCGCAGGGGACGGGGGACCTGAGACAACAAGCGCCAGGCGCCTCGACGCCCTGCCACCGGCGGAAACGCGGATTGCGGGCCGCGCGGAGCCCGGAAGTGGGCGTGGCCCAGGGCCGCAGACGGCGCCGAGATTGCAGCCCAAACGGAAGTGGGCGTGGTGGGGCGTGCCTACGGGGACACTGCCCCTGTGAGGCGGTGACCGCGCCCGGGGCGCTCGACTCTGAAGCCGGCGACGCGTGCATCCAGTCGCTCTGCAGCCTCTCCAGGCGCGCGGCAATGGCGTCGGGCTGAGCCTTCCCGGGACCGAGGAGCGGAGCTGCGCAATGGAGGGGCCACTAGAACCGAGCTCCGAGGCGGTCGTGCGCTTTCTCACCGAGCGCGGGGGCCGGGCCCGACACTCGGAATTGGTGCAACACTTCAGGGACGTCCTGGGCGGCCAGCGCGAGCAGCGCACCCGCGCCCGCGAACACTTCAAGGAGCTGGTGAACGCAGTGGCCACCGTGCGCACCGACCCCGCCGACGGTACCAAGTACGTGCATCTCAAGAAGAGGCTCTGCACAGGGCCGTCCCCTCCGCTTGAGGCCTCACTGCCCCGGGACCCGCCGCGCATCCAGGTGACCCAGGAGCCCGCAGACCCGAACCTTCCAGCCGAGCCCTGTGAGGGCAGCCAGCTCCGGGGGGAGGCAGATCCACACTTGTCTCTCGCACTGGGGAGCGAAGTGAGCGACCGGGAGCCTCTGCCCCCTGCTCAAAGTGGGGCCCAGGGCAAAGAGTCGCCACAGGAGGTCCAGGCCGTGCCCTGGGCGTCAGCCCCCAGGCCCAGCGAGAACCCGAAGCACGGCGGCGAGGAAGCTGAAGGGGGCAGTTCCCTTGGTGGGCCCAACACGCCGAGGTCGGCCCGACAGAGCTTTCGGGACCTGGTGATGGGCAGCTCCCCTCAGCTGAAGAGGAGCGGGTGCTCCGGGGACGGCAGCTCGGGGAGCTTCTCCCTGGGGGGTCGCAGCCGAGGAGGAGGCGACTCCGACAGCGCATCCTTGGCTTCCTCGTCCGCAGAAGAAGAGGGCAGCGCTGGGGGCTCGGTTACGCTGGACCCTCTGGAGCACGCCTGGATGCTCTCGGCGTCGGACGGCAAGTGGGACAGCCTGGAAGGGCTGCTCACCTGTGAGCCTAGCCTGCTGTCGAAGCGAGACTTCATCACCGGCTTCACCTGTCTCCACTGGGCCGCCAAGCACGGCAGGCAGGAGCTCCTGGCCATGTTGGTCAACTTTGCCAGCAAACACCAGCTGCCAGTGAACATCAATGCCAGGTCGAGCGGAGGCTACACTGCCCTACATTTGGCCGCCATGCACGGGCATGTGGAGGTGGTGAAGTTACTAGTGGGGGCCTACGACGCAGATGTGGACATCAGGGACTACAGCGGGAAAAAGGCCTCTCAGTACCTGAGTGAGAGCATCGCAGAGGAGATAAAGAACCTGGTAGGAGCCATGGACGAAGAGGATGGGGACAGCGCCACCGGCCGCGGGAGTGGGCGCTGGAGACTTTCAAAGGTTCTCCCGTCACACCTCATCACTTACAAACTCTCACAGGGCTTAGAAGATGGAACCGAA
The DNA here is from genome assembly GCA_030556225.1 of Cricetiscus sungorus. Lineage (NCBI taxonomy): Eukaryota > Metazoa > Chordata > Mammalia > Rodentia > Cricetidae > Cricetiscus > Cricetiscus sungorus. The sequence continues at coordinate 71,540,263 of JANBXA010000600.1, read as the reverse complement.
CATCACCATCACCACGTCGCCGAGGGGTGGACCGGAAGCAAAGCAAAAGATTCAGGACGCAAAGCCTTGGGCAGCTCTAGTGGACGAATAAAACCACGACTCAACAAAATCCGATTCCGAACTCAGATCATTCACACCACTCCCTCATTCAAGGATGCTGAACAGACGCTGGAGGAAGGGGAAGAGGAGGAAGAGGAGAGGTCTCTTAAAGGCTACTCATCTTCCTTCAAACTGAGACCGAAGTCCAATGTATTTGGGTAAAAAAATAATTCGTGCTAGAAGTGCTAAGGTTTAGTTGTCTTAAGGGTAGACTAATACTGGCTGTGGATAAGAAAGGTGAATCAGAAAAGGCAGGATAAAGCGTGTACTTTAACTCAGACTTGGAGTGGAGCTGTAGTAATCCTACCAAGATAGCATTCTGGGGCAAGAGAATGTCTTAAATGATTCATTATACCTTGATTTGTGCCTCCTTCCCCAACCCACCATTGCAACCTGGAACTGAGGACTGGAATTGATTAAGAACCCCTTTGCTTCAACCATCACTAGATACCATGCACAGTGAGGGCGATCAAGCCTGTTTTCTAAGTTACTCTTGGGACATTAGAAAATGCAAACTGAACCTGGTAATGTCTGTAAGTGAAAAAAACTAGACACCGCCCTGATCTTTTACTGTTCGCACTTGCTCCTTAAGGTGCTAAAGAAGGGTCCAGGTCAGAGTTGAAATGTGAAACTACAATGAGAATTGTGGGAATCGAGATGGGAATCCTGTTGGTATCTTATTGATATTGTAAGTAGCAGTTCCCATTTCTTCCTTTCTTTCTTTCTTTCTCTCTTTCTTTCTTTCTTTCTTTTTTTTTTTAAGCAATTCAGTTTTAATCACTGAACTGAAGAAATAAGCAGGATTTGCTTTTGAGTTACTGTAGTTTGGTTTGTGCCTATATAACACTATTCAGTATACGGTACATTACTAGATCATAAGTTTTTATTTTAATAGAAGGACACTTAACAACCTGTGGTACTTTTTTTTTTAATGTGTGTTTTGTTGATTATCACTAACTTGTTTTGCTACTCTGGGATTTGTACTCTGGGGATTCTTTTTGATGAAGCTTATAATACTTAGACTGATTTACATATTACTTAACCTTTTTTTGTTTAGAGAATAGCAAAAATCAGCATAAGTATTAATACCCTATGCTTCTGTGAAGTAGTTATTAAATCAACTTAATATGGTTCTCATATAAAAGATATTTAATTTTATTAATACATTCATAGTCTCTATGCTTCGTAGCAACATTTTACAAATGTTCAAAATCTTTCACTTTTCCTACATTTCTTTGTATCTACTCAAAGAGCTATGGGGTAGTTTGCCCATTTAAAAATGGGCAAATTTATTACACTTTATAAAAGGAAAGAGAAATGGAATCATTTCTGTATTTCAATGCTGCTAGCTATTGAATTTCCTTATATGTAAATTAAAAATACTATTCCATAAAATAGTATATTCCTGAAAATATAAACTTTTACAACTGTGATCCTTAATTACATTCCATTCATTTGTGTTAGAGTAAGTTGCTTTATAGTTACTTTGAAATTTAGTTCACAAACATATTAAATCTTGTAACAGGATTAAAAACTTCTGTAAGAGATGACAAAATCCTTATTAGTGTTTCTGGTCTGAATGCTGAAACCTAAGTTGTTACAGTCTACAAGATAGAGGAGTCAAGCCCACAGAGTGAAAGAGACTACATGGTTGTACAGAGCTACAACATTTTGTTGTTAACTAGCTTTCCCAAGTCATAGAAATTTCTAACAGATTCTCACATCTCTGTCAAGATAGCAGTTAAAATTGGTTAAATATGGGTTGACGATACTCATATGAAATGCATAAGCAGTGGCTAAGGAGATAGCTCAGGGGGTATGAGCACTTACTTGTTCTGCAAGCATGTGTACCTACCTGTGTTTGCATCCCCAGCACCCATATATGCATAGTAGAGTGTGCCTGTAACCCAGCATTGGGAGCTGAGACAAGGCAGAAGCTGAGAGTCCAGTGGCCAGCCAGCCTACCCGAAACAGCTGTTTCTGGTTCAGAGAGAGACTGTCTCAAGGCAATAAGGAAGGCATAGAGGAAGTCACCTGACATTCTACTCTGGCCTCAGAATAAGCACACATGGGTGCTCCTAAACATTCTCATGCCTGCACTGCATATACACACATAAGTTGTTTGTTATCCACTTATTTGCCTTTTTCTTTGTTTTAGGACTTCAGAAATAGATTATGTACATTGATAAGCACTTTTTTGTATATATGAATGAAAAACCAGTATAAAAATCACATGTTCCATGTATAGATACTAACTATATTCAGTGCAGAATAAGCTTACAATTCCCATCAAGAACTTTTAAATTCCACTTAAGATAAGGCAACTATACAAATAGATGTTTCAGGACCACATAAAGGTTCCATTGAACAGTCATTATTAATCCCTTCACATGTATGTTAGTAATTAATTGGATAAAATCTATAATTTTCTAGATTTTTAGATACCAAGTAAATACATCATTTAACTTTCTTTTCACACTAAAGGCTTAAAGCTATGATGAAATATTTAAATTTTCTGGAGTCATTCCTGAGCTGCCATACAGCTCAGCAGATGAAAGTGGTTGTCTTACAAGCCTGAAGACCTGAGTTTGAGCCTAGAACCCACTGTGGAAAGAGAGAACTCACTCCTGAACATTATCCTCCAACTTCCACATGTGTGCCATGACATATGCATTCCTGTACTTACATACATGGTATACATACAAACACAAGGAATGTACAGTAAGTGTAACATTTCCAGCTACTTAACTCCATTCCTCTTACTTTTCAATTTCCAAAATCAATAGTAGAAAAAAATGATTTGTATAATTTGATAATCATGAAGTTATATCTCCCAATAGTGGCAGTATATTAAATATTAACAGGAGACTGGTAGTTTACAAATGAGTTTGTTCATGTGTTTTTCAGATACACTTGTAACTATGAATGTCAGTTTGCTTTTATGGTATATAAGATACAGCTAATGTGGTACTAGTTTATTCATACCTGAAATATTGGAATGTGATGCTGTCTTTTGCTTCCTAAATAAGTGCAAGTTTGTGAGTTTAAGAATCTGTAAATTTTGTCAAAATAAAATGTTCTTAGTAGAAATCAAATTGTCTTAAGTTTCTATAGTTCTTTAGCTATGTGTGCAGTGTTTTACGGTTTGCAAAATAATTTTCAAAGTTTCAATTTTATTTGATTCTTTTCCAACTCACTTAGGATATGGACTACAATGTCCCAAACTATAGGTAGAAAAGTGAAGGTTCAGGGCCTAGAGTATCTTCCTTTCCAAAAGTTTGTCTTTTCTCTTTCCTGTACGTGAAATTGTCAGATTTTTTTTTCTTTTCTTTTTATTTTTGAAAAACTGCTGTAATTTGGTAGCAATGATGAATGAATGTTTTTGAACAAAGAACAGGACCTATACCTCTGCCTTTTAAACAGGAAAACATGGAGGTTGAGAAACAGCTCCGTCAGTGCAGTGCATGTGCAAGCATGGGAAGCTAACCTAATCCAGACAATCCCTCATAGGCATCCTGGGTGGGTCTAGAGCCTGTCAAGTTAATAAATCAATGTTTAAGATCACAAGGCGAATCTCAAAATTAAATACTCTGGTAATTTGCTGAAAACCAGTGTTCTTTTAAATTTTGCCAGTTATAGGAAAATGTATGAAACTGAAATGTTAATCTAGATAAACTATACTTAGAAAAGTGTTCCATGTTTTTACTCATGCTGAATTTAGATTATGTATGTAATACATTTATGTGTATATATAAACATGAAGTAAGTAGAAGGGAAACTATTATGAGAAATGGGACTAAGGAAGGGAGAGGAGAACAAGAGAGGGTTGTGGGTGAATATACATTAGCCATGTAAAAAGGTCATAATGGCACCTGGAGAGATAGAGTAGCAGTGAAGAGTGCTGCTCTTCCAGAGGACCCCCTTAAGTTCAGTTCCCTGCATTTCTGGCAGCTCACAGCTATCTCTAACTCCAGCTACCAAGGGATCCACCACCCTCTACTGGGCTCTCTCAGTGTACCCATGCACACACATATATGTACATAAATTATTTTAAAAGGGATGGATAACAACCACAAAAGTGGTCTTTGGTGATGAATCTTATACATACCTAATGTTGCACGGTTAGATGATGATTCCATGTGAATTTTTTCTCAAGATACAATGGTAGGATTATTTATACACCATTTTTTCTTTCATTTTTCCCTTGACCATCTTTTTAAATGACAATTTCATCTCAAGAAGGGGCTTTCCTATTCTCAGTCTCCTACTTTTCCACTTTAATGTAGTGTTAAGAAATGTGTAGCAAGGGCCTCACCCTAGCTTTTCGTGTTAAGATTCTATGTAAGTAGCTCCTTAAATAAAAGCATTTACTATTTCATAGCATTAACTGTACGGATAATTGAATAACAGACATGCTAAGTGAATAAAAAAAAGTATTTTTCATGCAATACAGCTCTTAAATGCCAGCCAACCATATCATCTGCTACTCAATCAAAAGAATAGTCATTTATTACAACCCTGGAGGTAAAAATCAGCTTTATTAGGATTTTTTTTTCTATGTGAGCAATTTAAAAGATTCAACAACTAAGCTCAATTATAAGAAAAGTGTGCCTTATAGGATGATTCTATTGCATATTCTTGGCACAAAATGCTAGCTAGCCTTTTTTTATTACTCTAAGTACAGCTGAGTATGCAAATAGCTACTGATTCTGTGGACCAACCACACCCTCCTCCCCCCCAAAAAAAAATGGGATAGAAAAATAAGGTTTAGTGTATCATAGAGAACAATGTTTGGGGAAAAGGGCATTTGGGGGTTTATTTTTCCACAGTATATACATTTATTTCATATATACATACATATACATATGTGTGTCTTTGACTACATTGCTCCTCATACAGAAATGTTTAATAGTCATTTTAAACCTGGTCATGGGTTATACCTCATAACACATAACACTCACATCTTTGAAAATAACAAAACAGGAGCTGAAGAGATGGCTCAGCAGTTAAGAGACCTTTCTACTCTTCCAGGAGACCCAGCTTCAAGTCACAGCACCCACATGGTGACCCACAACTACCTGTAACATTAGTTCCAAGAGATTCAGCGCTGCCTCCATGGGCACCAAGCACACATGCATATATGCAAGCGAATAGTCACACACATAAAACAAGCAAATCTTTTTAAAAGAAAGAAAAGAACGGGGCTGGAGAGATGGCTCAGTGGTTAAGAACACTGGCTGTTCTTCTAGAGAACCTGTGTTCAAATCCTAGCATCCACATGGCAGCGCACAACTGTCTCTAACTCTAGTTCCAGGAGATCTGAGACTCTCACACAGATATACATGCAAGTAAAACATAATTAAAAAAAGAAAAGAACAAGCCATAACCCTGAAAAGGAAAAACTAATTTTATTTGTTGGTTGTTTGGTTTTAGTTTTTCAAGACAAGATTTCTCTGTGCAACATTTCTGTCTGTCCTGGAACTCACTTTGGAGATCCACCTCCCTCTGCCACAAAGTGCTGGGATTAAAGTTGTGTGCTACCACTGCCTGGCAAAATTAATCATTTTAAAGCATGCTTTTCTTGTTTTTTAAAAAAAATTTTGGTCAAGAAACAATAAACCACCCTGGCCAAAGCTTTAACCTAAGGTAGCCTGATACAGAAGACACCAACCAGCTCTTCACAAGCTTTGTGAAGGACCATGTAAGTTTGGGGATTTTTGTCTATTTATTTGTCTGACTGTCTGTTTTAACCCAGCTTGATGTTGTTCTAATCAAAACCTGGAAGTCCTCATTAGAATGCCTTTCTGGGAGCTGAGAATTCAGCTCAGTAAAAAGCATGCCCAACATGTTCAAGTATTTTATTACAATCGTGGAAAAACCACCACCACTACAACAAAAACCTTTTCTAGTCTCTTAGCTTACAATTTAGTAACTAGAACTAAAAAGCATCCTTGGCAGTGGTCTGGAAATTTCCCATACAGGTAACTGCTTCTGAGAGGAAAGTTTTCCCCCAGTGATGTCCCCAGCCTCCTGATGTTAACAGTAGTTCACACCAAAGAACTGCACAGCTGACTAAAAACAAAAACACAGAAAGAATGCTCAGTAGTTTAAGTAAGGTGATGATATTTTTATTGGATCTAATTACTGTTGACTCTACCTGCTTGCATATATGCAACTTCTACACATGTATGTATAGTTTTCTCAGCATTGTAGCTAGAATGCATGTGTGTATATAATACATTGGAAAGTTGTATGGACATTATAATTACTTGTAAAAGCAAAGGCTTTGTAGCTGTAAAGCTTCCCCTGCATTAGCCACTCATCCTCAACAATCCATAGCCATACACCTCTGCCATGACTCACCCATCCTGGGAGGCAGTATACCACTGCTTTAATCTTTCCTGGGTCAGACACTGGGCAGCCAAGAATAACTCTACAGCTATAGCCAACAACAATATTTACAGTAGCTCTTCTAGTCTGTCTACATTTTTTAAATGAAGCCTCAGCAACAGTTCTCCAATTGTTTAATTTTCCTTAATATTCTCTAAATGGCTGGTTCATGGGAGCTTGATATAAGCTACCAAAACTATTAAGGGGGAACAGATTTAAATGGGAAGGCAATGGCATTGCAAAACTTATTCTCTGTAAAAAAAAAAAAAAAAAAAAAAAAACCCTCTGGTTTTTCTGACCCTATTCATCATGGCTTTGAGGAGAAGAACCTGTCCTGGCAGGGATGTAGGTATTCTAAAGAGACACTTGAATCCCTCTATTTGGCTGTAAGACTGTTGGAACAACAACCTCAAGAAATTGAATTTCCCTAAGAATCATATGCTAGGTGAAGGAAAAGGATGGTATCTAGTACCAACAAGAGGGGTAGCTTGTCTTTGATTTCATATGGTGCTGACTTGGCAGATCATCTAACAGAAGAATCCGGAACTCTTGATAATAAGGCCCAGGACCACACCACAGAAAGGACTACTTAGCTGTGCACAGCTCTGGTCACTAGGCTTCTTTGTTCCTTTTCTCAGTATAACCATTTAATAAATATCCTTTCTTTGTCACGTCTTTGAAACTGGCCTGTTAAGGATGAGTAGCAGAGTTTACTACTTGGGGCTGTCAGAGACCAGGGTATGACTATAACAACTCCAGTAACAGCACAACTTACACAGCATTAACCGTGAGGCTCAGAGCAAGACCTTGTAAACAATAAGCAGACCAAAAACAAAGAAGCAAAAGACAACCCAAGAACTCTAAGCCCTGAGTCCACTTTTCTTCTTTGTCATCAGAAACATCATCTTCCTCACCAGTGAGATTGTCCACCAGTTATTGCTGATGGACCTTACCTGAGTAATGAATTGCCCTATGAGGAAATACCCAGGATTTCTCATCTTCTCTGCTCATTACTTTCAAACTGAATCAGTTCCATACAACCAAGGTCTGTTTCTAGAGAAGAGGCTTATACACTGGCTAAATGAATATCCTGGAGAACCTAAAAAGAAATAATACTGGAATTGAGTATGTCTATTGATACAGATACTAATGTCCAAGATTTGGGTATAACATGCTGCTTTTGAAGAGCTGCATGTAGCTATGGATTGTTGATTGACTGAAACCTGAGACCAGCATTTAAGAAAGTAGGCTTTCCCTGGTTTAACCAAAAGGGAGGAATCCAAAAGATTTAATTTGAGGAAGTTGAAAGAAATTTGTCTTTTGTTTCTCCTCCCTATCACCTGACTGTCTTCCGGGAGGACCTAGAGACACCCTCTACCAAGGCTGTGAGAAAGAAAGAAATGTTGGGAGAGGAAAGGTCTAGTTGCCTTGAAAAGCACTGTGCAAAAGACAATGGGATACTGTCCTCAAAATACACTTTCTGATTCCATGACAAAGATGGGATCCTGCGTGGTGGAGTTCATCCATCAATGCTCATCTAGCAGACAAGGTGGGTGCAGTTACTATGATAGTCAAAGAATAAAGACCATGCAGGTATGAACCACATGGATCACAGTTACCTTTGGGAGAAAGCCACTGGCACCCCACCCCCCAAAGCACAATTTAACCTATGTATACAGGAAAGGAGTAGGCTAGACATAGAAAAATGGTGGCAATGCTGTTGCTTTTCATCTCCAGTCATTATCAGATCACAGTGGCAACAAACCCCCCTGGTAACAATGGCAACCAGATTTCCTTAGAAAGGAATCATCTATACTGTCAGAAATGGAGTAGTTTATAATTCTCTGCCCACGCCATCCTTTTTAGGGGCCTGAAGCTATGTAGGAGAAAGGTAAACACTGGGATTTGGGGTCTAATGGTGCACCAACTAAGTAAATGCAAATTCCTGGAAGCCAAACTGTTCATCTACAGGTCAAAACATCTAGAGAATTCTCTGTGTGTTGCAGACACCCTTTGTCCAGGGACAAAGTTTAGGAAGAACTTTCTAAGAGGAAATTAGCTGACTATTCAGATGGATTGAGCAGAATAAATTGATTACAAAGTCACTTTCAGCCCTGAAGCCATCTGTACCCCAGGGTAGAGCAGCTGTCCCACAATTTCTTCTGTGGCACAAAATGTCCAATTAAGTGCCTGGGACCTTTTCCATAAAGAGGAATTCTGCTCAGAATAAGAAAATGGTTCTGGTCTCTTTAAAAGGAAAGGAGTCTGTGTCTGATGGTAAGAGGGCCATGTAGTCTTCCCAGCCAAGCCCTACAAGGTTCCAGCCAGGACAGGACAGCCTGTGGGTTGTAGGAGCCACCAGAGTAGGAGGGAGCTACAGTATGGGAAGAAGAGGGACAGCCTCTCCCATTTCTTTACCGCTGCTGAGACCCCAAGCATCCAGGCAACCTTGTCTGAGGTGAGTTCAGGGCCTCACCTCAGAGTGGCCAAGTCATATATGCCAGTTTTTCTGTGTAGAAAGTTCCTTAGCTGCAAGAGAAGCTTTCTGTGGCCCTTTCTTCTGCTTCTCCAAGCCTGCTTCCTCCAACTGAGACAGGATAGTCTTTCTGTCCTCAGAGTTCCTTTGCCCTATGCACCACCAAGCCTGGATACCCTTGTTTCTACTTTTCAGTTATAAAGACATTGACAAAGTAGGGGACATTCACAACCACACTTTCTAAGTGTCTTAGATGTTTGGTTGTGTGTGTGTGTGTTGTGTGTGTGTGTATTTGTTTTTTTTTTTCCTTGTTATAGTTTCTGTTTTATATTAATGGTCTCTAGGTTACAAGTATTAACAAGATTAAAAGGGACCAAAAGAGGAAAAATACATATACATACTAACAAAGGAGCCAGGCTCAGCAAGCTCAGCAGGTAGAGCATAAGACTCTTATCACAGTGTCGTGAGTTTGAGCCCCATAATTGGGCACTATTTTGTTATGGAGCTTCCCACCTGGTTTCAAAACCACTGAACACTCAGAGACTTATAATAATTATAATACTGTTGGTCAATGATGAGGGCTTCTTATTGGCCAACTCTGTCCTAATCACTAACCCATTTCTATTAATCTAAGTATTTCCATGTGGTCTTATCTTACCAGACAAAGGTCTGGGGACCTGTTGCTCCTCTGGCGTCCTACATGGCAACTGCTCTCTGCCTAGACCTCCCAGAATTCTCTTCATCTGGTAGCCCTGTCTATCCTTCCTGCCTGGCCACTAACCACACAGTGCTTTATTCATTAACCAATAAGAGAAACGTATACAGAATAACATCAATCTCCCTTTCTCATAGAATCTTATAATATCCTGCAACTTTATAAGAGGGAGAATACTTATTAAGCTTTTCAGGTTGTCAACTCCTACCTACAAATGCACACAAACTAGTTATGGATATATAGGTCACTTGGTTCAGTCTTACACAGAAGCAGATACCTTTAGGGTATGGATAATATTGGAAAATTGTCATATGCTGTTTGAGTTCACTGATTATGATTAGTAACTCTACAAAGGTTGTCTAATGTTTTCCTTCAAGGCCTAATGGTTTAACAAACAATATGTACAGGAAATACTACATCTTTGTTTGGGGGACAGTTTGTTGTTTGTTTTATTTGTTTTAAGACAGGGTCTTTCTACATAGCCCTGGTTGTCCTAGAACTCACTATGTAGACCAGTTTGGCCCAGAACTCACAGAAATCCACTTACTTCTGTCTTCCAAGTGTTTGGATTAAAGACATGTGCCGCCATGATAACACTAATTTATTACATTACCCTATGTATGTAATCTAGATTTAACCTTCTACTCGGATGATGTGGCTTATTATCTTATAAGCTAAACAGTTACCATCTTCACAACTCCCACTGTGTCTGCTAAAAAAAATCACACTTGAGGTTAAAAGCAGAGGCCAGGTCAAGCAGTAGTGGTGAATGCCTTTAATTCCAGCACTCAGGAGGCAGAGGCAGATCTCTATGAATTCGAGGCCAGCCTGGTCTACAGAGTGATCTAGGACAGCCAGGACTACACAGAGAAACCCTGTCTCAAAAACACCAAAATAAATAAATAAATAAAATAAAAATAAAAGCAGAGGCCATCTTGGTTTGCTTGCTAGCCCAGCTTAAGTTCTGACTCTCATCCTTTTTAAAGATAAATAAACATATTTCCTTGCTAAACACTTTCACTTTGTTCTTGTGTTCTTTTTTTTTTTTTTTTTTAATTCCAGCATTGTTTATGGGGCACAAGTGTTGAACATGGGGTAGCATCATACTGCCCCATTTCAATAGTAACCAATTGGCTTAGTCACATGCTACAAGTTGCCGCTTCCAGGTGTGTGAATTAGTAAGCTAAATTCAAAAGGAGAATTGGCTTTTCCAAACAGTAAGATAAAAACATTTTGTATCAAAGTTGTGACTTAAAAAATACAAAAGCTAAACCCACAGGTATAGAGGGAAAATGGCAATCCTGAGAGCTGCCCTGAAATGTCAGTCTTGAAACTTGCATAATTTGTTTAAGCAGGCAGCTCCTGGAGAGGCCAGCACCCATTAGGGAAATGAACGTAGTGGGAGCCTGCCCTCTTCCATTCAGGTGGCCTTCATACAGTCTCTGGCATATTTGGGTCCAGCCCCAGGCAGGGCCCCATGACAAGGGAAGCTTGGAGAGAGGCACTGAGGAAAATGAGGAACCACGGCCTTACCTGGCATTTCCAAGCTTTGGCAGCTCTCGGAAGGTGCTTCCTGACTGCCCAGCCCCTGGCCAGGTAGTGGGTCTCAGGCCGAGCCTTTGGTCACTGTGGACTGGATACTACTCCAAGCCCTTATTTCCAATTCTCAGCATCCGAGAGAGAGAGAGAGAGAGAGAGAGAGAGAGAGAGAGAGAGAGAGAGAGAGGGAGGGAGGGAGGGAGGGAGGGAGGGAGGGAGGGAGGGAGGGAGGGGAGGGAGGGAGAGAGGAGGGAGAGAGAGGAGAGAGAGAGAGAGAGAGAGAGAGAGAGAGAGAGAGAGAGAGAGAGAGAGAGAGAGAGAGGGAGAGAGAGAGAGAGAGAGAGAGAGAGAGAGAGAGAGAGAGAGAGAGAGAGAGAGAGAGAGAGAGAGAGAGAGAGAGAGAGAGAGAGAGAGAGAGAGAGAGAGAGAGAGAGAGAGAGAGAGAGAGAGAGAGCTGGTACCATGACCTCAGATTGGGGGTTGAGGGGTAGGAAGGTTGGCTTGGACCTTGGGATGAGCTGTTACCCCCTCAGAGCTGGGACCCAGCACACAGAAGCCAGAATGAGATACAGACAGAGCGTGGATGTGTTGTCACTATACAGAAAGGTTGTGGGTACAAGTCAAGACTGGCTGACCACTAAGACAGCAAGGACTACTATACGGCCTTCTGCAGAGAGTGCCGGGTTACAGGCAAGCGCACCACCTCCTCCGCGCGTTTTGTGAGCCACTTCCGAGCGTGGTCATGCATGACCATGGTCATGTCCCAGCCATTCACCTGCATGATCTTGTCTCCAATCTGCAGCCCAGCAATTTCAGCAGGGCCTCCCTCAGATACTCGTGTGACATAAATGCCCTTGACGCAACTTTGCACTACGGCTGTAACAGGCTGGCCTGGGATGTAGGACATTTCTACTCAAATCTGACAAGCCTACTGCGCCCGGTGAGACCCACAGTGAGAATCGTTCTTGTGTTCTTTTGTGGGACAAGTGTGACACTGAGGTTACTCCCTCCCTACAGGCACTCAAGCCTGTGGTCATCTTGGAATCCACAACAACGGGGTTGACCAAACGCACACTGACCAGTGACTGAAACTTGCCTCCAGCCTCAGTGAGCTGGAGAAGGCCCTGCGTATGAAGAAGCTATCTACATCGATTGCAAGAGCAATCATCTCCTGGAGTCCAGCTTGTCCTCCTAGGCAGGACTTCTCTGAGCCATTTTGTAAAACCAGAGCAGAGAGCATCTTATGTTGAAGGCGTCTACTTAATTGAGCACACATCTTGCTTCCTCTCCTAGTTCTTTCTCTATTAAACTGAAAACTCTCATTAGCGCTTTGTTAAGACCTGGGGTTATTGAACCTGTTTATCTGTTCCTGTTCCCAATGTGTCACATTAATTAAGTCTCCTCTTCCTAATTTTCACCATTACTCACCTTCAATCAGTGTTTCAGGATGGGTGGCAGAATGGAGGTATTTTTCTTAAAATTCTAAACTATTTTATTTATTTTTGCATTTATTTGGGGTCTTTTTTAAGATTACAGTTAAAAAATTACTCATCTGGATGACTTTTCTTTTTAACCTTCCCATTTTGATCTGGGTGGGGAAGCACTTCACTTGACAGTCTAAAGCTAGAACCACTTCCAGGGTGAGCAGATAGCCCGTAAGAGGTGAATGTCGGTCAACTTGGGGACCCGAAATATAACTGATTGAGAGAACATACCAGAGAGGAACACGCGGGGAGCTCCTGTGGAAGGGAAAGGAGGGTAGCTTAGGTTTGCCAACGCCCTGGAGACCTTGCTCTTATCAGATTCTAGTTCTTCTTTGAGGTGGATTGGGAATGGGATGGATTGAAGGTTTCTGTGGTATGTGGAAGACAGCAGTAACAGAAAGGCTGAGCGCCCTTAGCCTGCCCTTGGCTTCATTCAAACAAGGGGACAGGCTTGAAAAAGTCTTCATTACAGGAACTTGGGAGAAGAAGATATTATATAAAAGACCCATAAAAGGTCATATAGCCTCTGTCTGTCCTTTTTGCCCCAAGCAAGGCCATAGGTGAAGTTGGTACACTTCCAAACTCTTCTATTTTTTATTTAATAAACCATCTCTTTTCCTGTAACTATCTTTGTGTCTCTGTACAATTCATTGAAAAAGGCAACAAGAACTTAGAAACTCCATCATCTACTGTCCAGACACAAATCTTTACTCTAACCCTTGGCTCTCCTTTGTGTCTTAGTGATTTTTTGTTTTTGTGTTGCTGCAAATATAGCCCATGTCCTTACGCACATTAGGCAAGCCCTCTACTACAGTCCCATCCCCAGGTCTTGCGTGCATTACAACTATCCTGAATGTTCTGGGAAGCTAGTTCTGGGAGCTAGCATGCAGGAGACAGCTATTCTAAGAAACATCAAGTATGGTTCCTTTCTATCAAACTACAAAATGCGTATTTACAGAAAAGAATTCAGATCTTCTTGCTTTCCCCACCTTATAAGAAATTTTATTCAAATGTTTTAACCCCTCTACATATGCCCAGTAAAAACTTTGTTTACACAAAGACCCTTTGCTGCATTCCAGAAATTTGATGGTCTAAAGCACTGACCTCTTTCCTTCCCTTCTTCATTTCCTGTGACCAAATCTTTTAAGACTAACCAAAAAAGACTATGAGATCAGACCTCAGCCAATTGGGGGAAAGGCACAGTCACCACCAGCAGTAAAACCAAGTACACTTCCTGCCCCTGCTTTGGCGAGCAGTGCAACCTTTGCTTAGGAATGCAGCAGCAACTAACTTTAGATAGAGAAACAAATCTCAGGTGGAAAACGATGCATTTCAGACCTCGCTTACTCCTCGGGTATCAGCTAAATGGAGCTACTACTCTGACTATTCAGTAAAGCTTGTTAATTCACTAAATTGATAAAGGTTGGTGATGTTTACCATACCACTGCTTCAAGCCTCTGCCTTCAGTCTGTCAATAAACTTATTACAGTGTAGCATTAACCTTAGACTGTGGGACTTCTATTCCCAAGAGAGTGGTCAAATGAGAGAAAATGGCTATTATTGTTTGTCAACTTGACTACATCTGAAATTAACTTAAACCCAAGTAGCTGGGTACAGCTTCAGGGGATTTTTATTTAAATAATTTTATATGGGGAGACCCACTTTTAATCTAGACCCTTTGAGGCAGGAAAATGCACCTTCCATCGAGCTCTTTTGAGGTGAAGATTGACCGTTAGTCTGGGCCACTGGCAGCCAATGGAAAGAACACGGAAGAAGGAAGCTCTTTGCCTGCTTGCTCTCACTCTCAAACTTGTTAGCAAGTCCATTCCTTCCCTGATATTAGAGCCTACATCTTCAGGATGCTGAGGACCCCCTGAGACAACTACTGGGTGCTTGGACCTTCTGTTTGTAGACAGGGTTGGCCTAGCTGAACCACAGGCTGTTAAGACATTCTAATAAATCCCCTTTCTATATATAGATATAAATATATAGACATGCGATAGATATGAATTCATCCTATAAGTCCTGTTATCTAAAGACTGACTAATACAGCACCCTAGAAATAAAAATATTGTGAAAGAATTTTGCCAAGGAACTGAAGAGTAATCTCACTCTTGGAATTCACAAGGACATTTCGAATCCCACTAGTCTTTGAATCCTGACATTGTCCTTTGGTGCCACACAATCTGGGAGTCTAACAAAAGCTGCTCAGAGTTTGCACTCTGGTGCTTATTTCTGGGGCTGGAAACTCTAAAAACAAACCAGCTACAGTGAAGTCCCTAAATGTGACATAGTTTCACTTGTCTGGGTCTGTTGACTTCCTTCTCTATTGGTTTTAAGTGATAGGACTTGGGGCTTGCTTGGCAACCAAGTGGGGCCCTGTGATCCAGGAATCGAACCAACAGTCATAGTGCAGTGGGGCTGTGAGACATGGGAAATGGGCATCCTCCCCTGGGGTTCTTGTTCTCATTCGTAACAGAAGACCAGACTCAAATTGTGTTGCACACCTTTAATCCCAGCACTCAGGAGGCAGAGGCAGGTGGATCTCCATGAGTTCAAGGTCAGCCTGGTCTACAAAGCTACACAGAAAAACCCTGTCTCGAAAAACCAAAAAAAAAAAAAAAAAAAAAAAAAAGACCAAACTCAAAAGGAAGTTTATTAAAGCTTCCAGGGCAGCCTCCCAAGCCTCCTAGAGGAGAATGGAGGAGAGAAGAGAAAAAAGCCATGCCATTCATTTAAGTTAGCATGGAGGTCAGCCATGGGATGGATAAGGAGCCACATGGCTCAGGGTGGGGGTGGGGAGGGCCTTATAAAAAGACAAGGAAGTCCCAAACATTGGGGAAATCCAAAGTGTGAGAGAAAGTATGCTTAGAAAAGAGAGAGAAAGAAGTAAAGGGGAAGTTAGGCCTTTCTGAATAATTGCCCCCAAAGTGGTAAGCCTTGCAAAGCTGCAGGCCATGGCCTAGTAAGCTACTGTGCTAGTGAGAGTCTAATGATTCCACTTATCTATTTAGTATGGCTTAAGGGGAGCCCACCTTCTTCGGGAGGTGTTTCCTCAGCCAGGTGATTAACTGGAGCCAACTGGAATTTCAGGTCTCCATCCAAGTCCAAGCCTCTATTCTCTTGACCAGTATTTTTCTCTTAATGGGCTATTATTTCTATCCTAACAGCTGAAATCATAGATTTAGGCAAGAACTCTAGTCTTTGGAAAGCTAAATGAAAGTCACAGGGGTGGGGGTGATAGTGGGTGACTGAATTAGGCAGTGGCAGTAAGGTGGAAGGGGCTGGATTTTCAACACAGGGGTGGGGGATTTCAGCAAGCATTAGGAGAACAGAAAGTTCCTCAGTCAGAGTCTGGCAGAGTTTGTTCTGAAATAACTAAAGTGTAGCACGAATTCTAATTGTTCTTAATTATAAAAACCCTGAGTCACATATAGAAGTCAATGCTGAAAGATCAGAGAAGCAGAGGACCAGCTACTAACGAGTTCTCATCTCTACCAATGCTCAGACTAAAGGGGTGATCCTGTCTCTACAAATCCTCAGACTGAATGCTGTGTCTACCAAACCTCAGACTGCCATCTCAGACTGAATCATCAGACTGCATCCATTGGTTGCTCAGATGGCTTCAGATGACCTGAGCTGAGCTCCTGTCTCCTCCCTCCTTGTATTCCTCTCTCCACCTAGCCATATCACTCCTGTCTCCACCTCCCTAGTGTTGGAATTAAAGGCGTGCCACTCCAAGTGCTGAGATCACCTTTGTGTGAGCTGTTTCTTTTTTACACTGGATCAATTTCATGTAACCCAGGTGGCATTGAACTCACAGAGATCTATCTGCCTCTGTCTCCCAAGTGCTGGGATTAAAGCTTTGTGCCACCACTGCCTGGCTTCTATTGCTAGCTATTCTGTGGCTAACTCTGCACTCTGATCTTCAGGCAAGCTGTATTTGTTATAGCATAAACAAAATGCCACCACACTAAGGTAACATCATCTTGTTCTGACTCCATTTTGTGTTTGCTTAGACCATTCTCAGCCCTCTATCCCCCTCCCCACAACTTGGTGACACATTTGAGATTTTCATGGCTTTGACCATGGGCCAGCTCTATTAACAAAAATAATAAAAGTGAACCAAAATAACTAAAAAGGATAGAAGTCAAAAATAATTGATGTTGCTGTGTATTGGTGACACACAGCTTTAGTCCTAGCACTCGGGAGTCAGAGAGGCAGGAGTATCTCTGTGAGTTGGAGGACAGCCTGGTCTACAGAGCTAGCTCCAGGACAGGCTCCAAAACAATACAGAGAAACCCTGTCTCGAAAAAAAACAAAACAATAAAAAATAAAAATAAAAAAATAATTGATGTTATGTTGGAAATAATTACCATGCTCTGTTAGGAATGAATATTACTTTTATCCTTATCTAACTTTGATATAACTGATGATGGTCTTTGTGATTTCTGCATTTGAAAACTCTGCACCCCTGAGCTTGGGCACCAGGAAACACTTGGGCACCAGTAAATCTTCTCATGATCTGGCCATCAATAAAGTGACTTAAAGCTTTTAATTGGTTTAATTGGCATGGTGGTCAATAACTATCTTGTATGGATCCTTCCAGTTCAAGGTTTATGCCAGCACAGCTGAATCCTGCCGAGGAGTTCGCCTCAGGTGAAGACTCCACTACTGAATAGACAGAAAAACATGCAAAACATAGTCTTGAGGAGGGTGGGAAGAACAGTAGGAAGCTTAATGTTACAGTCAGGCGTGGACTGAGAAGAGGCTGTAATTGTTAAGATTAATACTATTGATAAGAGATCTCTTCTACCTAAGGATGAGCCCTCACAGTATCTGAAGGAGCTTCACAAGCAGTATCTGAAGGAGCTTCACAAGAGACTAAGGATGAAAAACAATCAATAGTTGTACCAAGTGCAGTGCCTATGAACCACAATAATAATAGAATGGCAAGACATCCTGAATGAGTCAATAATGATACTTAGATCCTAGGGATGGAGGGAGACACACAAAGTAAAAACAGGACTGACATATGAAAGTCTCAAAAACTAAACTTAGAAAAAAAGATTAGGCCTCCCTGTCTGGACTGGAACATTAGAAAAAGTACTCTCAGGCCAAGAACCCACATAGCTGACATTCCAGTATGTGAAGCAAGAGAAGCTCAAGGGGTTGCTGACTCCTAGAATGTACAGAAATTGTTTCAAATGTGGCTCAAGAAGGGAAGAGCCCGCTCCAAGCCGGCAGCCAAACTTGGAAGAGCCATCATGTGATACTGATTTGGGGAAGCATGAAAGCAAAGTGAGGGCTCCAGAGAGTCTTCTTAGTTTTCACAGAGCTACTGAGGCAGCATGGGGAAGGGGACTCCCTGGGAGGTTGCCTGAAACTATGAAAGTGAAGCCTGGGTTCCAGCTGAGATGCCAAGGACAGCTGCAAACAGAATAGAACCAGCCAGAGAATGAGGGGGTAGGGAGAGGGAGAGAAATTACAGGAAGCAAAATTGGAGGGGTGGAGATATCTAAAGTCCCAGATACTGCACATGGAGCAACAATTTGGTGTTTGCCCTACTGGGTTTCTGTCTTTTGGTTCAGTATTTCCTCACTAGGTCTCCATTCCTCCCTTTTGGAATGGGAATGAATATTCTCTGCCATTGTATACTTAAAGTATGATATTTGCTTTTGATATTGCAGAGGGCTATTGCTAAGAGATTGTCTTGAGTCTCAAAGGAAGTTGGACTTTTGAACAATTTTGTTGCAAAAGAAAGAAAGAAAGAAAGAAAGAAAGAAAGAAAGAAAGAAAGAAAGAAAGAAATCACACAACAAGGCTGAGCTATGAGAACTCATAGATAGTCAGGCCCCAATTCCAATTTGTTTTCTTTGCTTTCAGGGTGTGAGTGTATGGATAGAAATGTCACCAGCAGGCTTCCTGCTCTGTCTTCACTGTCACTGCAGACTCTCTCTCTGGAATGCGAGCCCAAATAAACTTTCTTCTACAGAATGCTTCTGTTCAGGGTGTTCTATCACAACAACAGAAAGCAACTAATACACACATCAGGCACCAAAGTGAACCATTCTTTCTTCCCTTCTCTCCTCCCTTCATTTTTAAATTTGTCTTTCCATTCTGTCTTAGGATATAAATTGGTTTTCACTTTTTTCACTCAATAAATGTTTTTCTCATAGGCACAAATCAGAATCACAGTGTTCTTTTGTGAACTGAAATTCCCAGAGGAAAGCCAGCCGTTCGTTAAATATTCTACAAGGTTGATTGAATAATTTGTAGCCCTTAACTATGGAGAGTTGGAATGGCACAGATTCAGAGCCAAATTATCTTTGGATATTTTTAGCCCCATGACTAGTTACTCATTGTCCACCTCTATAATTGATTGACAGTAGGTAGAAATGATTCCTTGTAGTCACCCACCATCTCTGGCTCTTACAATCTTTCCACCCTTCCACCTTCATACACAGGAGTTTGACATATCAATCATCTATTAACTACTGCCATGCTGATGAAGGCTATAGTCTCTACCGAAAAGACCACAGGACTCTTTCCCTATTCTGTTGGCTGAAGAGACCAGACATTGGCTTCTCTGTAAGAGGAGTTGTTTGGAATCTATGAATTATATGGAAATTATATTGAAATTAAATTAGTTTGAAATTTGAATTGCATATCTTAAAAGTAAGTCACAGTTTTATAAGATTAAAATACAAGGTTTAAGTAAGATCCTCATTCCTCTAGCGTCCCTAAAGATTGTGGGGAGGAGATTGGATTGTGGTAGGAGAACAGAGACTGGGGTAAACTACATCCAAGATTAGCATATTAAAGAAAGGCTGAAAGTTTTTCCCTTCCTGAGCTTCATGATAGAGCATTCTCAAGAAAAGACCAAGACATATAAACATCATGTGGGGTGAGTTCTAAGCAAATGCCCTATATAGGTCCACATGGCTTATAGCCACATGATTTGGGGGCAGGAGTGTTTACCTCAGTTCACCATCTTACTTTTATTGTAAGGTGTGTTTTCCCTTTCTTAATAAACTGTGTTTCTATTTCTAACCATGTGTCCTTGACCTAATTCTTTGCTGTGGCACTCAAGAGCTGTGATGCTTCAGCAGGTAGTCTGGGATTCAAATCCATGCCTGTGACAATGCCCCATTATACAGCCATCCTCAGAAGGTATTAAACAAAGATCTAAATACACCAAGGTAGAATAATACCCACTCCAACCCCCATGAGCCAGCAGCTTATTAGGGAAAGAGATCTGAAGCACACAGTGGTATTGAAGCTGACCAGCAATGTAACTATGTAATGCTACTAGCTGACACTGTGAGGGAAAATTTTGGGACTTGGCTAGGTGGGAGGTACAGAAGCAATGACTATGTGCTAGAACAAGTTGGCACAGATACCTAACCCTGCAGGAAGGACAGCTATAAGGATTGCTAGGTGGTTGGGAAACATGTAAATACTGACTCATGAATCTATCATACGAATGGTAGGTAGGATTTATGACACTGCCCCTGTTCCACCCAACTGCGCAATGGTGACCTGAGTAATGAACCAAGAGCTGGCATAGTTACAAAACACAGAATAAACAATGGGCTTCAAGGACTTTGACCACGTTACCTTTGTTTGTTTGTTTTTGTCTTTGTTTTTGAGACAGGGTCCTTCTATTATGTAGCTCTGGCTGTCCAGAAACTCACTATTTGGCCCAGGCTGGCCTTAAACTGCAGAGATCCACGTGCCTCTACCTGCCTCTGAATTTGATGCTAAGGCACTCCCTGGGCAGTGTGTGGTACCAACTATTGTCTTCAGAGCCTACAGGGCACTGCAGGACTACTTAAGTCTTATGACTACATCAGGAAAAGCTCTTCCCTCAGTTCAGGTCTTGGCAGTCTACTTGGGGACACCTGTAGGAGTCTCTGCCCTCTTACTGATCTGGGGAGATTCTAGACCGACTCCTTCCTCTCCAGGCGTCAGCAAACCTTGACTCGCTCTTGCCTCAGTAGTGAGGCTTGTACAGGGCCCTGGCTGGACAGTCTGCTATGTGCTGAAAACCGCTGCCATTGTACCTACTTTTTTTGGCGAGGGCGGGGGTGTTGAGACAGGGTTTCTCTGTGGCTTTGGACACTGTCCTAGAACTAGCCCTTGTAGATCAGGCTCACAGAGATCCTCCTGCCCCTGCCTCCCGAGTGCTGGGACTAAAGGCATGCGCCACCACCACCCGGCTGTATCTACTTCTTTAGAGTGAATTCAAGACTATTTCCTCTTTCTCATTGTTGCGCCTTTATCTTTCTTTTCAGACTGATATTTTATAGAAATCCGGAAGGCAGCTAAGGGACAGAGAGATAGGCTTTTAGAAAAATCTAGCACAGAGTGTGTGGGCAGCAGAGGAACAGCAAGTTTACAGACAAGCTGCTGACATTGTTAGGGTTGGGACAATTGGGCCTTTGAAAAGAAGCCTGCAGTCTATATTCTAATATCCACTTCCAACTCTCTTTAGAACAAAACAGCAGAACTGAAATTCGAACCAGGGGCCTTCATCTTGCAGTCAGTGGACAGGATGAACAGGCACAGAGAAGCAAAACTGTCTTCAGAAAACTATTACTGGAGAGTTTTAACAGGCCACAGCATATGTCCAGTCTCAGCTTTTCATTAGCAACGACAAACACAGCCAATTCTTAGACTTGGCAAAATCACATTTCTATCTATCTGTGTGTTTTATTATTTTTTATTTACAAATTTTCCATACAATGTATTTTGATCATTTCCCCCTCCCTCAACTCCTCCTAGATCCTATCCACCCAACTTTGTTTTCTCTCTCTCCCTCTCTCTTAAAAAAAAAAAAAGACGCAAAAACAAGAAACTAAAAAAAAACCTATGAAATTCAAAATCAAAACAAACAGGCAAAAGATTAATAAGAACAACAACAAAAAAGATAAACAAAGCAAAACTAAATTTTAAAAAACTCACAAAAATATCATTAAGGGTTTGTGTGTGTGTGTGTGTGTGTGTGTGTGTGTGTGTGTGTTTGGCCAAGTGCTCCTGTGCATGGGGCTTGCTCTGATGTGTGGTTGATATACCCAGTGACATTCCATTGGAGAAAGCTGATTTTCTCTTTGCCAGCAAAAATCAATTGCAGGTAGTTTATTGGGTAGGGGTGGGACCCTGTGTTCACTTCCCCCTCTGAGGGCTGACTTGAACCTGTGCAGCCCATTATTGCATGATATTTGATCATGCTGTAAAACCCAAGATTGTGTTATTTACTGTTTCTGGTTGTGGTATGGCTCAGTCCTAGCACACACCTTTAATCCAAGAGCTTTCTGCCTTAATATTGTAAACAGAATTAAATAAAGTCGTCAACCATAGGTTAGGACGTGGAGCAAGCAACCGATTGACAGGAAGTGAGCACAGAATTACTATAAAGAACAAGAGAAATCCAGGAGGATGGATAGAGGGGCACAGAGAGTAGAAGGGAGACGCATCCAGTCTGGGGAGTCTTATTTAAGAAGGTGGAAAAGGAGAGGTCCTGAAACTTCAACTGAGGAGGAAGGTCAGCTGGGTGCTTTCTCTGACTCTCTGAGCTAGCAGGCTTCCACCCCAGCATCTGGTCCAGAGTTTTTATTGATAAAATCAAATGATTGAGATTTTGTTAAAAACAACAGCCTTTGTGTATGCTGCCATAGTTCTTGTGGGTTTGTGTGTGTATCAGTCCTGTTGTGCCTGGAAGATATTGTTTCCTTAGATTCATCCATCACCTCTGGCCCTTACAATCTTTCTGTCTCTTCTTCCCCATAGATCTCTGAGCTTTAAGGGGAGGGGTTAATGGAGACATAACCTTTAGGACTAAGTGCTCCATAGTCTCTCACTGTCTGCACATTGTCCCCCAATCTACCGCAAGAAACAGCTTCTCTGATGCGGGTTGAGCAAGGCACTGATCTATGGGTGTAGCATATGTCATTAGGAGTCATTTTATTGCTGTGTGCATTTAGCAGAATAGTATTATAAGGTTTTCCTCTGGGACCATGACCTATCTAGCCTCAGGACCTTGGCCATTTTAACAGTTTTATGTATAAGTTCCATCTCACAGAGTGAGTCTTAAATCCAATAGAAAAAAAATGGTAGGTTACTCTCATAACACTTATGAGACAGGTTACTGCTGTGGGTCGTAGAGCTTGTAGCTGGGTGATACTAATGATTACCTTTCTCCTCCAGTAATGTGCAGAGTCCCTTCCAGTACCATGGATGTAGTCAGAAGTGAAACTTGTGCTTAGGCTTGACTTCTCTGTGTTTAATGACAGGTCAATGTCTTCAGCAATAGTTGTGAAGAGCAACTGATAGCCTTGGCAACAGTCTGTGCTGTCTGAAGTTTCTATGGAATGGCTTTGGTCAGAGACTCAAAATGTATAACCCATTTCTGGCACTGGAGGCTTTACTAGGTGGCATAAGATATATAATCTGGGCCTTGTCTTTCTTACTATTGGGAACTTCATTTAGATTTCTTTCATATACATAGAAAATCATATATATATAATTATATATTATATATCCATATTATATATTATATGTATATATTTCATATGTTTTTTTCCAATTGCCTTTAGAGTTGGTTGTTCCTCCCCATAGTCTCTCCTTTACTCCTTCTTTCCATCCCCTTCCCTATTTCATCTTCATATTCAAGTTTTCCCTCTATCTTTTCATAGCATAGCATTCTATATCCTCTTCTTCAGGAGATCCTCTCCTCCCCCCCCCAAATCATGGTAGATAATCCTTTTGATGGGCTCTTGCATGTGGTTTGCAAGTATTTTACTGAGATTTTTGTATCTCTGTTCATAAAAGATATTGGTCTATAGTTTTCTTTTTTGTTGGGTCTTTGTGTGATTTGGGTATCACAGTAATAGTGGCTTCATTAAAAATAAATAGGAGATATTCTTTCCGTCCCTATTTTGAGAAATAATTTGAACAGTATTGGTGTTAAAGTCTTCTTTGAAGATCCTGTAGAGTTCTGAGTTGAATCCAACTAGCTTTGATCTTTTTTACCTGGGAAATTTTTAATTACTTCTTCTATTTTACTGGGGGCTATGGGTCTACTTAGATTGCTTATCTTGATTGTGATTTAATTTTTCAAGAAATTTATCTATTTCTTTCACGTTTTCCAGTCTGATGATACACAATTTCTGAATTTCCTAGATGTCTGTTATAATGTTTCCCTTTCCTTTCTAATTTTATTAATTTAGATCTCTTTAGGTCTTATGGTTAATTTGAGAGAGGGTTTGTAATCTTGTTCGTTTTCTCCAAGAATCCACTCTTCATTTTATTGATTCTTTGCATTTTTGTTTGTTTATATTTCACTGGTTTCAGCCCTAAATTTAATTTTTTTTTTACAATCTACTTTTTTTTTATATTATTCCTTGTTGTTCTATGGCTTTCAAATGTGCTGTTGAGTTTTTTGTATGAGATTTCTCCAGTTTTTTGTTTGTTTGTTTGTTTGTTTGTTTGCTTGGTGCAGACACTTAGTACTATGACTTTGTTATGAAGTGTTTTTCTTTCTCTGTCGATTGTGATTGTTAGTTTTGTTGACTATAATAATTTGGGCTGGTGTCTGTGCTCTCTTAGAGTTTGTAGAACATCTGCCAGGGCCCTTCTGACTTTTAGATTCTCCACTGAAAATTAATGTGCTGTTCTAATGGGCCTGCCTTTACATGTGACTTGATCCTTTTCCCTTGCGACTTCTATTATTCCTTCTTTGTTCCATTTACTTAGTGTTTTCATTATCATGTGTCATGAGCAATTTCTTTTCTGGTTCTTTATATCTGGTGTTTTGTACACTTCTTGTGCCTTGATAGGCACCTCTTCCTTTAAATTAGGAAATTTTCTTCAATGGTTTTGTTAAAATTATTTTCTGTGCCTTGACCTGGGTTTCTTCTCTTTCCTCTATACCTATTAATTGTAGATTTGGACTTTTCATAGTGTCCTGGATTATTTTAGATCTAATATTTTCATTGAATAAGACAACTCTTACTTCCTCTTGTTTTCAACACCTGAGATTCTTTCTCCTTTGTCTTGTAGTCTGTTGGTGAAGCTTACCTCTGAAGTTTTTCTTTGGCCTTCTAAAATTTTCCTTTCCAGTTTTATTTCAGTTGGACTTTCTTTAGTGGTTCTATTTCTTTGTTAAATTCTACTTTCATCTCCTGAAATGCTTTCAATATTTCATTCAATTGTTTGCATTTTCATAGTCTTGAATTAGGCATTTATTCATAATCTCTTTGAGATCCTTTAACATATTTCATAATTGCTATTTTGAAATCCTTGTCTTCTGCTTCTGCTAAACAGCTATTCTAATAGGGTTGCTGGCTTCTGGAAGAGCCATATTGTCTTGGCTGATCATGTTTGTGATTTTGTGTTGAGATGTGGGCATCTGTAGTTATTATGTGTGAGGTGTTTCTTGGTGTGGATATCTGGTCTTATCTTTCTTGGGTGAGTGTATCATTCTTTGGTTGCTGTTTCCTACTCTAGATCCTAGACAAGTGTGATGAATGCATTGTCCTTCACAGAAAGTGTTTCTGTGGGTCATCAAGTGACAAATAATGTCAAATGTTGATAGACTAGGAGGGAAGGCTGAGATGGGCATCCAGAAAGACCTAATGGGTCCTTAGGTCCACCAAGGACCTAAGAGGTGTAACCTCTGGCAAGACTTCCTCCATTTTGGTTCAGTAAACTTAATTTTTTGCCAGGTACTCTTTTCCCCACTATTTCTTACCTCTGTATTTCTAATTCAAATACTTAATCATGAATTCTACCTGAAGAGGACAGAGAGCTGTATGGGCAAGTTGCAAGTTTATATCCGAGAACATGGTGCTTACATGTATATCTGGTATGAGACATTTACTAAATCATGGCTGACTCCTGACATCCAGGAACCATGACTCATTCAATAATGGTTGACACCAGGTGTCTGGGAAACTGTAAAGTTAGCAGTGATATAATCTCCTGTATAATTATTCCTGGCAAAGTGCTGCTTGTGTGTGTGTGTGTGTGTGTGTGTGTGTGTGTGTGTGTGTGTGTGTGTGTGTGTTTATATAAATATAAAAAATATAGACTTGGGATCAAAGGCCAGTGCTTTCAACTTCAGCTTTTGGCTTTTCAGACAGCCTGTGTAGACCTGTTTGTGTCTACCTGTGGCTTCTGTGCCAGTACCCTCCTGTGTGCAGCCTGTAGGCCTGAATGTCTGCCAGAATCTGCCTACCAAGTAGCCTAAGTACTGGCAAATAAAGTGTGCCTTACCTTCTAGAGACTGGTCACACTCTTCTTCATCTCTTGGCCTTCTATGACTTCCCCCTTCCATTTCTGACATCAGAACTTGGACCTCACACCATTTATATGGTGTGAATTAAACTCTCATGAGTTATCCCATTGCCAAGTGTTGCTGAACAATGATAAAGTATTTTCCAAGAGAAAGTGATGACTTTCAAAAGCAATACCTACATTTGCTGACTTTCTCTCCTACACCTAAAATTTTATTCAGTTTAACCAACATTTGTGAAACTAGTCTGATGGAGACCAGTTCAGCTTGGGATCATATAGCAGTGGTAACAGGTAAAGGTTTTTAGTCCCATTCTCTAGAAGTTACTTGCCTACTGAAGGAAACAGAAAGATAGCAAGGGGGCTCAGTAATAATATATTGGTCTAACATGGATGATGCACTGGGTTTGATCCTCAGTACCACAAAACAGGTAATGTGGACACTACATTCTTCTTTCCTTTTCCCTCTCCTCTCTTCTTCTTTACCCCTTCCCTTTTCCTTCCTCTTATTTCCTCTTCCTCCTCCTCTTCCCCTCCCCACTCTCCTCCCTTTTGTACTAAGGATAGAACTTAAGGTCTACATACATGCTGGGTGGTAAGTATACCTTTCTGCTATACCCCAGGCCTCAGATAACACTATTAACTTTCACCCTAGCATGTTCCTAGCACTTATGGTAAAGAAAGCTCCCAGGTGCTGATCAATCTCAGAGACCTTGAGGGTGGATAATAAGCCAATTTCAAATACCTGGAGGGACAGAGCTCCAATTGCCCACAACCCATGGATTACTCCGGTTGCGGCCAGGAGAGCCATTTGGAGGGGGCAGGAACGAATTTTTGGGCAATTCCCTCTCTCCTGATCCCATTTGTTACCTTTGTTTGGTAATCAGGAAGCCCTGAACCTCACCCTGGTGATTTTCTGTCCTCAGAAGAGTTTGGGTTTTATTCTCTCATCTCAGTTGTGGGTTCTTTGCCAATCTAGCAGACACTGGCTCTGTAGGCTTTCCCTTGTTTCACTTTAGACATCAAAGACACCAGTGTAGCACACCACTGCAATGAAGGCACAGATCCTAGGTCTCCTGGAACTGAAGAACTGGGGTGGAACTTATGTATAGGAACGATGGGAAATGTTATTTAATAACAGATGTGCTAAAGGTAAAGTGACCCGAGGTTCAAGTCACAGAGCCAGTCGTCATCATCTGTGAGTTACTGAGAAGGAAATGTCTCTTAAGAAACAATTTTTAAGTGGATTGTATGTTAACAGTCCAAACATGGAGACATGGTACAGAGAGACAGTACAACCCAATGATTAACCAGAGTGACTGGGCTAGGCTCAGTTGAGTTGCTTCTGAGGGTGCGGTGTGGTCAGCTGGTCTTGACTCATACAGGCTCTTTGCTTGGCTCAGGGATCTCAGCTCCTGACCCCAGCAGAGCTGATTTATTGACGCTTGACTGGAGCTGCTTATCAGCTGGTCTAGTCTAGAATGAAATTCAGAAGTTGCTTTGCAAATCCGGCCCCCTTAAGAAATGGAGTGGATGCTGCTATCTCAGTTAACTCTTGGGTCTTGAATTCTGTTCCCTTATTTGTTATTCCCTTGCTCTCTGGTTGGGTCTAAGTACACAGGTGAGCTGCAAGGAAAATCCACGTAGGAAAATGGAAATCTGGGTGAGGGACCTGCTCTACCCAATCCTGTTCCTGTGTCCTGCTCCAAGCATCCCAGAAACTGGTGACTGCTCTTCAGATCTGCTGTCAAAATACAAATCCACCTTCTGCCATGTTGTGTGTTTGTGTTCTGGGTCAGATGTGGATGAAATTTGGCAGCAGAAATATGACCATACATCCTATTATTTCATTTCTAACCATTGTATATAGAGAGAAAACAAATCCAGCAGGATAGAAAGAGGTCATTGAAACCTAGACAATTGGGGGGGGGTGACAGCAACATGGCGGAGAGTATCTTCTTGACATGATAAAATGTTCTAAATTTTATCACACACAGCTTCATATATATATTTTAAATAACAAAATTGTAGACTTTTTTTAAAAAAGAGAATTTTGTGGCATGGGGACTTTATAACCATAAAAAAAAAATAGGAGGTCAGGTGGTGGTGGTGCACACCTTTAATCACAGCACTTGAGAGGCAGAAAGACAGATCTCTGAGTTCAAGGCCATCCTGGTCTACAGGAAAAGTCCCAGGACAGCCAGAGATACACAGAGGAAACCCTGTCTCAAAAAGAAAATATGGTAGTAGAACAGAAAACTTTGAGGACCAAAGACTTCATGTCTCCATCATTAGGAAATGCCTGGGTTTATTTGTTTATTTTAGGTGTATGGTGGAAAACTTTAAAATGCTCAATAGGTAGCATTGTGCTCCTTAAGGTGCCGTGTTTTCCTTTTGTCAGTCAGCAAGCAGGCTTCTAGGAAGCAGCTAAGGGGCTGACTAAATTAATCCACCATGGAAGCCGCACTGGGCACCTGATACCTTCAGCTACAGCCATGCAGTCAGCATGGGTTTGTGAACCCTCAGCTGTGGCTAGACCTGCTCTCAGCAGCTGAGATCTCACAGGTGTTCACATTTTCATTTAAAAAGATGGAAAAACAACAGAGGGAAACAAGCAGGTTCTGTGGCCATGGATGGGAAAGATGTGAAGTGTGAGCTAAGTAATAAAGCAGAGGCAGGGCTGGGGGGGGCTGAGAGCACACAGTGGGTCAGCACAGCTGTAGTTCAGGGTTGGGGCTGAGAGCACACCGTGGGTCAGCACAGCTATAGGTCAGGGCTGCAGGGGGAGGCTGAGAGCACACAGTGGGTCAGCACAGCTGTGTAGTTCAGGGCTGGGGAGGCTGAGAGCACACAGTGGGTCAGCACAGCTGTAGTTCAGGGCTGGGGGGGCTGAGAGCACACAGTGGGTCAGCACAGCTGTAGTTCAGGGCTGGGGGTGCTGAGAGCACACAGTGGGTCAGCACAGATGTAGGTCTGCATTAAGGTAGGCAGGCAGAGCTACCCTGCCAAGTGATGACTGGGACCAGTGAGAGGGCTCAGCAGATAAAGGCACCTGCTGCTAAGCCTGACAGCAGAGCCTGAGCTCAACCTTTGAGAGAACTGACTTCCACAGGATGTCCTCTGTCCACATGTGTGCCATTTCATGTACATGTACACACAGAGAGATTGAGAGAGAGAGAGAGAGAGAGAGAGAGAGAGAGAGAGAGAGAGAGAGAGAGAGAAGAAAAAAAAAGCTAACAACAAAATAAAGTCCCATAAGAAGCTGTGGAATGGCCAAGACCAGAGTTAGCCAGAACAGGAAATGAGGACAAGAGCTGAAAGAGAGCTCCTGTGAGGAGTTGTTGGCTACGTTCACCATGTGCCTTTCATTTTGAGATTTCCTTCCTCTCTGGGTCTTGCTGACTGAAAGGGTCTGTTTCTCCAACAAGTAGCTCATTCCTAGAGATAGAAGATGTGCAAATAAACCAACCTGAACGCCATAGCCTACAGCCCAATTACCCCATTAAGAGATTTTCAGAGCCCAGCCATGGTGGTCCATGCTCTTAATCTCAGCACTCAGAAGGCAGAGGCAGGAGGATTTCTGTCAAACTAACCTGGTCTATACACAGAGACCCTGTCTCAAAAAACAAAACAAAACAAAACAAAAAACAACAAAAACAAACAAACAAAAGTTCTCTGACCCTGAACCTCTACCCTCTTGCCCAGACCTCCGGGGCCAGATACAAGATAATTTGGATCATGCTATAGAGCTTGCAAAAGCTCTCCAAACCAACCAACCACTCTTTAGCCTGTTTATTCTCATTCTCCTGTTCTTTCTGCAGAAAAGCTCCCAGTCCTTATCATCTGCTCTCTTGCTGGGCTCTTGTGGATCTTGGTGCTTCTTGAATGGCCCTGCAAGACTGTGTATAATATTTCTAGGATCTTCAAATGCAAACCTCTCTTCACGTCTGTCTTTTAATAGAGCCCAGTGAAACAACAATGTTTCCTATTATAATAATCACATAGGAACTGACTTTTCTGTACATCTCCAACTCCTCATGGGGCCCAAGAACAGGATAAGGCCGGACAATTCGGCCTTCATTTTGTATCAAGCTTCACTCCGGGCCACCTCCTTATCTTTGCACATAGGCATGTTAATCATTTAAGGAGTGCCAGGAAGCTTGGTGATAACCAAGGAAGGGTTCATCCTTCTGCAAGCTAGAGGAACAGATAAGAATAACAGAAGCATCGTGCTGTCAGTGTTCAAATGTCCTCTTTTAGGCCAGTAAATTCAAGAACAGGAAGTTCTTCAGGGTCAGATGCCTCCCTTCCGAAGGGAGGGCATTTTCTGGGATGTGAGATTACACCTTGAAGCAGTAGTAAGCCTTCTATGGGAATCACATTGCTCCCCACAAGCAACTGACTCCTAAGACCTTCTGTCAGAGCCAGAACGAGACGAGAAACTGGGCCACGTCCTAACAAAGCTGCTTTGTTACCCCTTGCCCTCTTTCTGTTTACATTTGAAGTTTGAGCTGGAGGTGTAGCTCAGTTGGTAAAGGGCTTGTCTGGCATGTACCAAGTACAATGTAAACCAGGTGTGGTGATGCACACCTATGGTTCCAGTGCTCAGAAGGGAAGGCAGAAGGATCAGGAATTCAAGGCCATCCTTGCTTACAGAGTAAATAAGAGTTTCAGGTCAGCCTGGGCTGCACGAGACCCAATCTGAAAGGAAAACCTCACAAAACTCTAAGGGCATGCCAGTGCCATGCCCTCAACTATAAACCCAGGCAAGCAGGAAACTTACCTTCAGAACTCTTGCTGTGCCTGCAAATCACTCTGTCCAATTTCTAATCTGCAGTGGCCGCTGGCCTTTCACAGGCAAAGCCCAAAACATTATGGAAAGCATGCATAGGCTCTAGCCAGTCTCCTAAACAAAGAGATAAAGGGGATGAAAAAAGGAAAAATTACACTTTTCTGGGTAATTCAGAAAAGCAGGCAGGCTGAGCAATGCACATGGTAATAGCGATGTAGTGACTATAGTGTGTGTGTGCACCTGTGTGTCCAGGTTGGGAGTCTGGGGGTGGTGTATATGTTGAGAAAGGTTACATATATTATCACTTCAAAGGAATAATTAATTATTTCTCCTATCTCCTTTGCTTGTCTTCCTGAGGGGTGGTGTTCTGCCCAGAAAATTTACAGGTTCACCTAAATTAACCACTAATGGGTGGGGTAGGTCAAAATATCATATCTCTATCCAGGGCCACAGATACTCTTTTCTTTTTACCAAACCTTAAGGAAAGACAAAGCTGATATTTAGATTTCAGTGTTACCGTGGAAACAGGAAGAGATGTCTGAAACCTAAGCGGTCTCTACTATAACCTCAAGTTCTACCAGACAAATATAATTGGATTATATAGGGTTTTAAATTTTTCTTCTTAGGCTATGTCCCTAAGAATTATTGATTTTCATGTAATTGTTTGGGCCATTATGTTTGTGCCAACCTATTATATTATCTTGTTTTTTATATATATTTACATTGATAATAGTAAAAAAAAGAGTTTCTTTCAGTCTGTCAAGAGTTTTTTCTTTCAAAAAAAAGGAAAGAAAGAAAAGGAAATTAATACATTCTATAAATAGGTGTTGAAGAAATGGCTCGGTGGCAAATAGAATTTGTTGATTTCAGATCCCAGCACCTACTTTGGGCAGCTCATAACTGCTTATAACACACACACACACACACACACACACACATCTCTGCAAAATCCTATAAATAAAAAAGACACTACATTCTATATCTTACTGTTGTACCCACTGGTAAGTGTGGCTACCACCCTTCATCAAATAATCTTCTCTTCACAGTAAATGGAGACCATCACAGGAAACCACAACAGGACACAGTGCAGAGATCAGTGGACCACGGGGAGTCCAGCCCCAACAAACTCATCTACATCACAGCTCCCGTATCTGTGGCTCATAGAACATTGCAGAAGAGATGGCTGAAAGACTGTAAGAGTCACAACACTAGGAAGTCTGCTGTGAAACTCTCTCCTAGAAAAGGTTACATAAACAAGATGAACTATAGTGACATCAATTAGATTTGTTAACAGTGAAAGAGAAATTTCACCCATAGACAAAGAGCTACAAGTAACTATTGACTACCATGGATGCAGAATGATCAGCCTTGAAACCAGCTACACACCACCACCAAAAACAGACTCAGCAGGTGTGTGTGTGTGTGTGTGTGTGTGTGTGTGTGTGTGTGTGTGTGTGTGTGTGTGTGTGAAATATAATCAAAGAGAAGAGGCTATCAATTTGAAAGTGGAGAGGTTAGAGGGAAGGCAGTTGGGAGGGACTAAAGTAAAGAAGGGAGGAAGTGATATAATTATATTTCAATTGAAAACATTAAAAACAGCCTGCAATAGTGACACATACCTTTGATCCCAGCACTAGGGAGGCAGAGGCAAGTAGATTTTCTGTGATTTCAAGGCCCACCAGGCCTGTAGAGTGATTTCCAGGACAGCCAGAGCTACACAGAGAAACCCTGTCTCAAAAAACAAAAAACAAAACACACACACACAAAAAAAACAAAACAAAAATACAATATCAAATATAAGAAAAAAATGTAAAATTACAGATGTAAATTTTTTTTAATTTCTTTGGATTAAAAAAAGGCTAAAAGGGGTGTACAATTTAGATAGGAAGTATGGACTCAGACCTCTGGATGTCCCAATTTAGATTTAATTTAATGGAGGTAACAGCTAGGTAGACTGAAATCTAGGCTTGCCATAAAGGTTCCCAGAGTCTTCCCAGTCTGGTGGTGTTTGTACCTACTACATTAAAAGTCTGTCAAGTTAAAAAA
Organism: Cricetiscus sungorus; assembly: GCA_030556225.1. Taxonomy (NCBI): domain Eukaryota; kingdom Metazoa; phylum Chordata; class Mammalia; order Rodentia; family Cricetidae; genus Cricetiscus; species Cricetiscus sungorus. Next base: position 71,507,426 of record JANBXA010000600.1, on the reverse strand, counting down.
AAGTATGATCAGAAAAGGGAAAACAAGTCCATTAAGTTACCTGCATGAATTGAATTTTATTAGTTATTGAGGATTTAACTACGAGACTACCTGTGAGGTAAGAGACAATGCCTAATGCAATAGTGGATACGGGTTTGTTAAACCTCAGAAGATACAGTTAGAGGTTTCCTTCACTATGGTATTGAATATGGAAGTAGAACAGTCTTCTTGTTGGGTTCCAGTTGTCATTTTGTTGTGCCTATAGTAAGAGGAAGTTTTGGAGTTTTATCTTGGTTGATGGGGGAAAGTTCTCAGCAAATGTGACCCTAGTAATAGGATCTCCTAAATAGAGGAACGATGGGAGATGTTATTCTGTATATATGTTTCTCATACTGGTTAATAAAGCTCTGTGGCCAATAGGAAACAAGATAGGCGGGGCTAGGAGACCAGGAGGAGAGAGGAAGTAGTAGGAGTGGAGATGTAGCCTGGGGAGGAAGGAAGACGCCCGCTGCGGCTCCCCGATAAGATGACCACGTGGAAATACTTAGATAAGTAGAAATGGGTTAATAATTAAGACAGAGCCAGCCCATAAACAATAATGGTAACTGGCCAACAGGATTGTATCAAATACAGAGTCTCAGAATGTTATTTGGGGCTGGTGCGGCTGTGGGCCCAGACTGGCGGGCTGGCGGGCTGGAAACATACACACTACAGAGGAATATTGAAAATTGACTTTTTTTATGATGGTCAATAGTAGGTCCCTCCAACTCTAAGGTTTAGAGATGTATTAAAACCTAATTTAAATAAAATAATAAGGGAATCTATTATTATTAATAATAAGGGGCAAGAAAAGACCTCTATCCCCCTGTTTCAGGACATCTCATTCCATGAATAAATAAATAAATAAATAAATAAATAAATAAATAAATAAATAAATAAGCTTCCTACACCTAGTCACAGGGTAAGGATACTCTAGGTTGTTGAGCATTAGGTACAGAAGAACTTTCAGTGTTGAATGGTTGACATAAAAGGGGCCCAAAATTGAACCAAATAATATGAGAAATGGCAAATGGAGATGCCATTCTCCCTGGGTAGGTATAAACCTCCAGGAGGTAAACAAACATAATCAAAAGTAGGACAAAAGTAGCTAGTCAGAGCCACTAAAATAAGCAAACAGAAACTCAGGGCCATCCGAATCACTTACAATCCTGTTCTAGTTTCCTTTCTGTTGCTTTGATAAACACCATAACCAAAAGCAATTTAACAGGAGGAAATGATCTATTTGGTTTATACTTCTGGGTCAAAGTCCATAACTGAGGGTAGTCAGGGTAGGAATTCAAGCAGGAACATGAATCAGAAACCACTTACTGGCTTGTTCAGTTCACAAGCCTAGATGTGTCAGAGAGTTCCTGTCCGGCAAAGATGGCCTGGAGGATTCCTGGAGAGCTGCTGGTCTTCAGTTTACCCTGAAGAAGCTGGTTATGCTATCAGCTGTTGAGACTAAAACACAGCTCCCATCTTAAGGGGAATAAAGATAATTTTTTTCTAAAGCCATTTTTGAATGACTAGAGCTCAGGAACAGGGACTTAGGTTAAGCCAAATTCCATCTTCCAATGTGAAAGCAATTTCATAAAGGTTTATAGTTTTACAGAACAAAAGGCATAAGTCAAGGCAAGATTAAAATACATTGGTGGTTATATCAGGCAGGCAGGTACAGCAAGATGGGGGAAGCTTTTCTATAAGCCCAAGATGCTATTTGGAGGCATTCTTAGCTTTTGGGTTAGTAGAAGCCAACCATCTTCTAAGTTAATAGATTCCAAAAGGTTTTATGTACATGTGTCTCAGAATGTTAGTTCTGACACAGATGTAGGCAAGCAATGGCTGGCTGTTCCTGAAGTCTAGAATTAGCCCAAGATAAGGTCATTAGCCTCCAGGCCTGCTACATTCCAGTCTCTCCAGGATACCAAAGTTCTAGTCAGCAGATTGTCTCTGCAGAAGCAGCTTCTTTTTAGTTTTTGTTTACACAACGAGGGAATGCAGCACTGATAAGAAAAATGAAAGAGTGGAGCAAGAAGACAAGACACAACAGTTTACTTCTTCCGTGTCCGTTTCCATGGGCTGTTACCAGAAAGTGCTGGCCACATTTCCGGTGGGTCTTTCCTCATTACATAATCTGATCATGGACATCTCTCACAAGAGTGCCCAGCGGCTTGTGTTGTAGTTGATTCCAGAGCTAGACACACTGACAACCAAGATTAGCTATCATACATCTGCTCTAAGATGTCCTTGTTGCATAAGCCTCCTGCTGGAGACCAGAATCTTACACAAGGTACTGTCCAGGCGTGGAGAGTGTTTCTTGACACTTAACATGATGGGTCTGTGAGTTGAGCCTTGAGATTGTAGAGGCAGTGAATGTAGCAGTGCATGGAATTTCCCCTGGTGCCTTTTGAAAAGAAATAAGAGAGGCAGGTGATCTTCTACACATCAACTCTCCTGGTTTGAATAAGGGAGTGCCTGGTTCCCTGATTCAGGCCTCAGAAAGCTTTTTGATAGTGATTTGGAACTTTGCTGGTGGTGTTACCTGCTCAGTAAGGGCTGAGGTTTCTGAGTCTAGCAAGAAGTCATTGGTAAGAAAAGGCCTTCATCTTAACACTTTAAAAGGACTTAAACATAGGTTTCTGATTCTTTTTAGGGCAACAAGGAATGGGAGTGTACCACTTCCTAAATTCCTGATCTCTTCTTTTACATATATAGGTAGGCATGCATGTGTATAACCTATGACTTTGCTTATATATACATGTGTCCAGGGATGACTGTTTAGGATTGGACAACCTATGTGAGAGCTTGTCTCCTCAGGCATTGAGCATCTGTATCTCTTCTTCTAGGAGTGATCCAGATGGAATTTCCCCACTTTGAATTGGCATATCAACTGGTGTTGCCATTATGCTGGTCTTATTCAGGCAACCATATTGTTGAGAGTTCATGGGTGCAACTTTTCTGTCATATGCAGAAGACAGTGCATCCCAGAGGACATCCTGGTCTTCTGGCATTTGCGATCTTTCTGGCTCCTCTTTGATGATTTTCCCTGAGCAGTGGCATTTCAGATTTAATCAGCTGGGGACATGTACCCCACAGTCTTAAGATATAAATGTAGGTCTTCTTATGACTACTGTTATAAGTTTAAATTATTTTACGTAAGAGATTTATAAAACAAAAATGCCCCTAACTTGTAAACCCCACTTGCCCAAGGACAGATAGCTTTCCTGAATGCTGAGGCTGTTGTTCATGTAAGATAACAAGCTATGGATGATCCAAGCTCTCTTGGAGGTCTCTCCTAGACCCTACTCCAAATGACTTGACAAATTTTGATGATCCCTCCTGGAAGGCAACACCCTCCCTGTGCAGGGGGAGGATGAGATAGTAGGAGGGGTTGGGGAGTATTGGAGGGAGGGAGGGAGAGGGAACTGAGATCAGTATGTAAAATAATAAAAAATAACAAGTTACGTGTTTTCATTTCTATAAACAAGCTTGGTTGCCCCATCTGCACAGGATGTATGCTCAATTAAACGTGGGCAGGAGGTAAATAGGCAGGAAGTAGGTCAGGATATTTGCTTGGCCCTGATTGGACAAAGGCAGAAAGTATGCAGCTTTGTGGGTTTTGCCTTTATGAGCTCCTGACTAATGTAATTTGGAGTCTTGGGAATCCTGCATATGGACCTGACCAGTATCCAATATTCATGGTCCTAGCCACGATTTAATAAAGCTTGCTTCAAATTTAGCTCAAAATTTATGGTAGTGGTCTTATTCTTGCCTAGTGGAGTTAACAGTCTCACCCCTTATCAGTGAAGTTTTTTCTGCAACTGATGGAAAGTACTACAGAGGCCCCCAATTGGTCATGACCTCCTTTTGATGTCCTTTAATAAGAATCATTGCAAACTCTGGAAGTAAAAAAAAAAAAAAAAACTGAGAATAACAGTCTGTCTATTCCTTAACATAGCAGTGAGGAATTGTCTTTCCTTCCAAAACCAAAAAAACAAACAAAAAGCAAGACAAAACGCCTGCACGTGCATGTAGAACCACAAAAGGATATCTAAAGCCTGTTTCTCTTCACTTAATTCCAGTGCTCTGGTTAGGGCAGTTGGTTCCATCAGGTAGACATTTGTGTTGGAGAGAAAAGGCTTACTCTCAACTCTCAAACTCAGGTTGTATGAAGAAACTCCTACCCATAAACGGAGTCCATCCTGGGTTTTCTAGAGAATCATCACTAAGACCTTCCCTCATTTCATGTCTGAGTTATTTTCTGTTCACATTAGCAGACTACTTTCTTGATCTCTTCAGATAGAAATGTAACAGCATTCAGGTTGGGACATGCTATAAATTGTGCAGCACGTTTCTCTAGTAACATGGCCTGATATCTTCAAAGATGGTTGTGTCTAGGTCAAAGATTTATTTTAGGAAATAATAGTCTGAGTACATTGAGGTCACATTGCTTCCTAGTGAGAGCTCTATGGCCTCAGGAATTAAGAGGCCACAGTGGCCTGAGGCAGACTAACGCCCCTTGGTGACTAAATCTAACTGTTAACTTAGAAACACAAGAGTTCCTAGATAGGTCCATTGGTTTATGTGAATACCCCTAGAGCTATTCTTCCAATTAACTGTAAATTGAATTCCTTTCTTGCAGGCAGGGTCAAGGCTGGTGCCGCCAATAAAACCAGCTTAAGCAGCTTAAAGGCCATCTTGTATTCAGATTCCTAACTTGGGGCTTACTTCTGGAACTTTGGGGTTTTTCATTAATTGACATAGAGTCTTGGTAATCTCTCCATCAATGGCTATATCCACCAGCCATGGGTTTCCAGTGATACCGCAAATCCCCTAAGCTGCTTGAGAATCCTGTGTAAAGGATAGGATAGAGTAGGCCCTGTTGTCAGCTTCCCTGATTTTGCCTATCAGCCTGCACTAGACCTGGACATTTAACAAATTTGAGTTTAAATTTTGAGAATTTTGTGACCCCTGATGGTGAGGAAGTAAAAAGCCTGGGTTCTACTCTGTGACCTTTAGAGCAGTGGTGTGTGACAGCTAATCGTGAGTGTGACCATGACATACCTGGGAAGAGGAAACTCCCAATTGAGGAATTAACTCCATCAGATGGTTAGCCAGGTTATAGTGAAACCATTAAACCTGACCACTCCATGGTGCATAGATTAAAAAAAAAGTTTATTGTAAATATGAAACTGTCGTGTGGCTGTTTCTCTAGCACAGAAAGAAGAGAGCCATTTGTCGCGAGTCCAGAGCTGCCATGGCCACCTCTCAGAAGCAGAAAGAAAAGTGAAGAGCAGGGGAAGAGCCCTTCCAATTTTAAAGAAAAGAATGTAGCTATGGAAGGGGAAGAAACGGCAAGCTGGAACAGCCTGGAAGTTTAGGGCCAGAAGAGCCCAGTGGCTTTGATCAGGTATATGCCAATAGAGAACTAGATGCCCCATTTGTCTGAGGTGAGGGGAGACAAGGCATGTAGCTTTCTGGCAGGCAGAAATCCATTGAACAAGATGCCAGGACACGGGTGCTTCAGGATGAAGTTTGTGTCCTCAAATGTCTCCTCATAGATAGACTTCCTGCCAGTGCCATTATGACCTATGAGATCCATCCTGGCATGTGAATCTTGGAATTATTCCTTGAAAGGAGGAATCTTGTATCCAAACCCTTTCTGTCCAGTACTCAGAGCACAAAAGTTCTCTACTGTCATTGGAATGTTGTCTGCAAACAGCTTGAAGGAGACAGGCCCAGAGGCTCATCATTAGTTTTGATGTCAAAGAACATGGTGACGGTGAGCCTATAGCAAACAAGGGACAGTGGCATTTGCAAAGTCAAGGATTTCAGACTTTTTCCATTCCTTTGATTAGTTTTTTTTTTTTGTAGCCCTAAGTGCATAGCTATAGATCAATTATTAGATGTATAAGTATCAAAAATATGAGTGATTTAAGTTGTGTCTTGTTTTGTTTAGTTTTTTGAGACAGGGTCTTACTATGTAGCTCTAGTTGTCCTGGAACTCATTATATAGACCAGGCTGGCCTTGAATTCACTGAGATCTGCCTGCCTCTGCCTCCTGAGTGCTGGGATTAAAGGTATGTGCCATCCCACCTGACCAAGCTGAATTAAGATACTTTTAACTGTTCAAAATGATATATTATCACAACACTCATTTTCTTTTTTAAACTTTGATTTATCTGAACTGTATATATGTGTATGTATAAGATTATTTTTATTTTTTGTTTTATATGTATAAATATTTTGCTTTCATGTCTGGTACCCTTGGAAGCCAGAAGAGGGTATCTTTGGATTCTCTGGAACTGAAGTTACAGATGGTTGTGAGCTGCTATGGGTGCTGGGAACCCAACCTAGATTCTCTGTAAGAAGAACAAGTGCTCTTAGCTGTTGAGCCATCTCTCCAGCCCCCAATTTTCTTAATAAGTTTTATTAATTTTTTTTCATCAGGTAACATTAAATCCTAGGAACTGGAGATATGGCTCAAAGGTTAAAAATGAACACTACTCTTTTTTTAAAAAAATAAATGAATTTATTTTTATTCTTCTCTCATATATTATATCCTGACTACAGTCCCCCCCCATCTCCGCATCCTCTCTCCCACCACTTCCTTCTCATCCAGATCCACCCCCCTCCACCTCCCCTCAGAAAAGAGCTGGCCTCAGAGGGACATTAACCAAACATGGCATAATAAGCTACAATAAGAACAGGCATATACCATCACAGCAATGTTGGACAAGGCAACCCAGTAGGAGTAAAAGGGCCCCACAAGTAGGCAAGAGTTAGAGACACCCACATTCCCACTTCCACTGTTAGGAATTCCACAAAAACACCAGGCTACTTAATCATAACATTCATGCAGAGGACCTAGGTCAGATCCCTCCATGCTCCCTGATCTCCATGAGCCCCCATAAGCCCCAGTCAACTGATTCTGGTGGTGTCCTGACCCCTGTGGTTCTTCTGATCCTCCCTCTCCTCCACAGGACTCCACAAGCTTTGTCTGACGTTAGGCTGTGGGATTCTGCATCTATTCCCATCAGTTGCTGGATGAAGTATCTTGTTGTGGAATATTGTTTTAAGGTGTGCTACATTTGTTTATGCCCTGGAACATTTGTTTAATGCTATAAAGATGCGTTGCTTTTATTTATGCTGCATTTGTGAAGCTGTGTTACTTTGCCTGTCTAAAAACACCTGGTAGTCTAATAGAGCTGAACAGGGAGGCAGGCAAGGATAGGCAGGGCTGGACAAATAGGAGGAGAAATCTGAGCAAAAGAAGGAACGAGAAAACAAGGAGAGGAGGAGGCCAGGGGCCGGCCACCCACCCAGCCATGGAGTAAAAGTGAAAGGAAGAAAAGGGGAAAGCCCAGAGGCAAAAGGTTAATGGGATAATTTAAATTAAGAAAAGCTGGCAAGAAACAAGCCAAGCTAAGACAGGGAATTTATAAGTAATGAGAGAGAGAGAGAGAGAGAGAGAGAGAGAGAGAGAGAGAGAGAGAGAGAGAGAGAGGTGATGAGCCCCTGAAAGAGCAAAGAGCCATGAGTAAAAGAGCAAAGACAACCAACACAGTCGACAGTCAACACAGTCTCTCTGGTTTCTTTGATGACAGTTCTGCTAAGCTCTGGCCCCAGAACACTTTGCAGGCAGAACAAACTCTAGGTTGAAGGCTGGCTTGGAGTCCCAATCTGTCCACTTGAGCCCTTGCCTGGTTACAGAAGACGGAGAGTTCAGGCTCTGTGCTCACTATTTCTGGGAGTCTTTGTGAGGTCACTCTTGTAGATCCCATGGAGTTTCTCTTGAACTAGGTTTGCACCTCATCCCTGAAATACACCTCAGCACACTCCTGATCCTTCCTATTCCCAACCCACCCACCCTGAATTCACCTGTGAAATCTATTATACTTCCCCTTCCCAGGGAGATCCTTTTGTAGCATGATTATCTTTTACTTTATGGTTAACATCTGTTTATAAGTGAGTATACACCATGTTTGTCTTTCTGGGTCTGGGTTACCTCACTCGGGATGATCTTTTCCTAATTCCATCCATTTGCCTGCAAAGTTCATGTCATTGTTTGCAACAGTAGACTAATACTCTATTGTGTAAATATACACATTTTCTTTATACATTCTTTGGTTGAGGGACATCTAAGTTGTTTCCAAGTTTCTGGCTATCAAGACCTGGGTCTTTTGGTAGGTAGATCAATTCCAATATTCTGAGAAACCATCATATTGATTTCTAAAATGGCCATACATATACTCTACCACTGATTTCTTTGAGTTTATCCTCATTTTCCTTGAATACCTATATCACTAAATTTGGAGAATTTTGACCACTATTTTCAAATATGTATTTTTACTCTCACGGCTTCTGGAATGCCAATAGTAGGAATTGTGGCTCCTCTGTTACTGTCTTTAGTTACATATGGTCTGGATGAACCCTGAACACAACTCCAGACCCTGACCGTTGCCTAACTCAGTCACCCACTATCTCCTGCCCCCTGATAGTTGGACAAAGCAGTCGCTAAAGATAGAAGACTTGTCTGAACAAACCACACCAGAAGTGGAGACTGCCCACAGGCCCTGAAGCTGTATTTAACTTCCCATTCCCCAAACCCACTATTAAACTCCAGTTACCCCCTTCCCTCTTTACAGGCACCCCTTTTCCCACTGGAGAGTGTCTGCCCCTCATTGTTTGGAACCAAACAAACATCAGTCTGTTCTGCTCAGGGTCAAACAGGTCTTGTTCAGCCTTCTGTCTCTCTTTGTCTAACACATAGACTCTTTTTCCTGCCTGTTTTCTTTCTGTTGGTCAAGTTTGGTAAATTCCATTGATCTATCTGCAAGTTCACCAATTCTATGTAGTCATTTTCATTATACATTTAAATCCATCTAGTGAGTTTTAAATCTTCAAGTATCATTTTCAGTTTCATAATTTCCTTTTGTATTTTCTCCTCTGTTGAGGTCTTTGTTTTTGCCTTCATGTAATATATTTCTTAACTGATACTGAAGCAGTTCTATGTGGGCTTCTTGCAGGACGTTTTCCCTCTGGATTGCAACATTCCCAATTGAAATATCACCCTCCAGCTCAGAGAGGGAAAGAGAGGCTCATGAGCCTCAGAGGGTAAACAAAGTGTCACATGGATAGGAGAATTCAAAAGATTGTGGAGAGCTCTTCCAAGCAATATCAAACAGAAGTAAACAGGATGGGGAAAGGTCTGTACCCTGAGCTGCCATATGAGATGGTAGAGCTGCCTGCGGACTGTGAGGAGAGTTGCAGGCTCTCTGTTGCAACTTCTGTGCACCTTCACCCACACCCGTGGGGCTGCTACCTACTGGCCTGTAGTCCAGCTTCTTTTGTTGTTTTGAGTCATCCCTGCTCCTTGTAATCTCTCACTTACACTCCTGTTAGTAATCCCAGTAAAACCTCATTGGCTCACCAAGATAAACAGATGTGTAATTGTTACTTTGGTCTGTGATGGGTTCCCTTTCTGGATAAATGGACTCCTGTGTCACTTCTCCCCAGAAGTCTGTCACCCAATACTGCTTTAACATTCATATCAGATAATTCCAACATCAGGTTGATGTTAGTATTGGTGCTCCTGATTTTTTCTTATTTAGGTTGTGATTTTTCCCTATATGTTGATATGATGAACAGTTTTCAACTGTACTCTATGTATTTTGGATACAATTGTTAATCCCAAAGATTCTAGGAGAAAGACCACTGACCCAAATCATCATGACCAAATTAAGGCAAGCAATTAATTACAGCACATTTCTTTGTGTACACAGGCACCTCCTTCTAAGGCAGGGTTCAAGAGGTCAGCATTGGAGATAGGAAACACAAGGGTTTTATAGATCAGAAGTAAGAAGTTCCAAATGGGGGATTTGGCAGGTAAATAAGTAGGTTATAGAAACAAAATGTAACAAGTTGGTCACAACAACCTCTTGTGAAACAAAGATAATGTTGCAAGGTGGTTGTAACAAGGTAGCCATAACAAGATGGTCATAACAACAGGTAGTCATAACAAAGTGGTCACAATAATTTAAGGGTTCCTGTTCCCTGGGACAAGCATTGCAAAACAATTTGTATTAAGATTACAGGTGAGGCATAGCACAATCCTTGAGAAACAGGGGTTTCATCATAAATAGGAATGAGCCTAGCTTGTCTTTACCATAAGATGACTTTCAAGCCTCTGATAGAGGCAGGATGGTTCATCATTATATTATTAGACACTGGATCATACTCAGACTTTTTGCTTTTAACCAGCATCTTTCTATTGAGTAATAGGGAGCACAAGGACTTGAAGGACAGGCTTCCTGTAGATTCTGCCAAAACTATCTCTGCAAAAGCAGGGCAAACAAATGTTCCTGAGTGGAGTCAGGAACCGAACTCCATTCTAGATCCTACTGACATCATTGTAGTAGTCAGCCGGAGTGCTCACAGCTTCTATCAGGTAAGAGATGGATGGAAGAGCAATAATTTTTCTTCAACCACCGCAAAGCTTCATCTTGCTTTTCAATTTTATTGCATCTAGAATCAACTAAGAGTCTTAGCTCATGTCTGGAGAGATGGTTCCGCAGTTAAAAACACTTGCTGGTCTTTTAAGGGCCCCAGTTGAGTTCAGGTACTCATGTTAGGCAACCCACAGTTGCCTGTAACTCCAATTCCAGTGTATCTAACTTTTTTCTGAACTCGGTGAGCACTTATATGTATATGGCATATGTGCATGCACACACACAAAGAGAGAGATAGAAATAGAAATTGATAGAGTGACAGACAGCAGGCTTTTGGGGTTTCCTTAGTTAGGTTATTAGTGGAGGAGGTCCCAGTCTAATTTGAGTGACACCTTCCAGTGGCAGCACAGATATCAGGAGACCTGAGGGGAAAGGTTTAGTTATCTGCAGTGCCTGCCTTTGTCTCTCATTTGAGTCCATCTCTTTCGTTGATGTCACTGCCACTGCGGCTACCACCGATGCTGTCATCTTCTGTTACCTTCAGAGCCCAGCTTCTTTACCCTTCTGATATGGATTGAATGAAGACCAGGGTCTCCAGAAAGACTCCAGGCCTGCAGTGCCAGATTGGAGCCACAAGGCTTTTGGCATCATGGGGTGAGTAGCCACCAATTCTCATCCTCTCTGATGTGAAGATTGCCATTGCTGCACTACTCAGATCATATATAAATCAATCTAACCCCACCCTTTAAGATTTACTTTATCTTTATTTGTGTGTTACATGTATGCAAGTGTGTGGTATAGTCCTTGTGGAAAACAGAAGATAGTATCAGATTCCCTGGAGTTAGTTACAAGCAGTTGTGAGCCTCCTGACCAGGGGTGCTGCAAGTGCAGCAAACACGCTTAACCACGGAGCCATATCTTCAGCCCCAACCCTCTCAGCATACTTATCATTCTATGATTCTGATCCTCTAGAGAATCCTAACACAGCCATCTAGTCCTCACTTATCCTTGCTGACACCACCAGTGCTAGATTTTGAATTACCGTACTTCATGGGCAGAGGGTTATGAGAGGGTAGCTTCTTAGTCTTGCTAAAACTGCTAGAGACAGTTTTTTTTTTCCAGTGCCTTTCCCCCCCCCATTGGAATATATTAGATTTCACCAAAAAAGTTTTCTATTTGAGGCCACAACTTTCCTAGTTCTTTGGGGGGGGGAAATCTTTTTACAGCACCTGGTTTTCATTCCTGTTTCTTCCTCTCCATCCTTTTCTTACTTTTTTTTAACCCCTCTCTCTCCTTCTTCCCTTCCTTTCCTTTTTCCTTCCTTCTATTTCTCCTTCTCCCCTCATTCCTGCTTCTTTGCTGTTCCTGTGACCTTTTATAGACTTGTGTTAGAAGCTTTAAACAAGGAGAGAAATGCAGGGATGAATTCCTAGAATTCCTTGTTCATCTTCATTTGTCCTGTCAGAGCTCTCAGCCCCCTGTGATTGTTTGCTGTGTTATGCTTAATGCCTTCTAGTTATGAGGAGGACCTCAAGAATAAAGATGCCTCATCTTACAAAAATATGGACAATATGTGTATTTTTATTTATAACTCCAATTTACTGGTTTTTTTTTTTTAACAATGTGAGTTTTCTGCAACAACTAGAACATCTATATTATCTCCCTTTCCTCCAAGGCTCAGGAAACACCAGGCAAGAAGAGGGAGAAAGAAAGATTATAAGCCAGAGGCCAGGAAGGACTGGAGCAAAAAAATTCTTCTAGATATGACAAGACCATTATACAGATTAATCTGTAGTGCTCTGGCTGTCTATAACACACCTGTACAAGATCAAGACTGTTAACCGCCTGGAATGGATGGGGTGCATGGTATATGAGCCCCAAACCTTAATTGAGCTATTATCAGTTGATAGCTGCTAGGGGAAGATGAGTCAGTTTTCTTTAGGGGTGTGGTCCCAGGCATATTGGATTTCCAGCTGTGGATAACTCCACACCTATATGCCACACCAGCCCCAGTGAAGACAGTGTAGCAATGGCTGAGAGAAATCTCAATGGCTACCTGCCCAGAGGTTCGCACCACACATGGTTATGCCTCCTGGGGAAAAGTGGTCTAGGTCCCTGCAGGTGCTTGCTTAGCTGGCTGGTTGGAATGGGTGCTAGATGTATTTTGTTCTATGATAACAATATTGCCTTTTATTCATGGATATTTTAGCCTATAGCTCCACTGTTAATTCAGAGAAGCCTAGAGAACACTTAGATATAGTTTCAGGAACTGAAAGAGATACAGATCAGCAGTCAATAGATGGATATTGCCCTCTGTGCCTTCACATACAGATCCTAAGGTGCCAGTTGTGACTTCAGATATCAGCCAGGGCCTAATAAATCAATTAGGGCTAAGGCTGTAAGAATTTGCCCGCAATGTAACCCTGCCTGTAATTAGCCCGCCCACAACAAAGCTGCTGTGGGATTCACTACTATACTCTAATTTGGGATCTTAGGGCTCCTAAATCAATACTATTAGAAATTTACTATCCAGAGACAAAGATTATTCTCTAAACTCAACAAATCAAATCTCTGATACGCTGACCACAAGCAGGCCAAAATAAACAGAATAAGCTACACATTTGCTTAGATGTATTTACGACCTCATGTTTCAAAGTAATTGTTGATGCCTTTATAGTATGTCTGTAAATCTTTAAACTGTGGCTAAAGATCTGTTCCTTAAACTTTCTGCATAAAAGCCCGATGCTGAGAAGTAAAAAAATGCAGCAGTTCACAAACCTCCTCAGGTGTGTTTGTGTCTGTCTGTCAAGCCGAAGCCACTCCTGACCTGGTCATCCGAGTCTTGGTCTCCACGCAGACCTGTTACCCACTGAGCAGTCTGTGGCACCTATATGTGGATGGAAAGTACATTAAGACCCAGTGGGTTATTTAAAAAAAAAAAAAAAAAAAAGGTGACGAGGATGTGCTGGCTAGTCTTATGTCAACTTGACACACAAACTAGAGTTATCTAGAAGGAAGGAAACTTAATTGAGAAAATGCCTCCATAAGATCTAATTGTAAAGTATTTCCTTAATTAGTTATTGATGGAGGAGGGCCCAGTCCATTGTGGGTGGTACCTAGGCTGGTGGTCTTAAGTTCTATAATAAAGTAGCCTGAACAAGTCATGATGAGCAACCCAGTAAGCAGCACTCCTCCATGGCATCTGCATCAGCTCCTGCCTCCAAATTCCTGTCCTGTTTGAGTTCCTGGCCCAACTTCCTTTGATGATGAACAGTGCTGTGGAAGTGTGAGCCAAATGAACCCTTTCCTCCCCAAGTTGCTTTTTGGTCATGGTGTCTCATTGCACAATGGAAACCCTGACTAAGACAGATGAGGATATGGATAGATTGTCTAGGAGGAGACGGGGGAGTAAATGGTGAATATGATTGAAATATGTTGTATGTAAGTATAAATTTCTCAAAGGCGAAGTAAAAACCATTAAACAAAGAAGAATAAAAGTCTTTCCAGTCCATATACTTGTGCTGGCTAGTTTTTATGTCAACTTGACAGGCTAGAGTCCTTTTAGGAAAGAGAACCTCAACAGCTGATTGGTGTGAAAGGCCCAGGTGGCTGTGCACTTTGCGACTCTGGGTTAGTGGTCTTGGGGATATACAAGAAAGGAGAAGGAGAGCCATTCCTTCATGGTCTCTGCATCAGTTTCTGCCTTGAGGTTCCATCTTGTGTTTCTGTAAGAGGAAATGAACCCTTCCCTCCCCAAGTTGCATTGGGTCACACTGGTGCTTTATCACAGCAATAGAAACCCTAAGATAATACTGAAATATAAAACTCCCAGGAATCTGACACTCAGCCATGCTTTTGTCAGTTTTGAATATGTTTTGCAGAAATGAAAATGATTGCCATGGTAGAATAGTAAGGTTATGAGCAATACTGAATATATTCTATTGAGACATCATTTATATACAATAATGTGCATCCATTCTAAGTGTATAGTTTAATGAATTTTAACAGATAGTGTAGCATTGAAACCAAAACCGTGTTAAAATTAGACCATTTTCACTAACCTAAAATATTCCTTCCTGTTCTTTCCTAGCCAGTTCTTCCTCTTTACAATTCTTCAGCCCTTTGTCTGCTGTTGCCTTCTACTATAGACTTTACTGAACTATATATAGATGGCAGTGATATACATTCATTAAAAACCATATTTTCAACTTTGGTCTTTATCTTTGTTGCTGGGCAGCTACAGCTACCAGTCATGTGACAGGGGTGATATTTTATAGTGTTTTGTGTTGCTAAACTGTGACATTTAATAGGTTAAGTGTACCAACTGTATTTTTTTTACTTATATTTCCAGCTCACTGGTTTTTATTCAGATGCAGTCTCATGGTAAATAGAGTAAATCTGTACATTTGTATAATCATAAAGCATATATCCTTTTTAAACATAGCTCTTTTACTCAGCTCGATACTGCATTTATATTGTTTTGTCTAGTCATCACTCATTTATTTGTATTGAAGATTCTTGTTACTTTGTTTGAATGTATCTCAGTGTGTTTTTTATTCACCATTTGAGGGCCATTTGTGTTTGATTTGGGGATATTCTGATGAAAGCTGCTGTAAACACTTCTATAGAGGTATTTCTTGAGTGATAGGGTGTCTTTCAATTTATCTTGGGTAAACACATAAATGTAAGACTATTGAAATGGATTATATATGTATATATGTGTGTATGTATGTATGTTGAATTTTGTAGAACTATTTTCCAAATTGGCTTACCACACTGCATTCTCAGTGTTGTCTCTATTTGAAATGCCAGTGATTGTGTGTGTGTGTGTGTGTGTGTGTGTGTGTGTGTGTGTGTGTGTGTGTGTGCTTTGTTAGGTCTCTTGGGCAGTACAACTATCCAGTACAACTATCCAGAAATGAGCTCAAACTGGACTACAGGATTTCTGGCAGTTAGATGAAAGCCAGCATTCCTCAGGAACTTGTAAAACCAATCCCCATCTGTCAAAAGGAGTCATTTCCCTTACCTCTGGGCAAGAGACATATGGGCTACCCATGGCACCTGTCAATCATATCAAAGCACACGCTAGCCTCTTGGCTCCCTCAGTACCATGAGTACATTTCAGTCCACACTAGCATCTTAGGCCTTCTCACCTCTACCCCAAACTCCCTCCCTGTAGCTACTCACACTCCTTATAACCCACATTGTCACTGTGTTCTCTCTCTTCTATTTCCACTCCCTCTTGTGTTTTCTTTCTCATTATGCTCTATCTGTTGCTATTGCTAGCTCACCGTCTTCACTATTCTCTCCTGTTCTTCCCTAGCCCTGGCCATGTTCAGTCTACTTCTTTCTCTCTCCTCTCTGGACTCTGGCAATTTTCTCCCTCATATCTACAGTAAAAAAACTTAACCATATCATGGAGGAGCCATGTTGGCAGTTTCCTTACTGCACCCCCTCAAACACAGGAGTAAAGTGCTATCTTATTGTGGTTATAACCTGTAGCTTTCAAGGAATCTGTCTATTCCATTAAGTGGTTAAGTTTATGGACACAAACTGAGACTTTATTATCATCTGAATTTCTGTAGGATTTGTAGTGATATTCCCCTTCATTATTTGTATTGATAACTTTGTTTTCACTTTGCAATCTGTTGCTAGAGGATTTCTACACCATTAGCACATCATCAAAAATTTAATGGGTGTTTTGGCTATTTACAACTTTTTACAGTTGATTTACACATAATATCCATATATCTATGTATATCACTTTATGCATAGTACATGAACCGTCTAAGAATAAACGTCATTTCTTCCCTCATGTCCTTCTGGCCACTCTATTTTTGTTTTCCACAGCATGGTGCTATTATTTTTGCTGTAAAGACATGTTTAAATGGAAACAAAAACTTTGGTTCTCTTTATATTTCTTCTTATAGTCCATTGACATTCTTGTCCATTTTTGTTTCACATTAAATCTGTGCTTTAAGTTATTTGTTCATTCTAGACATTGTATTTTTTTAAAAGTGTTTCTTCTAAGTTAGCATAAAAAGTAGTGGGTTTTATTGTTATTTTCATACTTATATGTCATTATAGTTTGTTCTAATCCATCATTCTACCACAGGGCATGTCTTATACCCCATCCACCTTGTCCTGCATACTGACATTTTGGCTTCAGACTCCATTTGACCTGTAGGGTGAAACAAAGTTCACACTCCCAAACCCTATGGGAACTGGGGGCCTTCCATTAGCTGGCCAACCTCCTTAAACAATAGAAATGGTCTGTTATGCATCTTTAGTTCTCTAAAACTTGAACAAGTTTTAACAGCAACAGACATGCCAACATGGAAGGAGGAAATCTCTCAAGACCCCTGGAGTCCATATGGCGGAAGATAAAACTGACTTCTACAAGAAGTTCTCTACTCTTGTGTATGCACTGTGGCACGTGCCTGTACAAATAAATAAATAAATCCATAGATACATAAATAAATACATGTTTAAAAATTCAGGCCATCAGTGGTAGTTTGAAAGTAATTGGCTCCTATAAGTTCACAGGGAGTGGCTCTATTGGGAGGTGTGGCCTTGTTGGAATGGGTGTGGTATTATTGGAGGAAGTGTGTCACTGTGCAGATGGCTTTTGAGGTATCATATATGCTTAAGCTAGGCCTAGCATTGAAGTCTTTCTGCTGCCTGAAAATCAAGATATAGAACTCTCAGCTCCTTCTCCAGCACCATGCCTGCCTGCACCATGTCTGGCATGATGATAATGGACTAGATCTCTGAAACTGTAAGCCATCCAATTGGATCTTTTCCTTCATAAGAGTTACCATGCTCATTCTGTCTCTTCACAATAATAGAAATCCTGAGACAGCATCCAAAATAAGACACAGAAAAACCAAACCACCCTCAATTTAGTAATTCACTTTGAAATTATTTATTTGTACATGTTTTTAATTGAAATAGAATTACATCAGTTTCTCCTTTTTTCTACCAATGCCTCCTACAAACCTTCCATCTGACTCCTCCTATGCCCTTCACAACTCTCAAGTCTATAGCCTCTTTTTCTTTATTATATTACTTCATTTTTAATCACTTACAACTACATTTGGCCCAGTTTACAGCTTAGATTGACAGTTACTAGACCTGCTGTTATCAAGACTTTATACAACAGAACAGAAAATGCCCTCTGACACTTGACTATACAAACACCGTCTGGATACAGTCCTGCCACTCCTCACACACCACTTAAAAAAGACAATGAGCCATATATAAGGAAGAGCCCTGTGTTCACACGGAGGAAACTCAGCCTGTAGTGTTCTATTCTAACCTTACCTTTTCTTGAGTACCTACCTAACTTTGTGTAGTATTGCCAGAGCTCTTACTTATCAGTCTTCAGCCTGTGGCATTACTATAGTAGTGAAAGGAAGGTAGTTATGGGGAACTTGACCTTTGAAAGGATATGGGCAACTTGATCTCTGCTCTTTCCTCATCTTTCCTTCTGGCCACCTAAAAGTAGGCAGTTTCCTCTGCCCCATACTACCAGCATGATGTGTTGGCTTACCACAGAACCAAGATCGATGAAGCCTGGCCCTAACAGCTCCAATATGCAAGTCCATCCTCAAGGCTACTGAAATGCCTGTTTAAATAAACAGAGAACCATGGTGTATGTACAATTTAGCAGTCAAGGAAGTTGTCACAGTGATGGGAAGCTTACAAACACAGGAAGTATGGATAATTAAAGTACCAATAATAAAAATAATGACTTAAGAGCCAAAACAAATGGGGGGAATAGTTACATACCAAACCAACAGTATTAACTTTAAGATTCAAATGTTACAGATTTATCAATTTTTGCTTTCCTTAATTCTTATTAATTTACTATAATACATAATTTTTGGTTCAAAGAATAAGATCCAAATGTATCTCCGGCTCTGGGTGGGGTCATGCATTTCTGAAATGTCAGGAAAATCTTAGGATTACTATCTAGCAGGAAGTGTTAGGGCAGAAAGCAAAAGCATATTACTGTTTTCCCTATTACCACCAGGGTGAGAAAACACCTCCTGTGAAGGCTGACTGCCCCAGAAACTTAGTGATGTATACAGCTGATCTTAACATGCAGGTCAGCACAATGGCCCTTTGCCGACTTACACTCTCATCCCACAAGTGACTTCCCTCCATAATGACCTCCCTGACTACTGCCCTCTCTCAACCTGTTTTACATTTCTCTGCAACAAGCTTTACCCATCTCCTACGTGTTAGTATTCAAACATCTATACTGTCCTGTGCTTGGGGTTCTGACAGGGCATGCCTTTAGCTGCAGCCACTAAGAGCACCACCTGTGCACATTCACTACATTCCCTTTAAAAGGGCCCCACCCACCTTCCACCCTCCTCTCTTTCTCTCCCTTTGTTTCTCTCTCTCTTTCTCTGCCTCTCTTTCCTCTGTCTCTGGATCTCCTGACCCCGGAGGCTTGTCTCCCCCATCCCCTTTTCCTTTTTTGTGTTTCCTTAATTAGAAACATACAAAAAACCTCCACTCTGTCCCATGGCATCTTTCTCTCAAGCACCATATTTTGTTTGTTTGTTTGTTTTGTTTCGTATTACAACACTGTGCTGTACTTTGTGAAGATCAAAAGGAGTGAAATCTAAGTAATACTTTGGCCCCACACAAAGATCTCTCCCACATTTGAATTTGGAGCATCAGTTAAAGCTTCAGTATCTAAGGAGTCTTACGTTTTTACATGAGCAGAGCCACTGTGGTAGTTTAGTGACCTCTGTGATAGCTGTATGACTAAGACCACATCTGACCCTACAACCTCAATCTGCCTTAAACTTTGTTGTGAATATGGGGTTGAGATAATTGTTACCAGGAAACTTTTTTTCCAGAATTTGCACTTACTTAAATGCCTAAAAAATGAACAGCCTGGGATCAGACTCCAGAAGTTTGAACCAGCCTGGCTAACTAAGTCATGCTGAGCTGGGTTTCTTTTCTTGCCTCTGGAATCTGTTTCCCTGCTGTAGCATTTGCAGGGACCCATACACTTGGGTGCTGTAATTTAGGTCCTGTTCACACCTAGAATTAATACTTTGTTCACTTATATTATTAGAAGCAGGAAGGTATGGGCCTGAGACACAGTTCCATGCTGCCACCTGTGGCAATTTGTGGCGTTCTCTTCAGAGTTCCATGTTCAGGTGACTTCACCACAGAAGAAAATTTGTGGATGAATTCCAAGTGAATTGAGCAGAGTTGATGTTACTAGGAAGAACAAGTTTAGAATAGACTTAAGCCTGAATGTTATAGAGAGGCCCTCAGAGTAAGAACAACATGGACATGGGTTTCTCATGGGAGACTTGTGCCTGTCAGAAGTAGCCATAAATACGGTGAGGAAGGGAGGTTAAAACATGGTTTTTTATTATGCACAGGGTTTCTTGTGAAATTCTTGGAAAAATTCAGGTTTCCTGGTGGGGGAAAAAAGAAGGACCATACACTGAGCCTTAAGCATGATCCACTGCTATTTTATATTCTTATTTGAAAAGTCTTTACTGGATTAATTACTTTCTTGTCATTGAAATATAATACCATGACAAGAAGCTTAAAGAAGAGTTTGGCTTTAAGTTCCAAAAGGTTAGCTGCCCATAATGGCAGTGAAGGCTTGGCATTCAGAGTAGGACCTGAGAGATCACATCTCATCTGCATACATTAGAAAAAGCGTGGACTGGAAGTAGACCCAGGCTGTAAACTCACAAAGTCTATCCTGAGTGATATGCTTCCTCTAAAAGGTTCCATAACTTTCCCCAAATAGCGTCATCTACAGTGCGACAAGTGTTCAAAAGTGTGAGTCTCATTCAAACCACATTTATATAAAAGGAACATTGTCTAAATAAGCAATCTTCACAGCAAACACTGTCTATAGTTCTTGTCTCTCAGCTGGCAACGGGCTTCCATCAGATTCTGAATCTTTTCTTTCATTTCTCATGTCACCCTGAATTTTTCCTGTCTTTCTATCCAGCTTCCATATGAGGAACCAAACCAAACCAAATCAAACCAAACAAAACAAAATCAAACAAACAGAAAACAACCAAACAATAAATGAAGACTCATGTTATGTTAAATACCACACTCTCAGACTGACTCTGGCTGATTCTTGGGGATGGTAGGCAGTCATGCTTCCTGATTTTGCAGTGTGTGTGTGTGTGTGTGTGTGTGTGTGTGTGTGTGTGCTTGACACAAGGTTGTTGGGTTTCTCTGTGTCACTTTGGAGCCTGTCCTGGAACTCGCTCTGTAGACCAGGCTGGCCTGTGAGTTCTGCCTGCCCCTGCCTCCCAAGTTCTGGGATTAAAGGTGTGCTACCGTCACCCCGTGCATTTTTCTGTTTTATTACATTGTACTGTTCCCTCTGCTTAAGTGTCCTTCTAAAGGAAACCTACATAGCTCATTCCTTTTCTGGGGGGGGGACGATGGGGGACGGACAAAAACCAAAATAGGCCCATGAGATGCATATAGGATGCCCAGGTCTGGCTCTCAGATCCCCATCTTCCACCGCCATACTTGTAAGGCATCCTGCATCCTGACCTTCACTGCCTCCTCCTGGGGCAGCTATGTGCTAGATAGCACCAGAGAGTGAGCTTTGGTAACACCAGCTGCTCTCCTCTTCAGGCTCTGGAGAATCTGGACTGAACAGGGATGGAGGAAAGAAGGAAGGAGGGGAGGGAAAGGGGGAGGAGAGGGAAAAAAGTGTCTCAGCCCTGCTCTGCTTGAAGGGGTTACTCATTCTATCTAGTCATCAGTCCATGAACACCCTATTTAGCTCTCTAATTGGCCAGAGAGACCAGGCAACACAGGTCACCCAGCCAGCTACCCAGGAGACTTAGGCGCTTAATTGGTGCTGGTGAGTGCTGATCGTCAAAGGGTCTGGCCACCCCTTTGAACTGAATTGGTGAGAAAATGAAGGGCTTTGGCAGCCTGCCTGTATACCTTGGCCAGAGAGGGACCAGTGCCTTGAGAGCACGGTCGCTGCTGCACCCACCCAGCACCCCAGGAGGTAGAGGACCGCAGAGAGGGGTGACCACTGAGAGACTGAGAGTGAGAGTTCTGTGAAAGGAACTGAGACTGTGTGGTCTCAGGAAGTGGCCTGCTCCAGAGTTAGTGTATAGTTGAGATCAAGTCCCCTGCCTTTCCCCTTGCTACCACATGATCCAAACTGGTTGTGGCTGAGATCCATTGGCACAGCTACAGGGATGTTGGAGAGATGTATATCGTATCGAGTTTATCTTAAAGAAATACAGCTATTTATTTATTTATTTATTTATTTATTTGTGCTATGCGGTTTCTGGATCCTTACTGAGTAAGATCATGGCTTCTCAACATGATGTGAAAAAAATAAATGCTTAAAAATGTCCCCCTAAGACGAATTGTGCATTTTGCAGCCAAGACACTTCTTGAGAATCTATTAATTGTACTGTCAAAAGCTTTAAAGCAACTGATATCCCGTGATTTGCCCTTCTTGCTTGAAAAATTGATGCATAGATCTGACTTGATCTTTTGGGACAAACTGGTTTGCAGTTGAGCTAAATTTGAATTTCAAGTTGGACAAAATGTTCAACTTATACTTTATTTTTGTTTTATGACTACCTGTGTATGACTACCTGTGTGTATGTCTGTGTGGTGTGTTCATGCAATGCTCGCTCTTGGAGCCAGAAAAGGGCATTGGATCCCCTGGAACTTAAGTTACAGAAAGTTGTGAACCTCAAAGTGTGCTGGGAATCAAACCCTGGTCTTCTGAAAGCAGCCAGTGCTCTCACCTGCTGAGCCTCATTTTAAGCTCCAGGCTCTACTTTATATCCAGACGAAAGTTTTGAATGCTCTATTCTTTGTTATACTAATCTCTGTAATTTAAAAATGTTTCTTAGTTGGGCATTGTTGGCGCATGCCTTTAGTCCTGGTACTTGGGAGGCAGAGGCAGGTGGATCTTTGTGAGTTCAATGCTAGCCTGGTCTACAAAGAGAGAGCCAGGGTTATTACACAGAGAAACCTTATCTCTAAAACAAACAGATGAAGTTTCTTTCTGCACAATGGGTATACAGATTTTTTCCTTTTGATTTCTGATCAATGCCATCTTAATGAGATTTCTGAGTTTTAGATGCCCACCTTATGCTTTATAGGGTTAGGAAATTCAGCCAGGGTCTGGATTATTAAATCACTTTCCAAGCAAATCACAAAACATGTTACAATCTAGAATGCTAAATTAACTAGCCATAGATAAGACTGTCAAAATGCTCCCTCTTCTTATCTTTCAGAGTTCTGTTACAGGAGGAAAGTGTGGAGAGACAGAGCCAGTCAAATAAGCAAATGAACGTGAGTGATCATAAATCTTTGATGAGAAGAGAAATAGAGCTTAGTGGGTGGGGTGTGTTTTTGGGACATGGATGCAATGTTTCACATTTGAGCTAGCCAGCTTGGATCATGAAAAAGCAGTCATGCCATGAGAGAGGCACTGCAGTCAGATTTTCACTTCTACATTCTTTACCCAGACTGTATTTAGAATGCAAAAACCCATTATTACTTCAGACAAATGAGAATTAATTAAGGGGTCATCTTAGTTACATTATCACCTTAGTCAGATAGGTCAAACACTTGCAGACCATCCCTATGTTAGTCCTTCCTGTAGCTGGGTTTTTGTGTTGCCACTTCGAAATCTGAGGTGACAAATGTTTTTGAGATTTGAGATGTCCATTCACTGTCAATAATGGATGTTTAATTCCAATGCCAAACATTGAATTTTGGTGGCTTGCTAGAGATTATGTTTGGTTTTTACCTTCATGTCTTATCTGAGATTGAAGTGTAAACTTTAAAATCAAAAGGCATGCTGTATTTCATTTTCATTTCCTGGCACATATCAGGTGTGTCTGTAAGGAAAGAAGGATAACAATTGTTTTATCATTTACAGCCACATATATGCTTTTATGAACACTAATCCACTCTTTCATAATGACCCTATGATGCTGGCATTATTTCCTTTTCGCAGCTGACACAACAGGTTGAGAGAGGTGAAATGACTTGTTTATTTGTGGTGTGCTCATTTATGACTTCAGTACCATTTGTCTATGTACTTTTTAACCATCAAAGTAAAACCAGTAAAGTCCATAGCCTATTTTTAAAATTCATTTCAAATGAGGGCAACCTGGCTTCTATTACCAAGATAGAATCTGTTCGTGCTTCTCTCTGATGTGCACTCATATTGATGCCTGCGTTTTGCTTTATGTAGATTTCTGTGCCATGGGCTTTTGGCAGTATTGTGGAGGTTATTTATTAAGTACACAAATAGAAAACAGATTATAAATACTATTGCCAAAATAGTCAAAAGCTATAGTCACGATGTAATACTTTAAGTAGTTTTTTGTTTTTTTGGGTTTTTGTTTGTTTGTTTGGTTGGTTGGTTTTGTTTTGAGTTTTTTAAAACAGGGTTTTTGTATGTAGCCTTGACTGTCCTGGAACTTGCTCTGTAGACCAGGCTGGACTCAAACTAAGAGATTAAAAATATAAGCCACTTAAAATGCCTTAGCATTTTAAGTGTTTTTTAATGAATGTAGTAAAAAAAGATTTAGTAGCATGTCAGTCTATCAAAGTTGCAAAATGGTAACAAGGATAAATTACATTTTGAAATAATGAGAGAACTATAATGCAATATAGAAATAGCTATTGTTTTTCTTGACAACGGAAATGGTTAACAACATTGTAATATCCCCCATATCAATAATTCAAGGATATAGTACATTTCACTTGGTATTTCACCCAAGTTTACAAACAGAATCCCTTAGGAGGGGCTAGCTCCATGTGAGAGGATTATCTTAGCATGCCCCAGGCCTTGAGTTCACTTTCTGACACCAAAACATAACAAATACCTCTGGGGTACAGCAGTTAAGTCTTTAGTTGTTTAGAGACAGGATCTTACTCTGTAGCCCAGGCTACCCTGGGCCATCCATCCCTCTTGCCTCAACCTCCTATGTCTTGAGGTTATGGGCTGAGTCACCATGTTCAGTCTGCAAGTCTTTTACATTCTGTTGGGTAAATTCATGGACAGGGCTGGTGTCTATCACAGGTCTGTCATAGAACAAGGGCTCACTGTAGTTAATGGCACTAAGGATGGTCACCAGTGCACAAATGTAAGTTATAATGCTGAGTGCTTACTGTGTACCAGACAGAATGTTAAGCTTTAAACATCCTAGCTTATTCTGTCTTACTACTGACTATTATTATCTCCACTTTATTGATAAGGAAAAAATAATGAAACTTAACTTATCCATGGTCAGTAGAAAAGCTGAGGTGTTTTTCAAATTATGGGGGATCCCTGTAAGCTCTACTACCAGCAGAGAAACAAACCACAAGAGGCAAAAAGGAAACTCAGTTCAATGTGACTTGGTCAGCCAGTGTGACTTCTGGACAGTTTATTTTAGACACATTTAAGTACAGTACCCTGGGGCAAGAAGGAACTTGACACTAATAACCAGAGGGAAAGCAAACCTCCTGAGCTGAATTGGAACTATACAAACTTGGGTTTTTGAGAAGCTTATCTCTGGAAACATCTATTATGCCCATTTTTTAAAAACCATGGCACAAATTATCTTATGTTTTTTAAAAAAGTGAAATTAACTGATATTTGTATCCATAATAAATTTTAATAACAGCATTTTTAAAAGATTGCTTTATTTATTATATATACAGTATTCTGCATGTATCCCTGAAGTCCAGAAGAGGGCACCAGATCTCATTACTGATGGTTTTGAGCCACCATGTGATTGCTGGGAATTGAACCCAGGACCTCTGAAAAAGCAGTCAGTGTTCTTAACCTCTGAGCCATCTCTCCAGCTCAATGATAACCTTTTTTTTTTTTTTTTTTTTTTTTTTTTGTAAACAGAGTTTCTCTGTGGCTTTGGAGGCTGTCCTGGAACTTGCTCTTGTAGACCAGGCTGGTCTTGAACTCACAAAGATCTGCCTGCTTCTGCCTCCCAAGTGCTGGGATCAAAGGCATGTGCCACCACTGCCTGGCCAATGATAGCATTCTTAATACTTCATGCACATGTATAAGTAAAAAAATAAGTATCCCTTCTATTAGCTGGGAAAGGGGAGTGCTGGGGTTTAAACCCAACTACAGAACAACGTGTGTATTTGCCAGCATTTGAGAGGCAGAGGCAGGAGGCTCAGGAATTCAAAGCCAGCTTCAGCTACTTATGCAACCTGCCCCTCAACAAAGCAAAAAGGTAAAGATCAAATAAACCAGTTGCAAGGGAGATCAAGGCTCAGATTTTGTCCTGTGCAGCACAGATCCAGGCTATTTTCTTGGAAGCCCCAGATTTCAGGAATGTCCTAGGGAGAAAGCAAAGCAGCAGTGTGGTTGAGTCTGAAGCTGTGGTGGCTTTAATGAGAATGGCCCTATAGGCTCATATGTTTAAATGCTTGGTTCCCAATTAGTGGAACTGTTTGGACAGGATGAGGAGGTGTGCCTTATTGGAGGAAAAGTGTCACTGGGGTAGGCTTTGAGGTTTCAAAAGTCCAGGCCAGGCTCAGTGTTCTTCTTTCTCTGCCTCTTCCTGTGGATCAGGTTGTAAAGTTCTCAGCTAACTGCTCCAGTATCATGCCTGTCTGCTCCCTGTCACGATGAGCATGGACTAACCCCTAAAACTGTAAGAAACCTTTCTTTTATGGGAATTGCCTTAGTTACTATGTCTCTTCATAGCAATAGAACAGTAGCTAAGACAGCAACCCAACTTTGTTTTCAATGAAAGGTATTCAGCTTTTATCTTTTTATAGCTCATTTGGAGGGGATGCTTTTACTTGCTACTTTTTCTTCAGCCACTGAATTACATTTGTTGCTTTCTAATGTCTGCTAAAGAAAATCATTCAACTGAAGTGAAAAAAAATTGTGTGTTCTGGGACATGCTTTAAAATCAAGAACCTTGGAAACAAATCTAAATTAAAGATGATGATCATTTGTCTCATAGTAGTGAGTAGATAACAAAGTTCACTCTGTTAGTGTTGGCCCACAATTTATGTTATTTCAGCCTTTTTTTGGGGGGGGGGAGCTTCATTCTTTAAATCTAAGTTTTACTATTGTGGCTGAACACTTACAGTAGGGCTTAATGGGCCATCTTAGTAAGAGCCTGGAAGACAATAGCACAGAAAGTGACGTGGACTATGGAGGCCCCAGCTCACAGAAAGTGACGTGGACTATGGAGGCCCCAGCTCACAGAAAGTGACGTGGACTATGGAGGCCCCAGCTCACAGAAAGTGACATGGACTATGGAGGCCCCAGCTCAAGAAGTTTCAGAGAGGAACAATATTAATAACTGGGCTAGAGACCACTATTGCCACATTTGACAATGTATATGGCTGCCTTTGCCTGAGTCTTAAAAACCTGCCTGTGCCTAACTAAATTAGTTTGGGACTTATTTTGTTAGCAGAGGAGATATCAAAATAAGACAGTCTAACATCGACTCTGTCACTTGATTTATAATTTTATATAGAGCTACAAATAGTAAAATTCAGCAAGTAGAGATTATATAAGTATGCATATATATTATATTTAGAGAATATGTAATATACATTACAAACATGCAAGTGTATATTTATAAATACATTTATATATTTGTATATATATTTGTAATGTATTTTATATATTTGTAATATATTTTTGTAATATATATATATTACAGTTTGGAGAGAAAAGAGCACCAGGAAATTTAATGTTGGAGCCAGGGTTTGTGCAGAAAGAGATAAAAAATGGCCTGATGTGAAATGAAATAATGGGAGTGATGCCCCAACTTGTGAAAAGGCAAGCCTATGCAGCAAAGGAAAGCTTATGCAAATGTAATTCAGTCCACCCCAAGCAGGCAGTGGAACTTGGCAGCATCAGCCACAGGGTCACATGGTTCTGGCTTTATAGTCAGAAAGGAGACATGAGTAACAGGTTTCTGGAATCTTCCACAGCAATTAAGACAAGCCACTGAAGCCAGGCATGTATCAGGGGTGCCCCTCGGTGGAGACCATGTGTGTGAAGCTGTGGGCCAGGGCTGTGGGATCTCTGCCAAGAAGAGTTGCATACGGGAGTGGACTCAGTCCAGGTGAAGGTAGTGTGCTGCAGTCAGCACAGTGGGAAGGATGGGGCCTTCGGAGGCCTTTGACACTGCACATGGAACTGCATGAGCCAGAATTTTCTCTGATGGGTTTTAGTCTTGCTTTGGTCCAGCATTTCCTCACTAGGTCCCAACTTCTTTATTCCAGAATGATAATGTATATATATCCAGTGCCATTGTGTGTTGGGACTATGTACATTGCTTTTTGATTTGACAGGGGAGTACAGTTAAGAGATTGCCTTGAGTCTCAGAAGAGACTTGGATTTTAAACTGTCTTGAGACTGGAAAAGACTAGGGGGAGTTTTGAAGTTGAACTAAGTGCACTTTGTATTATGATACAGCCACACATATGGGTCCAGGAGTGGAATGTTGTGATTGGAATGAGAATGGCCCCCAAAGGCTCATCTGTTTGAAATCTCAGTTGGTAGAACTGTTTGGAAAGGATTAGGAGGTGTGACCTTATTAGAGGAGGTATATCACTGGGCTTTGAGATATCAGAAGCCTATCCTATTCTTAGTGTTCCAAGTTTAAACTCCCAGCTACTGCTCTAGCACCATGCCTGCTTTCCTGCGCCATGTTCCCCACCATAATGGTAATGATTCACTCTCTGAAATTGTAAGCGCTCAATAAACTCTTTCTTCTGTAAGTTACCTTAGTGGTGGTATCTTTTCACAGCTATAGAAAAGTAACTAAGACATGGATCATGCTTGGATTCCCAGAATATGGGAGGTGGAGGCAAGAGGCTCAGGAGCTCAAAGTCATCCTTGGCTACAAAACATATTCAAGCCCAGCTTGATTTTCAGAGCTCCAGAAGCAAGTGTGACTTATTGCACAGACACTGAAGGGTCTCAGAAGCAAAAGGAAGAACTAATACATTGGTCAGGCAGGGACCAGGGCAGCCCAGACCTTCTTTAAACAGATTGACTCTTGATGATGCTGTACACTGGGCAGGTTGCATCTCTGCATTTAAGTTTCCCAAGAGAATCAGAATTATCCACCTGGTCAGGTGTCCGAAGCCCTGTCTTCCCCTCACTCTTCCTCCTTTGCCTCTTCTCCTCTCCTTTTCTCTCCTCTGCCTCCTTCATCTTTTCTCATCTCTCTCTCTTCCCCTCCTTCCCTCCATCCTGAGATAGGGTCTAAAGTATCACAGTCTAGTCTCAAACTCCCTTTGTTGCCCAGGATAACCTTGCTAGCTTTTTTATTTTCTTTCAGTTTTTCAAGATGGGATTTCTCTGTATAGCCCTGATTGTCCTGGAACTGGCTCTGTAGATCACACTGTCCTCAAGAACAGAGCTCTGCCTGCCTCCACCTCCTAAGTGCTGAATTAAAGGCATGAGCTGCCACTAGCTGACTCTAGAATGACCTTAAAGTTGTCAACCTCCTGCCTGTACCACTCTAGAGCTGAAATCACAGGCATGTCACACCATGCCCGGTTTACACAGAACTAGGCAAACCAGGCATGTTAGGCAAGTACTGGACCAATAGCTCCACCCCCAACCCAGATCTCTGTTCTTCCAATGTTTTGTGGGAAGTACTTTGTAGGCCAAGCCATCCACCAGCAGGAAATTGTCTGTCAGGATGAAAAGTCAACAGGAATGCTTGGTCGTCAAGCAGGGATGCAGGGCTGGTGGAATTCAAGGCTGTTCTATATGGCTTTATCCTGGTCAACACACACACACACACACACACACACACACACACAGAGAGAGAGAGAGAGAGAGAGAGAGAGAGAGAGAGAGAGAGAGAGAGAGAGACAGAGAGAGAGGAGAGAGAGAGAGAGAGACAGAGACAGAGAGACAGAGACAGAGAGACAGAGATAGACACAGAGAGAGAGAGACAGAGAGAGAGGGAGAGAGAGACAGAGAGAGACAGAGAGAGAGGGGGGAGAGAGAGAGACAGAGAGAGAGGGGAGAAAGAGAGAGACAGAGAGAGAGGGAGAGAGAGAGACAGAGAGAGAGGGGAGAGAGAGAGAGAGGGAGAGAGAGAGAGAGGGGAAGAGAGAGAGACAGAGAGACAGACCCAGACACACACACACATACACAGTGAGAGAGAGAGAGACAGAGAGAGAGAGAGACAGAGAGACAGAGAGACATAGAGAGAGAGAGGGAGAGAGAGAAAACCACATGTCATGCACTTGGCCTGGTGGAGCTGAGCCTTGTGGTTCACAGCACACAAACATGGCCAGCCCTAACCAGCAAAAAGCAGAGATGCTGCCTAAGCTTTGAAGCCCCTTTAAGGACCCCAGAACCATTTTATCTGAAAATCTCTGCAGAGTTAACCCAGAACCACAAGACACTGTCCAAATTCATGGACCAGTATCTCAACAGTTTCCTAAAACTAGGAAGGTCCCACATTCAAACCAGCAGTGGCAGCCTGCTGCTCCTGGCTGCTGCGGGTTCAACTCTTTCATTTTCTTTCTTTCTTTCTTTCTTTCTTTCTTTCTTTCTTTCTTTCTTTCTTCTTCTTTCTTCTCTTTTCTCTTCTCTCTCTCTCTCTCTCTCTCTCTCTCTCTCTCTCTCTCTCTCTCTCTTTTTGGTGGGGGTTGGGAGTAGGGTGAGGGAAATTCTGTTTTGTCTTGAGAGAGGATCTCATGTATCCCAAGCTGGACATGAACTTGCTATGTAGCTAATGATGACTGGTTTATACAATGCTGGGGATGGAACTCAGGACCTCATGGATGCCAGGAAAGTACTCTATTAACTAGGCTACATCCCACAGCCCTGCCTAACTCAGGTCCTTAGACTTCAAACCTTAGCTTGAGTCCTTATGAGGACTTTCTAATTTGTCATTTTTTATTTTGTTGCATGTGTTTTGAGGGGTGCTATTAATTTTGAGACAGGATCTTGTGTAGGTCAGGCTAGCCTTGAATGCAGCTAGGCTGACAGGGAGACCTTGAACTCTTAATCCTACTGCCTTCCAGTCCTGGGACTACAGACGTTTGTCCCCTTACCTGTGTCACTTGTTATTTCTTTTCATTTTAAAGTATGTGTACATACTCTCTCTGACTCTGTCTCTGTCTCTGTCTCTGTCTCTGTCTCTGTCTCTCTCTCTCTCTCTCTCTGTCTCTCTGCTGTGTGTGTGTGTGTGTGTGTGTATGAGCAGCCCTGTGACATAGCAAACATGTGAACAGTCAAATAAAGGCCTCTACATGCTGACACAGTGTGTATACACAAAGGTCTTACCCCAACCAACTATAGCAGCCCTAGGACATGGCAGGTATGTGAACAGGTGTGTCCAGACCACTATATAGAGGCATTTGCATGAAAGACAAATAGGAATGCACATGCTACAACATAGCAGTTGTGGAACATGGCAGGTATGTGAACAGGTGTGTCCAGGCCACCACATGGAGACGCTTGCATGGGAAAGAGCTTGCATGCAAACATGAATGCCCAGGCTGCCAAGTGGCAGTGCTGAAGCATGAAACATGTGCAAACAGGTGTGCCCAGGGTGCCCCATGGAGTAGCTGGGATTCAGCAGGCACACAAAGCCGTATGCCCAGACTGCCACATGGTGGCACTGCAACATAGTGTGTGTGATCAGGCATGCCTTGGCTGCCACATGGCAGCACTAGGACAGGGTACGGTTGTGGGTGTGTATGGTCGCACTGGGACACATCATGTGTGTAAACAATTGAGAATTGCAATTGACCAGGTGGTGTCATTGCAACTCAGCACATGTGCAAACAGCAGCCGTGTGGCCCTGAGACACAGAAGGGTGCAAACAGGTATGGCCAGACCACATTATTTTGGCCCTAGGATACAGTAGTCATGTGAACAGGTGTGCCCATGCCACCGTTTGGTGGCGGTGGGACAGAGCAGGTGGTCTAACAGGAGTATCATGCCATGATGGGATAGCACTGCAAGTCAGCACAGGTGTGAACAGGTGGGCCCCTGCTGTGAGGCGATAGCACCAGGACACAGAAAGTTTGCAGACAAGTGTGCCATTGCCACCTCTTGGTGGTACATGACAAGCATGTAAATAGATGTGCCATTGCCACCAAGTTATAGTGCTAGAAAGTCAGGTTTGCATAGAGGCATACCTGTGCCTCCATGTGGTTGCCCTGGGACATAGGCATGTAAACAAGACCTGCATATGCTGCCACGCAATTCTGGGATAAGCATGGGTATGAACATGCAAGCCCATGCCATCATATGGCAGTATTGGAACACTGCAGACATGCAAATGAACATACCCAGGCCACCACTTGGTAGCACTGGACACTCCACAGGTGTGAACAGGCTTGCCTATTCAACAGCATGGAAGTGCTGGATATGGCATGTGTATGAATGGGTGTGTCCAGGCTGCCATGTGGTAGTCCTGGGATATGGCAGGAGTATCAACAGGTATGCCTCTGTTGCCGTGTGGTAGCACTGGAAACAGGCGAGATCAGGCTACCACATGGTTATACTAGGACATGGCACACATATGAACATACAAGCCTAGGGTGTCATGTAGCAGTCCAGGGACATTGCAGGTGTGTGAACAGCTGTGCCCAGGCTTCCGTGTGGCAGCGCTGAGATGTGGCAAGCTTGCAAACAGGTATACCTAGGCCTCATACTGCGGCACAGGAACACAGCAAGGATGTGAGAAGGCATCCCCACCCCTCTACATCACAGCACTAAGACATGGCAAATAGGCATGCCCATCCAGCAAGTATCCAGCACTGGGACACAGAAGGTTTGCCAACACGTGAGCCAGCACTGCCAGATGGTAATCATGGGAGACAGGTGTAGCAACACTGGGACTCAGAAGACATATGAATAGTCCTACACTACATGCCACCATGTGTTGGTACTGGGACATGGCAGGCACACAAATAGGTGTGCCTCTGCTACCATATGGTGGCACTGGGATATGGCAGGTGTAAGGATAGGCATACCCTCACCACATGCGCTGGCACTAGGGCACAGCATGGGTGAAAAAAAGTGTGCACAGCCTGCCACTTTGTGGCAATGGGACAAAACAAGTGTACAAATGTGCTTGCCCAGGCCACCATGTGGCAGGACTAGGATATGGCAGGTATGCATATGAGTAGGTATGCTCAGGCCACTACACTGCAGGACATGGCATGTGTGCAAATAGGCATATCCAGGCAGCATATGGCAGGGCTGGGATATGACAGGGGTGCAAACAGATGTGTTCATGCCTGCAAACAGCACTGGGACACAAATGCCTATGCCACCACATGCTGCCATGGGGCACAATAGGAACACAAACAATTGCACATGTGCCACCACATGGTGGCACTGAGACATGGCAGATGTGTAAAAACGTGAGCCCATGTTGCTTATGGAACCATTTGGATAGGGCAGGCATGCAAAAGGCACGCCTGCGCTGCCTTGTGGTGGTGCTGGTTTATGACGAGGCTGAGTGAATAAACAGGCATGCCTGTGCCCCAAGGTTGTGGTGCTGGGACACAGCAGGAGTGAGCCCTCACTACCACATGTTATGGCTGCACTGGGGCATGGCAGGTATGCAAACAGACATTCTTGAGCCACCACATAGCAGCACTAGGACATGACAGGCATGTAAAAAGATGTTCACAGAGTGCCACGTGGGGGATACCAGCACAGCATGCATGTGAACAGGCAAACCTAGGCTGCCACATGGTGAAGTGTGGGAGGCTGGGACATGGCATGGTTGCAAACAGTTGTGACTACATCCTTATATGGTGACAGTAAGACACAACAGGTACACAAATACGCATGTCTACAATACTACATGGTGGCCCTTGACATGGCAGAAGTGCAAACAGGCATGCTATGCCACCTTGTGGTAGCAATGGATATGGCAGGCTTGCAAATAAATGCCTTTAACACAGCATGGTGGTGATGAGACATACAGGTGAGAATAGGTGTCCCTGCACTGTCACTTCACAGTGTTGGGACATGGCAAATGCACCAACAGGCACCCCCACGCCACAGGGTAGGATCACTAAGACACATCAGCATGCAATTTGGCATGCTTATGCCACCAGCGGCCAGTGCCAGATCACAGCAGGACCACTGAACATCACACGGTGTCACCATGTAACAGAGCTGAGAAACAGCAGGCACTCAAACAGGAGGACATACACAACAATATGGTGGCTCTAGGACATAGCAGGTGTGAGAACAGGGGTGACATGCTGCCACATAACACACCCCTTGTGTAAACAGGCATGTCTGTGCTACCAGGTTGCTGGGACACAGTAGGCATGCGAACAGGTGTGCCCACACTGACACATGGTATGAAGCATTGCAGGGCGCTACAGGTGGACAAATTGGTGTGCTTGTGCCATCGTGTGGTGGTGTTAGAACATGGTAGGCCTGTGCCACAACATGTCAGTGGTGGGACATGGCAGGTGCACAAACAAGCATGCCTGCTTCACCATGTGGCGGGGCTGGAGCATGGCAGGCATCAAAGTGTGCCCTTACCCGTGTGACAGTGCTGCGACACAGCAGGCATGCAATAGGCTTGTTCCTGACACCAGGTGATAGGACTAGGTGTGCGCTCAGGAGGAGTCCCTGCATTGCCACTTGGCAGTACACGATACAGAAAGCATGCAAAAAGGCATGCACATGTCATCACACAGTGGTGCTGAGACATTTCAGGTGTGGGAATGGCTGTGCTGAGCTCCACACAGTGGCCCTGGAACATGGGAAGTGCATGAACAGACATGTCAGGCTGCCACCTAGAAGGACTAGGACACAGGCAACAGGCAAAAATACATACCCATGCTGTCATGTGAAGGTGCTGTGACATACAAGTGTGCAAATAGGTGTGCCCATTCTACCATGTGGTATTATTAGAACTCAGAAGGCGTGCAATCAGGGATGCCTGTGCCACCAAATGGAGTAAAGTACGCTTGTGAATAAGTGTGTCCACACTGCCACTTGGTGGTGCTGGGACGGACAGGAATGTAAACAAGCCTGCCTGTGCAGCTATGTGGCATCACTTGGGCACAGCAGGTGTGCAAATAGGCATGCCCATATTGTGACATAATATGTAGCATTACAGGGACACTGTGTGCAACTGCCACGTGACAGGGCTGGACATAACCTGCTTGCAAAAAGGCATTCCCATGGTGCCATGTGGTGGCACTGGGATAGGGCAGGGTCACAAATAAGAATGCCCATGTCACCAGGCGATGGTGCTGGGAGACAGAAGGCACACAAACTGGCGTTCCCATGCCAACAGGTGGAGGTACACCTACCTGGTACTCTGGATACAGCAAGCACAATTAACTATGACCATGAACACATATGTCTATGCTCCCATGTGGCAGTGATGGAACATGTCAAGTATATGAACAGATATGCCCGTGCCAGGTGGCAGTGCTGGGACACAGCATGCACCAGAACAGAACCGCAGCCTGATATACTGGGACACAGCAGGCACTAATAGCCATACCTCTTCCACCACATGGTGGCACTGGACATAGACGGCATGCAAATAATCCTACATGCTCCACCATGTAGCAATTTTGAGGCACAGCAGACATGCAAACAGGCATGCTCATGTCACCACATGGCAATTTTGGGATCTAGCAGGCATGCAAACAGGCAAGCACTAGGCAACATTCTAGTGCTAGGACATAATGTGCATGCAGATAAGTGTACTCAGGCCACCAGGTGGCAGTGTTGTCTCTGCTGCCACAGCATGATGCCATAGGACGTCTCACATGTGAATGTATAGGCAACACTACACAAGGCTTGCATTTGAACATGAGTGCTCACACATATGAACACACATGCTCACAATGTCTTGGCATGGTACTATGTGTACATGAACCCTACCACACTGTGAATGAATGAGCATGTGTCTTTATACATGATCTATGTCAAAATGCTGTGTTGTGGTGTCATCAACATATATGTTTAAAGGCAAGCTATGTTGTGGTGTTGTGCTGAGGCCACAAAGGCATGTATGTTCACAACAAGCAGAGGGAGGGGACAGAGGGCTAGAAGGCAGTCTGGGCTATTAACCAAGGCTTTGCACTCCCAATTAAAGGTAGGATGCAATGGTTTCTGTCCCTGCACTCTCTCTCCAAACAGGCTTAATCTTAACAGACACCGCGATTACAGTGATACTCAGTTGGAGGCCAGGATGACAAAGAGAGATAAGCACATTCCAAAGTTGAAATGTGAATGCATGATCTTCTCAGCCCATTGCAGACTATTTCAACCATCTGAGAAAAGAAATTTCAGCTTAAGAGAACGGGTTGTGAAAGGCCACTCCTGGACACTCTCAGGGCAGACCAGGCATTGAGCACACGGATAGATCCTAGGCCCTCCAAACCAAGAGCCACCTTCCTGCCTAAGACTTTTCCAGTTTCACTTTGCTGAATAAAAAGCTAGATTTCTGGCATTCTTGCAGGGTGAGTTTGTACTCTTGACAAGTTCATTTGGATGGAAGGATGTGTGGTGCTGCCAAGCTCTACAAATCTTTGACAGCCAAGTCAGGTTCTGTTTCTAAACAGAGCTATTCTTCTCAAACGTAACTTGTTTTCACGAAAATGTTTTATGGTATGCATAGAATAGCTGTTAGTCCCCTGCTAATTATAGAACTTGAATATTTAATATCCATGACTCCTTATTTTCAAATGATGCTATATTACCACAGAACCTCATGGGAGAGGAGGAATGAGTCTGCTAAGGGCTGTCACATTAGTCATACACTAAACTCCATAAAAATCTGCAATATAACCACCAAAATGTTTATAATGCTGATACAAGTCCTAGTACATTGTATGTGCTCAAATATTTGTTGAATGAATGAACAATTAAAATAGATTTCCTCATAGTAGTGACTGTTTTGTAAAAGGCAGTATAGGAAACAGGTATGCCACCTTTCACAGTCTGTTGTATTTGCAGTTGGGTGTTGTGGTGCACATCTGTATCCTAGCACTCTGGAGCCAGAAGCAGGAGGTCGCTGAAAGCTCAAGACTAGGCTGGATATACAGCAAAACCATATCTCCAGTATTAATTAATGAGTATAATACAGTCTGTCCTGGCTAGTTTTATGTCAGCTTGATACAAACTAGAGTTAATTTGAAAGGAGGGAGCCTCCGTTGAGAAAACACATCCATGATATCCAGCTGTAGGTATTTTTCTTTTTGTTTGTTTTACTAGTGATTGATGAGGGAAGGGCCCCCATCCCATTGTGGATGGGCACCATATGTAGTCAGACTTTCCTTTGGGCCGCCAGCTCACAAACAACAACTTGGAGACTTCTTATTAATTATGAAATCAGCTTTAGCTTAGGTCTGTTCCTAACTAGTCCCTATAACTTAAATTAACCCATTTCTATTAATCTACATTTTGTCACACACTGTACCCCTCAATAGCTTCTGCACCAGCTCCTGCCTCCAGGTTCTTGCCCTGTTTGAGTCCCTGCACTCATTGATTTGATGATTAACAGTGATATGGAAGTGTAAGTCAAATACAAATAAACCCTTTTCTGCCCAAGCTGCTTTTTTTTTTTTTTTTGGTCATGATGTTTCATCACAATAGTAACCCTAAGATACCATCTCATGGCTCTTTGTATGAATCCTAGGAGCTGCATATGGTCGTGTGGTCCTATAGTACCGGATATTCAGGAAACTCAGAATGGGCATGCAAGCCTTCATTTGACTATCAACAGTTCATTAAAACCTCTGCTGACTTCTGGTTCCTCTTCTAAAGTCTAGAACATGTGTTCCAATTCTTGGAACTTAGGTGATATGGTTATCTTGTGGTCTTTGGTGTATTATATGCTCAAAATAATCATTGCACCCTACCCACATTTTAAAGATAGAAGCAATTCCTTCTTTCCACAACACTTCTTTTTTTATTTTGGGTTTCTGAGACCCACGACAACCAAGACCAGAAATGCAGTTAATTTGATGTGCAGTTACATCCTGTGATGGTTTGAATGAGAATGGCCTCTATAGGCTCACAGATTTAAATGCCTGGTCACCAGGGAGTGGCACTATTTGAAAGGATTAGAGGGTGTGGGCATGTTGGGCAAGTGTGTCACTGAGGTAGACTTTGAGATTTTTCAAAAGCAGAACCAGGCCCAGTGGCTCTCTCTTCCTGCTGATCCAGATGTAGACCTTCCAGCTGCTTCTCCAGCACCGCGTCTGTGTGAGGCTATGCTTCCCACTATGATGGCAATGAACTAAACCTCTGAAAATGTAAGCCAGGCCCAATTAATACCTTCTTTTATAAGAGTTGCCCTGGTCATGGTATCTCTTCACAGCACTAGAACACTGACTAAAGCACATCCAAAACAAATCACCAACTGATCTTTTTCATCACTGGGGACTGAACCCAGGGCCTCAAGCATGCCCAGAAAGTGCTCTACTACCGAACAACATTTCCACCCTCTTTTGCAAGCTTATCTTCAATGGCTCCCAGGTAGTCTCCAACCCCCATTGCAAGCTTATCTTCAATGGCTCTCAAGTAGCTGAGATTACAGGAATGTACCACCCACCATGCCTGGTTGAGTTAATTTTAAGTAAGACTGTGAGTAGATTAGTTAGAATTTTAGCATTTAGATCACTTTCAATTATGGAGTAGAAACTGCTTTATACAAACTGTCAGAGTATGTTTCATCCCTGGAAAAACCTCTGTCATTTCAAACTGAATATGATTGATTAGAGGCCAGATCTTTCATGTCTCAACAATTTGACACACTTTGCTGTTTATGTTGGTGATTGATACCTCTATTCTTCCAGTTTCCAATTTTCACATAGCTAACGTGTCCTGGTTACGTATGTATACCTGAAGTCATATACATTTGAATATTAAGATCAATGTTCTCAATGCTCCTGTCCCATTTATCAAAGGGTCTCTTTCTTCTCAGGAACTTTTTCCTCATTAATCCCCACCAGCTCACACACACACACTTATCCAGTGTTTGAGGTTAATACTAGTTATGGCATTCACATCCAGGAGAGAATAATAGGAAAGTCACTTCAGCTTTCAGAAACATCTGCAGTCCTTGTTTTACTCATAGTCACAAGAGTGACAATGTTAGCTTCTTATTGGTGATATGACAGATCACCACAAAGTTGGTGTCTTGATACAAACCTACTCTTACAGTTCTGCATACCAGATCTCTGGCTCAAGGTGTAAGACCCTCAGAATCAGGAGTCTCCCCGTTTCGGTCGATACCCCCAAGAACTCAAAGTCCAGTCCAGTTGATGCAACACACAAGAGGCTTTAATGAACGGAATACGTTTGCACAAGCGGGCTTCCTCAGCACGCAGGCTAGAGAGAAGCAACAAGTTTCTGGGTACAGGTAGTTTTAAAGGAAAAAACCACAAGCTTAGGGTGGGGCTGAGACTCCCTGTCCGCTGCATTTGTGACCTGGGCAAACCGAGTCGCAGCTATCACTGACGGGAGGGGCAGTGTGAATTCTTGGTATCCTGCTATCTTAGGGTCCTGTGAGGGAAGTTGCCCGTAGTTAGCAAATTCCAGGTAACTGATAGTGGTCTGGGTTAGCCTTCCAGGTTGGACTGTCCTTCATCTTAAGTGAGGGGTTTCCTTAACTCTGCTTTTGGTCTTTCAAAGTCTCATTAGATAAAGATTTAAAAACCTTAGCATAACTGAGCTTCTTCTGGGAATTCTAAGGAAGAATATAATTCCTTGCCTTTCCAGCTTCTAGAAGCTACCATGCTACTTAGCTGATGGCTCCACATTCAAAGTCAGGTATATTGATCTTGCCTATAATCCTAGCCCTTGGGAAACTGAGGCAAGAGGACTACCATGAGTTCCAAGTCAGCATGGGCTAGAGTTAGACCCTGTCTTAGAAATCGAAAACAAAACAAACAAACAGAAAAACCAGCATCAGTCTGACCCTGCTTCCTTCCTCACAGCTGGGTCTCTGTGGCTATCGAGACACCTTGTACTCAGATGAGTCCCACAGGGTGGTCTAGGCTAATGTTCCCAAGGTCTTTAATTTAATCACATTTGCAAAGTTCTTTTGCATACATGCTGGCACACTCACTGGTTCTAAAGATTAGAAAATGACTTTTATAGAGCTGCTATTGCTACCATGGTGGCATTTATTCCAGCATGGCCATTTTTCTCAGTGTCACAGCACTGGGATGTTACTATTTTCCCCCATTGCAGCTAAACTCTTAATATCCCTCATGTCTTGACCTTTGTGAGAAGGGAGAAAGGCTCCACCAAAACCTCTCATACATTTTCCTGTGTCAAAAGTAAATAATATGCTACTTGCTGCTTAAAATACTTCAGTGCCTTCTCATTATACTTGCTACAGCACCCAAAGGCAATGTTTAGAAGCCTTTTATACACTCTAATCTCTCCTAGGACTTCCTTTTCTCTTTACTATACTATAGCTATACGGAAGTTCTTTCAGTTCCTCAAGTGTTCCGTTGTTTTCTTGTGATACGATCCTCAAATGCACTATTTCCTCCTTTCAGACTGTTTTTTTCCACATAATCAGGCCTGAGTTTAAGTGTCACTTCTTGAGCCAGTGGCTGTTTTCTTCTCTCATAGCCCCCTGATATTTCCTTAATGTTTTCACTAATCAGAATATGCATAAGGGGCCTGGAGAGCTCAGTCCTTATGAGAACACTTACTTGCTCTAGCTGAAGACTCAGGACCCATATCCAGCAGCTCACAGCTGTTTGTACCTCCAGCTTCATGGAAACCCAATCCTCTGGCCTCCTCTGGCTCTCTCTCTCTCTCTCTCTCTCTCTCTCTCTCTCTCTCTCTCTCTTGTCCCTCTTCCCCCACATGCATACACAATTTAAAGAAATTATTATGTACCTGGCTAGCTTGGAACGTGCTATATAGAACAGATTAGCCTTAAACTCACAGAGATTATAGCTCTATTTTCTAAGTACTAGGATTAAAGGTGTGTGCTAATACACTGGTACAAAACAATAATTTTTTGTTTTGCTTTTTGAAACAGGGTTTCTATGTGTAATGGCTCTGGCTGTCCTAGAACTAGCTCTGTAGACCAGAGCTAGTTCTAACTCACAGAGATCTGCCTGCCTCTGCCTCACACGTGATGAGATTAAAGACATGTGCCACCACCAACTGAAACAAAATAATATTTTTAAAAATGTGTATATTTTTCCTCATTTCCTATACTATTGGTTTCCTTAGACAGAGTCCAAGACCTATCATGTATGAATCACATAGATAGCATTTAGCACAGTCTGCCTTGTATCAGAAGACAAATACTTAATGGATGACTGACTGCCTGTTCAATGCCACAGGTGACTGGGGTTAGTGGCATGGGCCATTATGTCTGCCATCCTTCTATAGTATTTTGAGGAAGGGAGAGTTCAGAGATTGAAGAACTTTAAAAAGTAGGAGTGGTAGATAGCCTTAGAAGCATGATTCCTGGGGTGGAGAGAGAGCTGATGATGGGCTGTGACTGTAAAGACTTCTTATTAGACTGACTTTAAAAACTAGGGAGCTTATCACTGGGCTGTAGTGCAAATTCTAATTGGTCTTAATAATAGAAACCTAGAGGTTAAAGCTAAAAGATCAGAAAAGCAAAGCAGCCAGTCACTAGTTCTACCTCTACCAAATCCTCAAACTGAAGGGGGCAAGATCCCCCTAGGAATGCTCAGACTGAATGCAATAATTTCCTGCGTCTCCTGCCTTACATTCCTCTCTCTGCCCACCCTTATCATCTCTGCCTCCACCTCCCTAGTGTTGGGATTAAAGGCATGTGACTCCTGTTGGGATGGAAAAATTTAGCCTAACTCTCCACTGACCCCAGGAAGCTGGGAGTCTTAAATCCCAAGATGTGGGTCACCTTCTTGAATGTTTACAACAGCCTGTGAGTGAATGAACACAGGAAATGAGCCTTGTCGCCCCACCCAGAAGCTTCTGCGAAAGCAGACTTCCTGGGCTAAGTGTAGGCTTGTCTAGTTTAAATTAATTGGTCCGCATTGGATGCTACGAGGCGATTGGTTCACAATGTGTGGGCTTTGTTGTAACCCTATAAAAGCTGTCTCAATCCTGTACCTCAGCCCTCTACCCTGCATGGCGTATGGCTGTTGGCCCCAGTGCACTTGGAATATAAAGGACCTCATGCTTTTGCATCAAGACCACTTCTCATGAGTGATTTGGGGGGACCGCCTTTCCTGAGTGGGAGCACGAGGGACCAAGCTCTCGTGGGTCTTACACTGCCAAGTACTGGGATTAAAGGTGTGAGCCACCACAGTCCAGCTCTGTTTCTCTTTTAGATTGAATCACTCTCGTGTAGATCAGGTGGGCCTTGAACTCATGGAGATCCATCTGCCTCTGCCTCCCAAGTGCTGGGATTAAAGGTGTGGGCCATCGCTGCCTGGCCTCTATGGCTAACCAGTGACTAGCTAGGGCACTTAGAACTTCAGGCAAGCTTGAACAAACACAAACACAAACATTACCACACTAGGGGATTCTTTTCAAGTCTGGACTAACTTGAGTTGCTATTGGTCTATTCAGTTTAAAAGCACTCCTGCTTATTACAACCAAGGTTACAGAAGAATCTTTCTAAGAATATTTATAACTTTTAAACATTTCATTCAAGGAGTGGTTGAGTGATGAACACATCCAACTTCTTTAAATTCAAGAGGATTGGAGTCCTTGCAGGTTTAGAGTAAGGCTGGGGTCATGTAATTTTACTACCCTCCCTGTGACTTTCATTTTCATTCTAGCAGAGCAGGGATAATCAGGCTGAGTAGATATAGATTTAATAGGAAATATCTTTTTTGGCAAACAAAAGACAGATATTTTCAAAAATTACAAACATCATTGCTTTATTTTGGATATATTTTGTCCCTCCAAGAGTTTTAGACCAATATAACAGTGTTAAGAGAGTGTGCAGGGCAGTGGTTGCTGGCACACATGCCAGCACTTTAATGCTAGCACTCAGGAGGACCTCTGACCTACAGAATTCTAGAGCAGCCAAGGATACGCAGAGAAACCCTGCCTTGAAAAACCAAAGAGAGAAGGAGAAAGAGAGAGATCTCCCCCTTTCGTTCTCCTTCAATCCCCTCCCTTCCCTCTCCCTGTATTCTCCCTCTCTTCCCACAACCCATGTGATGCCATCTTTCATGTTATGACACAGCATGAGGCCTTTGCTAGCTCTAGCCAGCTGATCTTGAGCTTAAGCATTTTACTCTCACCATGTAGCCTAGGCTAGTCTTGAAGTCTCATTCTTCTAGCCTTAACCTCCTCAAACATAGGATTACAGAAAAATGCAATTTTCAAGTTAATTGCCAGGCACAGATTTGTGTTAATTTCTTTCTCATCATTTCCCTTGATTCTCTCTCTCTGTGTCTCTGTGTCTCTGTGTCTCTGTGTCTCTCTCTCTCTCTCTGTCTCTCTCTCTCTCTCTGTCTGTCTCTCTCTCTCTCTGTCTCTCTCTCTCTCTCTCTCTCTCTCTCTCTCTCTCTCTCTCTCTCTCTCTCTCTGAGGCAATGTTTTTCTGTGTAGCTTTGGCTATCCTGGACTCACTCTGTAGACCAGGCTGGCATCAGACTCACAAAGACTCACCTGCCTCTGTCCCCCAAATGCTGTGATTAAAGCTGTGTATCACCATAGCCTGGCCTCTTTGTCTCTTAATACAATAACTGGCACAAGTTTCTATAGAGATGGTTTAGAAAGTATGCAAGTTTGTGTTCATGTCCATCATCCTTGGAGGCCCATGGAGGGTGCTGGATCCCTTGGGACTCACAGATGGTTGTGAGCCACTGTCTGGGAGCTAGGAGTCAAACCCAAGTTCTTTGAAAGAGTAGCCAGTGATTTTTAATTGCTGAGCCATCTCTCTAGCTCCTGTTTATAACTTCTTAATGCCATATAACTTTTTAGGATTGCCATTAAATCTGGAGACGTCTCCAACAGTTTGTTTAATGTAATGGCTTAAAAAATTTGGGTCACTGGGAGGGTTGGAGAGGTGCCTGCCTCAACTAGATGATTTGGGACAGAAATAGTAGACTTCCTAGGGGAGGCCTTACCCTCTCTGTGGAGCAGATGGGAGGAAGAAGGAGTGGAGGGGGAGAGGAGATGAGGGAGAGGGAACTGGGATTGGAATGTAAAAAATGAATTAATAATAAAAAAGAAAGAAAGAAAAAAAATGGGGGCACATCAGATTTCTCCAAATGGACAGCATTCTAGTTTGCTGGAGATTCCTTTACAATCTAACAGGAGAGAATATCCTTTTAAACTAAGTACTGGTAAACATTAAATCTTTAACTTAAAATAGTATCCATCAAGTCTGGATTGGTGACAGTTCTTATAAACCCAGCCCTAACATCTTGGGTGAACCGCACAGAATGAGGACTCTTGGAGTTTTGCACCATTGGTTATAGGGCAAAGCCTCCTACAGACAGGAATGGAAAAGCTTCTGGATCTGAAAAAAAATTAAAGGGAACTTGCCAATTTAAGACCTGAGGCAGGAGGATTATCACAATTTTGTGGCTAGCTACATAATAATTTCCCACAATCATAGCCTATAGTGTGAGAAGACCCTGCTTCAAAAACACCCAAACAAAAATAAACACACACACACACACACATACACACACACACACACACACACACACACACACAGAGAGAGAGAGAGAGAGAGAGAGAGAGAGAGAGAGAGAGAGAGAGAGAGAGAGAGAGAGACTGCCATAGATTAGTGTCAAGTTTCCTTAATCATGCTTTCCCCACCATCTTCCAATTTTTATTTTTTATTTTTTAGGTTTGCAGTGCTGGGGTCTGAACCAATAGTATCACATATGCTAGCAAGCACTGCACTACTGAGACATACATTGCAAGTCACACATTTTTGACTGTAGAACAAAGCATACATTCACACAATGAGAGGTTGCTCCTGCACCTTTCTTTCATAACCCTGGGAGGGCCAGCACAATGAGTAGGAAGAGCGTTCTTGGAAGCTTGGGACAGCTGGCAATATCCTAACTACATATAAAAGAGGCTCCAGGCTACAAAAATAAATCTTACTAAATTGAAACCAAATGTAACCCTAGTTCAATTTTAACAAAAAATCTTAGATGCCTGCCAGCTACACCAACACCTATAGTCAAGAGGAACTGTGGCAGAGAGGAAGTCACTGAGGATGAAGGAGAACAGAAAAGTGTCTTTTTGCAAAGTTTATAAAAGTATATGATCATAGGCATATTGCTA
Organism: Cricetiscus sungorus; assembly: GCA_030556225.1. Lineage (NCBI taxonomy): Eukaryota > Metazoa > Chordata > Mammalia > Rodentia > Cricetidae > Cricetiscus > Cricetiscus sungorus. The sequence continues at coordinate 71,462,705 of JANBXA010000600.1, read as the reverse complement.
AGATTCCTTCTAGGGTGGTGGAAAGGGGCACTGCCAAGGCAAATTCCTGAAAGTGAAGTTTCTCTGACTGACCTCAGGGTCTGGAGACATTCTTTGGTCCTTGACTCATAAAACATATTAGGATCAAAGGAACTTTATATGGATCATATCTATTAACATTTACTGTCGTGGGAGTTCAAAAAACATGCAAAATACTTTTATTAATGCATCTTAAAACAAGTATATTATAAGTTAAAAGAATAACATTTATAATAAAAATATTTAAAAAGTGTTAGTGAGATGAGTGTGGTATTTTTGTTTAGATTTCTGTAAATTCTCTTACTTCTGGCTTGAATGGGATATGGTCTACCCTTAAACTATTACAAAGGTTCTGTAGTCTCTGGAAAAATTTAGCTGTGTTGTCGTGATACTTAAAAGAATCAAAATCTTCCTACAAAACTAATTTTGGCTTTATTGACCCTAACTAGACTTGCAGAACCACAAATTTAGAAATCATTAATTTTGGGTGCCTGAAGCTCTTTATCTATATAATCAACCCCAGCTCCCAGATAAGTGTCAATCAGTTCCATACTTTAGCAAACAAGGAAAACTTTACAGACAATTTTTAATGAGTAACAAGTCTTAGAGAAGTTATTCTTTCACTGACAAGGAGTAAATTATCTCCCACACTGTCTGTATTTTCAGTTAGTAACCAGGCTTTCTCTAATTCCATGACTAAGCTCAAACACAATACTTTGCCTCATATAGCACGCTCAATATTACTTTAAGATTTACTTTTATTAATTTTAACTCTGTGTGTGTGTTGTGTATGGGCAAATACCACCAAAATGTTAGATCTCCTGGAGCTGGAGTTACTAGCTGTTGTGATGGACCAAACATGGGTTCTGGGACCTTAACTCTCCAAAATGTTTTAGGGTTGTTCACACTTGTTTGTTTTGTGTTGGTTTGTTTGGGTGTAGGTTATAAAATCTAAGGCCTTCTTCCATGCTAGGCATAGGCTCTAAAACTACCAGCCTGGCACATCCCCGCCCCGCTCCCATTATGTAAGTGTCCAACTTCTCCCTGAATCCTAGGCATGTGCTAAGTTCAGTGCTTTTTTTCATTTAGTTCTTGCAGCCATCCTAGGAGACAGATAATAAATAATACGGTATTTCTTTGCAGATGTAGATACTAAGACACAGGCAGGTTAAAGCACAACCTTACACAAAACTGCTTTAAGATTTAAACCCAGGTTAAGCTCAAGTTCAGTCTGTTAGTCACTGATAAAGTATGCAGGTGGGAGACAGAGTAAAATCCTCGTGTTTAAAGGTGTAAATAGGCACTTATTAAACCAAGAAGCAGCCCCGACAGCCACCCGGGATGCCCCGTATTGTTTCCCATTCCACGGCTCCGCGTTATTTTCTACACTCTTCTAAGCCTCTCCTAATTTTCCAGACATGTCTGTCCTGACATGTTCCACGCTCAGAGACCGACCGCTGGCCCTGAAAAGAAGGCTCTCAATTGAACGGGAACGGGGGAGGGGGAAGGGGGGGGCGGACCCGTGGTAACCACGGTAACCGCGGCGTGGCGGGAGCTCGGCGCAGGCGCACTGCGTCCTCGCGTGGGCCTGCCTGGGCCTGGAACTGCCAGGCCCGGGCGACTGCGGGTGGGTGGGAGGCCGGCGGCGCGCGCCTGCGCAGTGGCGAGGGCGCGGGTGTGACCGAGCGCACGTAGCGCGGGCTGCGGCCGCCCTTCCCCGGCGCGCCGGCGCAAGCCTGGGGATATAAAAGGGCGGACGGGCTCCCTCTGTCGCCCAGCGCACCGCCAGCAGGCGAGGGGACAGGCAGCGAGCGGCCCGATTGCAGCAGACGGGACCCGGCAGGACCGAGCTGCCCAGGTGAGGCGCTGCTCCGACCTTGCGGACCGGAGCCGGGTCGCCGCGGGCGGCGGGGGCTCGGCCCTTCCCTCGCCGACCCCGTCCTGCCTCTGGCCGGGGCTGCAGCCGCCTCTGCCCCGCCCCGCCCCGGGACTGGGACCTTCTTGAATGTTCCATCGCGGGCAGCCAGCCTCCCGCTGGCTTGTGTCGCGCGCGGCACCTGGTCTTCCCCACCGCCGCGGGGAAGCTCGGGTGGGTCGGGTCTGCGCAGCGCAGCGCAGGTGGTCAGCATGTGGCCACGGAGGACGCTTGCCGCGCTCGCGTCTGCGGCTGAGGCCCTCCGCCTCTTCCTTTGCCTGTTCACTTTTGGAAAGTGGAGCTGGGAAGTGGGACCTACTCTCACAAGTTAAGGCTGAACTCTGTGGCGTCGCGGTGCTGCCTCAGCATTAGACATAGCCCGGGGAGGTTAGTTGCTGGAGCTGAGAAGCTGCTGTCATTGACACACTGTCGGGGAAGCCGGCTTCTTCCTTCCCTCTTCATCAGTCTCGTAAGGATACAGGAATCCGCATCTCCACTCACCCCGCCCCTCTTTTTAGTCCCTTACGCCCTGCCTCCCCTAGTAGGGTCGAAAAGTCAGTCCATTTCAGTCAAACCTTCCAGGGTGTGTGAGAATTTTAAATTGAGTTTTGTGATTGGCCCCCAGATGGATGCATAGTGTGTGTGTGGGGGGGCGATGGTACCATAAATATAAGACGTTCATAAGAGTGGGAACTTAATACAGATGCAGTTGTTAGACGCTATATCATCTTGAGCGGAGAACCGCACAAAATGAGGACTCTTGGAGTTTTGTACCGTTGGTTATAGGGCAGAGCCTCCCACAGAAAGGAACGGAGGAGCTGCTGGGTCCTCTTTTAGGAACTGATCTGAAAAAAATTAAAAGGAAGTTGCAATTTCAACTTAACTGTTTCTCCGAGAGCGGTGGCTCTTGGACTTTTCCTTGGAATGCGCTTGGAGGCATGGAATAGCCACTACGTGAGCGGGGGTGGGGGGAGACGTGGCAGTAGTGTTCTTTCATCAACTTTTGCCTTTTTTTTTTTTAAGGTTGAGGGGGAAAAAACATATTTCCCGTCTCAGGTTTAGATGTAGCTTATGAATGGAGCTAGTCTTTTTCTAAAATAATCACATTTAAAAAATCACGCCTGCATTGGAAATTAATTTTAAAAACACACAAAAGGATTATTTTGATTATTTCTATGGAGAAAATAGAGTTTTTAAAGTAGTGAAGAACCTGAGAGTGAAAAAACTTGATTTTTTTTTTTTTGTCTTGATTTGAAATATAGAAAGCCGTGATTTCTTTTTTCTCCTCAGCCTTTGATTTTTCTTTACTTTGGACTTTAGACTGAGTGTCATTTTAGAACCCTAAATCTGCATTTGAATTTTTACCTTTTACTTTCTGTAGGAATCATAGATTATTATTATTATTTAAAAGATTGTGACAGTTTGGCTTTGGAATTTGTGTCTGATGTTTTTCTGAGGGCAAATGCCTTTTGGATTTACAGATTGAGTAATGGTGTACTCCTTTAGGTGGATAAAGCTGTTTCCACTGTTATACTCAACTGAGTTTTATTTGGAAGCAGGGATTGGGCATTTTGCTAATTGGTAACTCAGCTAGCAAAGAAGGTGAAAAATAGGTACAACTTGTAATTATTATAAAAGATATTGAAGAAAAAAGCTTCAGATCACTTGTGTATTACCATTGTTGAAGGACAGTCTTAGCTTTGGTAGGGAGATAACGACTATTTCGACTATTTTTTTGTTGCAGCAGAGTGAGTTATATATTGACAAGTTATATATTTTTTGTGGAGTAGTTAATTTCAAACATTTGCATGGATGCCAGGGATGTGGTAAGAATTGGGACAGCCATAAAGCTTGTGAACCTAAGTTTCTATGGAAGGAGTGCTTTGTTATTAATAACTGTCTAACCTGGGTTATAATTATTGTTCTTAGATTAATCTGTGAGATCCAGAGGACATGAAACCCCTTGAAAGTCTACAGGAAGGTGGGGACCTAAATCAGAAATACAAACACATGTATTTGTATATAACTTTATAGACCATTATATGCCCCATCTATTAACTACATTATTATAAGAATCCCTAAAAAAATAAGAGATGTGAAGTTACTATTTAAAAATATCTAGGCTTCTTGAGTCAGACCTTCTTGACTATTTCAGAAAGTTGAGATGAGTATGTGTCAGCTTAATTTAAGGATGGGTCTAGTAAATTTTTGCTGTAAACATTTTTAACAAAATGGGTTCTCAGAATTTGTTGAACTGCTGGGATGTGAGTCAATGAAAGTACATCATATTATACCTTGTCCTTCCTCTCCCCCCAATATTGTAACACTCTAATGGTGACATTAACTAATCTTTGACACTGAACTTTATTGCCTTTCTTGTGGTAAGATCTTAAATCTTACAATTAAACCATTTGTGATATGTATGTATGTATGTATGTATATATGTATATATATATATATATATGTGTGTGTGTGTGTGTATAAATATATGTATGTATGAGACAAGCCAAATAAAATGGGTACTTACATATGTGAAATCAGCTAAAATTTGTTTATATTCTGTGAAATGTTTTTGTATAAATTGAAGCTGCCTTGTCATTAGTTTCCTTTAAGCCAAGTAGATACCATGCCTGAATAAAAACTGAGAAAATTATAAAAGATTCTCATTTAGGGGTACTATAGACATTTTGAAGCAAATTCCTTTTTCTGTCTTCCTTTGGATGATCAGGATGACTGTTGTATAATTGGCTGGATATCTGCTAAAAATACAGTACTGAGACTCATGCTTCTTACATAACTATCATCAGAATAAATTCTGCCTTAGATTCCTTCTGCTTCCTGATTTTTTTTATAAATGTATCCATGTTTTGGTGGTTTAGTTTTCGCAGTAATATTAAATCAAACTAATATATCATGCTTCTGGCATTGTATCTTTGAGTTTATTATAAATAATATAAAGGGAAGACTATAATTCAGTGGTTTCATTTAATTTGGATGGTTGCAGTTAACTTTAACTGGTTTTCTTTTTCATCTCTGTAATTAAATATTTTGAGGAAGGTTCTTACTGTTGTAGCCCTGGTTGATCTGGAACTTCCCTCAGACCCAGAAAGATCTGCCTGCATCTGCCTTCCAAATACTGGGTTTAAAGGCATATGCCATCATGCCCAGCCTTGTCTAAATAATTTTTCTGTTGTCATCACAAAATGCTCAAGGCCGGATAATAGATAAAGAAAAGAGTTTTGTTAAGCTCATTTGGAATCTGGAAGTATCACAAACTGGTCTATGATGGCTCTGACTTCTGGTCAGCTCTAGTGATGGCCTAATGTTAAGAGTATACTTGAAAATTATCTTGTGATAAAAAGGGAAGCCAGATAGCTGCTGGGGTATGGTTCACATTCCCTAACAGTCTACTCCTGAAGCAGCATTAGCCCTTCTAAGAGTGGTGTTCCAGTAATTTAACACTTCATTAGGTCCTTCTGAGAATGGCATCCCCAGTGACTTGACCTCCTTCTATTAATCCTCAACTCTTACAAGTTCTACCACTAGGGCTGGACAGATGGCTCAGTGGTTAAGAGCACTTGCTCCTCTTTCAGAGGACCAGGGTTTGATTCCCAACACCCACATGAGGGCTCAGTAGCTTCAGTTCTAGAGGATCTTCTGATGTTTGAGGATGTGGCATGTATGTGCTGCAATACATACATATGGCCAAAATACTCATAAAATTTAAAACCTTAAAAACAAAACAAACAAAAACGTTCATGGTTCTACCATTCAGGCGATGAGATAGCTCAGTGCATAGACACTTGTCACCAAGCTTGGAAACCTAAGTTCAAGCCACAGGACCCACATATTAGAAGGAAAAAGACCTGACTCCTGATGTTGACCTCTGCATGTCTTTCATGTCTTTCCTCCTACTCTCTTTCTAAACCACACTGGGGGGTACTAAGCTTCCAACACATGAATCTTCGGGATATAAAACCATATCTAAACCATAGAAGTCAATAATTGTACTGGGTCCTAAAATAATGTAGAAAGTGCTCCAGAAAATGTTTTTTATTTAAATGCTTTTGAAACAAAGTCTCATTTCTATGTAGCCTTGGCTGTCCTGGAAATTACTATGTAGTTTTATTTACACATAATTTGTCTATACTGCTAGGCTCTCCTTCCTCTATGCTGGGAATCCAACCCAGAGTTTTGTGCATACTAAGCAAATACTTTTTTCAATGAGCCACATCCCCTGTGTCTTAGAACATCACTTTTGAGGAAATTTTGTGAGGTACTTTTATGGTCAGCTCCATTTTACAAAATGGAGACTCAAAAAGGTCTCATTTATTAGTTAAGAATATAGTAAGTGACAAAGCTAGGACTTGGATGTGGGTTGGTTGCTGGTTGTCTGTTTTCTTGATTCATGGTTTCATATTACTCTATCCTTGATAACTAGCCTGCCTGACTGTGGTAATGAAAACAGCATATTTTTAGAAATAATAGACTCTATCATTATCACTTAATTTAAAAAATTGGTATTGCTAGGTATCAAATTTAATGCCTTGTACCTGACAGGCAGGAAATTTTCTACTAAGCTACATCCCCAGCCTAATGAACATTGTTAAAAGTAGCCTGGAGGGAAAATTAGTAGTCACAGAAAGTGTTTCCTAAATGTGAAAGTTGTATCATCTGCCAACATGATGCTGTTATTTTACTCCATATTAAAAGTGAGTAAGTTCTGAATGAATTTGGAATCATTCACATCTTTTGTAACTGAGTTCATTTCCCTTTATTCTAGTATATTTGATCTTTTAAAAATTTATTATGTTTATTGTATGTGTATGGGAGTTTTGTTTGTACATATATCTTTGTGTGCTGTCTCACACACACAAAAGGCGTGTGTGATCAGAACTCTTGGAAATGGAGTTACGGAGCCACTATATGAGTGTTGGGAATCAAATCCTGGTCTTCTATAAGAGTAATGTGCTCTGAGCTGCTGAAATATGTATTCAGCACTAGTATATGAGATCTTAAGTTAGTGTGCCTTTTCCTCATCTTGGGAACTTGATAACTGGCATTGGAAAAGAGGAAACTGAAAGCTAGAAAGAGAAGAGGTAGGCCAGAGTAAAGAAAAAGGGAATTTAAGGTAATCCCAGACAGAGGCAAGAGGATGTCAAGTTTAAGGCCCATTTGGGCTACATAGTGTAACCCTACTTCAAACAAAACAAAACACCCAAAGGCACTTTTGGTAGGATAGCCTTGGGAAAGATGAAGTTTGGTGAAGTGTACGTGGGCTTTGAAGCTGAAACCCATTTATTAAGAGGAAAGAGGGGATTTCTACCCTGTACTAACTTGCTCATCTCCTCACAGAATCAGTTATGTCCAGACATAAGAGGATGCAAAACCTTTTGTAAAGGAAATAATATTTGAGTAATATGAAATATATAGAGGAATTTGCCCCTTAGATATGCAGAGTGTGTTAAACTTTTCTAGATGTTTTCATCATGTAGTCAATACTTTTATTTTGGAACATCACAAACAACCAAGAATAAACAGTTGATAACAATAAGTCATTTTAAAAAAGCAACATTGAATAGATGGCTTAGCTGTTGTGTACACTGGCTGGGCTTCCAGAGGACCCAGGTTTCTTTTGTAGCACCACATAAACTCTCATAGCCATCTTCTGGCCTCTGAGGGCACTTCATGCACAATGTGCACCAACAAAATACACATAGAATAAAAATATATGGATCTTTTCAAAGAAAAAAAAAAGCATCACAAGTATTGAATGACGCATCAACTAGAAGAACAACATGTAGTTGTCTATAGGAGCTGTCTTCCAAGATTCCCAGTAGATACCAGAAACCTTAAATGATATACTGTTTTTTGATAAACATATATTAGGCATACCAATAACTAATAGAAAATAGAAAAATGATAGTATATCATAATAACAGCTGTGTTTATTATCTCTCAAAATATCTTATTGAATGTTACAGCTTTTTACTTCCAGGAAAGTACTTTATAGCTTCTCTGCATGTCTGAATTTCCAGTATCACTGTATTTATGCTTAGAACATCTTAATCCCTCATGACCCTACAATAATGTTAAAAACTTTAGAGAAATTTCACTACATTTATTGGGGGGGGGGTTGGTGCATGTGTGTCACATTTGTGCAAGTGCCATGGTGTGCATGTATAAGGTCACTTTAAAGTTTTTTAAATTTAATTTTTTTGGTGTGAGTATGTCTTAATGTGTTTATTGCTGTGATATTGCTGTGAAGAAACACCATGACCATGCCAACTAGTCTACAGAGTTAGTTCCAGACATGGTTTCTCTATGGCTTTGGAGCCTGTCTTAGAACTAGCTCTGTAGACTAGGCTGGTCTCAAACTCACAGAGATCCGCCTGCCTCTGCATCCTGAGTGCTGGAATTAAAGGTATGTGCCGCCAATGCCCCGAGACCATGCCAACTTTTGTAAATAAAAATATTTAATTGGGGTGGCTCACTGGAGCTTCAGTCCATTATCATGGCAGCAATATAACGGCAGATGTGCTGGCTATGTCTTGGCTTGCAGGCAACAGGAAGTCAACTGAGACTCTTGGTGATATTCTGTGCATGGGAAACTTTGAAGCCAGCCCCTACAGTGGCACACTTCCTCCAACAAGGCCATACCTTGTTACGAGTAGGTTCCCCCCCCCTCCCCCCGCCGGCCGCCTGGCCCACTCTTTGTTCTTCCCCACCGGCCGCCCGGATCCGCCGCCACATGAGCCCCAATAACACACAGAGACTCTGTATTTGATACAATCCTGTTGGCCAGTTACCATTATTGTTTATGGGCTAGCTCTGTCTTAATTATTAACCCATTTCTACTATTCTAAGTATTTCCATGTGGTCATCTTATCGGAGAGCCACCGGCATCTTCTTTCTCCATGTTCTACATGCTGACTCCTCCTAACTACTTCCTCTTTCCTCCTTGTCTCCTAGCCCCGCCTATCTTGCTTTCCTATTGGCCAAACAGTGCTTTATTAATTAACCAGTATGAGAAACATATTTACAGAATAACATCTCCCATCAATACCCACTTCAACAAAGCCGTACCTCCTAATAGTGCCATTCCCTATGAGATTATGGGGGTTAGTTACATTCAAACTACCACAAACTGTTTTGCCAGATTCTTTCTGGACCCTAGAGGATGAATCTTGGGAGTTGGTTCTCTCCTTGCTCCATGTGGGATTTTGATGGCAGTTGCCTTTATCTCCTGAGCCTTCTTTCCAGCCCTACAGCAATCTTTTTGAACCACAGTGGACCATAGGTAACTGAAACCATAGAAAGTGGACCCAAGGAAGGAATATTGATTATTTTCCTCCCCTTCGATACAGGATTTCTCCATTTAACCCTGGCTGTCCTTGACCTCAAGTGATCTGTCTGCCTCTGCTTCCCCAGTACTGGGATTCAAGGCCTGTACCTCTACTGCCTGGCAATTCTGATTTTTTTTTTTTATTTAATGAATACCCATAATAATTACAGAAATGAATTCTATAAGCAAATTGTTGGAAGAAGTTACTTTTATAAGGACTCTGGAAAAGTGAATAACTGTTACCTATAGAAGTTTTTTTAATCACTATTTTTATGTTAATCTATTTTGTTTTTCTGATTATACATTTTCATAACATTCTCTACCTTGGTTGCTGATTTTATTGTCTGACTAATTACTCAAGCTTTCTAATCATAATTATTCTCTGGATTACTTTGCGCCCCCTCAAAAGACAAAGTTGTCCCAAGTTAGCAATCGTGACACCAACTGTCCAGAGCTTTACATTAATCTCTCTTTAATCCTCAGATTCTTCTATTTTACAAAGAAAATTCGCCTCTCTCTCATTGAATGTAGGCCATGTACTGTAGAACTGTTGAACTGTAGTCAGTTATTGTTGTTTGGTTTTGTTTTGTTTCTTTTTCTTTGCTTGACACAGAATCTCTTGATATGTAGCCTAGGCTGACCACAAACTCAGTGTGTTCCTGCTGAGGCCTCTTGAGTGCTGGGATTACTATACCCAGTTTTCTGAATTTTATTTTCTTTTCAATCTTTGAGGTCTGTTTCCTGCTCTTAGAGACCATTTCCTTATGTGACTTAAGATTCATTTGTGGGCTTTAGTGTATATTAAAATAATTTTGTGTGGGGGAGGTATGAGTTTGACTTTTTACAGTTAACATTAACTGTTTTGGCATTTATTTATGTTATATGTATATTCCTTTTTATTGAATAGTATTTTGATGGACAGTTGGGTCATTTTCTGTGTTGAGTTGTGTTGTATGAGCTTTTGTGTATACATCTTTATTAGAGGCATATACTTCTGCTCCCCAGGTTATTATCTAGGAACAGAATAACTAGAACATAAATCATAAGGAAATAGTTTCCCCCAGGTGTTGGTTTGTCATACTGGGTTTTTTTTTTTTAACAGTATTCTTTAAGAGTTAAGAATTATCACTGTCCTTAGACAACATATCTATATAAAAGATCTGAAAGATAATTTTAAGAAGCTCTACGGGACTTGTGCCTGCAATTCTAGCACATGGGAAGGAGAGGCAGGAAATCTGGAGATTCAATGTCATTGTCTGCTGCATGGTGAGCTTGAGGTCAGCCTGGTCTACATGTGATCTGTTTCAAAAAGCAAAGTCCTCCAAATGAGTGTATTCAGCAAGTTTACAGGATAGAAAGTCAATATGCAATGGTCTGTTGTAGTTCTACTTAACTTGTACTGAGCAAGTGATTAAATGAAAAATTACCATCTTAATAACACCAGAAACATGCAGCTTCACAGAATTATGTACAAGGTGAGTATACTGATAGTTACAAAACTCTGGTTATACCATCTTCATGGATTGGAAGACAGAATATTAAGATGCTCATTCTTCTCAAACCAGCCCATATCCCAGCAATATGCTTACAGAGACTAACAAGATGATTCTGAAATTGTTGGGGAAAGTGAAAATCCTTGAAAAGAGACACCATACTCCAAATAGTATGGCATTAGAAAAAGATAGTCAGTGAACAAAATAGACTTCACACACAAACATGGCTAATTTTAAACAAAACAAAAAATAAAAAAGAACTCTGAGAGCCTTGAACTCAGAATTCTCCTGTTTCAGCTGCTTGAATGTTACCACATTCAGCTCAGTTCAGTTTGGCAAGCTAAAAAGCAAATCAATACAGAGAAGTCTGGAACAGTTGGCTTAATTATATGCACAAGTGGGGGGAAGTCTTTTGTTTGTTTCTTTGAGACAGGGTCTTATTGTTCAGGCTGGCAACTGTGGACTCTGTAGTTCAGGTGAACCTGAACTCAAGTCTACTGGTTCAATGTTCTGATCGCAGGGATTATTAGCTCTCTTTTCTTATTTGCTAGTGTTTTTGTGTAGTCCTGGGTGACTCAGAACTAACTATGTGGACAAGGTTGACCACAAAGTCTTGGTTTGATCCTCTTGCCTCTACCTCCTGGGACCAGGATTTCAGGTGTGTTCCACGACACCTGGCATCTTTGTTTTATCTGTATGAGACATTATAGAAGATGTTACTGTTTGTATATAGCAGGATTCATAAGCAGTGTAGGAATTACATATGTAATTAATTGTGTCCTTTCCTTCTTCCTTTCCACAGCCTCTTTTCATTCTCTGTTCCCTCTTAAAATATAGTTTGCATCTGACATCTAGTGAGCTTTGAGTTGAGGTGGCCTCTTTTCCATTTCACCAAGTCTTTGTTTTTCCTTTTTGTGTCTCTCAAGACACCTTGGTAACAAAATCCAGCTGTTAGTTTTGCCCCACCATTGGCGTTTTTTAAGTGTCATCTGTGTGCCTGATACTATTCTGAGTGCCTTAATTTAAATTACTTGGGTTTGTTGTTTTTATAAGCCTAAGGCATTTTTAAAATTATTTTATTTCATATGTCAGTGTTTTGCCTGATTGTCTCTGTACACCATATGTATAGTGTCTAAAAAGGTGAGAAGAGGGTGTCAGATCCATTGGGGCTGGAGTTACAACAGTAAGTAGTCATATGGATGCTGGGAATCAGACCCGGGTTCTCTGGAAGAACAGCCAGTGCTGTTAAGTGCTGAATTATCTCTGCAGCCCTGAAGTACTGCTTTTTAAATTATTTGGAAGTGGTCATTTTTAGCCTCACGTTTAAACACTGTACTTATTCTCCTTCCTATTAAAAGGCCACCGAATAAAGTAGACATTATTGATGGGTCTTATTAGTTTAGGATGCTCATAATACCTCTTACATTGACATTTTTAGGCTCTCTATCTTGGGAAAAGAAATCTGTTTTCTACATTAGGAAAGGTATGTTTTGAGACAGGATACACACACACACACACACACACACACACACACACACACACCCACACACACACACACCTACCTTACTTAGGCTGGTTTAGAACTCCTAATCTTACTGCTTTATTTAGTCTTTTGAATACTTGAATTGCAGGTGTGTAGCACCACACCTGGCAGGGAATGCCTGTGTTTCTACAGTGCTTAAAACAATGACAAAAATCTATTGTTTAGTTTAAAATAGGCAGTCTAAGCCAGATGTGGTGGGCATGCCTATAATCCCAGCACTCAGGCAGACACAGTTCAAGACCAGCCTGGTCTACAGAGTGATTCAGGATAGCTAGGGCTACATAGAATGACCCTGTCGATAAAATAAAATAGGCAGTCTAAAAAAAAGAACAGTAGCATTTTAATAGTGATTCCTAAATATTTTTTTTATTAAAAATCTGATCATAGCATTAAAACAATTGTCCATTAGAAGCAGGATGGAAATTTATAGAATAAAGTTAAGACAAATGACAGTTCGATGGGGAGTTGAAAGGAAGATTAGAAATTTAACTAGTTCTTTTAGCAATTGCTTAGTTGTTTTGGAAAACATGTCCTGCTTGACTGGGAAAGCATGCCAAGACCAATTGCGTAGCACATTGTAACAGCCTCATTAGGAAGCAGAGTTTGTGTTGATTCACAAGATTAAAGGTGAACACAGAAGCCCAGAGAACAGTCAAGCAGTTAGCATGAGATCTGCTAGAGCTTTCTAAAAGCTTTAGAACAAATATGGGAGGCATGGAGAGACTTAAAAGGAACCTTGTGGAAAATTTTAACATCAGGCAAAGTTTAGATTAAAATATCAAGCATTCTTTTATCTCCGTAAAGATTTGGGATGATGTGTCTGGGAAAGAGGAATTTTCTTAAAATTTTGCAACTTTTTTTTAGAAGAAAAATATGAGGCTGAAAGGATAATAAAATATCTGCCAGATGCCCTGTTCTAATAATCTATTAAATAACTTGTACTTGAAACTCAATGACTGCTGATAACACTGTAAACATTTACAGTGTAGTAAAATTATTCCAAAGCCTTTTCTTTGGTTTGATAGACCTGATGCATGTGTGAAACTGGACTTTTCCTGGAAGAAGCATGGTAGAAAAGTTATGTGTTAGATAGAAGTGCATTTTTATTTATTTAGGCTTACCTGAGAATGTGGCCCCCAGTAAGGTTGCTTCTATTCTCTCCCCCACCCTCAACACACAGTTTTAAAAATATAACATTCACACTAAACATATAATATACATGTATATTACAGGCTTGTATAATAAAAATTCATGAATCCACTATCTAACCAGTAATCAAACTCTTGTCTTTTTTGATACATGGTTTTGCTGTGTAGCTTAGGCTGACCTAGAACTCGTTGTGGTAGCCCAGGATGGTCTCAGGTTAACAGTCTTCCCGTTTAGCCTCATACTTAAGTGCTGTGATTACAGGTCTGCACTGCTACACCAGGCTCATAAATTATGTTCAAGAAATTATTCATATTGTTATAATACCAAGTTTATCTTGGCATATGTGAATCTACTTGGGCTTTCTTTTCTACTTTCTCCTCCTTCTGTCCCTTTTACCTTCTCTCTTTCTTCTCTTTGCAGGTCTTTTTGGGACTCCTGAGACTTAGTTTTTCCTTTTAAGAAGAGATACATTCAATACCCTAGAGGCAGGAGTAGGTGAATCTCTAAGAATTAATTCAAGGCCAGCCTGAACTACATAGTACAACCCTGTCTCAAAAAAACAAAACAAAACAAAACAAAAAAAACCCAAATAAATATCATAAGATGTACATTTACTTTGGCTAGTTTAAATTCTGTTTTACACTTGAAGGTTTAGAACAGAAGACAGGTATAGCTCATTTTTTCTTAACGCTGTATTATCTCTTGGGAAGCTTGACTCTTAAGTACTCTGGTAATTTGTTTTCACAGGTTTGAAGTGTAGTAATAATTGGAAGTAGGACATCGTAATTAAGAAAATCATTATGCTTTAAAAAACTAATTGATAAAGCTATGTGTACTTATTAACATGCCACTTAGGTTGTTGAGTGAGTGTGTGTCAATGAGACATAGAACCATTCCATAGAGTGATTATGTTTTTCTGAAAGATAAAGTGTAAAACCCATTTTAAAGAAGGAGTTCTGTTTTTGCCATCTCAATGTTTTTCTGTATCCAGTGGCTTTCAGAGTATCATCAGGCCAGCAACCTGGATATATGTACAAAATACCTGCCTATCTTAGACCTTTAGATGGTTCTGATATGGCAGTTTGAGGACCATAGTTATATAGGAACATAGCTTGTCTTACTGGTTGTTTGGAGTGATGCTGTCTGTATAGGCCTGAACTTTATATTGCAAGTGATCAAATCCAATTTAAAGTAGCCTGGAAAAAAGAGTTATATAAGAGACTTCCTTGGGTATATTGGGAAGTTATTGGGGTATCTCACTGATTCAGTCACCAGTTGTAAAGAATAAGAGACTTTGCCGTTAGAAATACTTGAGTCCGTGTTACTTTGCCTTTATAGGCTAGATATATCCTTTAGAACTAGGTAAAATAGTCAAAGGTCAGTTCACATGTGAGTTAAGCAATTACATGAAGATCTGCTTTCTCCTATTCACAAGCCCATTCTTTAACAATTATGTTCATGAGGATGAGTGGCAGTAATTGGTTTGCTCTGGGCTATGTGTCTGTTTCTAGGAAGAGGAGAATGAGCAGGCGTGCCACTGTGACAGTGTAGTTCACTACTTCATAGTTGGTTTGCCTTCAGGTAGACGGTGACGAGATGGTTTGGTACAGCACTTGCTACACAGCACTGAGGACCTGAATTTGATCCCCAGGACTCTTGTAAAGGTTGAAGGAGAAACTAGTTGCACAGAGTTGTCCTCTGACCCCCACGTGTGCACTCCTACACATACATCATATATACATACAATAACAATATCAGAGGTGTATGAAAAAACTCACCTGTTCATACATTCCCATGAATTCCTGCATATCTTCTTATGCAGTTACAACTATGTTATATTGTTATTTTCTCACTATTTATAACACAGGCTGGATTTAA
The DNA here is from genome assembly GCA_030556225.1 of Cricetiscus sungorus. Lineage (NCBI taxonomy): Eukaryota > Metazoa > Chordata > Mammalia > Rodentia > Cricetidae > Cricetiscus > Cricetiscus sungorus. The sequence goes on along the minus strand of JANBXA010000600.1, from coordinate 71,447,364 downwards.
ACTGCTGATTCTTCTGCCTCTCTCTCCTAAATGTTAGGACTACAAATTTGAACTTTTTTTTTTTGTTGTTAAGCATAGTTTCTCCTTTTGAATTTCTGATTTATCAATTTACCTATTAGCATCTTTTTAGTTTGGACGTGTTAGTAGAATTATTAAACAAAACAGTTTCATTTAAATTTTCCATTTATTGCACTTTATTTAACTTCATGTGCCTGTGTGTGTGTGTGTGTGTGTGTGTGTGTGTGTGTGTGTGTGTGTGGTGAGTGAGTGAGTGAGTGAGTGAGTGAGTGAGTGAGTGAGTGTGGGTGCCTGTGAAGGCCTGAGGAATCAGATTCTCTGGAGCTGGAATTACAGGTGGTTGTGAGGTATCTAGTGTGGGTGCTGGAAACAGAATTCAGATTCTCTGTTAAAAGCAGTACATACTCTACATTCCTGAGCTACCCCTCTAGCCCCTTATTTTTGAGACAGGATCAGGATCTTACTGTGTAGACAAGGATGGCCTTGAACTCTTGAACTCACAGAGCACTGCCTGCCCCTGCCTCCTGAGTTCTAGTATATAAAGGTACACCACCACACCTAGCACCTTTTTATTTTGTTAATTCATATTGTGATTTGTGTGTGGAGGCTAGAAGACAACTAATAGGAGTCCATTCTCTCCTTCAACCATGTGAGATCTGAGGATGGAACTCAGGTGTTCAGATGGTTGGCAAGTGCCTTACCAGCTAAGCCATCTTACTGGCACCTGTTTTCTTATTTTTAAGCCTATAAGTTCTTGGCTTTCAGAGAGCTTATAACTCATTTTGTTATACTGTTTTGGCTATAGCTATTTGATCTTTGTAAAATTTATTTTAAGGAAGCATACGTTTATTCTTCATATTGCTAGTGCTTTGGAGTTTTATATAGCCTCTAAAGTTATTAAAAGTATAGTTTTTCAGGGCTGGAGTGATGGCTCAGGGCTTCAGAGCACTGTCTTCCAGAAGCACTGAGGTTTGAGTCCCAGCTGTAAATTCTAGTTTCAGGTGATACCCTCTTATGCCTCTGCACAGACATACATGCAAAAGACCCATACACATAAAATAAAAATAAGAGGGGCAGGGCCTGGAGAGATGGCTCAGCAATTTATCACATTTTGATACTCTTGCAGGGAACCAAGGTTTGATTCTCAGCATCCATATGGTGCCTCAGAACCATCCATAAATACAGTTTTAAGGACTCCCAACATCCTCTTCTGGCCTCTGAGGGCATCATGTGTGTATATGATACATAGGCACATGCGTGCGTTCATGTGCACACACACACACGGAAAAACACTCATACATTTAAATCTAAAACAATATTTTTTTTAAAGTGGAAAAGTTAAAGCAGTTACTGGAAGAAAAATGCTGTTTTAAAGCTGCTTTTTAGTTGTTTCTGTAAGCTAATGATTCTTGATTTATTGTGAGGTTTAAAGACAATGGCAAGTAACAAAGAGTCTTTACTAACAAACTATCTTAGTAATGAAAAAGATCTTACCTGGCAGATCTAAACTTTATCATAAGAGTTAAAATTTTACACAATACTTGTTATTAGCCTTATATAATCAAAGCATGTGTAATTTTCTTCTGGAAATAGTATTTACTCATTAAGAAAATTATGGCAGAAATCTGATTAAACACCAAGAAAATTCTAGACTTTCAGACAGCCAGCTGTTTTGAAAAAGCCTTGTGCATTGGCAGGAGCCCAAGAGAGGAAGTGCCTGCATCTGCTACATTCTAGAAGCTTTCCCCAGATTCCTGTAAGGCAGCCAAGAAAACTGTATTTCACCACTGTGTGGTTCTGGAAGTATCTGGAAATTTGTAGCAAACTTGAGGGAGGAGATATAGGAGTTCATCCAGAATGCCTTTTTATTGCGATGATCTAGTTTTATTGAGATTCAACTTAAGGGTGAAGTTATTTTTCAGCTTTTATGAAATAAGGGGCTTTCAGTTAGGCCTCTGAAAAACCTGTTGGTTTAGGCAAATTCACATGGGAAAGATCAGAGAAATGCGTATCAGAACAGGTTGCCAAATCAGCCTAAGTGATGCAGATAGTACTGCAATGATAATGTACTGGGCTGTAAAGCAGTGAGAAAGCCCATGTTTTTGGTAGGGGAGGAGGAAGAGTGTTAGGTAGGGTCGGTAGTTGGTGAAGCAAGGCAGAGCCTCTCAGTGGTTAATTAATACCCTCTTTATCATGAGTAGTCCTCTCTAGAGATGACTGTTTGCTCTCAGGGACAGTGGTAAAAGACAGAAGGCAGTGGTGGCAAGAGACTCTGCGTTTAAAAGGCTGTGAAGACCAGAATTCAAACTCCCAGAATGCAGGTAGCCTAGTGAGTATGACAGTCTGCCTGGATTCCAACCTTAGGTGGCAAAGACCTGATCCCTAGAGCAAGCTGGCTATAGGGACTGGCCTTATGAATGAGTCTTGGGTTTGGTTGAAAGAGTCTGCCTCCATGAATGATACAGAAGGGTAATTGGGGAGATTCGAGACATCAACTTCAGGCTGTGCATACACACACATGTGCATCACACAACGAATAAAAACAAGGGCTTTGCTATAAGGTTGAAATAGGGGAAAATCACAGCTACGTACTAGGCTTGGGTGTTTTTTGGTTTATTTTTTAAACATAGTAAGAGAAGTTAGCCCTTCTTAACAACAAAAAACAAAACAAATAAATGACAGCAAAACCTCCTTTCTCCAAAGCTAATCCTCCAAACTGTGGCTTTAAGAGAAATTAGTAGTTTAAATGTATAGGGCAATTAATTCTTCTGGTATTCTCCACAACTTGATAGCATTGTGGTGAAGGGGGAAGCTCAGTTGATATAATACTTAACATGCTCTGGGTTCCTTCTCCAGTTCCACGTAAACAGGGCATGGTGGTATATACCTGTGATCCCAGTATTGGGATCAAAAATTCTGGATCATCCTTGGCTACATAGGAAGTTCAAGGCAAGCCTGGAGATTCTGTCTCAAACAAACAAAACATAACATAACTTCATCCGTTTTTAATTAATATACCATATAATTCTCTCTTTCATCATTCATGACTCAGCACTTTCAGAGTTATGAAATAGACACCTCTACTTCAGAACATTTTTTATCACCTCCAAATCCACAACTTTGAACTTAAAGTTTAGAGTCAATACTTGGGAGCCTGGCAGTGGTGGTACACACCTTTAATCCCAGCACACAAGAGGCAGAGACAGGCAGATCTCTGTGAGTTCAAAGGCAGCTTGGTCTATGGAGTAACATATTGGTGATGTTTAAAGCATATTTTTGTGGGAAATTTATGTTTTAGATCTAGATCAAAAGGGAAACTATTTTCCATACTATGTAAAAAGCTACAGCTGGGCCTGGAGAGATGGCTCAGTTGTTAAGAATGTTTTCTGCTCTTCCAGAGGACCTTAGTTCTATTCTCAGCACCCACATCTGGTGGCTCACAACTGCCTGTAACTTCAGCTCTTGGGAATCTGATGCCTCTGGCCCACAAGGACACCCATGCTTGTGTGCATAAGTATACAGTGTGTACACATACAATTAAGAATAATACAAATAAATCTATGCAAAATACCACAGCTGTTTAGTTGCTCTACTTGTAATAGTAGCAGGAAAACAAGTGGGTTGAAGTTTTTCTCTAATAAGGAACACCTAGCTATTAAAATCATAAATTAGCTGTTATTATATTGATTATAAAAATCAGCATCAGTTCAGGCCTGGAGACTAACTGCCATGTTGTTCTTGTAGGTGTGTGAACCTGAGAAGTCTTCCAAGATGATCTGGTGTGTTTTAATGATAGGGATTCTACTTCCCCAATCTTCAGCCCATCCAGGCTTTTTTACTTCAATTGGTAAGTCTTTACCATTTATAACTTAGTGTGTTTTACATTTTAAAATTTAACTGCTTTTGTAGTTTTAAACTAGTAAAACAAATATTCCTGAAGACTAACCTTGGTTTACCCCATGCCTACCTAAACAGGCAGTTAAAAAAAAAAAAAAAAAAAAACAGTTACCTTTGTCTGCTTTTTTTTTCTTCTTAAAAAAAAAAAAGTTTATTGAGTACATTATAAAAGTCCAGTGCCTGGGCAGCAACTATACTACTATCTGGTTTCCTTTAAATTAATTTTTCCTGAAGAGAAAATTGGTATGTTTTATGCTTAGAAACTTAGAAAAATTTAGAAAAACATACCAAAGAGTTATTGATAGTTGGATGTGGCAGTGCATGACGTTACTACCAGGACTGGAGACAGAGGCAGGTGTATCTCTGAGTTTGAAGCTGAGCTGGTCTGAATAGTGAGATCCAGGCCAGCCAAGCTATGTAGTGAGACCCTGTTTTAAAAAACAAAATTAAAAAAAAGAAATCAATAATCACACATAATTAATGTAGATACATACTATTTTTAATGCACAGATACACAATAATTCTGTACATTTCTTTCTCTCTCTGTCTCCCTCACTTTCTCTTTCCTTTCTTTCTGGATTTTGAGACAGGGTTTCTTTGTGTAGTCTTAGCTGTCCTGGAACTCACTCTGTATGTCAAACTGGCCTTGAACTCTCAGAGATCTGCTTGCTTCTGCCTCCTGAGTGCTGGAACTAAAGATGTGTGCCACCACCCTGGCCTGTGCATTACTTTCTAACTTTTACTTTATGTAAACATGTTATTTTTTCTACATCATAATTTTTTATGATATTTTTTACTTAAATTTGAAACAAGCTTGTCAATCCCAGTTCCCTCACCCTCCCCTCACCCCTGTTCCTCCTGCCCCCAAATCCCATCACCTTTCTGCTCCCCAGGGAGGATGAGGCCTTCCATGGGGATCTTCAGAGTCTGTCATATCATTTGGAGCAGGGCCTAGGCCCTCCCGCATGTGTCTAGGCTGTGAGTGTATCCCTCTATGTGGAATGGGCTCCTAAAGTCCATTTGTATACTAGGGATAAATACTGATCCACTACCAGAGGCCCCATAGACTGCACAGTCCTTCTAACTAATACCCACAATCAGGAGGTCTGGGTCGGTCCTATACGTGTTTCCCAGCTATCAGTCTGGGGTTTATGAGCTCGCCCTTGTTCAGGTCAGCTGATTCTGTGGGTTTCTCCAGCCTGGTCTTGACTCCTTTGCTCATCACTCCTCCCTGTCTGCAACTGGATTCCAGGAGTTCAGCTCAGTGTTTAGCTGTGGATGTCTGCTTCTGCTTCCATCAGCTACTGGATGAAGGCTCTAAGATGGCATATAAGGTAGTCATCAATCTCATTATCAGGGAAGGGCATTCAAGGTAGCCTCTCCACTATTGCTTAGATTGTTAATTGGGGTCATTCTTGTAGATCTCTGGACATTTCCCTAGTGCCAGATTTCTCTTTAAACCTATAATGGCTCCCTCTATTATGGTATCTTTCCTTGCTCTCCTCTATTCTTCCCCTGACTCAATCTTCTTCTTCCCTCATGTCCTCCTCTCCCCTCCTATTCTCCCCTTCTCTTTCTTCTAACTCCCTCACTCCTCCCCCCTTCAATTTGCTCAGAAGATCATATCCCTTTCGGGACCATGTATGTCTCTTAGGGTCCTCCTTGTTTCCTAGATTTTCTGGCTGTGTGGATTGTAGGCTGGTGATCCTTTGATCTATGTCTAAAATCCATATATGAGTGAGTACATACCATGTTTGTCTTTTTGTGACTGGGTTACCTCACTTAGGATGGTTTCTTCTAGTTCTATCCATTTGCTTTCGAATTTCAAAGATTCCATTGTTTTTTGGGGTTTTTTTGTTGTTGTTGTTTTTTTTTCCTACTGAGTAGTACTCCATTGTGTAAATGTACCACATTTTCTCCATCCATTCTTCAGTGGAGGGGCATCTAGGTTGCTAGGTTCTGGCTATTACAAATAATGCTGCTATGAACATAGTTGAACAGATGTCCTTGTTGTATAAGTGTGCATGTTTTGGGTATATGCCTAAGAATGGAATTGCTGGATCTGGTGGTAGACTGATTCCCATTTTCCTGAGGAACCACCATACTGATTTCCAAAATGGCTGTACAAGTTTGCACTTCAGCAGTGGAGAAGAGTTGTCCTTTCTCCATATCCTTTCCAGCATAAAGTGTCTTTGGTGTTTTTATTTTAGCCATTCTGACAGGAGTAAGATTGTATCTCAGAGTTGTTTTGATTTACATTTCCCTGATGGCTAAGGATGCTGAATACTTTCTTAAGTGTCTTTCAGCCATTTTAGATTCCTCCATTGAGAATTCTCTATTTAGTTCTGTACCCCATTTTTTAATTGGATTATTTGGTGTTTTGGTAACTAACCTCTTGAGTTCTTTGTATATTTTGGAAAATGGCCCTCTGTCAGATGTGGGGTTGGTGAAGATATTCCCAGTCTGGGCTGCCGTTTTGTCTTGTTGATTGTATCCTTTGCCTTACAGAAGCTTTTTAGTTTTAGGAGGTCCCATTTATTAATTGTTGATCTCAGTGTTTGTGCTACCTGTGTTATGTTCAGAAAGTGATCTGTACCAATTGTTCAAGGGTACCTCCCACTTTCTCTTCGAAGAGGTTCAGTGTGGCTGGATATGTGTTGAGGTCTTTGATCCATTTGGACTTAAGTTTTGTGCATGGCGATAGATATGGATCTATTTGCAGTCTTATACACGCCAGCATCCACTTATGCCAGTGCCATTTGTTGAATGAAGATTCTTTCTGTTTTTCATTGTATGAATTTAGCTTCCTTGTCAAAAATCAGGTGTTCATAGATGTGTGAGTTAATATCAGGGTTTTCAGTTTGATTCCATTGGTCTATTTTTGAGCCAATACCAAGCTGTTTTCAGGACTATAGCTCTATAATAGAGCTGGAAGTTAGAGATGGTAATGCTTCTGGAAGTTTGTTTTTGGTACAAGGTTGTTTTGGCTATCTTGGATCTTTTGTTTCTCCATATAAAGTTGAGTATGTTCTTTCAAGATCTGTGAAGAAGTGTGCTGGGATTTTGATGGGGATTGCATTGAATTTGTAGATTGCTTTTGACAAGATTGTCATTTTTACTATGTTGATCCTACCTATCCAAGAGCATGGGAGATCTTTCCATTTCCTGGTATCGTCTTTAATTTCTTTCTTTAAAGACTCAAAGTTCTTTCATATAGGTCTTTCCCTTGTTTGGTTAGCCTTACCCCAAGATATGCTTTTTTTTGTTGTTGTGGCTATTGTAAAGGATGATGTTTCTCTGATTTCTTTCTCAGCCTCTTTGTCATCTGTATAGGGTCACTGACTTTTGTTTTTGTTTTGTTTTGTTTGTTTTTGTTTTGAGTTAATCTTGTATCCTGCCACATTGTTGAAGGTGTTTATCAGCTGTAGGAGTTCCCTGGTAGAGTTTTTTAGGTCACTTATGTAAACTGTCATATCATCTGTAAATAGTCAAAGTTTGACTTCTTCCTTTCCAATTTGTATCCCCTTGATTTCCTTCTGTTTTCTTATTGCTCTAGCTAGAACTTCGTGTACAATATTTTAGAGCTATGGAGAGAGTAGGCAGCCTAGTCTTGTTCCTGATTTTAGAGGAATTGCATTGTGTTTCTTTCCATTCAGTTTGTTGTTGGCTGTTGTTTTGTGTATATTGCTTTTATTATGTTTAGTTATGTTCCTGTTATCCCTGATCTCTCCAAGACCTTTATCATGAAGTGGGTTTTAATTTTGTCAAAGGCAATTTCAGTGTCTAGTGAGATGAACATGTGGATTTTATTTTTCAGTTTGTTTATATGGTGGATTATATTGATGGATTTCCTATGTTAAACCATTCCTGAATCTCTGAGATGAAGCCTTCTTGGTCATGGTGGATGATTTCTCTGATATGTTCTTGGATTTGATTTGTCACTATTTTATTGTGTATTTTTGCATCAATGTTCATGAGGGATATTTTAAAAATATAAAAAATTATGCTAAAGCTGGGCAGTGGTGGTGCACTCCTTTAATTCCAGCATTCAGGAGGCAGAAGCAGGTGATTCTCTGTGAGTTCAAAGTCAGCCTGGTCTACACAGTGAGTTCCAGGACAGCCAGAGCTATACAGAGAAACTCTGTCTCAAACAAACAAAATATGTGGTTAAAAGTGGATGGGACTCTAAGGAGCAAGTTCATACATAGACTATAAGATCTCCCATGCTTCCTTGTTCTTAGAATAGGCCTTAAAGTTTGAGCTATGGCTTTCTATAACCTCTCTCTCTATAGTGTGTGTGTGTGTGTGTGTGTGTGTGTGTGTGTGTGTGTATGTGTGTGTGTGTGTGTAGATGTTTCCCTTCATTCTTTTAACCATTTTGCACCTTTTAAAATTATAGAACTAAGACAGAATTATAAATATTTCTAACGTGATTTCTGTGTATAAAAAAATTAAAACATTTTTGCAACTTTTAAGAGTGTTTTGATCAAAAATTTGATCCCAACTGATCTTGAACACAAAAGGTGATGTATAAGAACAGAGGCAGTAAAGAACAAACAGTAATTCTTGGAAAGTAGTGTTATTTATAAATGAAAACACCACTTCCCAACATAGCCTAAGCTTGCAAAATTATTAGTTATAGAAACTATAACTGGATCTTATGATTAGAGTTATATTTGGATTAATTTTGGTTTATCTGGTGAAAAAAGAGAGGAAAACGATCCTTTATTACATATCTGTTCTATTTCAATTGAATCCTCCTGTAGCTAAAAGATTCGTATTGGTGTATGTTTAGTAACCTTTCTCTTCCCTCGTAGGTCAGATGACTGATTTGATCCATACTGAGAAAGATCTGGTGATATCACTCAAAGATTATATTAAAGCAGAAGAGCACAAGTTAGAACAAATAAAACAGTAAGTATGTTTTCCTCCTATAGCTCCAGTTCTCTGCACTAAAGCCTCAAGTGGAAACGAGAGCCAGTTAAAATGTCTGAAGCAGTGAGCACAGGGTCAGAGCTTATGTGTGTCAGCTATGTGTATGTGTTTATGTTTGCAGGTGCAAGTGCACATTTGTGTAGAGGACAGGGGTTGACAGTAGATACCTTCTTCTATTGCTGTTTTCTTAGTTTTTGAGACAGGGTCTCTTAACCTGGGAAAGCTAGTTGGCCAGTAAGTTTCAGGTGCTGTTTCCACCTCCCCAGCACTAGAAGCACACACCACTGTTGGCAGTAGCAAGCAGAGATAGAAAAAGGAGGGAGATAGCAGGCTTCCTCTTCCCTAGTTTGTATAGGTGCTGCCTGCATTCAGGATAGGTCTTCCCTACTTAGTTAATCATCTCTGAAGACGTCTTACAGGTACACCTAAAGCTATTATTTAAGAGGTACTTCTCAATCTAATGATGCTGACAGTCAAGATTAACCATCACAGTGTAGAAGAAAAGCCATGCCAGTATCTTCCATAATCTCCCACATAAGCCATGACATACTGGAGTAGTTTTCCAGTTCTACTCATGGGAGTCCATTGTAGAGCTTACAGTGGTAAGCATGATTAATGTCATCTAGTATTAAAACCATATAGTTTTTCTTGAGTGTTAATTTTATTGACTCAAGTTCATAATTAATCCTAAATTGAGAATTTGTGCTTTGTTTAATGAATGCCTTAGTATTGATCTTTTTTATTTTTTTGTGTGTGTTTTGAGACAGTCTTACTGTGTTACACTGGCTGGCCTGAAACTCACGGAGTTTAATCCCAGCCTGTTGAGTAGTGCTGGGATTAAAAGTGTGCATCTGGTTGATGTTTCTGCTTTGAAAATCATTTTCTACATAGAGTTTACAGATTTGCTATAAATTTGCCAAACATGGTTGCACACACATGTAATTCAAGCACTTAGGCAGGAGGATCACAATGAAGGCAAATGTATACCGCATAATGCAGTAAGACCTTGTCTCAAAAAGCAAAACAAAGCAATAATAATTAACATTAATTAGGTTGGGCTCAATGGCATGCATCAGTATGTTCTAGGAGCTGAAGCAGGGAGATCTCTTGAGTCCAGAAATTTAAGGATAGCCTGAGTGGCAACATAGTGAGATTCAGTATTTTTTAAAAAGAAAAAACATGTACAGGGCTAGAAAGATGGCTCAGGAGTTAAGGACACTGGCTGCTCTCTCAGAGGATCCAGGTTCAATTCCCAGTATCTACATAGTGGCTCAGAACTGTCTGTAACTCCATTTCCAGATCTGATATCTTCTTCTGGCCTCCTCAGGCAATAGGCATGCATGTGGTAAACAAACCTTCAGGGAGGCAAAACACTCATACACACACACACACAGACACACACACCTTCATGGAGGCAAAACACTTATACACACACACCAAAAAAAACCAAGAAAAAAAATACAAATTTGTTTTTAGAGTCTGTTTTAAATGCATACGTAACAGAATTTAGGCAGGCCAGTTTATTTTTATTGTAATAGTAATTTTAGCCTTTTATGTTCTGGGCAGGTTTTTCCTGCCGGCCGCCTGACCCACTCTTTGTTCCTCCCCGCTGGCCACCCGGTCCTGCCGCCACGCGCATCCAATAACATGCAGAGACTCTATTTGATACAATCCTGTTGGCCAGTTATTATTATTGTTTATGGGCTAGTTCTGTCGTAATTATTAAGCCATTTATACTTATCTAAGTATTTTCATGTGGTCATCTTATCTGAGCGCGGCGAGCTGGCATCTTCTTTCTTCATGTTCTACATGCTGACTCGTCCTAACTACTTTTTCCTTCCTCCTTGTCTCCTAGCCCCACCTATCTTGCTTTCCCATTGGCCCAACAGTGCTTTATTGTTTAACCAGTATGAGAAACATATTTACAGAATAACATCTCCCATTTTTCTCCTCTTTTCTGTCTAAAATAAAAAGAAGGGGTTTAACATTAACATAGCAAAATATATCCTACAACAGTTATCAAATAAGAATCAAAGTTAACAATATTTAGTCCATTAACATTTTGTAAGACTTAAAGAAAATATCATCTATCCTGTCTTTGTGAGTCTAAAGTCCTATATGTAACTTATCTTTAATCCTAACTAAAGAAAACTATAACCAAAACTATCTGTCTTCAACTCCATCAAAGACCACAGAAAGATAATATATAAACTCTAGAAATGACAGAGACAACTCGCTGCTTGGTCAGTCACCTGAAGTTCTTCTGTAATTTCCATCTTTAACCCATAGGCCATAGTGTGTCTGGCAGACTCTTTCATGAAGCAGGAACCCTGTAGTACTGTCCATCTTGTTTTAGTAGTTACCTTTTTGTGGGTCCTGCATGTCCAGTTTTTACAGCATAAAGTCAAACAGTCTAGACAAAAGAAGTACCTTGCCCAAATGGCTAGTCTTGCCATATTAGAAGCAAACTCCCAAATTCCTTTATTATGCAGGTGGTGTTACCAGGAGCAGTTGTGCCTTACTGTCAAGAAAAACCGTAAACCATTTTAAATGCCATATTTATGTAGGTCTTTGAAAGGTTTGGAGAATGCTTATTTATCTCAAATACATCTGTGCATATCTAGAAATCCTAACTACATTAACTCTAAGTTTTAACTATCATAGGTAACTTTCTATAATTTGTACTAAATTATACATTACATTTTTAATGAGCTATATAAACATAATACCTAAAAAAGAGAAGACATATACATGTCACAAAATTGACTTTAAATTTGTATCAATAAATGAAAATTCATTCCAAAACAAAGTATTTATATCTATACCATAATTCCCTTTTTACCTTTAAAAAGATTGGTTGTGGTCATTAACCATTTATAACCAAGCCCATTTAATGAAAACAAACATTTATAAACAATATTTGGGAATTTGGGCGTCATTCTTTCCAAACTTCTTTCTGGTGGTAGGGGGCGCTGTCATGGGGATTCTAAGAAGATGCAGAAATCTTGGCTGTAGTGGTCTGTAAGGTTGCAATGTCCCATTGATGTTGCTTCAGCGGGTCTTGCTTGATCAAACCACTTTAGTCTGGAAGGAATCCACAGCTTTTCATTTTCTGTGGAAACAAAAATAGAAATCCTTTTCCCCAGTAACTTGTCCTTAGGCTTAAATTTTGGAGTCAAAGCATTTTTAAAATATATAAATTGAATTAATCTAGCAGCATTTATGTTATCAGTAGTTGTTATTTTCTCAGCAGTCAAACAATTTAAAAATAACAGAACAGGACTTACAGGGAAATGAAAGTTTTGAGTGATTAAATTTTAGCTTTGACTAAGATGATATTCCATTTGGGAAAATAATATAAAACAGAAAAATTGTAGAGTTGTAGTTTTGATTCTATTAAGTTAGATTTTTATCTATAAGATCTTGTGTTCCAGAGAATCTTTATAATTTTACTTTAAAAAGAAGTTGTAGACAGTAGACAGTGCCTTTTCCCCAAGTTCTCTACTTGACTGTGATTTTCCTTGGCACACTCTTTTTGAGGGGGTGGGAAGGGATTCTTTGTATAGATCAGGCTACCCTTGAATTCACAGAGGTCCACTTGCCTCTGCTTCCTGAGAGCTGGGATTAAAGATGTGGGCCCCATTTGGGAAGATGGGGAAGTGGAGGGGAGTTAGAGGAGGAGAGTTAGAGGAGGGAAAACTATAAACTGAATATATTGTATAAAAAAAATCTATTTTCAGAAAGAATTAAAGCATGTACCACCATGGCTGGCTTAATAGACTACTTTTATGTCTTATGTCTGTAGATGGGCAGAGAAGTTAGATCAACTAACCAATACAGCAACGAAAGATCCAGAAGGATTTGTTGGGCATCCTGTAAATGCATTCAAGTTAATGAAACGCTTGAACACTGAATGGAGTGAGTTGGAGAATCTGGTTCTCAAGGATATGTCAGATGGTAAGTTTCAAGAGACTTCAGGACCAAAAACTAATGCAGTTCCTAGTACAGCAGGTATTTGTGTTATTGAATTATTGCAAGTATATTTGATTTGACTAGAGATACTTGAAATCTGAAGTATTCGATTTAAAAAAAATAGTAACTTCTAATATTTGTGACAACGTGGGTGATTTTACCTTTTGATCTACAGAAATGATTAGATTATTTGGAATATAACTTCATTTCTAAGAGTAAAAACATTGGTAGTTGTGTTACAAAGAGGAATGTTAACTGTGTTTTACCCAGTATTTTGTGTTTAGGTTATTTTACTTTATGTAGGTAATAAATTTTAAAAAATGCAAGTGTAGATATTAACACTCAAAAGTCTTTGTAAATTAAATAATAAAATTGTAGTTGGAGTATTCGTGTTCCAGATGACAACAGAGAAAACCAAGCCTGAAATTTAAGGATTTTCTAATGTACAGTAACTCAACTATTTGTTGAATGCATGACTGATTTAAAAGAAAAAGAAAGAAAAAAAGATAAAATACTCTCTAGAAAAAGATAGATAAAATACTGCTCACTTACCAGTGTTAGTGAGCAGTAAAGTAAACCTTACAGTCTCTTTAACCATGGTAGTTACAGTTGGCCACCATTCCAAAATGTGGAAAACTTTAAAACTAAACAAGAACTTGAAGTTTTGTGGCTTTGTGACCATGAGATGAACTCTTTTGCTGCACCTTCCTTGCAGTATATCCCTGCTCTTAGTCCTTAGGAGCCCTCTGTTCTCAGAGCATTGTGGTCTTACATTTCATAGTGTTAAGAAGCCCTTAGAGCACACGTGATCCACACGTGCAAGCATGAAGCTGCAATTTGGATGTGTCAGAGAAAAACAATAGTATTTTCCTGTGATAGCTCTTGATATAGAAGTGAAGAGACAAGACATAGCGCTAGGATCCTTGGTAAGAGTAAGTTTCATATTCATTAAATTATGAACAAGGAAAAAGAAATTCTTTATAGTTTTGCTATTGCACCCCAGATCACAAAAGCTCATGCTGCCGGATATTGAACTTGTATATGTATGTAAAAGAAAAGGCAGTCTATAAAGTTTTCAACTATTAAAAGTTTTGTAGTCGGTCTCTTGTGGGTAAGTATAGAACATTACTACTTGTAAGACCATGAAAAGTAATGGCAGATGCTGGTGGATATTTTTTTTTTTCTGCCATGAGCAGGTTTTCCCACTATATTAACAGCTGAGACCATTTATGAGGAAATATACCATTTGTCTGTATACACACACACACACACACACACACACACACACACACACAACAACAACAACAACAACAACACCCCCATCTAAAATGCACAAAGCCCTGGGTCCCATCCTCAAGAATCTTTTCCTGACAGATACAAACATAGGATTTATATAAACAATATTAAAATCAAACTAACAAATGAATTAATACCTATATACTCCCTAAGGAGAATGGGTTATAAGCACTCTTAAAAAAACGAAATCAAAATGTGATTTTAAATTGTAATAACACAGATGTCACTACTGTAAATAGTTATATATGTTATTTATACATATATTGATACGGCAGGTTCCTCCCCGCCGGCCTCCTGGTCCCCGCCACGTGTGCCCCAAATAACACTCGGAGACTCTGTATTTGATATAATCCTGTTGGCCAATTACCATTATTGTTTATGGACTAGCTCTGCCTTAATTATTAACCCATTTCTACTTATCTAAGTATTTCCACGTGGTCGTCTTATCAGGGAGCCGCAGCAGGCGTCCTCCTTCTTCCCTGGGCTACATCTCGACTGCTCCTTCCCACTTCCTCTTTCCTCCTTGTCTCCTAGCCCCACCTATCTTGCTATCTCATTGGCCACAGAGCTTTATTAACCAGTATGAGAAACATATATACAGAATAACATCTCCCATCATCTCCTCTTTTCTGTCTAAAGTAAAAGAAGGGGTTTAACCTTAACATAGCAAAATATACCATTCAACAGTTATCAAATAAGAATCACAGTTAACAATATTTAGTCCATTAACATTTTGTAAGACTTAAAGAAAATATCTATCCTATCTTTGTGAGTCTAAAGTCTTATATGTAACTTATCTTTAATCCTAACTAAGGAAAACTATAATCATAACTACCTGTCTTCAACTCCATCAAAGACCACAGAAGGATAATATATAAACTCTAGAAATGACAGAGACAACTCATTGCCTGGTCAGTCACCCGAAGTTCTTCTGTAATGTTCCATCTTTAGCCCATAGGCCATAGTGTGTGTCCAGACTCCTCAACAAGGCAGGAAATTTTAAACTGTCCACCTGTATTGACAGTTTGTCGGTCACTTTTCTCTGTGTCCTGTAGACTGTCTGGCTGTCTGGCAGCCTCTTCCATGAAGCAGGAACCCTCTGTTAGCAATACCCATCTTGCATCAGCAGTCACTTTTTTGTGGGTCCTGCATGTCCAGTTTCTACAACATAAAGTCAAACTGTCCAGAAGAGCAGTACCTTGCCCAAATGACTAGTCTTGCCATATTAGAAGCAAACTCCATAATGTGTTTCTTTGATGTCCATCTTCCTTTCTTCTGTAGGTGGTGTTACCAGGAGCAGTTGTGCCTCATTGTCAAGAAAATACCTAAACCATTTTAAATGCCATATTCTGTAGGTCTTTGAAAGGTTTGAAGAATGCCTATTCATCTCAAATACATCTCTGTATATCTAGAAATCCTAACTAACTTAGCTCTAAGTTTTGACTATCATAGGTAATTCTCTAATCTGTACTAAATTATACATTACATTTTCCAATGAGTTAAATAAACACAATACCTAAACAAGAGGAGAAATAATACATATCACAAAATTGACCTTAAATTGTATCAATAAAAGAAAATCCATTTCAAAGCAAAGTATTCATATCTATACCATAATTCCCTTTTTACCTTTAAAAGATTGCTTGTGGTTATAGCCATTTATAACCAAGCCCATTTAAATGAAAACAAACATTTATAAACAATATTTGGGAATCTGGGCATTGTTCTTTCCAAACTACTTCCTGCTGGTAGAGGGTGCTGTCATGGGGGTCCAAAGAAGATGCAGAAATCTTGGCTATAGTGGTATGTAAGGTTGCAATGTCCCATTGACGTTGCTTCAGGGGGTCTCGCTTGATCAAACCATATTAATTTGGAAGAAATCCATAGCTTTTTATTTTCTGTGGAAACAAAAATAGAAATCCTTTTCCCCAGTAACTTGTCCTTAGGCTTAAATTTTGGAGTCAAAGCATTTTGTAAATATATAAATTGAATTAATCCAGCAGCATTTCTTTTATCAGTAGTTATTTTCTCAGCAATCAAATAATTCAAAGACAACAGAAGCGCGTATAGTATCCCAAATTTCTCTGTGTTTTCCATCTTTATGTGGCTTTTTATTACTCTATTTCATCGATCCATTCTATTTCCTATTTTCTTTTTTAAACCATTGTACCCTGTTTCTTTTTCTCTCCCAAGCCAGCGTATTTTTTAAAACACAGTGTAAACCTTCATTGTAGCTCTCGTACACACCAATGAGTTGTTAGCAGAGCTCTGTAAAAGCAAGGCGGTTTTTCACCACTTATGCTAATTTTGGAAACCTCCCTTAAAGGAGCCGCGCAAATCTCTGTCTACAGCAAAACAAATCCAACCAAGAAAATGCTGCTACCATGAAGTCTTGCTAGTCTCTGTTTCTTTGTTTCTAAAATCCCTTTTTAAGCTTTTATTAGTTTTAAGTGAAAGTTCTTATAGCCATGTTGGGCGCCATCTGTAGCGTGTATGTTTCTGCCAGCCCACCAGTCTGGGCCCACAGCTGCGCCAGCCCCAAATAACACTCAGAGACTCTGTATTTGATACAATCCTGTTGGCCAATTACCATTATTGTTTATGGACTAGCTCTGCCTTAATTATTAACCCATTTCTACTTATCTAAGTATTTCCACGTGGTCGTCTTATCAGGGAGCCGCTGCAGGCTTCCTCCTTCTTCCCTGGGCTACATCTCGACTCCTCCTTCCCACTTCCTCTTTCCTTCTCCTAGTCTCCTAGCCCTGCCTATCTAGTTTTCTATTGGCCACAGGCTTTATTAATTAGTATGAGAAACATTTATACAGAATAACATCTCCCATCAATATATAAAACAAATATAGGAATAATAGAATATTATATTACATATACTATAATACATGTTACATATAACACATATCTATAATCACATATACATTTTCTCTTTCTTTGGGAGAACTTAAGCAGAAACATAGAGGCCAGAAATAATAGTGCACAACTTTAATCCCAGCTCTCTGTGAGGTCTAAGCCAGCCTGGTCTAGTTAGACTCTGTCTTGAATAAACAACAACAAAAAACCATAGTCTTCTGTAAAATTTGCTAATTTCATGGGGAAAAGTTAGTTTTAAAATAGAAAATATTAATATGAATACTAGTCTTCCACCTAACTATTCACTCATACATCTCCATTATTTTAAAAAATATCTGATGTTTACTGATCAAAATACATATAGTTGACAATTAATGAAACTATTTACAGTTAGTGTGTTTCTATTAAAAGTCAATGAATTTTTATAGCTTTGCCTCCCCTCACTATTTTTTCTATTTCAAGGCTTTATCTCTAACCTGACCATTCAGAGGCAGTACTTCCCTAATGATGAAGATCAGGTTGGGGCAGCTAAAGCTCTGATTCGTCTGCAAGACACCTACAATCTGGACACAGACACCATCTCAAAGGGCAATCTTCCAGGTAAGAGAATTCTTCCCATCTATCAGTGGTTATCACCCAACTACTCTTTTCAGCCCACTAGGAAAATGTGAGTCATTTTAAATCTAAACATTTGTTTGTGACAGGGTCTCCTGCAGTTTAGGCTGGTCTCAAACTCATGGTAGTCTTCTTATTTCATCCTCCTGAATAGAGATTACAAGCATATACTGCTATACCTGGCTTTCTATCTTACAGGTTTTAAATGTATCTTGTTTTATAGAAATAAAGTCTCTGTCTAGTCCTGGATGGCTTGGAACTCGGAGGTCTGCCTTTTCTTTGCCTCCTGAGTGCTAAGATTAAAGGCTTATACCACCGTCTGGTCTTTCTTTTCTTTTTTAATGAAGAAAATTATTTGTTGTTGGCATTTGCCAAGTATTTGGGACTGAGTGGCTTCGAGACAGGAAACTTTTGCCTATACTGTTCAGCTATTGAACAGTCAGCTTCTTTATGAAACCAATTACAGCAACAAATCTTCACAGTGTACAAAAGGATTATTCCACAGCAGAGTGTTCAGATTTGTATTTTATTTTCTATTTCTATTAACACTATAATACAACATTTGATAAGATAGTAACATTTAAAAGTTGACTTCTGGTTTACAATCCCACATTCAACAGACATTAATTATGTCATATGTGTAGCTACTAAGGTCAGTACAAAAATTATATAATAAGCAAGATAATACCTTTGTCATTTAAGGCACTTATGTTCTCAAGATAATGGTACAATGAATGCCTGGAAGGGAGAGTGTGGTAATACTTTGTTTATGATATAACAAATAAAGCTTGCCTGAAGATTGGAGTGCAAAGCTAACCACACTAGTTAATCATAGAGGCCAGGCAGAGTTGGTTATGCCTTTAATCACAGAAGTCACACTAGTTAGCTATAGAGGCCAGACAGTGATGGTACACACTTTTAATCCCAGCACTAGGGAGACAGGCAGACAGAAATTGAATTCAGTCTAAAAGAGAAACAGAACTCACACAAAGGTGATCACTGCACTTGGAGTGACATGCCACCTTTAATCCCAGCACCAAGGAGATGGAGACAGGAAGGAATATGGCTGGGCAGAGGAATATAAGGCGGGAGGAGACAGGAGCTCATAGCAGTCTGAGAGTGCAGTCAAAGGCAGTCTGTCTTAAGCAGTCTGAGGATACAGTCTGAGGACAGGATCAACCCTTTGATCTTAGCACTGGTAGAGGTAAGAACTCTCTAGTGGCTGCCTGCTTTGCTTCTCTGGTCTTCAGCACTAACCCTGACTCTGGTTTTTAGTAATACCAATTAGAATTTGAGCTATAGGTGAGCTTTAGTCTATATAGTAGGAGCATACAGAAGGGATCCTAATTTCAGGCTTCACAGAAGTGAAAATAACTTCTTGGAAGACATATTAAAATAACTGAAGTCTAATGAAGAAAGAAGGCTTTGACTAGGAAAATGGAGAGGAAGTGGACAGGTATAGGCATGGGAAAAAGTATTCTAGACAGAAAGAACATGTTTGAAGGCCATAAGGGAAAGAGCATATCATATTCGGATAAGTAAACATACACTTTTCTTTGTTTGATTGATTTGGTTTTAGGGTTTGGTTTGGTTTTGTTTTGTTTTTTTTAAGACAGGGTTTCTCTGTGTAGACCTGACTGTTCTAGAACTCACTGTAGACCAGGCTGGCCTCAACTCAGAGATCTGCCTGCCTCTGCCTCCTGAGTGCTGGGATTAATGGTGTGCTCCACCACACTGGCTGACAAATACTTTGTGTGGCTTAACACACAGTTCCATTGGGACGTGCATGGGTTAGGAATGGGATTTGGTTTGAGAGAGTAGTGAGACATGAGGCTAAAGAGGTAAGTAGACATCATCCCTTAGAGGGCTTGTATTGTTTCTCCAATTGTTTTTGCCTGTTTTACTTGCTCTTGTTTCCTTCATGCCCACCATGGAATATTCTCATTTCCAGGTGCTGTGTTGATTTTTTTCTTTTTCACTTTTTTTTTTTCAAAAACCCAATTCCAGACAGTCTTCTGTATTAATTGTGCATAGATAATAGCTAAAACAATCATAATCATTTTACCAAAGCAGAATAGCTGAAGATCTTCTGCCCTTTATTATCATGCTTATTCATACCATATTGCCAGAATATTGTATCATTTACAGAATTTTTCTGTGATATCTGCATGTGTTGATGCATATACTCTATACTCTTCCACTGATGTGCTTTCCACAGCCCCAAAACACTTAGACTTGCAGAACCATGTGCTCACTTCAGATATGTACAGTAACGAGGGTCAAAATTTAATATGACTGTTTTGTTTCTGGAATTAAAATCATTCAAGTATTAATAAGGTAGGATTTTTATATCTGTTATGGTTGAATGTGTCCTCTGTCAATTTCAGCTATTAAACTTCATTGCCATGAATTTGAGGCCAGCCTGGGTACATAACATGAACCAGACCATACAAGATTGTTAAGATTGTTTCTCTTATCAGTTTGTTGGTTAGTATTGTCAATTTGACCAAAGTAGAAAGCCCTGGGAGGAGATGGGCCCCTGAGCTTGCCTGTGGGGGATTGTTGTTGTTATTTTAAATCGAAATAGGAAGACTTGCCCACTATAGGTAGGCTCATTCCCTCGCTGGCATATTGTATACATTTACCAGGAATTTTTTTGTCATTTTATTTTTTTATTGAAAATAGGGTTTTTTGGTTTGGTTTGGTTTGGTTTGGTTGGTTTTTGAGACAGGGTTTCTCTGTGTAGCTTTGGAGCCTGTCCTAGAACTAGCTCTTATAGATTAGGCTGGGATTAAAGGTGTGCTCTACCACTGCCCTGCTAAAAATAATTTTTTTCATATAGTATATTCTGAATAGTTTCCCCTTTCCAGCTCCTCCAGGATCCTTCTTACTTCTCACCCACCCAAATCCACACCTTTTCTTTCTACTGTTAGAATAAAAGCAGGCATCTAAAAAATAAAATAAAAACAGGCATCTAAAAATTAAAATAAAAACAAACCAAAATAGAACAAAACAACTGGGGAGGGGGCAAAAAACAAAAAAAGCTCTAGAAACACATATAGACTCTGAGACACATATCAGAACACATATAAAACTCATAAAAACAAAATTAGAAACAATAACATATAAGCTGAAGATCTATAAGGTGAAAAAAAAAAAAAAAAAAAAGGGAAGCCCCAGCAAAACATATGAGAAAAACACCTTCAAAATACCATGGAATTTATTTGTATTAGCTGTCTACTGCTGCCATGGGCATACCCTTAAGTGTGGTTTGTATGCCCAGTGACTCTCCATAGGGGAAAACTCCCTGTATTCGCTCCTTTAAACCCCTTTCCCTCCCCTTCCCTGTTTGATTCTCCCATTCCAATGGACTTTGCACCACCCCCACACTCCTGTCCATCCATGACTATTATTATTATTTTTCACCTTCCTAGGGAGATCCTTTTCCTCCCACTGGTTTCTCCCTCTGTGGTTATACTGACTTAACAGCTAATATTCACATGTAACTGGATACATCCCATATTTGTCTTTTGGGGTCTGGGGTATCTCATTCAGGATGATTTTTTTTTTCCTAGCTCCATTCATTTAGCTGTGATTTTTGTTTTGTTTTTTTTAAACAGTTGAATAGTGTACTACATTTTCTTTTATCCATTTATCTCCTGATGGACATCTGTTTCCAATTTTTGGCTATTATGAATAGAGTAGCAATGAATGTAGTTGAGCAAATGTCTCTTGATATAGAGTCCTTGGGTATATCCAAGAGTGGGAATCACACCAAAAAGGAGCAGAGGGTAAGAGATAATCAAACTCAAGGCCGAAATCAATAAAATAGAAACAATATAACACCAACAATACAAAGAATCAATGAAATGAAGAATTGGGTCTTTGAGAAGATCAATAAGATTGGTGAACCCTTAACCAAATTAACTGAGGGGGGGGGATCCAGATAAGGAAGATTAGAGACAAAAATGAGGAGATAATGACAGACACCAAGAAATGTCTCTAAAAAATAGTCACAATGTTTGCTTTCCTTTCTGTACATCTTTCTGTTATCTCTTGCCAAGATTGTTTCTTAAGCATAAGGTATATATCTCATTTTTGTTGTTGCTTCTGAGACAGACATGATTCCTTCCATATTATATAATAGCATACTTTAACTTGATGTTTCATTTTAGTAACTTGATAAATGAAAGCATCTGCCCACACAGTAACTTGTACACAGATGTCAATAATAGTGTAATGCAAATAATGAAAACCCAAAAGTAGATATTGGGGGTTAAAGCTAAAGACTAGAGAAGCAAAGCAGCCAAGCCACCAGGGAACTCTTACCTCTACCAAGGCTGGACAATCCTATCCGAGACCATGCTCATTCTTATATTCCTCTCTAGTGCTAGAATTAAAGGCATGGGCTCCCAAGTGCTGAGATCACCTCTGTATGAGCCTTGAACTCACAAAGATAATGTCTGCCTCTGTCTCCTGAGTCCTGGGATTAAAGGTGTGTGCCACCATTGCCGGCTTCTGTGGTTGACTGTTGTGACTGGCTTTGCATTCTGATCTTCAGTGGCTTTATTAGATCATAAACAGTATATCACCACATAAGAATAATGTATTATTAATAATAATAATCACATAACACATGCTATATAACATATCCAAATCTTGGGTTCTTTTTCATTTTTAAACATTCATTTATTTTGTGTGTGTGCCATAGGAGTGCCATGGCATGCATGTGGAAGTCAGAGTACAACCTGAGTCAGTTCTCCCCTTGCACTGTGAATTTTAGGGATATACTCAGATCTTCAGATTTGGAGGCTAGTGCCTTAGGCTCTTGACGTTCATCCCCTGTACAAACTGTGTAATCCTTGTTATGCTGCATTATTTTGTTTGTGAAATCAGGACTATTTTTGCTTTGAATTTCTTTGTTTAGAGATAGGGTCTCTCTGTGTAGATCTGACAGTATATAGACTAGGCTGGCCTTGAATTCACAGAGAATTCACTGCCTGTCTTTTATTTCCTGAGTGCTGGGACTAAAGTTGTATGCTAACACACGTATCTGATTTTTGCTTTACTTACCACCAGATTACTAAGAAGTTTAAATCAAAGTGAAGTAGCACTTGGAAAGTTAATGTAACCCTAAGTAAATATAGTATGATATGAAGATTGCCAATGCTCTGTTTTCTTTTCCTAGGAG
This sequence comes from Cricetiscus sungorus, assembly GCA_030556225.1. NCBI lineage: Eukaryota > Metazoa > Chordata > Mammalia > Rodentia > Cricetidae > Cricetiscus > Cricetiscus sungorus. The sequence continues at coordinate 71,424,575 of JANBXA010000600.1, read as the reverse complement.
TGAAACACAAGTCGTTTCTAACAGCTGAGGATTGCTTTGAGTTGGGCAAAGTGGCCTATACAGAAGCAGATTATTACCACACGGAACTGTGGATGGAACAGGCACTAACACAGTTGGAGGAAGGCGAGGTTTCTACCATAGACAAAGTGTCTGTTCTAGATTATTTGAGCTATGCAGTATACCAGCAGGGAGACCTGAATAAGGCACTTTCCCTCACTAAGAAGCTTCTTGAACTAGGTATGTTATCTGCCTAATTACATTATTTACACGGGGGGGGGGGGGGTATTTTATCTTTTTACTTGTCTCTCCAATCACAAGTCTAGTACCTGCTCTACCATTCTTTGTCTCCTCACTATGTATTCTCAAAGTAAGCGGTAACTGAGTTTTACCTAATGGTGTCACAGCAGTTGCTGTGTTCCTCTGCTACTTTTTTCCTCTGGGAATGTAAAAACTGGAACAGCCAGGCAATGGTGGTGTTAGGTGTTGTCCCATAGCCTGGTCCCATAGCCGCACCAGCCCCAAATAATACACAAAGAAAGACGCTATATTCGATACAAAGCTGTTGCCTGCTACTAGTGTTTCTTACTGGCTAGCCCTGTCTTAAATATTAACCCATTTCTATTAATCTGAGTATTTCTACGTAGTCTTATCTTACTGGAGAGAGGGTCTGGAGTTCTTGGTTGTACATTTTGAATCTCTCCCTACCTCTTCCCGAATTCTTATCTCCTAGTCTCGCCTATCTTGCTTTCCTATTGGCCAACAAGGCTTTATTCATTAACCAATAAGAGAAACATATTTACAGAATGACATCTCCCATCAGGTGGTATACTCCTCGAATGTCCAACACCTGGGAGGCAGAGGCAGGATAATCTCTGAGTGCAAGGCTAAACTGGTCTACATAGTGAGACCCTATCTCAAAAAAAAAACAAAACAAAAAAATAAAAAAACCCAGAGTTGATGGAGTTGAAGATAGATAGTTATAGTTATGGTTTTCCTTATTTATAATAAAAGGTAAGTTATATGTAAAACTTTAGACTCACAAACATAGGATAGATGATAGAATATTTTCTTTAAACTTTTCAAAATATTAGTGGAGTAAATATTATTATCTATAGTTCTTGCTTAATAACTTTGTTATATATAATTTTACTATGTTAAAACCTTCCTTTTATTTAGACAGAAAAATGATGGGGGAATGTCCTTCTGTGTGCTGTGAATATATGTTTCTCTTACTGGTTGATGAATAAAGCTGGTTCAGCCAAGGAACAGGCAGGATTTAGCCAGATAGGAAATCCAAAGAGGGATAGAGAAAGGTAGTAGGCAGAGTCAAGAAGACGCCATGTAGCTGCTGAGGAAGAAAGAGGTCTGGGCATCGCCAGTAAGCCAAGACTACATGGGGATACAAAGATTAATAGAAAAGGGTTAATTAATAAGAGAGAGCTAGCCAATAAGAAACCTAAGCCATTGTCCAAACAGTTTATAATTTATATAAGCCTCTGTGTTTATTTGGGACTAAACAGCTGTGGGACTAGGCAGGGCAGAAATTTGCATCTACAAAGAGTAAATAAAGAAATAGGATCAAACCTAGATGAAGAACTCAGTTGAAAATGTTTACTTATCATGTGGCCATGGTAATTGCTAATCACTTTCCTTTGAAGAACATTATTCTTTTTTGTATTTCATATTGAAAAGTTAGAAAAATGATGAGAATTTTTAAAAAATATTTTGTGTGTATTTATCTACCTGCGTGTGTGTAGGTATATTGTGTGCATAGTGATCTCTAAAGCCAGATGAGGTTGTCACATCCCTTGAAAGCATGTAGGAGCTGGGAACAGAACCCTGGCCTTTTCAATGCAGCAGTGCTCTTAATCAGTGAGCCATTTCTCTAGTCACCAGATTCCTTGATTTCTACCCAAGGCCTACTATGCTACAATTGTTGGAAACAGAGTCTCAGAATATATAAAACAATAAATTCAGGCAGACTTTACATTATGAAGAGAGAACATTTGATTATTTTATGATTGATAATAGATGTTAGAGGAGTAAGACTTTTTAAAAAAATAATTGACTATCTCAAAGTGAACGTTATGATAATCAGTTTATTTCTTACATGAATAAAGCTACTAATTCAAATAACATTTGTCTTTTGGTATGTTTTTCTCTTGATGTAAATTATACTTTGTATTCCATGTAGAAAATTAACATAGAAAAAAAATAAACTTTTTTTCCATTATAGTATGTAGTCCCTCTATACACATTTACTTTCCTCTCTTATTGTATATATAGCGTATATGGTAACCTATTTCAGAAGAACTAAAATATTTTACTAACTGAACACTGATTAATGCCACAACTGATGCCTCTACTTCCTGTTCTTTTTTATTTCTGTCTTTGTGGTTGTTTGGATTGGTTTTTCCTTACTAGAAAGTAGCTAAAAATTATCACTAGCAATTTCTGGGGCAGTTAGTGAATTTTGGCATGTTTGAAAATTTTATCTCTTTAGTTTACTTTTCCCTTTTTACAAATTTGGAGCTAAAGTGTACTTAGCCCTTGGATGTAAATTGGTGCATCTGACTGTGGTGAATAATTAGTTATGAAGTGGATCTAGTTTGTCTTTGCCTAGTGATTACTTGAAGCCACAAAATGATCTTTCCCATGACTTTAAAATATAGAGGAGGAAGATCTCTCTCTTTTTTCTTTTTCTTTTCTTTTCTTTGTTCTTTTTTCTTTTTTTTTCTCTCCCCAAGATAGATTTCTCCATGTATTCCTGGCTGTCCTGGAACTAAAGATCCTCCTGTTTCTGCCTCCTAAATGCTAGGATTAAAAGTGTGTGCCACCATGCCCAGCTGTATAGGACTCTAAACTGTCATTTGACGTCAAATTGGACATTGTTTTGAGCTGATCAATAAAGTTCTCAAAATGGAAGCAGTGATTGCTGCCTAAAGATACAAAACTGCTTCTGTCACAGAGCTGTTTCTGTACAGGGTAGTTCTGTGTCCTGATTGACTTGGGCAGTATTAGTTTACATCTTGTTTTGGCACTAACAACTCACATTAGTGCCTCCTTCTCAAAAGCATCTCAATTAAGAAGGTAAATTTTAGATCCTTGTGTATATGTTACTGATTTCTGATGATTGAACAACTGTAAACTTGACCATGTACACTTTTCTTTCTCTGATAGATCCTGAACATCAGAGGGCTAATGGTAACTTAAGATATTTTGAGTATATAATGACTAAAGAAAAAGATACCAATAAATCTGCTTCAGATGAGCAATCTGATCAGAAAACTCCACCAAAGAAAAAAGGGATTGCTGTGGATTACCTGCCAGAGAGACAGAAGTACGAAATGCTGTGCCGTGGGGAGGGTATCAAAATGGTAAAGTGGAAAAGTCAATTGTGCGTGTGTGTGTGTGTGTGTGTGTGTGTGTGTGTGTGTGTGAATATGTATGTGTTTGTACATAGTGCTAGAGGGAGACTCAGGGTATGTATGTATGTATGTATGTGTATATATATATGTATATATATTTATATATATAGTGTGTATATATGTGTAAATAGATAAAAATTAGAATGATTGCACAAAATAGTGTGCTGTATTGCCTTACTATGGATAAAAATGCATCATAATGCATACATTGCACATTATTTCCCCAAATGAACTGGTTATTGAATCTTCTTTAAAACTCTTGTGTGCTACAGACATACATTGTTAGTAAATTTTTAGAATATTTCTAAGTGTAAATGCTTGAAAAAAATGTTTAATTATCTTTCTCTGCTAATAAACTGAAGTTAGGCTTTCTATTTTGACATTGAAGTGTGTTGACTGGCTAATCACTAACCATAGATGTATACATTGCATCGTTATGGACAGGTTCATGGCTTCCTAGCAACAAGTTTCTATTTTTACTTTGGGAGCTAATGAACAATGCAAGAATAGGAAGACTGTTAGATTCCTGCATCCTTTTTGTTCATTTAATTCCTAAAGCCAGTGTGTGTGTTAGGCACCTTTGTATCACTGATAAAATGCCTGAGGCTGATAGTTTTAAAAGGAGGAAAGATTTATTTGGGCTCATAGGTTCAGAGATTTTCATCCATAATCCATAACACTCACTGCATCCATTGGCCCATGACAAGGCAGGGCATCTTGGAGAGAGGGTATGTGGTGGAGCAGAACTGGCAGCTCAGAAGCCGAAAGCAACAAGGATGGGATTCCCAGTGACACCTTCTGGGCACATCCCAGTGACTTTTCATTAGGTCCCATTTTCTAAAAGATCACCTGTCAGCCACATCACAGGCTAGTAACCAAGCCAAGAATTTAGAAGCCATCTCAAGTCTAACTCAGTATACTAATAGATATCTCTTAAAGATAACTTGATCTCACTAGGGGACATTATCATACCTTTACAGATGTATAGAAGTTATACAATAATACCAAATGTCTAGTTAGTTTTCAGATTCTATGGTGAGCTTTTTGTTTTGAAAACAGGATCTCCTACATCACAGACTATTTATTGGCTTGTAACTCTGTGTTATTCATTATGGAATTTTGACCTTCTTCTGGTCCTTCTCCATCTATGGCTACACCTAGTTAGTACATTGCTAAGGATTCAACTCAGTGCTTTGTGCATGCTAGCCAAGCACCCTGCAGACTAAACTATATGCCCAGTCCTTTCCCTTAGTAAATTTTAAGCCAGCAAAGTGGAATTAAGAATCCATATAGGATCCTGCTAATTTATATTTATTATTATGTCCCATGTAGTCAGCTCTGCAAATAGTCAGAGAAGCATCCCTTTTTCAAATTGTTAAATTCATCATTATAAAAGATTTATTTGATATTAAAGTACATGGAGAAAACCACAAATTATCTGTTACCTAACAGTTAAATGTCATATGTGACATATGTTTAAGGTAAGAACAAACAGTCTTACCATGGTGGCACATGAGTGTAAAACCATTCAGACACCTAAGAGGCTGGGACAAATGGTTTCCAGTTTGAAGTTAGCCTGGGTTATGAGGGATTGTGCCTTTCAAAATTAAGCAATAGCTTATTTCATCCCTGTATGTGCACAAATAGTTGAAGAAAACATTTACTTGCCTTGTCTGTACTGTTCTTATTCTCAACAATACAAATGCCTGGATTCTTTAAGAATGTACTTTCTCTTTTTTGTAACTACTTATTTTCACTTTTGCTCTTAAAAATATACCATTACTGGGCTGAAGAGATAGTTTATTGGTTATGAGTGCTTGCTGTTCTTCCAGTACCCATATTGAGTGTCTCAGAACTCCCTGTAACTCCAGGAGAGATGAAGAATACCCTCTTGTGTTTTATAGGCACTGCACTCAGATGCACATACTCACATATATACATGTTAAAAACATGAACACACACAGTATTATAACTGCTGTTTTTACCATAAGCTTTAACTGTGAAATGATTAGGAAAAGTTCATTTAGTGTAGGGTTTTTTGTTGTTGTTGTTGTTGTTTGGTGTGTGTGTGGTTTTTTGAAATGATTAGGAAAAGTTCATTTAGTTTAGGGTTTTTTTTGTTGTTGTTGTTTGGTGTGTGTGTGGTTTTTTGAAATGATTAGGAAAAGTTCATTTAGTTTAGGGTTTTTTTTGTTGTTGTTTTGTGTATGTGGTTTTTTCCCCCTCCTTTTTGAAACTGCATTTTTCTGAGTACCTCCTGATTATTTTGGATTTCGGAGCAATGCTGGACATACTTTTTGTTTCTTTTAAATAAGCATGTAACTGTTATTTGACATTTACAATACCTAAAACTTATTTGATAAGAGAGTGGTAGAAACAAACATTTCTTTTTTCTTATTTGAAGCCTTTCTCTTCCCCAGAAAATAATCTCTTCTTTTTTTCAGTCCTGGGGATTTAACCTAGTGCCTTTCATATACTAGGTAATCATTCTGCCCCCAAGCTCTGTGTCCACAGACATTAAAAATCATTAATAAAAATTTAAAGATCTTAAATGTTTGGTTTGATGAAAAATGTTTGCAAGATACTGTTGCTTGTGTGCTGTTTCAGAGATCATTTGTGTATGTACGTGCAAACATAATTATTGTTTCTAACCCATCTAGGAATAGACAGGTATTATTCTAATATATTCATTATTGTCTTTATATTTAGACTCCTCGGAGACAAAAGAAGCTGTTCTGCCGCTATCATGATGGAAACCGGAATCCTAAATTTATTCTGGCCCCAGCCAAACAGGAGGATGAGTGGGACAAGCCTCGTATTATTCGCTTCCATGACATTATTTCTGATGCAGAAATTGAGATTGTCAAAGACTTAGCAAAACCAAGGGTAACTTTTTTCTTCTCAGTTTACTGAATGTTTGTGTTAATCTTTTCTTTGCAATTTGACAGGAAGGATAACTAAGATGGTTTCAAGTATTATTGCCCCAACATAATGGTGTTAAGTTACAGTTATTCTAGTTGTCTCAGTTTGTATCAATACAAATAACACATGCTGTGGCTGGGCTTTAAAGAGTAAGCAGCGAAAACACAGATTTTTGATTTTTGCTGCTGCTGGAAGACCTTCCTACATATTTTGTAGCCTTCAGTACCATTTAAAGCTAAACTTTTTTGTACATGGTGTATTTTTATAGTTGTCTTGCTAATTTTAAAAATAGCATTATAGTTTCTAATTTTAGTGTGTGTATATATACATATATATGTGTATATACACACACAATCTTTATTTTACTTTTATGTGGGTATTTTGTTTGCATGTGTGTACCATGTGTGTGCTGTGCCTATGGGGGCTAGAGAGTATCAAATCCTCTGAAACTGGGGTTACAGATTGTAGAGTTCTGCCATGTAGGTGCAGGGAATCGAACTTTATAGTCCTCTGCAAGAGTAACAAAATGCTCTGAAGAACTTAATCTGTTTTAATAAGAAGTATAGTGGAATGTGACTTATGCCTAATTCTACACATTTAGAAGCTTGTCTTTTGTGTGAGAATGTGGAGACTATCTCTTTGTCCTTACCTTCCTCCATCTTGTTCTTTAAAACAACACATCTATTAATAAAACAGAAGCTTTTTAGAGATTATTAAATAAATTCAGATTTTTTTCTTTTGTAATACATAGGAGTCGATGCATTTCTATAAAAGTCAGGTAGTCATTGTTTTCTTGGGGGGAGCTTTGTCAGCTGTGTGGTCTCTGTCCCAACTACTCAGCTCTGCCATCCGGTGTAAAAGCAGCCAGAGAGAACATGTGAATAAATGTGGTGGTTATGGTACCATCAAGTTTTTCAAGTTTTTACTTCTAAAATCTGGTGGCAACTGGTTTTGGCCAGAGGGTTTGCTCCATGTGTATATTTATACATAGATACATTTTCTAATTTTTTTAACATAATGTTTTTATTGATTATTTTACATCATACACCTTGATCACACTCACTTCCCAGACCTTCCAGGTGCTCTCCACCCTTGTGATCTCCCCAAAAAAGGGGAAAAACATAAATCCAATTTGTGCTGTCTATATAAACTTGAAAGTTTTAAAGTTTTATTATTTTTCCAAACTGACACTTTTTGGTTTTATGGAAAACAAAACAAAACAAAGATCACACTGTTAGTACAAAGATTGATGAGGTGCATATGGGTGCTGTCAAGAGACATTCTTGAAAATCAGCTGCCAAGCAGAATGTCACTTAAAATTACTCCATATTTTTTCATTCTTATTTGAATTCCTAATTAAGTCTTTTATTTGTAGTCAGACTCAGTTTACCAGTATTTCTTGGTAGAATATTAAGAATTCACTTTGAGATGAAAGGCCTTGATTGATCTCCAAGGAAAATTCTTTAGTTGGGATTGTTTTTGATCAGTAAATTCAGGGGCAACTAGTTAGTTTTTGTCATTTCAGAATTACTGTTCCATTTTAATTTTTTTGTCATTTCAGAATTTCCCTCTCATTTTAAAAAGTCTGAAATGATTGTCTTCGCTGCCATCTTTCCTTCTAACCCTAGCTAAATTGCTTTTCTACCTTGCTGCAGAAAGGCTGTTCTGCTGTATATATTACCATGTGCATATCATCTCTTAAAAAGAAATGCCCTTAAAATAAATTTTAGACAATATTAACCTTTGTAAACATGTCTCACTTGAGTTAAAATCTGAGGTTTTAGACAATTACAAATAGTCTTTTTGTTTGTTTTTTTCCAGACAGAGTTTCTCTATGTAGCCCGTGGCTATCCTTGAACTCTGTAGACCATGCTGGTCTCAAACGCCACCTGTCTCTACCTCCCAAGTGCTGGGATTAAAGGCATGTGCCACCACCTCCCTACACAAATAGCCATTCTTAACAGCAATAAATTGGACTTTACATTTTAGGAATTTTTCTTCTCATCACATTCTCTAATTATTGAAGAATTTTAATTCCCAGTCTTTTCTGTTTGTATGTCCTGTATTCATGCAGTACAACAGCAAGTAAAATAATTTTTAAGAAACACACCAAAAAACTAACTGGCTTTCAAGGCTCAACACAAGGTGATTGGAAGGGTATTGAGTCATTTTCTCAATTTACCCTGTTTTGTTTAAAAGAAAAAGAAAACCAAGAGTTATGACTGGCTAAGTAAATGTGATTCATTTTTTGTCTTGTAATGCAACTATTTTGATGGTTGGCTTCACAGCTGAGGCGAGCCACCATTTCAAACCCAATAACAGGAAACTTGGAGACGGTACATTACAGAATTAGCAAAAGGTAAGAGATTGTATGCTGCATATTTTCCTTCCTAAAAGAGTGTTTTGAACATCGTACCAGAATTCTTACTCATTTGCAGTAGATCATTTCCAGTCTCCAGCTCAAGTGGCCGCCTTACGCGAGAAGAGTAACACATGGATGCATGCTTTGTGTTTCACAAACTTTCCCTTTAACTAGAAGTTCTGTTTTTATCTCTGCTTGATCTCATGTTTCAGGAATTAAGTGCTTTGTATTTTAAGATCAGATACTAAACACCCAGGAAATTGCCTGGTCCTTTTCTTCCCCCCTTTGTTATGAGAGTGGGAATAAAGAAAAAGAAGCAGAGTTGACCTGGGGTAGAGTGCAGCAGTGCCTCACACCCTCCTTTCTGCTGCTTGTCCACTTTTGTCTTTTGCCTTAAATCTGTCATTGTCATGGAGTAATATGTTTACTGGAGTTTTTCGTCTTAAAAAAAAAAAGTCACTGGCTCAAAAGGTGGCTGTGGGAAGAGCAATTATGCTTCTGAGCTCAGTCTTCCAAATAACTTTTGATCTCTGTTGACATGAATGATGCAGAGAGACTGGAAACAGCTTTGTCCTGATGAAAGTTTTAAAGTGATGAACTAATTTAGAATACTTTTAAAAAGTATATTTGAAGAACATTAAACTTCTAGACCCGGGGAAAGTTCCTGTGAAACCCACTGCCGCATATCATTTACATACAGTCTCAAATGGTTGTAATTTTAAAAAAGTGAAAGGACAATAAATACATTTACAATCAAATTCTGCCAACCATTTTTCTCCTGACTTAGAAGTGGCTGTTCTTCCTGCCACCTTTCTGAATGTTTTGCTGATTCGAACCATTACCTGCCATGCAGACCAATCGGAATCCTTCCAATCACCTTGGCTTGGCAAAAAACAAAGTGAACAAAGCCCAAACGGCCTGCTGGAGTGTAAGCCCTTGTCCTTTCTCTTTTTTCTTTTCGTAGCTGAGCCGAGCTACAGTACATGACCCTGAGACGGGGAAATTGACCACAGCACAGTACAGAGTATCTAAGAGGTAAGGGAGCAATGGAGAGAACTTGAGGCATATTTGGAGTATTCTTTCTTGAGAATCTAATTTTGACAAAGTATATGATAATGTTTTTAAGACCAAGATGTCAGTGAAGGTTTTAATGTCTGTGCTCAATTTTCATGATGGAAGTAAATACAGGCAGTTACAGGCGTTTTCCAAATCATCGCTAAATATAAAATGCCTGGTAATGCTTTGGCAGTGCTAACTGATACATGTGTTGCAAGAACTTCCTAAAGGCTCCACAAAGAGCAAGGTCCAAGGCAAACCCTGCTGTTAGTTAATCTTTGGGTCACCAGTAGCTGTAAAAGAAATGCCTAGAAGGACAGTAAAGCTTCTGCAAGGCTGTTTCCAATTCCTTGCTCTTTACAACATCAGAATTAACTTCAAGAGAGAATCATGGGGCAGCTTGGCTGTATAACTAAGGGCTGAGTGAGGTTAGTACACCATTGCCTCTCCTGTGTGATAAAGGCTTCCTAGAAAACAGAAAAAGCATTGCATTGATTTCTCTTTGATTCTAACCCTAAGTAAAATTTTTCCACAGATGCAAAAATTATAGAAATAAATAAAAGCCCTGCCCATCTCATTATAAACATTTAATAATATCAGGTTATGTGTACAAGTAATAGCTTCAGACTAAGTTATTTCAACTACTACTTTTTAAACTAGTTTTGAAGTTGTTTTGATTGAGTGTGTCTGTGTGAAGTTCTCTGACTTTGTGAATTTATGAATTGGTTCTCTCCTTCCACCTTGCTGAGGCATAGTCTTTTTTGCTACATCTGCCATGCTGTTTACTCAGAACTAACTGGCTCCTGATCTTTCGGAAATTGAGTCTCCTGTCTTTACCTCCCATCTTTGCATAGCAGGGCTGGAATTTTTTTATATTTTGTTTATTAATTTCTCTTACAGAGATGGAACTTAAGCTTTAATGGCATGATCTGAGCTATTTTGCCTGCCCTAATGAACTATTTTTAACATGGCCTTTATGTAACAGGAAATTTATCATTTTGTCAGGTAATATTTTTGTCCAGAGAACTACCAGGTGATGAATGAACTTTTGAGAATAAAATTATAACTCTAGATTAAGATTTCCCAATATCAATATTTTTGACCTTTTAAAAACTTTATTGTTAATCTGTAGCACTAGAAGTTAAATGTAGGGCCTCTCATGGTAGGCAAATACTCTACCACTGAGCTATGTTCCCAGCCTAAGGTAGCCCAGACTAACCTTGGACTTTAGTCATCCTTCTTTATCTTCTTCATCTTCCTGGTGGCATGTGCCACCATGGTTGACAACTGGTATTTTGAATCTGTTGTTGTTGTTGGCTATTTGAGCACAGTTACCAGCATCTCTGGTACTCAGTAAATTGTCACAACTAGAGAAGAGTGTGGGGAGAGTCACACTGCTTTTTGTGCCACAGTAGGACAAGTCCTCACTAACCACCTCCACTCTGGCTTGGCTGAGAACCACTAGAAGAATGAGATAAAAATGCAAGCTCTGGGTACAAGGAGGAAGAATGGTGTAAAATTTCCAAGTATTGTGTTCATCTTTTAAAAGTTTGTTAAATTACATTTTACATATGTGCACATGTGAATGTTTGTGTATGGTCATGCACATGCTGCATTCAGTGTACACATGGACATCAGAGGACAACTTGTAAGCTGCTATGATGGTACGTGCTCTCAGGAAGCAGAGGCAGAAGAATTTCTATGAATGAGGCCACCCTGGTCTGCATATAGAGTTACAAGGTAATCAGGGCTACACAAAACTATGATTCTTCAGGACATGAGGCTTAGCAGCATTTATACCTCTCACTGGTCCTGTTCACATTTTTTAAAGTTAGATAATAGTAAACAACAAATCATTGTGGTGTTTTGTGTTAAATAAAGAGCAGTCATTTCCTAGAAGCTAATGATCATTTTCTAAGTAGCAGGATGAGATCATTTGAAATTATTAAAGTTATATTGAAAGTTGAGTTATCAGTTAAGAAACAGTACAAATATGTAGATTTTAACAAATATTTTAAAACACGCTAAAAATGATAAAAGATTAGTGATATAGCAAAAGCAAGGAGGCTAGCTAGGTGACCAGATTCAGCTTTGGCATAATCCTTTTATTTTCATTTGTTTGACAAAGTAAGATTCCATCTATGTCTTAACCATGAGCATAAATGCATCATACATGTTCTGGTTTTCTGTTTCACTTCATACTATTCCTTGGCTCTTGTGCCAAAAAGAATATGGGAAAAGAGTGTTTGAGGTTTTTTTTTTAGCATGTTCATGACTGAGACCTCTCTAACAGAAGGTAGATTACCAAGAAAAAAGTGGACAAATTTATTTAATGGCTTAAGACTTTCAGAAATGAAGGCCCAAAGAAACAGAAAACTGTATTTTGATAGTGTAGATAGTAGTTGAGTTATGGTAATGTGATCTAACAGTAATAAACTAGAGGACATTAGTTGGGTCTGCTTCTTCAAACACTTGGCATTTCTGTGTCCCGGTCTCACAGTGATCAGAATTCTGTGGCCTGCTTGCCACATTTGAGAATTAAAGTTTGCCATAGTATGCTTTAGATAATCAGAGCAGTTATCCTTAAGGAACATGAGGATTTACAGGAACTAATTTGGGTGAATTTGTTCTAAGACATGATTTACAGTGCTTCTGCAAACTATAATCATTCTCAATTTCAGGCTAAACCTATACTGATTTCCATTCTGTTACTAAATCAATACACATGACTTTCAGCTACCTGTGGCTGTTCATGCTCTCAGGAGGATGAAACCAGGAAATCTGTGAGTTTGACATCAGCCTGGTGTACAGAGGGGGAGCCCTGTCTCAAAACAAAACATCCCCCTCTATGTATCAGAGACTTGTGTGCATGGATCTAACATTTTTATAGTCATAAAGTTAGAATATGAAGTTCTCTAGGTTTGGATGCTTCAAGGAAGTATTTAAACAAAACTTCAAAGGAGAAAATAGGAAATAAAGTAGTTCTATTATAATCTTTTTTAAGTATTCTAGTTTAATAACCCTGAGAAGTAGCCTTATTGGGTTATTTGAGAGAGACGTAGTCTTACTTGCTGTTATATATCCTAAGTGGCAACAGCAGACTTGTAACATTTGATGCCTGAGAATAATTTTGACAAGTCTTGGCAAAGTATGGCATGTTTTAAACAAACTGGTGAAAAATTAGCTTTATATTCCAATGACTTTAATATTTATTTTTAAAGAAATGTATCAAAATGAAAATATGATTTGAGAACAGATCTTAGCTATTAAAGAAGCTTCCCACTAGAAATGTTGAGTATATTTTAACAAATAAGGTTTTTTACTATTAGAGGAAGAGTTTAGTAGATGGATGGATAGATAGGTAGATAGATACAGATACTTATTATTACCAGTGGAAATCCCAAGTTTTCTTTGTGGTACCGGAGATTGAGCCTGTGTACTTGTGTGCCTGGCAAGTGTTCGACCCTGTGCTGTGTCCCTAGCCTTCTTTTACTTTCTATTTAGAGACAGGGCTTTACTAAATTATTGATGCACAGTTTGCCTTAAGCATATGATCCTCCAGCCTCAGCCTTCCTAATACTTGGGATTAACTTAGTACACGTCTGAACCACTAGACATTAGTTGTGAAAACCTGAATTTTGAAGTTTACATTAGATTTTATAGTTATAAGTAAACCAGTATTTGTTTCCCTTATAAATTATAAGACAAAGGTTTCATAAAAGAAAATATGTGTTCTGATGTCAGTTAATATAATAACCCCTTTTGCTCTAACAACATCTGCATTTTGTAACATTCCAAAAAGACATTATTTCTAAGCAACCATATTATTTTTTGTAGAAGTAATGGAATTTCCTTTGGCAGAGTACACATGGAAGTTTGCTACTGTTAAAGAAATTCAGGCTGTCCTTGGTGGGCACCTGTAGGTTCAGCTACCCGGGAGGCGAAGGCAGGGTTGCTTGAGGTTGCAAGAATTCAAGTTAGCCTAGGTTTTATTTATATCACTAACTATATGTACCATTGAGCTAGTAAATCATGTCTGAATATTTTTTTTAATGAAAATCAAATGCCCACCTCCCCAGCCCCCAACAAAAACAAAACAAAACTTCTCTCATCTAGCCACTTACCCAACCAGCAAGAGGTGAGTGGAATTTAAGTTTTTGAGAAGTTCAGTTATATGCTGTGAAAAGACAGTTAAGTTGGGTGAATTCTGAAGCTAACTTGCTATAGCACAAATCCTGATTGTCTTTTAGTGAATTATTCTTGGAAATAATGATTTCTGACAATTGGCATTTATAATGTCATAAACATAATTTGACATTTATGCCTAAAATAAGTTTACTCATGTTGCTAAGGAGCAAGTATAAGAATCAAAATTTTTTTATAATCCTAAAGTAGAATTTGGGGGTTTGTTTGATTGCTGTTGTTGAGACAGGGTCTCTCTATGTAGTCCTGGCTATTCTAGAATTTGCTGTGTAGCCCAGAGTAGTCCCCAAACTCACAAGAGATCCTCCTTGTTCTGCCTCCAGAGTGTTGGGCTTAAAGTTGTACACCACCATCCCACCCTGCCCCCCTGCCAGAATGGCATAATTTTGAATGATTTCAAATTGTTTTAAACTGCCCTCTAATGGGTTAAACAGTGGTTTTCAAAGGGAGAGAATCAAAGTGGACAGATGTATAGTACTATTGCTTTATTACCCTACCGAGACTATAACATTTTCACTCTAGCCAATTAGTTTTTTCTGTTATGAGCATTTTCCTGCCAGCCTGTTCCTAGAGCCACATCAGTCCCAAAATAACACACAGAGACTCTATTAGTTATAAAGCTGTTGGCCAATGGCTAGAGCTTCTTATTGTCTAGCTCTGTCTTAATATTAACCCATTTCTATCAATCTAAGTGTTTCCACATGGTCTTTTCTTACCGGAGACAGGGTCCTGACCTCTTACTCCTCTTGGTCCTATGTTTCGACTCTCTCTACTACATCTCCCAGAATTCTTATCTCCTAGTCCCACCTATCTTGCTTCCCTATTGACCAATAAGAGAAACATTTACAGAATGACATCTTCCATCAGCTCCCACTAAGCACTTGAAGAATTATTAGAAATTGGAAATTCTGCTCTAGGAACTAGTACTTTAAGCCCAGAATTATCATTTGCCTTTACAAAGGAGCAGTATATTGACTTTATATTGATTGTAACATGTTAGTTTTCACATCTGTTGTGGTAGGAGGTAAGACAGTGTTAACATCTTCCTGTGGAGATCTGTAACTGTCTCCACAATGGCCCCAACTTACCCTGCCTAACTTCCACAAGTGTGAGGATGCTGCTTCCTCCTCAGCCAACATCCCTGTGATACTCAAGATTTGTATGCTAAAAGAAAAAAAAAAAAAAGTCAGGATTATTTCAAATAGAGGAATTTTGCTTTTACAAAATGTAGAAACACTATTTTAAAGTACAAGCCCCATCATGAATCCAAAAGGAAGATATTTGGCTATTTAATTTTTAATGAAGAATACTCTTAATGGATGAACCATCTTTCCAGCCTTGTTTTTTACATTTTTTATTTTTTTTTTTTTTTTTTTTTTTTTTTTTTAGATAGGACCTCTCTGTAACATCCCTGGGTGACCTGGAAATTGCTTTGTAGACAAGGTTAGCTTCAAACTCAGAGATCCACCTGCCTCCTCTAAGTACTAGGATTAAAGTTGTGAGCCACCACTACTCAGCATTGCTTCTACTTTTTAAATTTTTACTAAGTTTTTCTTTTTCAGGCAGGATTTTCTTCTGTAGTTCAGAATGGCTTCAAACTCTCAGTGCTTTCTCAACTTCCCAAATCCTGGGATTGAAGTATCTACTTCAGCCAAGGGTGTCAAATTCACCTCACCTAAAATGTGTATTTCGGTTGTTTTAAGTTCTTTTAATTGTGCAATTGTCATTTAATTCCAGCTATTTTTATATAGTAACAGTCACTAAACGCTGCTTCTTTTTTCATGTTGGTGTACATGTATGTGTGTATGTGTAAGCACACCTATATATGATTTATGTAGAGACTAGAGGTAGATGTCAGGAGTCTTTCTTATTTTCTGTAATTTGTTTTAACTGAAGATCTCTTGCTGCACCTGGAGTCTGCCAGTTTGGCTAGTCTACCCCTTTAATGGCACAATAATTCATGTTTTTAGATACCACATTTGTAGGGAGTCTGTTCATAAACTAATGAACATTATTAAGATTGTTACTTCCTGGTTGTTAATAATGTTACTATTAACATTTCTGAATTTTATGATTTAATGTTTGAGTATCTAAATAGAAATAGATTTGCTGGTGATATAACTGTGTCTAACATTTAGAGGAACTGCTAAACTATTTTCTGCAATGACTATACCATTTGTTTTTGCCAGCAATTTATGTATAAAACTTACTTAAACAAGTAATGCCTGAACTTGTTTGCAATAACACAGTATCATCGTAGAGCAGTCTCCAAACCCTTTGACCTACTCTACTCTAGTCAGCTTCTATAATTATGTAGAAGAAATAATTGTTTCTAACTTAATATGTATTCAGAAATGTTCAGTGTAAATAGTGGTGTGCTTCTGCAGTTCCAGCTGTTCCAGAGACTGGGAGGGTGGGATTTCTCAAGCCCAGAAGTTGTATCAAGAGAGAGAGAAAAGGAGGGAGGGTGGGAGGAGGACTCTTGATACAGGTAGTAGTATTAATGGTTTCCCTATATTAATGCAATGTTTCATAGAAATGCAAGATGTTTATGTCCTCTAACTGCAGAATGTGTCACCATTAAGAAACTGTATTAGTAAAAATCTCATCAGACAGGCAGATCAAGCAGATGAGCTGCAAATTGATTATCCTGGCTGGGTGTGGAAGTGTACACTAGTTACCCTAGTGCTTAGAGACTGAATCAAGGGAAGCCCAGCCTGAACTGCACAGTGAAACGTGGAGAAGACCAAGGGCTGAGAAGGAAGCTCAATGGTAGGACATCAGTTTAGCATTCACAGTGTCCTGGATGGAGCTGATCTCTAACACTGTATTTAAAAAGCTTAATGTCCTCTGTGTTGCTTTGAAAATAGTAGGTATTGGGCTTTTATCTAATGAAACAGTAGCCATAAATTCGTATTTTTGTGACCTAGTGCTTGGCTGGCTGGCTATGAAGACCCTGTGGTGTCCAGAATTAATATGAGAATACAAGATCTCACGGGACTGGATGTTTCCACGGCAGAAGAATTACAGGTAAGCAACCGCAGTATCTTAAGTTATTCCTTCTTCTCCAAGAGGTTTTTCCTTTTAGATACGGAATAGGCAGTGCCTGACTTGTGTAATATCTGAGGATTATAAGTGACCCTGTAAGCCAAAACATTCAAAGTTAATTCACTGCAGAAATTGAAAAGGAAACATACATATTACAAAACTTACTGTTAACTTTTAAATTTTTAAATTATATTTTTGTCATATATTTTTTATACACACATAAAAGCTATGGGTCCTCAGGATTGGACTCAAGTTTCTAGACTTGGTGGCAGGTGCCTTCACCTACTGAGCCATCCCACTAGTCCCTAATTTTTCTTGTTAATTCGTAGACTCAGTTAAATGGAGAGGGTGAATTTTGGACTTTTAAAAGGTAATCTTTAAATTGATATACAATTGTGTGTCATATGTTTTACCTTGGCTTAGGTATATTTACTTGGTTGTGACCTCATCTCCATGTTTTAATTTTAGATTTTTTCATCATCCTAGTGAGCAGCTGTCCTGAGCAGTAACTTCCTATTCCCCTTCCCAAGCCACTTGCTACTTTGTGCTTCTATGAATATACTTATTCTGGATATTTTATATATAGCAATTACTTAATATGTGGCTTTTATAACAGATTTCTTTCACTATGCATTATGTTGCTAATGTGTATGTTGAAGTATGTATCCCTATTTACAGCTTGATCCCTTTTGTGGCGTCACCTTTTATCTGTGTGCTGGTAGACATCTGGGTTACTTCTGGGTTTTTTTTTTTTTTTTTTTTTTTTGCTACTGTGAATAATTCTGCATACAAGTTTTTGTAGGATCAAGCATGGGATTTTTGTGTGTTTTGTGAGTGTATGTACAAATGAGAGTGGACTCATGTGATAGCCCTGCACTTAACATCTGAAGAGTTCCAACCTGATTTCCAAAGTGGGTGCTGTAGCAATCCATGAAGGTTCCAAGCCCTGTGCCTCCCTAACACTTTGCTTTTCCAGTGTTAGTGCAGCATGCACAGTGAGTTTAAACTGCTGTTTCCTGAGTTCACAGGCTTATTAATCATTTCTATTCTGTTAGTGTTCTTTATATATTCTAGATACTTGTCCCTTGCCAGATAAATGACTTGTAGATATTAAATTCTGTCTGTAACCTCTCTTCATGTTTTCAGTGGTGTCCATTAACACAAGTTTTAATTTCTGCATGTATTTGCACACCGATGAGGAAGTCAGTTGGGTATCCTACTTTCTCACTCTTGGCCTTAGTCACTTGAGATGGGGTCTCACTGAAGCTGGAGATCACTGACTAGGTTAGGTTGGCTAGCCAGTGAGCCACAGTGACCCTCCTGCCCCTGCTGCAAACCCTACCTCACTCCCCAGTGCTGGGCTTACAATGTACACAGTTGTGCCCTGCTTTTACAAACATGGGTGCCGGGAACCTATGACATGGGCTTAGACCAAATTCCTCCTTTGTCTGAAGTATCACAACCCTACAGCAGGAATATGTGGCCTTCTTCCCTTTAAATAGAATGATAAAAGTTAGGTAAAAGAAAATTTATTTGGGCTGGAGAGTAGGCTCAGTGACTAAGAACACTTGTTGCTCTTCCAGAGGATCAGGGCTCAATCCCCAGCATCCAAATGGCAGCTTTCAGTCCCTAGAACTCTATTTCCAGAGGACCTGATGCCACCTTCTTGCCTCCATAGGTTTCAGCACATGTGATGTACATATAATCATGAAGGCACGCACGCACACACACACACACACAAACACAGTCTGCCTTACTATGTATGAAGTCAAAATGGGGCCTCTTAAGGATTTTTTGAATATTAATCTTGTTTCTCCCCACACTTCTTTTTGATACTAGGGGTTGGACTCAGAACCTCAGTCATGTTATTCAAACTGTGGGCCCTTCAGTGGTAATATTAATAGTTCTTACTCATATTTTATTTCTTTTCTTCAGGTAGCAAATTATGGAGTTGGAGGACAGTATGAACCTCATTTTGACTTTGCACGGGTATGTGAAATTGTAACCAAATCCACTTAAGTTTAGGTACTCTGTGTTTAAAGAGATAGGCAGAGTTTATTGGGGAGGGTGCAACTGTAATGAGGGTTTCAGTGAGACACAAAGCTGAACTCCAGGTTATAGGGCAATAGGTAGAAGATAACTGAGCAGCAATTGGATTGTCTTTCTGAAGTAGGAACAGGAGCCTGATGAGAGATGAAATATGAGGATTGGGATGGGGGGAGCATGAAAAACTCAGTCATTGGGGCCCAACTGAGGAGAGAGCTCAGAGGAACTTGGTTAAATGGAGTCAGGAAGAGTACCTTTGTTGATTTTTGTTCACATAAAAACCCGTTACCTGCTTGAAAGTTGTGCCAGAGGATCCTGGGAGCTGCAGAAAACAACCACACTTTAAAAAAAGGCATTGGACATTGACTACATTTCATTCACAGCATTGCTGAGCCTGGAAGAATGAAACATTTCTTCATTCCCCAGACACACTGAACAAAGATGCCTGGAGACTGGACAGTTAGGGATGAGGCATGAAGCCAGCACTGTTGTCAGCACCAGGCGCTCTGGGTTACAGCTCAGAGAGAGGGTTGCCATAAACCTCTGGTCAGGTTACATTATCAGTGTAGAAGAGAGGGGCTTGAAATACCTGCTTTGACAGGGGAGCTGTTCTCTGGCAGTTTTATTAGTGTAGATCTGGCCTCATGAGAAGGTTTGGTAATGTTCCTCGGTGTGGCAGGAGCAAACTGTATTCTCTCTGAGAATAAAAAAAGTCACTGGATAAGGTGCAGCTGAGGCAGCAGGCAGACACACACTGAATCAAATCACTGTATACCATGTGTGTGACCCTTAAAAGATAAGGGCAGCAAAAATTTGAAAAATAAGCAAAGGGAAGTTCTAAATAAAAAGAAAAATACACTAACTTAAAGCTGAGAGATTAGTGAACTGAATTGAGAATGTATTTGACAAAGACAAAGCATGTCATTATCAAAGCTTCATTATCAAAGCTTCATTTAATCAGGTCTGACCATAATCCTGACATTTCTATTAGTATGCTGTATGGTTCCACACACTCCCCTCTTCATCGCTTTCCAGGGTAAAAACAGTCCTGTTTGGAGCAGCTGTACTGGTTTATTTTTCTGTGGAATCCTGCAAAAACACTCTTGTCTTTTTGTCTTATTCCCCATACTGAGACATGTCAGGGCTTTTGATGGTGTCAGGTTAAAACCCCACAATACAAAACTAAAACATACTGTTACGGCAGGTCCTCTCCCCCCAACCCCCCCGGCTGCCGCTGGTCCTGCCACCACGTGAGCCCCAAATAACACTCAGAGACTCTGTATTTGATACAATCCTGTTGGCCAATTACCATTTTTGTTTATAGGCTAGCTCTGTCTTAATTATTAACCCATTTCTACTTATCTAATTATTTCCACGTGGCTCATCTTATCCGGGAGCCGCGGCCGGCTCTTCCTTCCTCCCTGGTCTACATCTTGACTCCTCCCCACTACTTCCTCCTTCCTCCTAGTTTCTTAGTCCCTCCTATCTTTCTTTTCTATTGGCCAACAGGGCTTTATTAACCAGTATGAAAAACATATTTACAGAATAACATCTCCCATCATCTCCTCTTTTCTGTCTAAGAGAAGGGTTTTAACCTTAACATAGCAAAATGTACCATACAACAGTTATCAAATAAGAATCACAGTTAACAATATTTAGTCCATTAACATTTTGTAAGACTTAAAGAAAATATCATCTATCCTATCTTTGTGAGTCTAAAGTCCTATATGTAACTTATCTTTAATCCTAACTAAGGAAAACTATAACTGTCTTCAACTCCTTCAAAGACCACAGAAGGATAATATATAAACTCTAGAAATGACAGAGACAACTCACTGCCTGGTCAGTCACCCAAAGTTCTTTTGTAATGTTCCATCTTCAGCCTATAGGCCATAGTGTGTCTCCAGACTCCTCAACAAAGCAGGAAACTTTAAACTGTCCGTCTATATTGGCAGTTTGTTAGTCATTTTTCTTTGTGTCCTACAGAATGTCTGGCTGCCTCTTCCATGAAGTAGGAATCCTGTAGCAATGTCCATCTTGTATCAGCAGTCACCTTTTTGTGGGTCGTGCATGTCCAGTTTCTACAGCATACAGTCAAACAGTCCAGACAAGAACAGTATCTTGTCCAAATGGCTAGTCTTGCCATATTAGAAGCAAACTCCATAACACGTTTCTTCGATATCCATCTTCCTTTCTGATGCAGGAGCAGTTGTGCCTCACTGTCAAGAAAATCCCTAAACCATTTTAAATGCCATATTCTATAGGTCTTTGAAAAGTTCGAAGAATGCCTATTCATCTCAAATACATCTCTATATATCTAGAAAACCTAACTAACTCCAAGCTTGACTATCATAGGTAACTCTCTATAATCTATACTAAATTATACATTACATTTTCCAATGAGCTATATAAACAATACCTAAACAAGAGGAGAAATATACATATCACAAAATTGACCTTAAATTGTATCAATAAAAGAAAATCCATTCCAAAGCAAAGTATTCATATCTATACCATAATTCCCCTTTTACCTTTAAAAAGATTGCTTGTGGTCATTAGCCATTTATAACCAAGCACACTTAAATGAAAACAAACATTTATAAACAATATTTGGGAATTTGGGCATCATTCTTTTCAAACTACTTCCTGCTGGTAGAGGGCGCTGTCATGGGGGTCCAAAAAAGATGCAGAAATCTTGGCTGTAGTTTGCAAGGCTTTATCTCAACTGCTTTGAATGTTGGATCACCTGGGGCACTGTTTCAGGGGGTCTGGCTTGATCAAACCACATAAGTCTGGAAAGAATCAACAGCTTTTCATTTTCTGTGGAAACAAAAATAGAAATCCTTTTCCCCAGTAACTTGTCCTTAGGCTTAAATTTTGGAGTCAAAGCATTTTTAAAATATATAAATTGAATTAATCCAGCAGCATTTCTTTCATTAGTAGTTGTTATTTTATCAGCAATCAAATAATTTAAAGACAACAGAATTGCGTATAGTATCCAAAATTTCTCTGTGCTTTCCATCTTTACGTGGCTTTTTACTTTGAAATCACAGAGATCTGCTTGTCTCTGTCTCCCAAGTGCTGGGATTAATGGTGTGCGCCACCATACCCATCCATTTTACTTTCTTTTTTCTTTTTAAACTATTGTATCCTATTTCTTTTTCTCTCCCAAGCCAGCGTATTTTTTAAAACACAGTGTAAACCTTCATTGCAGCTCTTGTACACACCAATGAATTGTTAGCAGAGCTCTTTAAAAGCAAGGCGGCTTTTTGCCGCTTACAGTAATTTTGGAAACCTCCTTTAAAGGAGCCACGCAAATCTCTGTCTACAGCAAAACATATCCAACCGAGAAAATGCTGCTACCAAGAAGTCTTGCTAGTCTCTGTTCCCTTGTTTCTAAAAACTATTTTTTAAGCTTTTGTTAAAGTTTTAAGTGAAAGTTCGCAATCCCACTCCTGACACCATTGGCTTCCCGGTCCTGCCACCATGGTCCCGCCAACACGTGAGCCCCAAATAACACTCAGAGACTCTGTATTTTGATACAATCCTGTTGGACAGTTACCATTATTGTTTATGTGCTAGCTCTGTCTTAATTAACAACTCATTTCTACTTATCTAAGTATTTCCACGTGGCTCATCTTATCCAGCAGCCGTGGCTGGCGTCTTGCTTTCTCCATGCTCTACATCTTGACTCCTCCCAACTACTTCCTCTTTCCTCCTCCTGGTCTCCTAGCCCCACCTATCTTGTTTCCTATTGGCCACAGTGTTTTATTAATTAATCAGTATGAGAAACATATATACAGAATAACATCTCCCATCAACATACTATTTTGAGATAATCATTGATTCCTAGGATGTAGCAAATAAGTGTATGGGACATTGTGTGTACCTTTCCTGCCCCAAGGTGATGTCCTGTATGACTGTAGCACAGCACTGAACCAGGAGCGCACCATCGCTGCGTTCATAACACTCACTGTTGCTTCACCAATTCTGGTCATTTCTGCAGGTGTCTCTGCACTCTGATACATGTGACTGGTATGGAATTCCTGCCATGTTCGAGGCATATCACTATGTGTCACAAGCCCCCCCCCCCCTGCAGTACTGTTCGTACATTCACCTTTCCTTCTCCCATCCTTAATTTCTGTAACACT
Source organism: Cricetiscus sungorus (assembly GCA_030556225.1). Classification (NCBI taxonomy): domain Eukaryota; kingdom Metazoa; phylum Chordata; class Mammalia; order Rodentia; family Cricetidae; genus Cricetiscus; species Cricetiscus sungorus. The sequence goes on along the minus strand of JANBXA010000600.1, from coordinate 71,401,359 downwards.
ATTACACAGAACACACTATTGATTCATTCAGATCTAGAGTTTGTTTTCTCCAATAATTTCGCCCAAAGTATCCAACGTGTGGGCTGTGTCATGCTAGTGTGCACACAGCACACTGGTAGTATATTTGGGGTATATTTTTTTAACTTATTACTATTGTACCCTGGAATTATTCACATTCCTGAGTTTTATCATTATACTCACTGCTTTATTCACAGAAAGATGAGCCAGATGCTTTCCAAGAGCTTGGGACAGGAAATAGAATTGCTACATGGCTGTTCTATGTAAGTTACAGTTAAATTTTTGCTTTGACATTCATTTCATGACTCATTGATTTTGGTATGTTATGTGAAGTTGATTTGATGGCACTCCTATTGACTACATAGTGAGTTCAAAGCCAGCCTGGGTCCCAAAATAGAAAAAGGTCTGGGGGGGGGTGTGTGTGACTCCATGATTTATCTAGCATGCAGGAAGGCCTGGGTTTGATATCATAAGCCAGGCATAGGGGTACATACCTGCAATCCCAGTACTTGGAAGGCAGAAGGATCAGGTCATCTTGGGTATATAAGGAGTTTGAGACCTTGTCTCAAAGGGAAAAGAGTGTTGTTTAAAAAATATTGCCTGGTGGTGGTAGTGGCCCTGCCTTTAATCCCAGCACTCAGGAGTCAGAGCAGGCAGGTCTCTTGTGAGTTCAAGGCCTGGCTGGTCTACAGTGTAAGTTCCAGGACAGCCAGAGCTATTACACAGAGAACTCCTGTCTCAAAACACAAAACCCAACAACAAGAAATTATTGATAGTCCTAGTGCTTTGAGATGTCCAGTATTTTTAGAATATGGACTATAAACATATATATATATATACTATATATGCACACATTATAAATGTAACTGTATAGTTTTTCATAGACTGAACATGTCTAATAATCAGCACCCAGACTAGGACATAGCACAGAATAGTAGCTATATTCATGGTTACAGTTTCAAAACCGCAAAAATTACATTTGTTAGAATTGTGTGTGACGAGGATTAAACTTAGGGTCTAAAATATGCTAAGCAAACACTTTGCCTCTGAGCTATATGGTCAACTGCAAAATTAATATTTGTTCCACTTTGTCTAACTTTTCTGTGATATGACAAATCACCCCCAAATGATTTTTCCCCAGGGGGAGGTGTCAGACCCATGTTCTAAATGGATTTAATAGTCATTATTTCCTTCTGTGGTAGAGATGTTAATTGGGTTTATAATGCCAAAATATCTGTTCAGATCTCTCAATATAGTGTCATTCATTTGTCCAGCACTTGGATCTTCTGGGAGGCTTAGGCAGATGGTTCTCTGTTGGCTACCATACTTAACAGTTCTAGTCACCATGTGGCCTGGGCATCCTCATGATTGGAGAGTAGCCATCCTCTCCAAAAGAAAATTTTACATGGACATGACATTTTTACAATCTGTCTTTAGAAGTCATATAGTGTCCTTTCTCTGTTTTTAAATTGCACCTGCTAGGGAAGCACTCTACCTCTGGACTATAGCCTCAGTTCTGCCCACTTGAAATGAATTTCAGAGTCATGTAAAAAGAGCAGGAAGTGACTGAAACTGTAGCTCAGAATCCTGGGTTGAATTTCGAACACTGGGAGGACAAAGTGAAAAAAGACAAAAAATCCATGTAGTTAAGATTATGTAGTTGGGATATTATTTTACAGTTTGGTAGTGGTGTAACTCTTATTTTTAAAATAGGTGGTTTAGCAGGGCATGGTAGCACAATGTTTTTAAGTCACTAATTTTAGAGGTGACATTATGGTACAGTAAATAGTTGGGCTTTGTTTGCTATTTTCTGCTTGTATTTAAAAACCGTCACACTGTGATGGGTTTCGTTTGTGCATGTGCTATTTCAGTTAATTAAGGTTTGTTACCTTTATGATAGCCTTACATAATTCTTTAATCTTGTGATTTTTCTTTTTATTTAAATTTTATCTAAGGGTAAATTTTCTCTTGTAGATGAGTGATGTATCCGCTGGAGGAGCTACTGTATTCCCTGAAGTAGGAGCCAGTGTTTGGCCCAAAAAAGTAAGCTTACTTTGTTGAGTCTTTTTTTCCTGAAGTAGGTTTGTGGCCCAGGGAGTGAGTTTAGTTACATTTTGTTTATTTTTATTTTATTAGTCTTTTCCTGTATATGTGTGTTAGATCCTGGAGTTACAGACAATGGTGAACTGCCTTGTGCGTGCTGGGAATTGAACCTGGCCCTATGGGTTATCTCTCCAACCCCTAGTTACATTTTCAGACTACATTCATCTCCAAGTAAAGGATGGGGTAAGGAACAAGGGTGATAATTGAGTTCTAATTTCCAAGATTTGACTTTCTTATAATTCTCTCTGAATTGCTGGACTATTCTCTAAAAGAATCTTTTGTCAACCACCTTTATAGTATTAACTCCATCTAATCAAGAAAACATTTCAAAGCAGTACACTCATAGAATTAGAGAACACTGTAAGCTCCTGTAGAAGGAACAGGAAAATGTAAGTGCTGTAAAAAGTGAAAACCTAGCATTTTATTTGATAATTTTGAATTGTTCTTCACAGGGCACTGCTGTCTTCTGGTATAATCTGTTTGCCAGTGGAGAAGGAGATTACAGTACACGGCATGCAGCCTGTCCAGTACTAGTTGGAAACAAATGGGGTAAATGGTTCCTGTATTTTTTGAAAAGGGAGTTCTTTATTTCACTCTGAAACTATAACCCTGAGCCTTAAAACAAAATGCCTCCTCCTGTGACTTGCCATATCATAAGGGATTCAGCTAAGCCTGCCCCTGATCTGAATATAAATTTGCATCCCATAGGTGATGATTCTCATGAGGTTGTTTTTGAGGGTAGGAGCTTCATTTCACCCGATTGTCCAAGAAGCATGAGATCAGTTGACTTCTCCTCAAGGTCACAATATGAGACCTATACTGATGGGTTAGTCAGAATGTGGCACAGTGCAGACTAATAACTGAGATGGAAAAGGAGAGGATGGTATCTCCCTGACCTGATAGGGCTTTCCTAAGCCGTAGTCTAATTTTTGTTTCCTCGGCACACAGCAGTTACTTTTTAGATGTGTTACGTAAGTACCAGACTAGATTTGGTCTAAGGCTAAAGCTTTACTGCAATAAAGAGGCCCTTCTCTCAGACCATGTAGGTATAGGATTGCCCCCATTAATAACTAAAATAGGAAAAGAAACAGGTTTAATACATATTAATCCAGTATGTCAGTGGCCACATTTCTTTTTCTGATTTTTTGAGACAGGATTTCTCTGTGTAGCTTTGTAGACTGGCCTCAAATTCACAGAGATCCACCTGCCTCTGCCTCCCAAGTGCTGGGATTAAAGGTGTGCACCATTACTACTTGGCCAGTGGTCACATTTCAAATGCTCACAGTCTACGTGTGTCTGGTGGTTGTAATATAACCACTGCAAGGAGGCCCGACAATCCCCTTGCTGATATATATGATGCTTGTGAGCGGTTGGACCACAGTGAGCACAGGCTGACTGGGGGGTGGGGACAGCTTTAAAAGCTCTTCTCCATTGTGGGAGTGGTCTAAGCAGCAGCAAAAGGTTTTGGCTCAAAAAGAAAAAATGGCCAGTTGATGAATAAAGCCTGGGTACTAGGGAGGTGACAGTAATAAGTGTAGGCAGCTTAGTTCAGATATTTGTACAAGTCTGTAATGTTAACTTACTCTATAATACCAGAAATAGGGTAGAAAATAAATTTGGGGGAGGGGATCCTTAAAATACATACAGAAATGCACGCACGCACGTGTTCTGTTCTATCCATGCTGTTCCTTTTGTAGCTCACTCTAAGGTGAATAAGATATACATATATGAAATCTGATGGTTTATCCAGCATCTGCCTTTATCTTAAGGTTTTAATGCATGTTGAAACTGTTAATCTACAAGCTTTTAGATGAGAGAAGATTCTTACTGTTTTAATTTTTTTTTTTTCTTCTCACAGTATCCAACAAATGGCTGCATGAACGTGGACAAGAATTTCGAAGGCCATGCACCCTGTCAGAATTGGAATGACAGACAAGCTCCCCTTGCTCCTATTGTCCTCTAATGCGCCTGGCACAATTGCTGATAACAACTTTCAGACGTTTACAGCTGACTAACACTCCATGATTAATTTGGTCATGAATCTCATCCCATGTTTTGTCTGTGGACAATCACTTATTTTGTGGATTTTTTTTGTTTTTTAATTAACAATCACCACATCATGTAAAATTTTACAGTTCATTTGTTATCACAGGATACAGGACATTTAAAATGAGGAATCCTGATTTTTGTCATTTAAAAGACCTTTTTGGATCGATTAAAAAAGAAAAAGACAACCATCTGTAGGTTTTGCCACATCTCAGTAGATGGTGGGCCAAGCGAGGCCGTGCGTGGTGCAGACGCCTGTCCACCTGCTCTCTTTGCTGGGTTGCTGAGACAAGTGATAAACTAGGACCCTAGTCTGGGTCCTAAGGCATTTGCCTCCATCTATTATTCCATGTTCATATTTCTTATAAAGAAACTATTTTTCCTAAATCCCCCTTCTCACCACTGGTGAATTCAACTGGTTTGAGATTACTTTGTTCTAAAAAGTCCTGCATACTGGAACTGACCCTCACAGCTAAGATGCTCAGCCTCAGATGTTTTCTTCAATGATTGATTGTGTCCAGAGACTTTCTGTTCCACGTGCTAATACCCTGCCTTGTGCACCTGCTACAGCAGGTGGTGGTGTTGGCATTCTGATTAAACACTGTGCCTTAGGAGACTGGGAGTTAAAATGTACAGGTCTTTGTAATGACAAATGCGGGAGTTGATTTTTACAAAGAAATCTGTTTTATAAAAAGCCAAAATGTTTTTTTTTTTCTTTTTAATTCTGAAACGTGTTATAACAGTGACCTATTTATGATCTTAAATCTTTTTTTAAAAATGTCTCTGTGTGGTATTTTCATGTTTAAATTCAAACATAAAACAGTGCTCACAGGTTAATATACATTACTCCTTTACTACATAGAATTTAGGTTTAATATTTGTGGTTAGACATTTAGTCAATCAAAACATGTTTCCTGGGGTGGGGTGGGGGTGGGGAGAGGATGTAGCTTGCCTGACCCACTCCAGACTCCGTGAGACATTAACAGAAAGTCTACTTTCTTCAAAGATAGTCATGTTGTGATTATGAATCTTACAATAATTATACTTACGCTTTCTCTTATTCAAAAGCCTGGTTGTGGTCTTGATGTCTCTGAGGGAATTCTTCATTCACACAGGGCTCTGGCTCTTTAATTCTGTGAGAAAGAAGGTATTAAAATGAACTGTTCCATCACAAAGATTTTAGCAAAAAAAAATAAGTTCAGCACTGATTTTGCAGCCAAAGATATTTACAGACAAACAGGCTGGGTGGGCATGGTGGCCCACATATTTTGTCCCAGCACTTGGAAGGCAGAGGTAAAAGGATCTCTGAGTTTAAAGACAGCTTGGTCTACATAGTAAGTTCTACATCAGCCAGGGCTACCTAGAGAGATCTTGTCTCAAAAACAGACAAGCAAAAAAAACTTTTAGGCTGGTGGTGTAGCTCAGACATGGAGTACACACTTGGGTTCCATTCCACTATTAAAGCCCCACCCCCATACCAATTAACATAAACAACAAATTCTACAGGTAAAATGGGGATTTCAAGGCCAGAAAATGGGTTTTGTCACAATGTGCTAGCAACTAGATTATAAATTAGGAAGATAGCAATATATAAATCTAAAAGGAAATTATGTCTATATAAGAACTTAATATAAGATACATACCAGCCTATCTCTTCCTTCCTGAGATGTTCTGATGAGAATATCTGGCAGTTAGAGAAAGGTGCCTTTGGCGTGAGTGCAATTTACAATCTCAGGTGACTTTGTACAATGGCCAATCCCCAACCAGAAACCATAGGGTTTAAGAGGGAAAGAGGGCAAATTGTTGAAACCAGGAACGGCCTGTAAGGAGGTGAGGAGACACTTGGCCTCAACAGTCTTTTAAGGACGTTAACACAGGAAAATAAATGTGTCAGGAAAATAAATGTGTTGTCTAGGATGTGTGAAAACCATTTTTATGTAAACATTCTTCAAAACTTGATTTCCTACCAGAAGTTAACATCCCAAATTTTTCTTGGTATGAAGTGAAGGCTCATAACAGGATTATTTGTAATCACCATAAAGTGAAAACAACCTAAGTACAGAAATAGACCAGTGGGGAAAAGGTGGCATATATGTTAAGCCAAAAAGGAAATTCCAACACATGCTCAACATGGATGAAGGCACACCAATAATCTTCTTATCCACTGAGATACCTAGAGTAGTCAAATGCAAAGGAAGTAAATGGTTGTCTGTGAGTTAGTATTTAATGGGTATGTTGTACAACAATATGATACACTTGATATGTTCTAAATATATTCTTCGATTTTAGACTTATTTTGTATGTATGAGTGTTTTGTCTGCATGTATGTGTGTGTGTACCACATGTGAACTTCATGCCCTTGGAGATCAGAAGGGGCCATCAGACCCCTAGAACCACTTATGGTTGGTTGGTTGGTTGGTAACCATAAATCCCATGTAGGTGCTAGGATTGAACTCTGGTCCTCTGTAAGAGCAACAAGTTCTCGTAAACCTGTGAGCCATGACATGTCTCCAGTGCATAACTACACACAAAAATAAACATGCGAGAGGTGTTGCTCAGTGGTTGGGCATGCCTAAGGTCCTGGGTTCAATCCTCCATTCTCTCCAAAATGAGGGGGGGGGAGTATCAGCCTTAAATGCTTGACAATTTAAACGATTGCATTACAATTCTGTAAGCCCTCCAAATTGAAAGCAAGGGTGGCCTGTCATCCATGCTTCTATTTATAGCATTAGTCACATTGGCCAAAGGTGGAAACAACCCTTTTGAGTATACACCTGCAATTGAATGATGAGGTAAAAATAGAGATGGTTTTAAAAATTAAACTGAAATCATAGAACCCAAGAGAACTGATGAACATTGAAAAATAGCAGAATCCCAAAACAAGACAGTAGAAGAACTTTTAAAGAAAAAAATTTAAGTAAGTCAGGCATGGTGCTGCACACCTTTCATCCCAACACACTCAGACTTTGAAGCCAGCTAGTCTACATAATGAGGCTTTGCTTCAAGTAAATATTCAAGACAACTTTAAAAATGTACTATATATCTGGCAACAGGCACAATGGCCAACATAAAATATACTTGTAAATTTGCCAGATCTTAAAGAGAATGAAAACTGACCATATAAGCAAGCTTCGTGACTTAAAAGAGAGAAATCAGATTATAAGGCATTGATAGCAACACCTACAGAAAAAGGATGGCTCAAGACTCAACTTTGGAGCCCCAGAACTCATAAATGTCAGGTGGGCATGGCAGCCCTCTTCTAAGATGGAGATGGAATCCCCAGGACACTCCAATCCGAATTGCTGAGTTCCAGGTCCCAGTCATAACATAAAGCCATCTGGGAATCCACCTAATACCAGTTTACACAGCTTCTGGCCTCCACAGGCACCTAGGCACCTGCACTATCACGTATTTGAAAGGGCATAAGCAACACACAAAAAGTTTCTATATCTACTCTGTCCATAGACAAATCTGTCAATATACAGGAAATCAGACAAGTCTTTTCCGAGGGATCTACTAGAAGGCAGCTGTGACCTCTAGAAGTTATGGACAATGAATATGCAAATCTATGGGGTACATCACAAAGGATGGTTATCAGTGTTTGGTGATTGGGGAGGCGATGCATTTCTATACAGAGTTTCTCTGTGTAGTCTTGGCTGTCCTGGAACTTGTTTTGTAGACTAGGCTGGCCTGCCTCTGCCTCCCTAATGCTGGAATTAAAGGCGTACGCCACCAAAGAATGTTTTTCATTATTCGATTCATGCCAACCTCACACTCATGAACCCCCCCTGGCCTCAGAACTGATTGTGGACCTGTACCATCATGTTTGGCTACTGTTGATGAGTTTTAAATAAATCTGTTTTTAGTGTTGTCATAGGAGCCTGTTAAAGAAAATACCCAATGTTATTGGAATAGGAATACTTCAGGAGAAAGTTGTTAGAAAAAAAAATAAGTCATTTTCTACCCTACAAAACTATATAGAACACACAGTGGAATTTTATTTTACAGTATAGACAAGAAATGAGGTTGAAGTCAACAACAATCTGTGTATGGTTCCGTGTGTGTGGAATGTCCAGACTAAGCAAATCTATAAAAGAGAGGGAAGGATTAGAGACCCGATAGCTAAGGCATTGAGTGTTCTTTAGTTGGTAATGAAAACATTTCTACTTTGTATGAAACGGGTGGGGGAGCTAGGAGGATCAGAAATTTAATGTTGCCTTCTGCTACATAGTGAGTTCAAGGCTATCCTGGAACACAAGAGATCCTGTCTCAAAAACAATAAATGGGTGGAAATGTTAAGTTTTATTGACTGCAATCCTATGACTAAGCCATTGAGTTAAAATTAAACTGATTAATAACTATATAAAACATACACTTCAAGTTTGTGAGTTGGATGGTATGAAATATGTATCTCAAAACTTTATCAAAAGCTAGAAAAACAGATAAATGAAATATAAGCTAGACTAACTAGAGAAACGTAAAGAAGCTAAAACCTATTATTACTACAAGTGATAAACCCCTAGCTTAACTAACACAAGCAAAATATCAGGCATGAATGAGATAAAACTACAGATCCTACAAAGCTTAAAGGGGTATTGGTTTATTATTTTATTAACATCTTTATGACTAATCAAACATTGTGAATAAATTATTAAAATCTCAAGAAAAAATTTTGAATATCCCTATTATTGAGTTAAGAAATTTAAAGATTTTTTTTTAACCAAAAAGGAATACAGAGTTCTAGATGGCATCCCCAATCTCTACCATGTAAGAAATACTGTACACAAATGGCTTCAGAAGATCTATAATTTCCAACTCACTTTAAGAAACATTGGCCTGGTGGTGGTGGCACACGCCTTTAACCCTAGCACTTGGGAGGCAGAGGCAGGTGGATCTCTGAGTTCGAGGCCAACCTGGTCTACAGACTGAGTTCCAGGACTCAGTTATACAGAGAAACCCTGTCTCATACTCCCTATCCCCCAAGAAAGAAAGATTGTCCTTGATCTCTAACCAGACTAAGAAAAAGCTAAGGATCAGTATCTCTCAGAAATAGATACAAAATACATCTAACCAACAATAAGTGGAAAATTTGTGTTTACACAAAATACTCTTACATCTAACCAACAGTAAGTGGAAAAATTTGTATTTAACTGAAAAACAAAACTTACTGAAATAATGCTTTAAAATACACTGACAAGTCCAACAATTATATCACAAAGTTGGGCCAGCAGGGTAACTCTGGGGATAAAGGCTCTTGCTGCTTAGCCTGACCACCAGAATTCAGTCTCAGGAGTTCACAGGATGGGAAAGAACAAACTCACACAATTTATACACATGCTATGGCACACACACGTCTCCCCTCACACACAGAAATAAATGTAATAAAAAAACAGCAACATCGTGTTCATGTCAAAAGCCTAAGATCTAAATTCCACCTAGGTAATCCATCATATTAGCATGTTAAAGGTGGGAAAAGAAATCTCTTCAAAAGATGCAGAGAACGAATATGACAAATTTGAGTGTTGCTGATGAATTTTTAAATGAGCCAGGTGTGATAACATGTGTCTGTGATCCTTGGCTCGGGTAGGAAGCTTGCCCCAAGTTCAAGGTCAGTCTGTGCTCTACAGCAAGTTTCAGACTAGCCAGACCCTGCCTCAGCTGAAACACAAATTTCCTGACCAGATTAGTGGCTTTTCAGAAATCCCTCTCTCCCTCCCTCCCTCCCTCCCTCCCTCCCTCCCTCCCTCCCTCCCTCCCTCCCTCCCTCCCTCCCCCTCCCCCTCCCCCTTCCCTCCCCCCTCCTTCTCTCTCTCCCTCCCCCCCCTCTGATTAAAAAGCTAAGGAGGGTGGAGGGTGACAGAGGAAAACAGCTGCTCTGACCTTCACATGCATGCACCACATGTAACCACACCTCCAAAGTAAATAATTACAGAATCAAGATTGAAAAGTCTTAAAGTGCAGATAAAATGTTAGGTTGTTCAGAGCAGAAAGACAACATCTGTTTTGGGGAGTCTGGTGTTGCTAGGAGAGGTTGAGAGTAGAGGGAGGCTGGGAGACTGGCAGTGGCTTGAAACACCTGGGGTTCAGAACACAGATAGGCCATGGGAACACGGGGCGTAGCAGGAAGGAGATTGACTTAGAGGAGCCAGTGGGAAAAGGAACCATGGGAAAAGTGAGGAAATTCCTCTTCCACTTGAGGGAAGGATGAAGTGTCTTGGGGGAGGGGGAGGGGTGTACTTGTTTGCCTTGTGATGTGTGAGTGTGTGTCTCACAGTGTGGAGACAGACTGACAGTGGAGACAGACTGACGAGGACACACTGATGAGCCAATCGAAGTTATAAGCTGAGCTGAGCAAAAATAAAGTACTGCGAGGGGGTGGGAGGCACACGGGATGCCTAAGGCCTGCTCTCTGGTAGTTAAAATCAACCCCTCCAATGGGATGGCGCACGCCTGTGGAAACTTTGAGGAGAGCACTACAGCAGGGGCCACCTTTCTTTAAGCTCTCTCATTCTTCCTGGGGACTCTAGATAGTTGACTTTAAAAACAAATATCAAATACTCTTTCTTCCTCCTACTGCAGCCCACTGCCTGCGAAGGGCGCATGTCCATTTTCTTAGTCCTTTCAACCAGAGCCAGGAAGCGCCTGCTTCAGTCTCCTAACATAAGCCCTTGGCAAACACGGGCCAGGTCCTAGCTTTTCTTCAGATGCTCCAAAGGCATGGAGGGCAGTCTCTCCAAAGACGCAGACTTCCTGCAGGGCCTGCCCCGTGCCACCCTCCCACCGCAGTCCTGAACTTCCCTCTCGACATTTCTAGTGTTGACACAAAGTTCGCAGGTTAAAGTAAGTAAGTTCCAGAACAAAGCCTGCCAATCAAGTGAAATGTGTTTCTTCAGAGTCTCCAGTTATTTGGGAGGATGGGGTGACAACATTGAGACCTGAACAGTCTGCCTTAAAAGGGGTGTCCGAATGAAATAAAGAGCAGCACTAGAGGGAGCAGGCATGGAGGGCTGGTGGAAGGTGAGGGCATCTCAGTTCCACTTTCTCAGCAGCAGCAGTGCCTACAGCCAGGGTGAAAGCGAAACAGTGGGGCACCTCAGGACAGGCAGGAAACTTCTAGTTATACTAAAAATACTCCCCAGAGTGCTCTCTCGAGCCCAGGACAAAGGGCCAGGAGATTTGTACTCTATCTCCCATGTGCCTTTGTGGCTGGCTGCTCCAGAGTAATGGATTCCTAGGCTACTTCCAGCAGGACTGCTCAGGTCACCGAAGCCAGCCTGGGTCCGGGAGGTGACCTTGGCACAGGAGGGATTGAGGAGGGCACAACTGCTACCTTAGGGAGACACCATTCCTCATGTAAGGGTGAGAACACTGTTCAGTGGGGCTCCCACAGACCAGGAGCCAGCCTTGCAGTGAAGGAACAGGCTTGGGAATGAGGCGGCGTTGTGTCAGACTCCCTTTCCCACTCATAACCTGACCTCAAATTCCTCAGTCTATTTGAATGCTTCATTGTGCTTTCCCACAAACGATGGTGACAATATCTACCTTACCCAGCTCTGAGAAATACACCAGAAGTACAACAGAACATTTTTAGTACTAGACCATGTAGAGATTCAATGTTCAATAGTCCTTGCCATTATCATCAAACTCCGCACGCAAGTAAATCTAACATAGCCAAGAAGAATGTTGACCAGACACAGGCAAGCTTCCAGAAAGTAACTCAAGACCATGTGGATAGCTGGGCTTCTAAGTCACAGGAGAATGCTTGCCTAGGATGTAGGAGGTCATAGGCTCCATGGGTGGGGTGATGTGGAAAGACAGTGGGACAGGAGGAACACAAACCCCTGTGGAGCACACTGTGCTCCTCCCACCACTCATGGCTTCTTGCTAGGACCCACCTACATCCGTCTCTCTGTCTGTGCTGACCTGAAGTGGGTCCTCTGGCTTCCCATGGCCACTTTGTCTCATCTTCCATTTTCATAATCTAGCAGGCTCTCAAGGCTCTAGTAGTACCTATAGTTCAGTGTCCTGAGTACAATGAGATCACAAATACAACACACATACATGTATGTAGTCCTGGAAAATTGTGGTGGGTTGAGACCTTGAGCCCAAGGTTCCAGATTCATATTACCCTCCAGAAATCAAGGTTACATGACACTGGCGAACAAATTAATGTGGTTTTGAGCATGCTCTGTGGAGATAACAAGATGGGGATACAATCTTTTAAAAATATTAGGCAGTTATATTTTCTATTAGAAACTTAAAAAATAAATTAGAATTGTGAGGCTGGACAATTCTGATTCCCAGAGTTCACATTAAAAAGCCAGACATTGTGATACATGCTTGTAATCCCAGAGCCTACAGATGAAGACACTTGGTTCCCCAAGACTGTTCATGCCAGTGATAGACTATACTATAAAAGAAAGAAAGAAAGAAAGAAAGAAAGAAAGAAAGAAAGAGAGAAAGAGGTGTGTGATTTCCTTAATTTGCAACTTTTAAAATAATAAATTTTAAAACAAAGAAATGTAGTTGGATGTGATGGTGCACACTTTTAACCTCAGCATTTAGGAGACACAGACAGGTGGATCTTGATGAGCTCTGGGCCAGCCTGGTTTACATAGTGAGTCCCATGCAGCTCGGGACTATACAGTGAGACCCTATAAGTAAGTATGTTCTTAAATAGACACATAGATACATAGATAGATAGGTAGATAGGTAGATGTGCCTGGCACCTAAGGAAGGACAGCTAAGGTCATCCTCTGCCTTTCACACCCATGTGCTGATGGAAAGAACATGCATACCGTCTTAGTCACTGTTCTATTGCTGTGAAGACATAGCATGACTAAGGTGACTTAAGGAAGGAAATATTTGAGTGGGGACTTGCTTACAGCAGTTTAAGAGCTGGGGAGCATGGTGGTACAAAGGCAGCGGTCCTTGAGAAGTAGCTGAGCGCTTTATGCCCTGATCCACAGGCAGGAGACATGCACACGCACGCGCACACGCACAGCACACGCACACGCACAGCACACACACACGCACAGCACACACACACGCACAGCACACACACACGCACAGCACACACACACGCACACGCACACGCACACACACACCACAGGTTTCCTAAAGTGCTGTGCTGTCACCCATCAGTCTCTAATCCCAGAAGTTGACTCTCTCTAGCACACACAGCTGCAGCTGGAGAGCTCCCCACTCCCTCGGTGGGTAGAAACTCACCAGAAGCAGAGCACCCAGAAAGCAATGGACTCCTGGAAGCTGCTCTCCAGAGTTCGCCCCCTACTGGCCCAGCTCAGAACCTCATGGCTGCCAGACAGTGTGACACTCAGACAAAACTAAACCACATCACTGATCCCTGGAACACATTTGAAAAATTTCCTTCAAGAGTTCAAGACAAAGTGAGGTGGTGGTTGTGCACTCCTTTAATTGCAGCACTCAGGAGGCAGAGGCAGGATCTCTGAGCTTGAGGCCAGCCTGGTCTACACAGTGAGTTCCAGAACATCTGGGGTACACAGAGAAACCCGGGGGTGAGGAGTAGGGAGGCATGGAGGTTGTGTTTCAAGACAATAACCATTCAGGTTTCTCAGGGTAACTACCCCTACTCTGTGAGAGACAAGGGCGCTTCCCATTAGCCTTTCTGAAGCTGCCATCTCAGTTTTGAAGAAGATAGTACAAAGACAGTCCCTAGCATGCCGCGTATGCGGCCACCTACCTAAGGGCCCACAGCGATGGGAAACATCTCATTACAGAAAATGGTTTTCCTCTTCCTATTATTTGCAGATCTGGAGTTACATAATCCCACCACCATGGAGTCAAAAAATTGTGATTCTAAGTGGAAAAAATGGGGTAGAAATATGCTGTTGTCAGTTTTCCTATTTACATCTGTGTGCAGGGTTTTTATATAAATGCTTAGGTCTAAGGCATTAATGTAAGGCAATAAGGAAAAGAATGTGCCAAAATATTTTTGTGAACAAGGTTCTACAACTCAGCTTCATAATTTAAATAAAACCATTGTTTAAGTTTCAAATCTGGGACAAACAGCTGAGGCGTCTATTAACGTATCAAAGCAGACCCGACCTCCAGGTTCTCCCAGCATCCCTCAGTCCCCACCTGTTCTTGGGTAAGACTGTCATACCCCACCCTCTACCCTGAACTATCCAGCCCAGGGGCTGGGCTGCCCTTCCCCCACAGGCTCCTCCTATTAATCCAGACATTTTGGTTACGGTCCTTTTGTATCCTTGCCCTCCTGGCCGCTGCACCTGGTTCCCCTCTCTCTCCTGCCCCCACCCCGTCTCCCCACAAGGCCCAGCTCAGCCTGGTCATGTCCACTCTGGACTCTCCAAGATGTCCCTGCCTCTGACTATGATCTCCCACACATCTATAGTAAACTTTCTCTTCCATCACACCTAGTCCTTTCCTCTCCTTTTTTTCTTTTTTCTTTTTTTTTTTTATTCAACTATGAATTTTCCTGAACTTAAAAAATTATTGAACTTAAAAAATGTCAGTTGTAAACACACTTAAGTCTAGGAGCAAAGATGGTGTCCGTTTGGACTTTAGCTGGGAAAGAGTGGAGAATCACAGAACACGGAGGCAGAAGACGGAGGTGTGCAGAAATGGTGGTATCTCTGGGTATACGAAATAAAACTTTTGAGGCTATTGAGTTGTATTCCTTGTAACACCCTGTGTGCAAGCAAGCAAGGGCCATTGAGAAAGGTCAACCAATAAAGGCGCTTGCCTCCAAACCTGAAGACCAGCGTTCCACCCATGGTCAAAGGAATGAATCAAACCAACGCCTTGCCTAGCAGGCCGGTGGTCCTGGCTTCCATTCTGTCTTAGGGTTTCTATTGCTGTGAAGAGACACTGGTAACTCTTATAAAGAAGACATTTCATTGAAGGGGCTGGCTTGCAGCTTCAGAGGTTCAGTCCATTATCATCAATGCTGGAGAGCACGGTGGTGTGCAAGCAGACATCATGCTGCAGCTGAGAGCCCTACACCCTGACCCCAAACAATAGAAAGTCTACTGTCACACCGAGGGAAGCTTGAATAAAAAGACCGTAAAGCCCACTCTCACATTGACACTCTTCCTCCAACAAGGCCACACCTCCTAATAGTGCCACTCCCTTTGGGGGGCATTTTCTTTTAAACTACCACACACCCCCAGTACCACAAGTAGCAATAGGGGAAAGAGCTTACACTAAAAGACCAGGGCTCCATTTGGGAGGCCATTGCCTCATTATTCCACCAAGAGGAAAGCAAGCATCAGATGCTGAGATCCAAGACACCAGGCCTGGGAAGAGCTCCCTGATATTTCCATGCCAACCTTAAGTTCCATCTGCTTGATAAATCTGGGAAGGAGTCTGGAGAGTGACTCCTTTGGCTCCTTTGGTTTGGAGTGAAACCTTTGGGCTTGGTTGTTCCCCAATTATGTCCCTCTTACTGGGAACCGACAATCCTGAATGCCAAACTTCAATACAAATCCTCAATCCCTCTTCCATGGTCTACTGAGAAAGGAGGGAGGGAAAATAGTACCAGAGGGGTTTTCAAAGTTAGATGCAAAGGGCCAGAGTTTTAATGGGCCAGTGCTGGTGTGTCTTTGTGGTATGCATGTGATTGACAGCTGTCTACAAGCTCTGCACCCAAGGGGCAGAGTCAAGAGAATCAGGAGTTCGAAACCAGTCTGAGCTATATATGGACCAGTCTCTAATAAAGTAATCCACCAATACAGGTCTTCCAACAGTTTCTATTGCCCTGTGAAAGTGTTGTTAGATTTGGGTGTCTGAGTGAGAGATAAAATTAACCACTGAGCCAACCTGACACAAATACTTGCTGTCTTTTGTCAGCTGGAGAGCTGGCTTGGTGGCTAAGAATACATGCTGGGCTTGCAGAGGACCCAAGTTCAGTACCCAGCACCCACACTGGTAGATGGCTCACAATTGCCTGCAACTCCAGCTCCACCAGATCCAATGTTTTCTTGTGGTCTCCACAGACACCAGAACATACACATAATTAAAACTGAAAAAAGTACTGGGTGTGGTGTCACTTGCCTGTGATGCCAGCCCTCAGGAGGCACAGACATCTCTGTGAGTTCAAGGCTAGCCTGGTTTATATAGCAAGTTCCAGGCCAGTCAGAACTACATAGTGAGTCCCTATCTCAAAAGGGAGGGAGGCATTATGTCTAAAGAGAAAAATGGTTTGAAAATGAAAAGACTGAGAAAAACAATGCAGAGACAAAATAAAATGTTCTCTATCCGTCATAATGGGTTTCTATTTTGCCTCATGTAAAGATAGTAAAAATGTAAACATCTATTACAAGTGATAAATACCATTATATCTGATAAAGTAACCATTTCAATAAGATGAAATAAATATAAACACATTGCCTAACATCACAGCAGGGGAAAAAAAAAGTATTGACAGAATTGAAAAGACAAATGGTCCTACAACCATAGCTTCAAAATTCAAATCTCATCTTTCAATAAAGGACAAAGCAAACAGATGGAAGAGCATTAAGGAAATGAGAGCTGAATGCATATAAAAAAAAGTACATCTCCCCTCCCCTACAGGACCACCTGCAGCCTGCTGGGGCCAGAGAGACCTGAGAACATTGACTGTGAAAGCCCACAGCTGTGGCAGCCACTCACTCTGTAAGTGCTGTTTTGTTATCTATGTCTATTACATAGTGTCTACTCTTACACGTATGTCTCATGGAGGTTTTTGTGTTTGTATTTTAAGACAGTTGTTTACAACAGGGCATGTTTTGTTCTCCTGGTCATATAGATCGCATGCATTTGCCCTCTTTTTTCCTTCTCCTCTTTTTGCTTAATTACACCCTTCATAATTTTGTTTCTCTCATCCCAACAGTATCCCAACCATCCCTTCTCTTTACCCATATCAACTCTTTCTTTTCAAAGTCAGTCTAATATTTCCCATTACTCTTACCCAGCATTCTCTATTCCCGCTTGTAATCTTATTAACTAAAATCTGAGTAGACACCATATAATCCTGGGGTGTTTATCCTCCAACAGTTATTGA
Organism: Cricetiscus sungorus; assembly: GCA_030556225.1. Classification (NCBI taxonomy): domain Eukaryota; kingdom Metazoa; phylum Chordata; class Mammalia; order Rodentia; family Cricetidae; genus Cricetiscus; species Cricetiscus sungorus. The sequence continues at coordinate 71,384,150 of JANBXA010000600.1, read as the reverse complement.
AGTGAAAGAGGCCAATGTTGTTCATTGGCTGGTGTGATATTTGCACAGTGGTAATGCCACACAGCTGTGGATGCCTCCCTCCCAGTCAATAGCTTTCCTCAGAAAACAATATAAAGGATATACTAGGCCCTGCCCGGATTGAGTTTTCTGAACTACACACTCAACTCTGCCACATGCGAATCTTACAAAAACTTTGCAAATATTTATACTGAAAGAATACATCAGATTAGCAACCAGCAAAATAACACCACCTATGTCACTCCCAATGCAGTAACCCTAGAAGCACTAAAACACCTCCAAAAATCACTACTCCTACAGTAATGGAATCTAATGAGAGCTAAATGAAATCCTAAAGAACTCAAACTAACCATTTCAAGTACTTTCAAAAGAGATGGAGAGATGGCTCAGTGGTTAAGAGCACTGGCTGCTCTTCCAGAGGTTCTGAGTTCAATTCTCAGCACCCACATGGTGGCTCATAAACATAATTCAATCTGGTGCCCTCTTCTGCCTGCAGGCAGAACACTGTATACATAATAAATAAATAAATCTTAAAAACAAACACACAAACCTAAAAAAAAAAAAACCCAAAAAGAATAAAGCAAAGTCCTGATTAAACATGGAAGAAATAAGAAAGGTGACAAGGTAAGAAAGCAAAGTTCAGGGCCAGGGAGATGGCTCTGTGGACAATTGAACTCTGTGTCAAGCCTGAAATGGGGTCCCTGGAGCCCACCCACATGGTGGAAGGAGAGAACAGAGTCCCAAACCTCTGTTTTCTTCCATAGGTGCACAGGGGCATTGCCTGCTTCTCCCCCAAACAAATAAATGTTAAAATAAATTCCTTAAAGAAAGAGGAATTGGAACCAGGTGTTGGTGACACATGCCTTTAATCCCAGAACTCAGGAGGCAGAGGCAGGCAGATCTCTGTGAGTTTGAAACCAGCCTGGTCTACAAGAGCTCCAGGACAGCCCCCAAAGCTACAGAGAAACCCTGTCTCGAAAAACCCAAAAGAGAGAGAGAAATTCAACAAAGATAAATGTTGAAGAAAAACTAACCTGAGATGCCAAAGAGGAAACAAAACGTAGGAAGAGATAAAAGAAAACCCAGTGGAATGTGTCAGCAATGGACTGGATCAAGACGAGACAGCCTATCTGAGATTGAAGGCAAGGCACAACTGTAATAATCCAACTAGAACAAGGATGAAATGCCAGTAAAGATTTCCAACACTGTGGAAAGACCAAACATGAATAATAGACACAGAAGGATCACCTCAATCTAAAAGCATAAGAGAAAATATCTCAGAGTTAAGAACAGATGTGCCAAGATACAGAAGGCATTTAGGACACCAACTGTACCAAGACCAGGAGATTCCTCTTGTCATATTAAAAATACTAAGTATTCAGAACAAAAAGAAGCATATATTGAAATGATGAGAGTCATTTATAAAACGAAGTCATATATGAAAGGAAAGCCAACTAGAATAACAGTAGATTGTTAACTGAAACTTTAAAAGCAAAAGTGTCCCAGAGATGAAAACTGTCAACCCAGACATCTATACCCAGCAAAGCTATCTGTCATCATGGAAGGAAAAATAAAACTTTCCCATGATAAAAACAGAATAATACCTTTATGTATATATATGTATATATATATATATATATATATATATTTTAAACATATATGTCCCAAATACAAATGCACCAAATTTCATAAATACTATTACATATGAAGTCATAGACTAACCCTGAACAGTAATAGTGGGTGACTTGGATATACCATTCTCATCAAGAGATATGCCATCCAGAAAAAAAACAAAGAAACATTCAAATAAAATTACAGCTTAGATCAAATAGACTTAATAGTCATCCACCGAACATCCCACCAAAATACTAAAGGGTCCACATTTTCTCTCAGCAGTCCATGGAAATTTCTTCAGAAATAAAAGTAAATCTTGACAAACACAGGAAAATAGAAGTAACAAAATTCCAGTGGAATAAAGACAGATACAGCAAGAGGAACAATAGCGAGCACAAGCTCATGGAGACTAAACAGCACACTACTGAATGGTGAATGGGTCACTACAGAAATGAGATTTTAAAACTTCCTAGAATGGGATAAAAATGAAAATGCAACATACTAAATTCAAGGGGACATAAAAGAAGAAAGTCCTAAGAGATATATTTATATTGCCAAGTGCCTATATAAAGAATCAGAGTGGTGCCTCCTGAGGACTGGGGACTGTGCATGGGGGACCCAGCGGATCAGCCCATCCAGATTCTGCCTGCATCCTAGTCCCACCCACGGGAGGAGTCCTGACACCAACCTCTGGAAGAGGAGAACCATCAGAGTATTATTGGACCTGCTTGCACCCACTAGAAAAAAACTTTGGTTCTGTACCCACCAGAGAGAGACCCCACCAGTACACACTGGAAGAAGGGATGGGTAGATGAGAGTATAAGACCACAGTCAACAACAGAAAGATCACCGGAGTCTAGGGACTCCACACCAGCAAGACCTGAACATCCCAACACAGGTGAGGCAGAAGAGAACAACCCTAAAAACAACTTTATGACAATGATAGAGACCCTCAAAGAGAAATGGAAGAAAAAACAAAAAAAATTTCAAGAAATGGGGAAGAGACAAACCAAAAACAGCAAGAAACAATTCAAACAGTGCAAGGCTTGAAAGCTGAAATAAAGACACACACAAAAACAAAAAATAAGAACAAAAACAAACAAAAAAACATGGGAATGCTAGAAATAGAAAAGCTTGGTAAACAATCAGGAACTACAGAAGTACAGATGCAAGCATAACCAACAGAATACAAGAGATGGAAGAAAGAATCTCAGGAGTTGAAGATACACTAGGAGAAATAGATTCATTGACCAAAGAAAATCTTTTTCTTTCTTTCTTTCTTTTTTTTCAAGACAGGGTTTCTCTGTATTGCTTTGGAGCCTATCCTGGAACTTACTCTGTAGATCAGGCTGGCCTCAAACTCAGAGAGATCCACCTGCCTCTGCCTCCTGAGTGCTGGGATTAATGGCATGAGCCACTGATGTCAGGCATGACCAAAGAAAATCTTAAATCTAACAAATCCCTAACACAAAATATCCAGGAAATATGGGACACCATGAAAAGGCCAAACTTAAGAATAATAGGTGTAGAAGAAGGTGAATAAACTCAACTCAAAGGTGCAGAAAATATATTCAACAAAAACTTAAAACTTGAAGGAAAGACATGCCAATGGAAGTATAAGAAGCAACAGAACATCAAATAGATTAGACCACAAAAAAGTGCCCTTGCCACATAATAATGAAAACACCAAACATATAGAATAAAGAAAGACTATTAAGAGCAGCAAAAGAAAAAGGCCAAGTAACATTTAAAAGCAAACCTATCAGAATTACACCTGACTTCTCCATGAAAACTCTGAAGGCCAGAAGGTCCTGAATAGATATTCTAACAACACTAAGAGACCACAGATGCAATCACAGACTACTATATCCAGCAAAACTTTCAATCACTATAGATGGAGAAACAAAATATTCTATGACAAAACCAGATTTAAACAATACATATAAACTAATCCAACGCTACAGAAAGTTCTGGAAGGAAAACTCCAACCCAAGGAATTTAACTACACCCACAAAAACATAGGCAATAGATAATTCCACTTTAGAAACAGCCAAAAGAAAAATGGGGGAAAATTCACACACAATACCGCCACGAACAACAAATCCAAAACAAACAAAATTTAACAATTAATATCCATCTATATTAATGCCTATAAAAAAAACACAGGATAAGAGAATGTATACGAAGACAGAATCCATCCTTCTGCTGTATACAAGAAATACACCTCAACTTCAAAGACAGACATTACCCCAGAGTTAAGGGTTGGGAAAAGATTTTCCAATCAAATGGATACAAGAAACAAGCAGGTGTAGCAATCCTAATATCTAACAAAATAAATCAAACTAAAATCAAACTTTAAACTAAAATAAAAAGAGATGAAGAGGTCATTTCTTATTCATTACAGGAGAAACCCATCAAGATGAAGTCTCAATTCTGAACATCTATGTTAGGAGATGTTTTTCTGGCAGCCTAGTCCCGCCGCCATGCCAGCCCCAAATAACACACAGAGACTCTGTATTCGATATAATGCTGTTGGCCAGTTATTAGTTTCTTATAGGCTAGCTCTGTCTTAATTATTAACCCGTTTCTATTAATCTAAGTACTTCCATGTGGTCTTATCTTACCGGAGAGAGGGGCTGACGTTCTCTCTATCCTCCATCTTGGATCTCCTCCCTACTACTTCCTCTCTTCTCCTAGTCTCCTAGTCCCACCTATCTTGGTTCCCTATTGGTGAACAGTGCTTTATTCATTAACCAATAAGAGAAATATATTTACAGAATGACATCTCCCATCACATCTATGCCCCAAACACAAAGGCACCCACATTCATAAAAGAAACATTGCTAAGACTCAAATCACACATAAAAACTTTTAATACCCCACTTTCAACACTAGACAGGTCCATCAGACAGAAACTTAACAATGAAACAAAGGAACTAACAGAAGTTATGACCCAATTGGGTTTACCAAACATTTATAGAACATTCATCCAAACACAAAAAAATATACCTTCTTCTCAGCACCACATGGAACCTTCTCTAAAACTGACCACATATTCAGCAATCTCAATAGGTACAAAAAAATTGAAGTAATCACCTGTACCTTACCAGACAATCATGCTTCAAAGTTAGAATTTAACAACAACACAAATTGCAGAAACCCTACAAACTCATGGAAATTGAACAATGTGCAATGGCACCATTCCTGGGTCAAGGACAAAATAAAGAAATTAAAGACTTCCTAGATTTCAGTGAGAATGAAGTCACAACATATGCAAACATATGGGATACTTGAAAAGCAGTGCTAAGAGGAAAGTTCATAGCACTAAGTGTCCTTATGAAGAAACTGGAGAATAGTCAAACTAGAGTATTAACAGCACAACTGAAAGCTCTAGAACAAAAAGAATGAAACTCACCCTGGAGGAGTAGATGTCAGGAAATAATCAATTTGAGGGCTGAAATCAATAAGGTAAAAACAATGTAATGAAGAGTTGGTTCTTCAAGAAAATCAACAAGATAGACAAACCTTTATCCAAACTAACCAAAAGACATAGAGAGAACATGCAAATTAACAAAATCAGAAATGAAAAGGGGACATAACAACAGACTGAGGAAATCCAGAGAATCTCCAGGTCATACTTTTAAAACTTGTACTCCACAAAATTCGAAAATTTAAAGGAAACAGACAATTTTCTGGATAGATATCAATTGCCAAGATTAAATAAAAAATAGATAAGCAATTTAAATTTAACTATAACTACTAATGAAATAAAAACAATCTCAAAGTTCTCCCAACCAAAAAAAGTTCAGGGCCAGATGGTTTCAGTGCATGATTCAATCAGAAATTCAAAGAACAGCTAATACCAATACTTCTGAAAGTGTTCCACACAATAGAAGCAAAAGGGTTATTGCCAAACTCCTTTTACAAAGCTACAATTACCTTGGTACCCAAGCCACACAAAAACACAACTAAGAAAGAGAACTACAGACCAATATACCTCATGAACATGCTAAAATACTGGCAAAATCAAATCTAAGAACACATCAGAGAAATTATCCACCATGACCAAGTTGGCTTCATCCCAGGGATAATTCAACAGATGAAAATCCATCAATGTAATCCACATATAAACTAACTGAAAAGTAAAAACCACACAATCATCTCACTAAACACTGAAAATGCCTTTGACAAAATCCAACACCACTTCATAATAAAGATCTTGGAGAGATCAGGGATAACAGGAACATACCTAAACATAATAAAAGCAATATACAGTAAACCAACAACCAACATCAAAATAAATGGAGAAATACTCAATGTGATTCCTCTAAATTCAGGAAGAAGACCAGGCTGCCCACCCTCTCCATATCTCTTCAATATTATATTTGAAGTTCTAGCTAGAGCAATAAGAAAACAGAAAGAGATCAAGGGGATACAAGTTGGAAAGGAAGAAATCAAACTTTGACTATTTGAAGATGTTATGATAGTTTACATAAGTGACCCAGAAAAACTCTACCAGGGAACCCCTACAGCTGATAAACACCTTCAGCAAAGTGGCAGCATACAAGATTAACTAAAAAAAAAAATCAGTAGCCCTACTATATACAGATGAAAAAGGGGGGCTGAGAAAGAAATCAGAGAAACATCACCCTTTACAATAGCCACAAACAACATAAAATATCTTGGGGTAACGCTAACCAAACAAGTAAAAGACCTATATAATCAGAACTTCGAGTCTTTAAAGAAAGAAAGTGAAGAAGACACCAGAAAATAGATCTTCCATGCTCTTGGATAGGTAGGATCAACATAGTAAAAATGACAATCTTGCCAAAAGCAATCTACAGATTCAATGCAATCCCCATCAAAATCCCAGCATACTTCTTTACAGACCTTGAAAGAACAAAACTCAACTTTATATGGAAAAACAAAAGACCCTGTACAATAAAGGAACTTCAGGAGGCATCACCATCCCTGACTTTAAGCTCTACTATAGAGCTATACTCCTGAAAACAGCTTGGTATTAATGCAAAAATAGACAGGTAGACCAATGAAATCGAATTGAAAACCAGATATTAACCCACACATCTATGAACACCTGATTTTTGACAAAGAAGCTAAAATTATACAATGGAAAAAAGAAAGCATCTTCAGCAAATGGTGCTGGCATAAGTGGATGCTGGTGTGTATAAGACTGCAAATAGATCCATATATATCACCATGCATAAAACTTAAGTCCAAATGGACCAAAGTCCAAATGGATCCTGGTTCCTCAGGAAAATGGGAATCAGTCTACCACCAGATCCAGCAATTCCATTCTTAGGCATATACCCAAAACATGCACACTTATACAACAAGGACATCTGTTCAACTATGTTCATAGCAGCATTATTTGCAATAGCCAGAACCTGGAAGCAACCTAGATGCCCCTCCATTGAAGAGTGGATGGAGAAAATGTGGTACATTTGCACAATGGAGTACTCCTCAGTGGGGGGAGGGGGAGGAGGGAAACACAATGGAATCTTGAAATTCGAAGGCAAATGGATGGAACTAGAACAAACCATCCCGAGTGAGGTAATCCAGTCACAAAAGAAAACATGGTATGTACTCACTCATATACATATTTTAGACATAGATCAAAGGATCACAGCCTACAATCCACATAGCCAGAAACAAGGAGGCTCCTAAGAGAAACATACATGGTCCCCCTGAGAAGGGGAAAGGGATATGATCTTTGGAGCAAATTGAAAGCATGGGGGGAGGAGAGAGGGAGTTAGGACAAAGCAAAAGGGAGAACAGGAGGGGAGAGAGGAGAACATGAGGGAGCAATAAGATTGAGTCAGGGGAAGAATAGAGGAGAGCAAGAAAAGAGATACCATAATAGAGGGAGCCATTATAGGTTTAAAGAGAAATCTGGCACTAGGGAAATGTCCAGAGATCTACAAGGATGACCCCAACTAACAATCTAAGCAATAGTGGAGAGGCTACCTTGAATGCCCTTCCTTGATAATGAGATTGATGACTACCTTATAAGCCATCCTAGAGCCTTCATCCAGTAGCTGATGGAAGCAGAGGCAGACACCCACAGCTAAACACTGAGCCAAACTCCTGGAATCCAGTTGCAGAGGGAGGAGTGATGAGCAAAGGGGTCAAGACCTGGCTGGAGAAACCCACAGAATCAGCTGACCTGAAAAGGGGGCACTCATGTACCCCAGTCTGATAGCTGGGAAACCAGCATAGGACCAACCCAGACTGCCTGAACATGGATGTTAGGAGAACTGGGCGATCTATAGTAATGGGTCAGTATTGATCCCTAGTATACAAATAGACTTTGGGAGCCCACTCTACATAGGGGGATACTTTCTCCCCCTCACATGGGGGTGAGCCTAGGCCCAGCTCCAAATAATATGACAAACTTTGAAGATCCTTCATGGAAGGCCTCATCCTCCCTGGGAAGTAGAGAGGGGATGGGCTGGGGGTTGGTGGTGGAACAGGGGAGGAGGGGAGGGTGAGGGAACTGGGGTCAACATGTAAAACAATCTTGTTTCAAATTTAAATTAAAAAATATTATCCAAAAAAGTTTTACAAAAATCAGAACAATCTCAAATTGATAACTTAAAATGGTGTACCTGAAAACCCTGGAAAAACAAGAATGAACTAAACCCACACCAGGAGAATCAGAGAAATAATTAAGTTGTGGGTCAAAATTAATGAAATAGAAACAAAAATAAAAATACAAAGAATCAATAAACCAAGAGTTGATTTTTCGAAATGACAAGTAAGACACAAACCCTTAGTGAACTTAAGCAGAAGGGAAAATGAGAAAATCCAATTTCATAATATTAAAGATGGAAAGGGAGACATTATAACGCATTCAGAAAATCCTAAGGGCATCCCTTAAAAGCTTATATTCCACTAAATTGGAATATCTAGTCAACTAATTTCTAGACATATGTGATTTGCCAAAGATAAATCAATATGAAATCATTTATACACACCACACACAAACACACACACACACACACACACACACACACACACACACACAAGCCAGTGATGAAATTGAAGCAGTAATAAGTTTTTCCCAATTAAAGCATGGTCAGTTTTAAAACCAGTTAGCTTTACTGAAGAATTCCAATTCCAATACCTTCAAAGAAGAACAACAATGATACTCAAGTTTTCTGTGAAATAGAAAAGGGGAGAAAAGCTTCAAAATTATTTTTTTGAATCCAGTGTTACCTTGATAACAAAGCCAGATAAAGATACAACAAAATAAGAAAATTACAGATTGATCTCCTTGATGAACACAGATGCAAAAATTCTAAATAAACAGACGATCAAATTCAAGACATCAAAAGGATTAAGTTGGCCTCATTCCATAAGACAGGGATGTTTCAACACACACAAATTAGTAAAGCATAACTTGTCATATAAATGGACTGAAAGACAAAAATCACATGCCCATTTCAATAAATACAGAAAGGACCTCTGACAAAATCCACTGTCATTTCACAATAAAAGCCATGGAAAGGCTATGTATGAAAGGAACATAGTTCAATATAATGAAGACTATGTATGAAAAGCCTATAACTAATATCATGCTAAGTGAAGAAAAACTACAAGCATCCCTACTAGACCAGGAACAGGACAAGTGTTCATTCTCTCCACTCCTATTTATCAAACAGATATGGAGATTTCGAAGTATCTCCATTTGCAGATGACAGAAGTCCATACCTAACAGACTCACTCGAAGATTCAACCAGAAAATTCTGAAAGCTGATCAACATTTTCAGCAAATTAGCAGATTACAAAATGCAAAATTTGTAGCTTTCACATATACAAATAACAATGAAGAAAGAAATCTGAGGAACAATCTCATTCACAACAAATGTGTGTGTACACACAGGCATACACCCACATGTACACATGTGTATACACACACACACACACACACACACACACACACACACGAGTGTGCACAAACCTAACTAAGGTAATGGAAGACCTCTACAATTAAAAGTTTAAGTATAGAGTATACTAGAAGATGGAATGACCTTACACACTCATGGATCAGGAAATTGAACATTGTGAAAATGGCCATCCTACAAAACGCAACCCCAATAAAAATTTCAGGATTGTTCCTTATGACATAGAAAAAAATCTTAAAATTCATATGGAATCACAAAAGGCTCTAGATAGCCTATGCAATCCTGAGCAAAATGAACACTGTGAAGATTTATTACCATATCTAATTCCACCCAAGTCATACCACAGATCTAATATAAGAAAATCAGCGTGGCATCACATCCATGCCTGGATCAATGGAATAGAGTATACAAATGTAAGTCTGCATGACCACAGTCACCTGATTTTTGACAAATATGCAAAAGCTACACTGGAGAAAAGAGCCTTTTCAACAAATGATGCTGGGAAAACTGGACATCAACACACAGAAGAACAAAACTAGACCCATTGGGAAGAAGGATGCTTGGGTACCATGCACCTGGTTGAAGACCCAAGGCTGGAAAGATGCTGCATCTGGTGTTGAACCTACTACTTCTGGTAAGTAGACACATTGTGAAACTGTCTCCAGCATATTTATGTTTATAACCATTGGCCAGTGCTGCCCAGATCAAAGAGGCTTCTCTTTGTAGTAAATGTTGGCTAATGCCAGACTCATGGTTGCTCAAGGTGCTAAGGATAAGCAACTATTGAGTGGTCAGCCTTAAATGGGACACCTATATCACCCCCTTCTGGCTCAGAACATGCCAGAAGAGGGTGCAGGGAGAATGTAAAGATGATGGGAGGGAGTGCCATGAAATGCTGTTTTATGGGCATGACATGGCCATAGCACTCACAAGCCCACAGCAGCAAGAGCTGCCTGCACAGGGTGTGCAAGAGACCTCCATTGTAAACATTCAGTCACAGATGGGGAGGGGTGATGGGGCCTGGCCACACCCAGGGGAAGTGCTGGCAATCAAGGAAGGGGGGCTGGGAGAGAAGAAGTCATTGTTTCAGTGACATGGCCATTGGAGAGACCCCCATGCTTCAGTGGATAATCCACACTCGTGGCCATGAGGGCACCTGCTTAAAACCGAGGATCTGAAGTGCAAAGTCAGAAAGAAACAAGGAAGGTGGCGACTTTGTGAGAGGACTGAAGGATGGTGTAAAGAGGAGAGGAGACATGTGTAACCATAATGTATTACATCTTGTATAAAACTGTCCAAAACAAACTTTTAGAAAGCTGTGGAGGAATGGGAACCCTCCAAGCTCACTGTGACAGCACTGCCACAGATGAAGGCCTAGGTAATAAATAGGTCTTCAAAAGGTTAAATAAAATTAACACAGCCAGAAAATTCAATTCCAGACAAGCATGTCAAAGACCGGGAGGCAGGGACTCAGAATCTACCCCAGTGCTCACAGGGACTTCAGCCACTGTCAGGAGCCATTGGCAGACACTGCACACGTGGGCTTGAACCCACCTTCCTAAGCCAAAGAAGCCCACACAAGAGGCCACATTACAGGATTCTGTTTCTCTGAATCACCGAGACTAGCCAATTTCATTAGAGAGACAGAGGGGAGAGGAAAATGCAGGTGGAGAATCTCAGTTTAGACTAATAAAAAAGCTTTGGAGATGGCCCTAGTGCTGGTCATATAGCAATACATTAATATTTTTAATATCACACATTATACCCTCAAAAGTATTTAAAATAATAAATATGCACCCCAAATTTAGGTTAAAACATACAAGGGAAAAATTCTATCAACAGTTCCACTAACAACTGCATAAGCAAAATAAATAAAAAAAGTCCTACTTGAAACTAAAGATTATACAGTATTCCCTGTGTCTATTCAGAGAAGTTGGACTTTCAGTTATATTGGAACTGGAGCAGTGGCAAGTCTAAGCTTTGGTGATGTAAATTAATTTTCAGTAAAGTTCTTATGACCAGCATAGCACATATTAAAATATTATGTATTGTATACATGTTCCCCATTTTTTATTATTATTATTATTATTATTATTATTATTATTATTATTATTGCACTTAAAAATAATACTTTTTTAAGGAAAAAAATCAGGGCTTAGCAGTTAATAGCTCACACTGCTGTTTTGAATTCAGTTCTGACTCAGCCTCCAGCTCCAGGACATCCTCTAGCCTCCAACCTTCCTGTATTCACTTACTCACACACACACACACACACACACACACACACACACACACACACTTGCCACATGACTATATGTAACTAAAAATAACAAAATTATAAAAGCTTTTCCAAAACCTTTGTGTTCTATCTTTAATGACACTTTTTGGGGGGTAGCTGGAGATTGAACTAGGAGCATTGTACACAGTAGGCACGTGGCCCCTCACTGAGCTCTGCCCTAGTTTTCCTTACTCTTTGAAAAAAAAAGAGTTCCCTGGTTTTGCTTTGATATGATCTCATCAGTTATGTCACTAGCCCTTGGCCAGACTCTCGCCCAACGTGATGAAGTCATTTCACCTCTGCATGATTTCTATGCCTCAAGTAGAGAAGATAACCTTGCCTAGAACAGGTGTGACTGTGGTGGGGGAGGGAGAAATGAGACAGAGACAGAGAGACAGAGAAACAGGAAGTCAGAGGGAGACAGTAAAGGAGAGCCGGAGAGGGATCGAGACAGACAAGAAATTGACTGGTTTGGAATGTGTAAATGCTTTAAATACTGGGTGAGTGGAATTATTACCATTTTCTTTTTAAATTCACACAACAATTGTGCACACTGGAAACACATTTTAACCACAACCCTTCCTGGATGTTAAGTCTTTAGATGAACACATTTGTCTAAAATGAAGATGTTACTGTGTTTAGTATTTTCTGCGGGGGCTTTCATGACATCTGAGAAAGCAGCCCAATGATTACTGGGTACACAGCTGTGTCGTTTTCCAGACTAGTGATTTTATAGGTTTCTCTTCACGTGACCAAGAGCAAACTACCCTGAAAGTGATGCCCAAACACTGAACTCCAGTGAGACAAGGAGGGACCCAGGCAGAAACTGGACTCAAAACCTGAACTCTCACCTAGGCACACTTAGGGTTTAGGCTCTAGCAACTGCTGCCCAAGTGTATAGCAGAGCCCCGGGGCTCCCTTCCTCCCTCCCCTCACAGCGTGCGACCATCCCCTCCAGCTCTTCGGATGCACAGGGAAATCCGCTCTTGGGCCATCCTCACGCAGGCCCTCCCACGGTCTCACCTTTGTCCTCTCTAATCGCTCGGATCTGCTCCTGGCCTCCATGGCTGTGTTTAAAGTCCACCTCTGGGGAACACAGACTGACTGTTGTGATAAGCCCAGGCACGAGGCTGTGTGTGTCCCCAGGCTTCCTGGGACCCTGGCTGGGGTGGGGGACGAGAGCAGCGTCCTACCCATGTGCAGGATGAAGCTGCCCTGCGGCTTCTTCCTTCTGTGGCTTGGCCTGGTGGGCAGCCTAGCTCAGAGCGACCCCAGCCTCAAGGGAGAGGAATCTTACTCGGACTGGGGGCTTCGACACCTGCGGGGCAGCTTCGAGTCAGTCAACAGCTACGTTGATTCCTTCATGGAGCTTTTGGGAGGGAAGAACGGGGTCTGTCAGTACCGGTGCCGGTATGGTGAGTATCCGGGTGCCTACTCTGTGGGGGTGGGGTTCCCGGCAGCTCAGCAGGTCATATTTGTCCTACACCGGCTAGGCCAGGTTGCTAGGCTGAGCTAATCAGGAATAGTGACATCAGAAATCCAAGCAGACAACACATTCCTATGAGGAGCCGGGGATGACATTTGGGACCCATATCTCCCTGGTCAATTATGATTTATCTGAAATCCAAGCTCCACTCAGCTTCCTGGGAGTCTTCACAGAGGCCATTATGAGTTTGTTGGGAGGCTGGAGCAGTGAGCTGCGTAGAAGCGAGGAATCTCAGGTCTCTGAGATGCAGTTAGTGAAGGAAACTGTTCAGAGATTCTGCCTGGGGTCAAACAACTCCGAATCCCAGAAGCCCGAAAGAACTCTCTGCTGAGGCCTCTGACTGGCAGCGATTTGCCTAGACACTCCCAAGGGAACGGCCTTCCCCAGTCAGTAGCCTCAAAGCATCACTGCAGCCAACCAGGGTTCCAAGCACTGTCCCCCAGCCAGACATCAGAGGCACAGCTGGAAATTGGGGTGGGCACCCATGCCTACCTTGCAAAGCCAGTGTGCACAGGAGCTAGGCCTGAGGCAAGTTTCCCGTCCTCGTGGAAGAGGCCAGAGCCCCTGCTCCGGCCTGGCAGCTCCCACAGGGGGTGAAAAGCCTTATGCTTAACGTGGTGCTGGGAATTTAAACTCAGGCCTTGTTTGCCAAGTGTGTGATTTACCACTGAGCTGCACCTGGGCCTGAAAAATGCCCTTTAAAAGTACGCAGCACACAACTCAGATGTTTTAGTTTATGTAAATGCCCCGCGGGAGACTCGCAGGTGAAAATGCCAAATCTACTTAGCCTCAGCATACAAAAGCTAGCTTTTCAGAGATGTTAAGAACAGCTGGGACATACGTGCTGCATGGCCTACACCACTGGCCCTCATCTTTGGGGAGAGGAAAATGGTTTCCTTACTTACCGAGAGATAATGGTTAAACCATTGTTCCCAGTAGGCTTAACATTCCTGGGGCACACGCAAAAGACCACTGCAGCTCACCGTGAGGAGTCACAGGGTAAAATCTTGGGCCTCTCAGCTTCATATTTACCCAAAGTTAGGTGGATAGATGCACAGGCCAGGTCACTGCAGTAAGTAGTTTCCTCTGAGGAGGCAGCAAATCGTTAACGCCTGCCATTTGAATCAACACAGACATTGTCAATAATACCCAAGGTTTAGCAAACATCTAACAGTAGGACTTCTTATAAAATTGTAAACCCAACCCTGTTCTTCCTTGTCTAGCAAAATGGTATCAAAAGACTTCAGCAAATTTTGCTTGGACAGCCTCTGACTGAGAAGGCCAGCCAACAGCCCATCCAATCAGCCTGGGGGAGGCTGAGACAGGGCAGACCGGAGTTCCAGGCGAACCTGGCTGCATAGTGAGACCCCTGACTTCCCCTCTCAACCCACCTTACCTATAAAGGATGCTTAAACACCAATCTTTTGAAAAAAAAATTTAGATCAACAAAAATAATAAAACCTGATGCTTTGATCCATTATGGAAAGGTTCAACAGATGACTACCATAGCCACTGCCTCTTACCAACTCTCCTTTTATTTGTGGTGAGGTTAAAAGTCTATTCTTGCAGCAGTGTGGAGATAGTTTCTTTGCTCACAGCTGTGACGAGACACTTGCTAGAAGTAATTAAGGGAGGAAGGGCTTATGCTGGCTCTGGGCTGCAGAGATATCTGCTAATTATGGGGGCAGGTAAGGCTGAGGGAGGAACTGTAAGCTGAGGGAACTGGTATGGAGCTGGTTCACCAAGTAATATTGAGAAACAGATAGCCCGGCTGGGTGTACCAAAAGCCTGGCCCTGGACAGCCACTTCTGACACACAGGCCCTCTCTCAGCTTCCCCAAACAGTTATCAGCCAGAAAACTGACATTCAAAAGATGATACCATGGGGAGCAGTGTGTGTGTGTGTGTGTGTGTGTGTGTACCCATGTATGTATGTATGTATGTATGTATGTATGTATGTATATATATATATATATGTATGTATATATGTATGTATAGGCTGGGGAGGAGGACATATGTGTCTCAAATACCACACTTCACCTTGTTCCTAGAGACAAGAAGTCACAGCCATCCTATCTCTGTTCTTACAGTCTTGGAGTTACAGGTATGTGAGCAGCCAGGCCCAGCTTTTTGAATAGATGCTACAGATTTGACCTCAGGACCTGATGCTGCACACCAAGCATCAGATGTACATTCTTACCCACTTAGGCATCTCCCCAGTACCCATGGACCATTGTAGGTTCAAATCATAATAGAAATATACACCACATTTGTCATTAGCCGTGATCATCAGTACAGGAGTTACTGAAATTTATGCCAGGCAGTGGTGACATGTGCCTTTAGTCCCAGTACTCTGGAGGCAGAGGCAAGTGGATCTCTGTGAGTTCAAGACCAGCCTAATCTACAAGAGCTAGTTCCAGGACAAGCTCTAAAGCCACACAGAGAAACCCTGTCTCAAAAAACCAAACAACAATAACAACAAAAAACAAACAAACAAAAAACCTTATTCCTTCTATCAAAACAGGCCCTTTGACCAAGATCTCCTTTGTCTTAGTTCCCATCCCCCTCAGCCTTTCTATTCCCTGTTTCTAAGAAACTGATTTTTCTTTCTTAGGTTCTTCATTTGAGATCATATTCTGAATTATTCCACCCAGTGTTGGCCAAGATCATAGGACACATAGGCTGGAGGCAGCATTGTTGGGTGTCATGGATAACTCTTCCTGAACTTCCCCCCTGATGTCTCACAAGTGTTTTATGATGTTAACATTGTTTAGAAGGTTTGGCGTGTTATGACATCAAATTTGTCAATCACTTTATGGCTTCTGACTTTTACATCTTGATTAGAAAAGCATCCTCAGTTCAAGACTGTAGCAATATTCTGTAATTTCTTCTCCCGTGCAAACAACCACAGCTAATGCATAACAAATGAGTGTGGCTGTGCCCCAATAAAACTTCTTTATGGGCACTAAAATGTGAATTTCATATCATTTTCACATGTCATAAAATATTATTCTTGTTTTGATTCCTGCCTCCGATCATTAAAATAGATGAAGCCCATTTCTAGTTGGCAGGTTACAAAAGGTTGGCAGTGAGTGGAGCCACCATTTGCCAACGAACTAGAGTTTCAGCTTGTCAGCCACACCAGGCGATAAGTCTACTTGTCAACATAGCTTGTTGCTGATGCCTAGGCTGGGAGCATCAAACCAGAAGGGACAGCTTGAGGCTAGGGTGTGCTATCTTTGCCTAGATTCAACTGTCACTTAAAAGTTGGCTCCCAGGCTTCTCTCTGAAGTAGCTTCTTGCAGTTCATATGCAACCTTGCATCCCGGCGCCGCAGGCAGGACTGACATCTTTCACACTGACAATACCACTTTCTCTTCTGTGGTTTCTTAAGTGCAAAAGACCAGGGGTGACCGGGAAACAGCAGAGTCTACAGCAAGCATATTCCCCAGCACTCATTAAAGAGATGCCTTTGGTGGCTGAAGAGGTGGCTCAGTGGTTAAGAGCACTTGCTGTTCTTTCAGAGGACCAGGGTTTAATTCCTAGCACCCACAGGATGACTCACAATGGTCTGTAACTGGTCCCCAAGAACACCAGGCATACTTATGGTTCATAGACATACATACGTGCAGGCAGAACACCCCCACGCATAAAATAATAAACAATTTAAAAAGAAAATTTAAAAGTGCATTGTTTGTGAATTTAGGCATTAGTTTCTTTAAGTAAAAGGTAACTTGTATAGGGCACTTGTAAAAGAAAAATCTGAAGAAAAGATAAAATCCCCATAATCTTACTGCTAAGAGCCAACCACATTGAATTATACCACAGGGTTTGATTGTTTGCGCATGTGTGATCCAATTAGAGACATCAGACTCTGTTCCCCATTGTGATATACCCACCTGCCACAGACTGCTCAGTGGGTTGCAGGTCTGTGTGGAGACCAAGACTCGGATGACCAGGTCAGGAGTGGCTTCAGCTTGACAGACAGACACAAACACACCTGAGGAGGTTTGCGAACTGCTGCAAAGTTTACTTCAAAATATCGGGTTTTTATTCAGAAAGTTTAAGGAACAGATCTTTAGCCACAGTTTAAAGATTTACAGACATACTATAAAGGCGTCAACAATTACTTTGAAACATGAGGTCGTAAATACATCTAAGCAAGTGTGTAGCCGGGAACCTCTGTTTATTTTGGCCTGTTTGTGGTCAGCGTATCAGAGATTTGATTTGTTGAGTTTAGAGAATAATCTTTGTCTCTGGATAGTAAATTTCTAATAGTATTGATTTAAGGGTCCTAAGATCCCAAATTAGAGTATTGTAGTGAATCCCATAACAGCTTTGCTGCTGGTGGGCTAATTACAGGCAGGGTCACATTGCGGGCAAATTCTTACAGCCTTAGCCCTAATTGATTTATCAGGCCCTGACTGACATCTGAAGTCACAACTGGCGCCTTAGGATCTGTATGTGAAGGCACAGAGGGCAATATCCATCTATTGACTGCTGATCTGTATCTCTTTCAGTTCCTGAAACTATGTCTAAGTGTTCTCTAGGCATTCCTGAATTACTAGTGGAGCTACAGGCTAAAATATCCATGAATAAAAGGCAATATTGTTATCATAGCACAAAACACATCTAGCACCCTTTCCAAACAGCCAGCCACACAAGCAACTGCAGGGACCTGAACCACTTTTCCCCAGGAGGCATAACCACGTGTGGTGCGAACCTCTGGACAGATAGCTGTTGAGATTTCTCTCAGCGTTGCTACACTGTCTCCACTGGGGCTGTTGTAGCACCCACCGCCACACACATTACCCTCTCTCACCCAGCTACACACTCACAATCAATCACACATGCACATGTACACACATACATACACACACCATACTCTCACTCAGTTCACACACACACACACACACACACACACACACACACACACACACACACGCACGTGTGTGCACAGCAGGATGATAAGGAAAATCTTCAGAAGTTAAAAGACTGTGGGAAGATAATGGCAAGCAGAGGCAGATGCTGTGAGATCTTAGGCTTGAGAGCAGACGGGAACTTGGGACTGAGGTCAGGGGTGGAGTGTTCAGAAAGAGGGGCAGTAACCTGCTCCTCTAAGAACTAGGATGCTGGCCTGAACAGCTACAGAAGGAGTTTCTTTCATGTCCACAAAAGTTGTGTCTGCTGTAAATATTTTCTGAGAGCCTGAGATTTGGTCTAGTGTATTTAGGATTTCAGAGGTGGGAGGCAGTGCCATCCTTTAAGTGCTGGTGGCATACACCACACAAGAACTCCTGGTTATGAAGATCCACGTTCAAATCCCAGCACCAGTGTAAGAGCACGGGGGTTGGAGGCAGGCACCTGGGCCTGGTGGTGTGTGCTTCTAATCCATCACTGCAATACAGAAACAGGCAAATTCTACACACCTCCCCTCACATGCATAACACACACACACCACCACACAGACATGTTACAATACACACCACACATATACACGGCACACCCTATATACACCACACTACACACCACACTACACCACACATACACACATACACACCACACATACACATACCACACATACACATACCACACACATCACACACCATACCACACTGCATACACACTCACACACACTCCACCCACAGCACCACACACCATACACACAGCACACTCACAGCACACACATTCCATACATGTGAGCTCACCCATGCATGAAAAGACATTACAAACTCTCAACCCATATTACAAGAAAGAAGCAAGATGCCATCTCCCTGGTGATGAAGGTGTGGAATGTCTACCCTTTTAACCCATGTGCATACCATACACAGGAAATGAGCACACATTGTAGGTCTGTGCTATTTACCACTGAACAGCTTTCTTACCCTAAAATAATTTTTTTTTGTTTTAAATAATTCTTACTAAAAAAAAAAGATACTCCATATCAACAATCTATCATGGAAAAAAGGCAATCAGCATTTAAAATGTGAGAATTAACCAACAATGGTGGCAAATGCCTGTGGTTCTAGCATTTAGGAGGTTAAGGCAAAAAGACTCTGGGTTCAGGATCAGCCTGGGATCTATAGTAAGACTCTGGCTTAAAAAAAAATAAACTCCTAAAGCATAGCCCACACAAAACCAAAACAAACAGAGGCTCAGCACCCCCCAAGGACTAGAAATCATAATATTTCAAATGACTGAATAAACAGAAAGTATAGTTTTACAAACAAAACCTAATGAAAAGTGAGTCCTCAAATCTGAAGGAAGAAATCAATAGAATTCAAATGAAAAAAATCATTTTTGAAAGAAAAACTTCAGTGGATCAATTAAACAGGTTAGTCAATCTAAAGAAAATTAGTAAATGGAACAACATAATTCAGTATTTTAATACTGAATTGATAAAGCATGCCAAAATTCAGGAGAGAGAAAAAGAAATGTAAAATATGAGAGGAAGATTAATGTGTATGGAGATATACAAAAGATAGGAAGGAAATACAAGCCCCAAGAGGAAAAGAAAACGCTAAAGCAGCAAAGTAAGTATGTACACAGTAACAGCATGTTTCCCGGGAATGAATGGAGCCCAAGTCTCCTGATCCAGGAAGCAGGAAAAGGAGATTCCCCATCTGGGTTCCCTGTAGTTAAGGACAGGGTTATGGGGAGGTTGGAACCATTGCGCATTGTTGCTTAGGATGAAGGATGGTACAACTGTTAGGGAAAACAGTGTGTTGGGGGAACCCTCAAACATTAAACACAGGGTCATCACATGAACCAGAAACCCTACTCCTTCAGTAGTGTGCATCTCATCTCTCCCATAAACACCCTAGAAGAGAAAACAAATCAGGAAGATTTATCTTGGCTCATGGTCTCAGAGGGATTGGCAGTTCCCTGTGTCAAGGAGAGCATGGCAGAGCTCATGGAGATAGGAGCATGTGGCATAAATTCCTCCTGTCCTGTCACAGCAGGAAGCGGTGGGGTCAATGTTACATGATGACTCTCCCGCCCATTCCCCCACCTCCCTAAAAACAACTGGATCGGCTTCTTTGACACATTTGTAAGATCATAAAATGATTCTTAATCCCCATGAACAAGTCAAAGCATCCAGACTGCTTCCTCAGAGTCCTGAACACCAGGTGTCTACTTTGTTCTGTGGTCAGTGATACTATCTGCACCTGCTGAGACTCCCTCAGCATCCTTCAGTACAGACCTAATCTCCGAAGGTACAGCTACATTCCTGAATCTGTCCGTGTGCTGCCCTGTCCTGGGGGGTGTGGCCCCACACTGTCTGGAGGAGGTAGTTCAGTTTGTAAAATGGTAAAGTGAATTTTTGCTGGCCTCCTTCTCACTACCAATTTTATATGAATATCTTATGGGGATAGTGACATTTAAAGAAAATAAAATGGGATGTTCTTTTAAGAATTTTTATGTGATGAATGAATGTCAAATGTTTGGCTTCTAAATATTCTATTTTTCTCCTTTCTTCCTGCTAGGAAAGGCGCCGATGCCCAGACCTGGCTACAAACCTCAGGAGCCCAATGGTTGCGGTTCCTATTTCCTGGGTATCAAGGTACCAGGAAGTGTATGTACCACTAATGTTACCTTCTTGATTGATGTGGTTTTGAGTGGTTCTGAGTAAGAGCAGTCCAAGAGCTATGATAACTGATGGAAGCGATCGTTTATGGATTCTACTCAAACTATAATGGGGAAAGGGAGAGAATTTTCAAGGCAGACATTTGAGTTTATTTTCCTCAATGACTGCTGTCCCTTGGTTAAGCTGCTGGTATTTGTGAGCTTCAAAATCACCCCTATAAGCAATGGCTCCAATTTATGGCATCAAGATATAATTTAAAGATGATTTGATGACTTATTTAAACCAGTAATTCATTCCAGTGATGGACTGGAGCAACTGGCAATGGCCAGAAAGAACTGATTATTATATTGGCTGATCCCACATTAAAAAGCCTGGTCATGGTGGCACTTGCTTGTGAGGCCAGCACTGAGGAGTGAAGATAGTTGGGTGCCTAGGGCTCCCTAGTCAGCAAACTGATCTATTTGGAGTTCTAGGCCAAAGATGGACCCTGACTTCAAACAAACAAAAACACATGAATTGTCATTTAGGAAATAATAGCTGAGGTTGTCCTCTGGCTTCCATTCAAAAACTCGAGGGCACAGGTGCACACACACACACACACACACACACACACACACACACATACATACAGAGAGGGACAGAGACAGAGATTTTATAGATGCTTTTGACCTGCACTTTAAGAGAGTTCTATATAAAATGTAGCTACAGATACATCAACTATGATATTAAATTGTGGTGTGTGTGTGTGTGTGTGTGTGTGTGTGTGTGTGTGTGTGTGTGTGCCTGTGTGTTTGTGTAAGCCAGAGATTGACACTCAGTATTTTCTTCAATTGCTCTCCAACTTATTTTTTCTTAACGTGTGTGTGTGTGTGTGTGTGTGTGTGTTAGAGTCAGTCAGTGCTGGATGTTTTTCTTATTTACTCTCCTCTCTCTATTTGTTTTGTGTATGGGAACACGCATGCCACAGCGTGCATGTGGAAGTCAGAGGACAACTTGCTGGAGTTCTCTCCTTCCACTCTGTGGATCCTAGGGGTTGAACTCAAGTCTTCAATCTTGGTGTTGGGTGCTTTAACCCATTGGCTTGCCTTCCCTCTACCTTATTTTTATTTGTTTGATTGTTTTAAGATGGGGTCTCTCACTGAACCTGGAGCACATCACTTAGTTAGGCCTGCTGGCCAATCAGCTCCAGGGATTTAGCTGTCTGCACCTTCCCTCAGCACTGGGGTTACAAGCATGCTACCATGCTTGGCTTGTGTGTGTGTGTGTGTGTGTGTGTGTGTGTGTGTGCTGGAGATCAGAACTCACTTGTGCAGCAGGCACTTACTGACTGAGCTGTCTCCCCAGATCCTCCTCGTTTTTTGAGCAGAATCTCTCACTGAATCTAGATCTTACCAATTTAGCTAGATTGCCTGGCCCACAATCCTCTTGTTCCCACCTTCCCTTGATGGGTTACAGGAACACAGGGTTTACATGAACACTGATAGTTGAACTCCCAGGCCTTCATGTTGCCTTGGCAAGCATCTTACTGACAGTTATCTCAGGCCCTGAATAGTCTCCTTTTTTTGAAAATTTTTAATACATACATATGTTTTATATATAATTATATATTTAAATTTTATTTTAGGTAGGAATGCTTTTGCCTGTATGTATGTATGTCTGTGCACTATATACCTGCAGTGCCTATGGAAGCCAGAAGAGGGTGTAAGATCCTCTGGGACTGGAGGTACCATGTGGCTGCTGAGTCCTCTGGAAACACAGCCAATGCTCTCAACCTCTGAGCCACAACCCCAGCCCCTGAGTTGAATCATAAACAGCTAAGCCTCAGCTTTTGGCTGATTTAAGAATGTCACTGGGTAGTTGTCATCTGAGCAGTTCCATGAGCCTCCTTCTAACCGACCTGCAGCTCACCTGTTGGCATGCAGAAATGTCCTTCATCCCCTGGGCAGTTTTCATGCATCCGTCAGAAATCCATGCTTACACACTGATTTTTGTTAGAAGAAGTTTGGCTGCTATTGGCTGGAAATAAAATGTCTTAGAGTAAGGTGTCTCTTTGTATATAGTGTTCTTGTCCCTTGCACAGCCTGGGTCAGCTTGTTCATAATCAGCAATAAGTGTATGAACACAAGCAAGAATATCCTCCCAACTCAATATTAAAGACATGACACATTTTTCACTGTGAGTTTAGTCATTCTGGAAGAGGATGCACAGGGACTGTGTAAATACTTGCCTAGCATGTGCAAGGCCTTGAGTTCAGTCCCCACTGCTGCCAAAACCAAGCAACCAATAAATCAATCAATTAATCAATCGAATCAAATCAATTAGTTAATGCAGTACAGTGGTAGTACACACCTTTAATCCCAGCACTCAGAAGGCAGAAGCAGGTGATCTCTGTGAGTTTGAGGTCAACCAGAGCTACACAGTGAAACCATCTCATAAAACAAATAAACGAATTCACACTATTTAGAAGTAGTGCAAGAATCTCCCATTTGATCAAGTGGAGTGGTGGTGGTCATTAGACTTCAGTAATGGGCAGTTGCCTTGTCTTAGGCACCAGACAACCCATCAAGACTTACAGTACTGGTCTGTGTTCCATCTGATGATCTGGGCTGTCTTTAATATGACTTTGTTTTTGTTTTGTTTTGTTTAAGGGCATTTTAAAGAGTAGAGATCCTTGTTCTGTGTCAGGTGGCCTTACATTAGTAAGAGGACCCAAAAGGCACCAGTGTGGAGAGGCCCTGCCATCACTGACGACATACCTCACCCACACCCTGAAAGCAGATTTGTACCACCTCCCATTCATATCCCAGCTTCCAAAGCCAGGCATGGAGGCAGGAAGATTCATTCAAGGCTATGATGAGTTTGAGGCTAGCCTGAGATAGATAAGAACCTGTGTGGAAAAAGTAACAAACAAGAAACCAAGCCCAGATTATCCGGAAACTGCAAAGGTGTCTGAGGCACTCTGCCTGGCACTAACCTCACCTGCGCTGTGAGCTCACGCACCACTGAATGGGCTCACACACCACCGAGTATGCACATAACAACTATCTCTTCCTTGCTCAGGACCATGTATGAACTCTAACTTGGAAGGCAAAGACCAATCTGGCAAATAAGTTTTGTTTTGTGGCGCTGAGACTTGTTGCTTCAGGTACTGTCAGTGACCCAGACTCTAAGCTTCTTCCATGCATACACATGCTTGCATGCATAGACATGCATGTACATTTCCTGCTAAACTCTTTGATGCACTAAATAAACTGACTTGTTAACCTGCCCATTCTCTTTTCCTGCTCTGAGTCTACTTTCATTTTATCTCCTTCTCCTAAAGACTGGGTCTCATGTAGTCCAGGCTGGCCTCAAGCTTGAAATGTAGCCAAGGATGGCCTTAAACTTCTGATCCTCTTGCCTCTGCCTCACGAATGCTGGGATACAGGTTGCCAGGCCTGGCCTATGCAGTCCTGGGAATAGAACTTAAGGTTTCACACACCCTAGGCAAACGCTCTCACAGCTGAGCCACATCTCCTGCCAATTTACCCTCATTTCTCATAATGCTCTTAATCTTCCTTCCACTATCCCCCAGTCCCCATGTCCCAGCTCTGTGTGATGTTCTCATGTCTTATTTATGTCACAATTGGCACAGCTGTTTATAGGATGCTTAGTGTGCACAATGTTGTGTCATTTCCTCTTGTGGTTGGGCACGTAGTGTCCTGCACCTGCTTTTCTCCCCAACTCAGATACACCTTAAAACAGTGCTGGAGAGGGCAGGTCCTTGACAAAGGCCAGCCACATTCCAGTTACTTGAGGCTGTTTTTTTTTTTTTTTTTTTCAGTAGTCAGGGAACCTTTTTCTTCAGCAGACTCTCAGAACAAATATAAAGTTTTAACTGAATGTGAATCTATTGCTGATCTGCCATTATGATTGTCTCTCTGGTTTCTGTTTTCATCACCACATCTGTCTGTGGATTTAAAAATAACTAATCTCACAAAAGAAAAGATGAAAAAAATAGGCTAGCGTCATGTATGAAGCAAATAGCAGCATTCAAATTCAGCATGTTGGTGTTTCTGAACAGATCTAGCATGTGGCACACACTGAAGAAGTAGGTAGTTCATAGTGAGATGGACAGGGATGCCTCAGGTCCTTGGTCTAAACGTGGCACTCTCCTGCTTCACTTTTACAGATGGACTTGGGCATTCCAGCAATGACCAAGTGTTGCAACCAGCTGGATGTCTGCTATGACACCTGTGGTGCCAACAAATACCGCTGCGATGCAAAATTCCGATGGTGTCTTCACTCCATCTGCTCTGACCTCAAGAGGAGCCTTGGCTTTGTCTCCAATGTGGAAGGTAGGTCTCTTAAGGACACTTCCTGTTGACAGGGAGTTTTGCTTCTTTCTTCACACAGTGACCTGGGGCTCCCTTTACGGAGTGATGGTCGGAGTGTGCAGGAAAGGCAGAGGGAGAGACTCGGTGCTCTTTCATGAAAGTTCTTGCTGGCACCCTGCCTGCTGGAAAAGGTCACAGCCACACTTCTACAGAATGAAAACTTTTCCTTTAAGACTGGAGAAAATGTTTCCATGCCTCTGTTAAATAACTTTCCACTCAGTGGTCTCTCTGTATGGAACCACGTGGCTAGGCTAAAGCCCCTTTTTCATAGTTTGCTCTTAGTCTGGAACTTCAAAAGAATCCTCTTTTATGTGTACACAGCTTTCTGTGTGCTTCCGGATAATTATTTTTAAACACTGCCTAACTACTGAGCTTCCAGCTTCGACTCTGTAATTTCGTTTTCCTAATTTACCATCCAAAAGGTTTTAATCTCTCTACTTCTGAAGCCAGAACATGGTAACCTGGTGTCAATAGTCAAAGCTTCCAGATAGGAAAGCTTGAAAACAAGGCTCCTGTGAGCCACAGAGATACCAACTGTGGGAACAATCTTGGGTGTGGTTCATAGAACAGTGTCTAGAAAGGGGTTTTAATGTGAGTGTGTGAGGGCTTGGGAATATGAGTAATGGTTGTACAAGGGAGAACTCTATCCTGTGTCCTCAAAGGCTCAGGTCAGGTGACTGCTCTAGGCCAATGTCCTATTGCTTTTTCCTTCTTAAGCATCTTACTTCTCTCCCACTGGCCAGACTGCTTTAAATTCTGTTTTTTATGTTCCATCCAAGTGACATTTTAATATCCCCTAACTCTGACAGTCTCTGCCTACACTTGGAGCCATTTGATTCCTCTTTCTTCCCTTGTGGTCTAACTAGAAGCCCTGGAGCTGCGCTTGCACGGCTCTTCTAGGTTAACCCTAGGCTGCCTCCTCAGCATCATTGCAAACATCCAGATCTCCCTTTGAACCTCTGCACTGAAATCTACCTGGGCCAAAGGTCCAGGCTTTCCACCCTTGAGTTCCTTTTGCATGAAATACTCTGAGCATTTGGTGGTCATACTAAGACAGGGATGTAATTTGCATATGATTTAACTCATTTAAATACCAGCTGAATATGTTCACAGAGTCACACCCTCAACCCCATAGTCATCATCTCCCAGAGAAATCTCTGTGCATGAGACTGGCCTCAGTGACCCCTGACAGGTGTGGAAGCCCTCTTCCTGGGTGATTGAGTTGTTTCTATCAAGGTGTTGGAGTCTTTCTTTAGAATGTGGTGTGTGGCTTTTAGTCTGTTGATAGGTGGTATGCAATACTGATTTTAGTGTGTTAAAACAGCTTGTATTCTTAGGACAAGCCCCATGTGGGCACGGTGTCAGTTCTCTTATGTGTTTCTGAGTCCAGTTGACTGGCATCTGTTGAAGATGTCGCATTTAGTCATGAGAGATGCCTATCTGTGGTTTGTTATTCCTGTGGTTTCTCTGTCTGATTTTTGTTATCAACATAATACATACCTCATAAAATGAAAGACATAATCCTAGTTTCTGGAAGCATTTAGATGGGATTGTTATTAGTTCTTTAAATATCTAGCAAAAATTCTCTTGAAGCAACATGGAAGTGATTTCCTTGAGAGATGTATTTTTTTGAGACTAGTAATCTGTTTTCATTTTCTATTTCACTGAGTCAGTTCAGCATGGAATTTCCATTTCCTTTAAGTTGTCTAAATTTTCTGGCATGTCCATGGTATCCCTTATACTAAATGCCTTCTCTCAGAGGCCCTGCTCCCAAGGGACAGGAACCTTTCTGAGAGCTCTCAGCCACCTTGTGGTCACTGTCTTTGTATGTAGTATAATTTAGCTGCTGTCCTGTTTGCTTGTCCCACCTCTCAGTCCAAACTATGACATCCTCGAGTTGGGGGATGAAGCATTTTTTTCTGAGTGGGTATTCTAAAATCACATGGTGTGTGATTTTAATGACTTTCTTCAGGGTCACCACAAATGTAAGGCACCAGCAAGTGCATCTTCCTTACTGGACTGGAGAGGAGCTTTTCTGAAAGCACTTCTCTTAAGGATACATCGCTCCTCTCAATTCTGCGCTGTCTCTGCCATCCTCTGGGGATCGCCCTGGAAATACGCTACCTCGAATGCCATGGGGCGGTCTCTGCTGACCTTTCTGTCTCTATTCATCTTTTTCAAGCAGCCTGTGACTCTCTGGCTGACACTGTGTTCAACACCGTGTGGACCCTGGGCTGCCGGCCCTTTATGAACAGTCAGCGGGCAGCTTGCATCTGTGCAGAGGAGGAGAAAGAAGAGTTGTGAAGAGGAGATTCTTTCAGGCTTTGAGTGACACCTCAGGGCTCATTTCAGAGATGGCTGTGTGACAGAAGCCACCCTTTCTTCCAACCCTTTGGAGACTACGAACTGGAAAAGGGAGATGGCAGGGCTTGTCCTTTGAGAAGGTTAAGAAAAAGATATGCAGAGGCTAAAAACTGTCCATTCTAACACTGGTCTCCCAGCCAAGACACATGTGCTTGAAAATTCAGTTCTTAGGTGAAAGACAACAGCAAGCAGATGCCACCAAGACAACAGCAAGCAGATGCCACCATCCCTAGATCCAATCACAGTAGCCACAAGCGAAATCTGGGGGAGCCCAAACATTTGTGAGACAATGACTTTCCTCTGGCCCATGTTTCAGTTGCCAGTTAGTACCTAACATTTAATAAAGTGCACTTTTTAGAAAACTTGAAAAGAGATTAATGAATTCCATTCTCACTGACAGTTCTATTTCATTTAAGGAGAACAGGGTCTGGTGCTCAAGAGACAGGTGGGAGAATGGCGGCTTGGCTGGTGAAGATGGGATAGGGTTAGGGCCCACGGTTCCTTTTCTCCCTCCAGTGGCCTGCCCTGGTTGGTTTGCTCAGACTGCAAGCTGTCATTTGACTGCAAGAGTCATTTGAAGGTCTGAGATGTGTCTGGTCAGGGGTAGAATGCATGCTTGCCACTGACAGGGAATGACAGGTCATTCCCTAAATTGTGGCCCTCAGTACTGACTGTGGATTAGGAGTTCTTGTGGACCCTTTAAAAGGAGCCAGCCACAACTCTGTGGGCTGTTCCCAGGCCACTTATGACACTCTGTAGGTGTTCTGGTGCCCTGAGAAGGCCACCAATCTGGATCATAATTAGCCAACAAAGTCACACAGGGCAGCCTGAACTCAAGGCCTGTTGTTTTGTATGGCCATTCAGAACACAGTCCCATCACTTTTGTGTTTGTTTCTATTTTCTTAAAGCTGCTGTCACCCTGTAATATCAGAGAGAGAGAGGTTATGACAAATACTAAAAGGCCCCAAGGTCTAAAACAGTTACCTTTGGTCATCTATAGAGAAGCATTTCTGATCTCTGACCCCAAACCCCCACTCCTTCTCTTTCCTTACCTACTTTCATTCAGTTGAACTAAATTGTCAATCATCCCACGTGGTAATTAAAGAGAAAAAGAAGGAACTGCTCATTGCAACCACTTTGAGAAAGAAAAAGAAACCTTTGATAATCATATGTAAAGTCATGAGTTAACTGGAATATCAAGGAGCTCAATATAACTGCAGATAACATTTATCTTTGTAGTTTATGATATTTATTTTAATAAAATGTATTGAGCATCTGCAAAGTCAGTGTATGGTATAATTTTATACCTTTTCCTATTGTCTTACCTAACCAATGCTCAGGTTATCCAGGACCAACATTTAGTTTTGCTTATAGTTCAGTTCAGCCATCAAACCAGTTACATACATGCTGACAATCTTTTTAATTATTTTATTTTATATGTATGAGTGTTTTACTTGCACGTATGTCTATGCAACACATGCATGTCTGGTGTCTGAGAAGGTTGAAAAAGGCCATCAGACCCCCTTGGAACTGTAGTTACAGACAGTTGTAAGCTACCAGGTACAGGTGCCTAGAATCAAACCCAGGTTCTCTGCAAGAACAGCCGATGCTCTAAAGTACCTTATTTTTAGGTGAAACCATTTCACCTCAGGCAATATGAAAACATTGAAAATTACCTTGCAACATTCAAGCTATTGTATTTTCTCTCATACATTATTTTATTGATAAACTTTCAAATCTCCTATAAAGATTCTGTGTTGGGTTTTGGAATTATATATTTAGGGGATTATGGGTTATAGTTTTAGTAATTAATTTTTTTACCTTTTGAAATTGGAATGTTATTCCCAGCACCTCGTTTTAGTGGCCCTATTATACCATAAATGAGGTATTTCATTGTAAGAAAGAAA
The DNA here is from genome assembly GCA_030556225.1 of Cricetiscus sungorus. Lineage (NCBI taxonomy): Eukaryota > Metazoa > Chordata > Mammalia > Rodentia > Cricetidae > Cricetiscus > Cricetiscus sungorus. The sequence goes on along the minus strand of JANBXA010000600.1, from coordinate 71,354,595 downwards.
TGGAGGAAATGAGGGAGATGTTCTTCCATGAGGACAACACAGTTCTTAAAATCCAGAACTGAAGCTCACCAAGACCACATAGATCATCAGTGGTGTGATTTGTACTAACCCAGAGACAAAATCAGCTAATCAATTCTTTCATGTGGGGGTAGGGATGTCTAAACTCACAGTATGTGATTTAAAGAAGTCAGGTGTTGTAGGAGGTCCTCTGATGTTCTTAGAGGACACAGGGAGACATTCCAGAGAAGAGGATGGCTGGAAGCAGGCACTAGTCCTCCCAGTCAATGGTGATGGGGCCTCCTGTCAGTGTCTGGCTCTGCAGTCCAGCAGAGTCCTCTTCTTCCCCCACCTCACGACGCACTCGCCGGTGGCATCCCTGGGCACAGCGGGAACGTTCATCCAGAACCCCACAAACAAGGACACGGCAGTGAAGAAATACCTCCTGGAAGGAAGGTAATGACAGTGAAGCTGTGGGTGCCAGCTGTCACTGTAGGTATTGCTGAGAGCCACACACAGCACCACATGTTCCCCAAGAACCATCTCAGCCACAACAGCAACAACTTGAGGTGGCAGTGACAATCCTGTATTTATGGACAGGAAAGCAAGACTTAGGATACGGAAATTTCCCAGTCCACACATTTAGAAATGTGGCCAAGTTGGAAGGGAGTGATGTGGGTGACCTCAAAACCAGACTCAAAATGTTAGATGCTAAGGAGACCTTAGGGAAGCCTCATCTTCTGACATTATCATGTCAGTTCTTTGACCAGAGAAACACTGGGGCAAAGAGCTTCTGTTGTAAAGGAGTAAGTTCTCTCCAGAAGGATCTGCCTACAAAATGGCTTGAGGGGACACTTAGTGGCAACGTGGAAAAGAATGCTGCTCTGTTGAGCTTCACTTGGGTTGTGTTTTAACATTGGTAACAGCAGCAAAAGCTCAATCATGTCACCCACAGCCTCTTGGGACAGCCTCTTGCCATTGTGATCCTCATATACACATGGAGTTATGACACTTTCTTCATGCCTACCTTTCTGATGTTCATAATTTTTAAAACTGCTTAATGTTGCACTAAGTTGATATAGTGTAGCCCCCTGGTTATGTTTATGTAGGGGCCCCTACCCCCTCTTGTGGTCATGTTCTATAAACATATTCAGCAAACTGTTTTGTTTTTGTGAAATTGGCAAAAATGTAATTAGACAAAATCACACACTGAGTTAATGATTATGGCATACTAGCAGGTAACTTACTTAAAAAAATAACAAACAACAATAACAACAAAAGAACCCTTCAATTTATACTGTTGCTGTTCACTTCCTATGGATCTGGAAGCTTTGTAATTTGTTGTTTCCCATACATTCCATGTGGAATATTCCATATTACAAAGTTGTGTCCTATCATTGGCATTGTGAGTTCTATTCTCTTCCCAGCCCATTGCTGCTGTTCTGAGAGATTCCTTTGTTGAACTAACAGTAACCCTGGCTTTTCACATTTATCTGCCCACAAAGATGTCTAATTGTGGTCCTATAATATTCTCTGTGTACGGTCATTTTATGTGGGAGTGGGGTGGAGCAGGCAACGGTAACTTGCATGAATGCTAAGTTTCTTGATAGTCAGATATTTTCCCAGAGGCCATGCAGAAGTAACCACAGGCTCTTAGAATGTCAACACCTCAGGACAATGAGAAGACGTAGGCATGGGGCTGTGAGACAAAAGTGTTCAGCTTACCTTGTGATCTTTGCCCACAAACTTGAAGACAGGGACCTGGAAGTGCTTTGCGAGGTGGTCCCGGGATGAGTACTGCTTCACTGAGTCATCGGAAATACAACTGTAAGTAGGATGGACAGTGTGTCAGACTTGATCACCTCCACAGAGGTAGAAAACAATCCCAGCTAAGGAATTTGGTCCAAGAAGAGGTAAAGTGAGTGGAGTGTGCTGGGCTGCATGTCAGCCCTGTGAGAATGAAGGGTAAATGGCATCCTTTCCTGGCAAAGGCATCTTCAGACCTCATTAAGTAGGGCTAAGAATCATGTCTTCCCATCCGCCAATCATGGAGCCTCAGAGAGTATAACACTTCCTGCTTGGTTAAGGGCTTTATTAGAAGCACCAAAATATGTTTTAGAGAGACCTTTGGCTAGTAAGATTGTCTTTCCATTGGTGACATTGTTGGAATCTGAGTTGATATAGTTACTGGTATGAGACGTTTCTTCTTTAGCTTAACACGGATTTCCTACAAGGGACACAAGCCCCTGGAGGGGTACAGAGGGCAATGGGTCATCTAAGCTTCTTAGATAGCAACTGGCCTCAAATGGTTTCATTTCTCTTTTCCCAAATGTAACGGCAAGCTGCCATATCAGAATCTGTGGTCTTCATTTTAGGTCAGTGTGACACATAAGTAAGGAGAAAGGCCACATGAACTGATACACTAAGGCTGTGGTTTTCGATATATATTCTCCTGAGAAGCCACGACTATCTTTGTATGACCTGTCCCAATTTAAGTCAATTTGTATCTTTGTGTATGTATACACAAATGCACACACACAGAGATATTTATTTATTTTTGTATGTACTAAGGATCAAGGGAGAAACAGGGTAGCTTCTTTGAACTAACAGAAAGTAACAGTTCTTCTTGCAGACTCTGGATAGCAAATATATTTGCTATCACAAATATATTTCCCAGCACTGAGACAGCAGGACAGCAGGTGACTCATCCCCAGCAAATGTTAAAAAAAAAAAGAGAGGCTTCTAAGCTGACCTCAGTGCATCTAGGATTCAAAAGCCACTGTTTAGGGCACTGAGAGCAGCTCAAGAAGGGAGCTGTGATGAAAGAAAAACAAACTGAAGAAACTAGGCACTTCCAAGGGAACTGGGCCAATCGGGGACAGGAAGAACCTGAGGAAGGTTGGGTGACACACTCTAGATCCTTCCCCCATCTAGGAGGCAGCAGTTCCTGACCACCGGACATGTGTCCCAACTGCCATTTAGGCCAAGGAAGAAGGTCATCTTGATATGAATCTGGGGGAGCAGTTAGGCTTTCTCTGACAACAGTACACACCTACAGACCCCAATCCAAGACCATTCAGTGATGCCACAGAAATCTGGACATTTATTCTTTAGAATCAAGAATTTCTTCTCTTTGCAACACTACCAACTTCATTTCTTACTTTTGCTTTTGTGTATATGTGTATGTGTGAGATGTATGTTCATATGGGGTATGCATGCGTCCATGTGGGAACACATGTGTGTAGAGGTGACAGATCAATGTTAGGTGTCTTTCCCAGTCATTCTCCACCTTCATTTTTGAGGCAGGGTCTCTCACTGAACCTGGAGCTCATAGATTAGGTAGACCATTTAACCCAGGTGCAGTGGAATCCTGGGTTCTGGGGAGCTGAACTCATGCCCTTGCTCTTGTCATAGTCACACTGTGCTGAGCCAGCCCCTACTATCAAAGTTCTGTTTCAGTGTCTCCACAGCCCTCCTCCTCTCTGACTTCTGGTCCTTCAGGGCAAGCTAAAGGATCCTAGTCACACGTGGGTGAGTATCTGTCCTTTGCCTGTAGTTCTGACCTGGTTCTTGAGACTGTTCATGGTCATTTCAAGTATAAAATTACTATGTTTTATGATCAAATTCAATTGTACCTCAAATCTGCTTTTTAAAAATTATATAACTACAATTACATTATTTTATTATGTACTAATGACAAATATTGGTAATTACTAATAAATATTATCCTTGATAATATTATTTATTATTACATTATAGTTGAAATCTAATATGTAGCATTACACACACACACACACACACACACACACACACACACTGGGAGGCAGTGGTCAGCTGTGCTCACCCATCCTGGATCAGGTAGTACTTGAGTATCTCATCCATCTTGGCAGTGGGCGTGGCGAAGCAGCTCTCCACCAGGCTCTCCAGGCCGCTCACGTGCACCAGAGGCTCAATGCCGAAGTAGAGCGCGTCTCGAAGCTTGAGTATGGGCAGAGTCTCCCGGTATGGCTCCTCAAACTCATGGTCCTTGAAGATCTCCAGAGTAAAGGGGAAGATGCCGTGGTTTCGACTCCTGATTTCCAGAGGGGCATTACGCAGGTTGGGTACATATCCTTCAGAGATGGTGTACAGTCGAGGGAACTCACAGGTAACCGGGATCAGCAGTTCACTGGTCCGAATGATGATGTCTCCACTACTCCCCGGAGTCTGCTTGGGCAGACCTGTCACGAGGTTGCTGGCCACGATTTTGTCATTCACCACCTGTGCCAGTCAGGGATGAAGAGAGATTTATTTCTAGTTACCTCTATTCTTACGTTAACATCCTCCAAACACGTGGTAAGTCAAATATCACAGATTTCCTTCCCTATGCCAGTGGGCCTTTGAGTTGGAGTGTGTGTGTTTTGAGATGGGGACTGTTTACGTTGCCCAGGCTGTCCTGAACTGGCCTCAAGTGAATTGCCTAAGCCCCTTCTCTTTTTATTGGCTAGTAAGTCAGGCAGACTAAGCCAACATGCTGGCTCCTTCTTGGTTGGCCCAGGCATCCCTCTGGTGCATTAGACATGAGACTGATCTAGGGAGATAATCAGAAAATCCCAAGCTCTGGCATCCAGAAGAGGACATGCTCTCATGGCAAGAATTCCAGGCTTGGGATGCTGCTGCTTCTAAGTGGTCCTGGATTTATCCCAAATCTGGATCTGCATTGGTGCTGAGGGTTTTCAGCTGTTTACCACCCCCTCCCCAGACTGCTTCTATTCTACCACCAGGGTTATGGGGCTACTCCTCCAGGGCATCCATAGAAACAATCTACACAGCTTGCCGAAATGCAGAACCCTGTTCTTCCATTTCTACCTGGACTCTCACCCACAGTAATCAGCCCTCTGACTCACTCCTCAGGACTCGTAACCAAATGACCACCGAGGCCTCTGTACAACCTGTATCAATCTTTTGTACAGCAGCCACCTTTCACACTGTAGGATCACAGCTCCCAGCTTAATCCTGCTTTTGTTGACATAAACTTGCAGTCCCTCTCTAGCATACAAGCCAGGTCTTTGGCAGCAATCTTTATCCCATACCCTTTCTGGTGCCTTTTCCTGTCGAGGATTGCTTTCAGGGCAGGCTGAACTGCCCATTCACCTTAGCACAGGCCTGAAGAATCCCCTAAGAGTTTGCTCCAGGGCCCCATCAAAAGGGCCCTCTGCCTCTGCTTGTGTGGGCTACTGTGTACACTATTGAGAAACCCACATCATGGACTCTTAGAGGCCCTGTCATGTGTCGGATAGCCCAGCTTTTATTTACATTTTGTGTGTTGTCATCTCAGTACTACTGTGTGCTTCCTAACAGGTGGGAATCTTATTCCATATCCCCCTCTGAGTTTCCAGAATGGGGGTGTGACCATGTTTCAGAAAAGAAAAACATAAACCTTTTAAGCTCAGCCTGGATCAATGCCTGAACCCATTCACTTGACACAAATGAACTGCCAGCCTTTATCATCCTTAGTCTCCAAATAAGTGACTACAGAGGGCGTGTCCTGCCTCTGGGTACCACTGGGGTTGATGTAGGAAAACACCTTACATACAGATTGCTCAGGGCTGTGTGAGAACGGGGATAGATGGCTGAGTGCTCATTCCACACCTCACAGCTCCAGGACCATGATGTGGGGCAGAGGATGCTTTAAGCTCAGTATGAGGCTATCTCATCATCAACACAAGCCACACCCTTTGTCAACTACCTTCCCAAGAAGGAACTTTGGTCATTGCCTAAGTGTCTACCAGAGAACCTACTTCAACCATGGTGCCGCAGGTCTTGAGGGAAAAGACGATGTTGACATGAGTGCCATTGGATACTCCTCGGCAGGAGTTGTTGGTCAGGAAGAGCTCCAGGCCACCAACCAGCTCCCTGGGGACACTCACTTCAATGGTGCTGGACTTGCACAACACAGGGACTGTGTGAAAGGGGATTCTGTCAGAACAGGAAATCTGGCTTGGGGAAAAAAACTAAGACTTCTAGGGAAATACTTTCTCCTCCCGGCAGCCTGCACTTTTTGTTCCTTCCTCCAGGAAAGGGCTCGAAGCAAGTTGATGAAAAGCACCAGGATCCCTAACTCCCAAGATTGTGGTCAAGGATGCTCCTCAACTTCCATATTCCTTTGAACAGGAGAGAGTGTGATTAAGCTTCTGCTCAAAAAACGTCTGTCCAAAGTGTGCCTGGCATGATTCCTTGGAGTGAGATACCCCAAGGATGAACTTTAGTGCCAGCACAGTTGACCAGCAACTCAGCAAAGACACTGCTGACATTGGTTTAAATGGCACAATAGAACTGCTGTGTTTCAACCACTAGTTACTGCCCCATTAAACAAACATGGTTCCTGCACTCTGGAAGCCTTCCAAATTGTCTTGAGCTACTCAGTAAGCTGTAAACTCTGACTATAAATTCCACTTTAACGTAATATTAAAAAGAGCTTGCTTTTCTGCGGCAGTCCTGTGTTCATTTCCTCTGACCCTGCAAACAACCCAAAGGATTCTCAGTACCCGCCAGAGCCTTGCCTGTGAACACACATCTCATCAGTGCGATGCATGAAGAAATCAGAAACTGGTACTTGGTTGGTGTTTGCTGGGTGATGGAATCATTATCCCAGACACCAAGACCTAGAAACCATTTGTCAGAACATTGTTGATGGGGGAAGAATTCATCATTCATCCTCGTTCAAGCTAGCTTGGGCCCATGAAACTGCTGATCAAGGACAGTGTCAATACTTACAAATTGAGCTATAGAAATCAGGGAACAACTCAGAGACCAGCAATGGAAATTCAGCTTTCCTTGATTAAGAAAAAAAATAGAGCTTCTTCCACACGTGTCTGTTTTTGAGACAAGGTCTCAGGCTGGCCTTGCTCTCAGGCAGGGCTCTGGCCTCCCACCTCCCAAGCGCTGAGATTGTAGCTATGAGCATCACACCCTGCAGGGGAGTTGTCTGTTGAATGATTCCAGAAGGATGACTCAGGGAACTCATGGTGCTTAGAGAGTCAGTGTTCTGAAAGATAAGAGTCTGAGAGTCTTGGAGGAGAGAGGGCAAAGGTGGAGGGGCAGGGTATGTGAGTCTGAGTCAAACTTCGCCCTACCTTGGCAAGTGTGGTTATCGTCGGATAGCACCAAGCCCCTGGGACACTCGCACTGATAGCCCTTCTCAGACTGGAGGCAAGAATGGCTGCAGCCACCATTGTTATTGTGGCATCCTTCGATGTCTGTAGAGGGAACCAACGAGAATGGGAGTTACCATGTGACCCTCTTCTGCAGGAATCACAGCATTAGTCACCAGAGATCTTTCTTGATCCATGGCAGAATCCCTGAGGACTAATGTGGTAAGTGAAACATGAGGCTAACCCACAAAACATCCATTAAAGGCTATGACTGCCACAGTAACACTGAGGCACTGCAGGCATTTTGTAGTGTCTTTCAATTGTCCCCATCTTTTTCTGTTGTTTTTTCTCATGATAAGGGTAAGCTCATGAATGTTTATGACTAAGAACACAAAACATTTAACTGTTGTAACATTTAATATATTCATTTAAGTTAAATTTTTATAAACTTATTGATGGATAAAAAGCTTGAATAAAAGTTCATCTGGACCAGCTGGGTGGGTCCAGAGTTGCAGCAGATCAATTGGATCATTGACCAATAAGACCCTTCTCTTGGACTCCCTAGGAATAAGAGCACTGAATATGGAAGTCTTGAGTAGACCTGGGGCTGGAGGCATAGCTCAGTCATAGGAGTTGCCTACCATTCCCAGGGCTCCAGGCCACCCCTGCCCCAGCATGTCCATGACAATAATCTTAGTCAACATGACTTTTGTGGGACCTGAACATTATCTTTTAGGTTGAGGGCTGTCAAGTTCCAACCCATTGCACGGTGTTATACATACATAAAGTTTTATTAGCACACACAGGCATGGCTGTCAACTATTGTCTATGGGTGGTTTTTTTTTTTTAACTATAGGGGCAGAACTGGGTAGTTTTGATAGATTCTGGATGGTTAATGAAACAAAGTATCATCAGGAAAAGTTTTAAGTTAAGATGATAGAAGAATATGTTTTGGATTCTCTAAAATGCTCAGGGAGAGATAGAAGTTGACTCCTAAGGATGATAGTAAAAATAGTTCAATAAAAAAACATTTAAAAAAGGCAGGCAGTGGTAGCACATGCCTTTAATCCTAGCACTCAGGAGGCAGAAGCAGGTGGCTCTGTGAGTTTGAGGCCAGCCTGGTCTACAGAGTAAGTTCCAGGACAGCCATGACTACATAGAGAAATCTCAAAAAGAAAAAAAAAAAAAAAAAGAAAAAGAAAAAAGGTTATTGGAGCCATTGATAAGTTAACTTGGTGTATATAAATTAGTGGTTGGGAAATGTAAGAGACTAAAGTCACAATGAATTAATATTTGTTACCTGTTTAGAAACCCATCTATAATATTTAAATATTTATGTAGTGTACATGTGTGTCCAGCAAAGCCACAGTGTGAGGAGGTCACAGGACATTTGTAGGAGTTGGTTCTCTCCCTCTACCCATGTGGGTTCTAAAGATCAAACTCAGGCTGTCAGGTGTCAAGCGCCCTAATCTGCTGAGACATCTTGCCAGCCCTAGAAATGCATGTGCTTTTAAAGGTTATGCAGTTTGTGGATTTTCGAAATAGTTGAGATTATAGATAACAAGGTGGAAGAAAATATAAAATATGCTACTATGCTAGGAAGTGTTAAAAAAGATCACAGGGAGTAGCGGCGGTGCATTCCTTTAAGTTTGGAGGTGCAGGCAGGTTGGTCTACATATCAAGCTCCAGGCCAGCTGAGGGTACATAGTGGCAGAGACACTGTCTCAAAAAAAAATTAGTATGTGTTTTCTTTCTAAAAGATATCTCCTCAGTGCTGGGGGTCGTACCATACCCGAGTGCCCATAACACTCTGCCAGCACCCTGCTGTCTCCACCCGCAAAATGAATGACCTTTTCAAAGTAATTTTATTTCTTTAAGTTGCAATTTCAAAATTGGTAAGATGAAGGGGTTACTGTAACTGACCACACTGGGCATTTTCAGATGTAAAACTGGAAAAGGAAAAATATATCGAAAAATCCAAATTGCCCTACAGGATGAAGCCCTTCAGATGATGGAAGGAGATGTTAAGAGTGGATATTCCTAGCAACAGAGATCAAGGAACATGGATATTCTCCCTGTTTACTCTTCTGTATTTTCCTATTTATATCATAAACTATTAAAATTTACTTAAAAATTTAAAAGTATAATGAATTTTTAAAAAGCTATAATCATTTAATAGCTGCACCAAAGAAACAAATACATTTAGCCTTTCAATAAAAGTTAAATGTTGTAAATAGAAGCAGTATTCCTAAAGTATTGCTCATATAGACACATAAAATTTTTATCATTTGCTAAATATTTTTCAGCTATGGTTATTAGGTTTTAAGGTTATATGAGTATTAATCATAATAGCCTCGATAAAGTGCTTGCGAATAATTACAAATGTTCTTCGTGGAATATTTTACTACTATTCAAATATGCAAAAATTATTATATGAAATTATTAAGGCTTAGGGAAGGCTCTATTTATTATCCTTATTCAATAAAATTTAAAATAATTTAGCCTTTTTATAAAGACAGCAATTTAATGTGCTAGGAAGTGTTCTCTGCGTTAATAATGCAAACTTTGTTGGGTACTAATAATTTTTCTCTTTAGGATGATATTTTATTATTTTGAATGTGATGTTAATGCAATGAGTTTTAATATGTAGCTTATAGCTCTATTAATACACAAGTTAAATTCTCCTCAAGGACAAATCATATGTCATCTGTAAATAATAACAACTATGTCATTTACCTCTCCAGAGAATGTTAGGGGAATTCAGATTTGTGAAAGCAGATACGATGTCACTTTAGCTGTAACAAACATATGACCCAAGCCCCATAAAACAATAGTAGATTACTGAATCACACATTGCACGTTGTTGGTATCCCATAACAATGTGCAATGCTATATGAATTAAAAAGTAAGAGAGCAATAATAGACAATTTCATTTCAATTCCTTGAAATATATCATGGTTACTAGGCCATGTACACACAGCATCACTGTTATTTAAAGTAGACAATTGGGGCCTGGAGAGATGGCTCAGTGGTTAAGAGCACTGGCTTCTCTTTCAGAGGACCTGGGTTTGATTGCCAGCACCCACAGAGTGGCTCACAACTGTTTGTAACTCCAGTGTTAGGTGATCTGACACCCTTTTCTAGACTCTTTAGACACCAGGTAATGCACATGGTTCAAAGACATCCATGCAGACAGAATACTCATACACATAAAAAGAAATAGATATTTTTTTAAAAAAAAGATTATTTTGGGATAGGAGAAATGGGTCGTTGTTGAGAGCACTGTTTTTCAGTTCTCAGCATCCACATGATGGCACACAACCATCCATAACTTCAGTTTCAGGAGATCCAACACCCTCTTCTGACCCCTGTGGACATCAGGCACTTCTGTATGCTGTACATATACACATGTAGGCAAAATACTCATATGCACAAAATAAAATAAATAAATAAGCCTAAAATCTCTTTTCTTAAAAACTCTTTCTTCTTCTCCTTCTTTTACCATTTTCCCTCCTCCCCTATTACTTCCTGCCCTTCCTTCTGCCCCCCATACTCTCAAATTACTCAGGAGATCTTGTCTTTTTCCCATCCCTAGGTAGATCCATGTCTGTCTCTCTTCAGGTCCTTTTTGTTGCCCAGGTTCTCTGGGGTTTTGCCTGTAGTCTGGTTGTCTATATCCTTTATGTCTTTGCTTTATGTCTAATATCCATTTATGAATGAGTGCACATTATATTGTCTTTCTGGGTCTGGGTTACCTCACTCAGGATGGCTTTTTCTAGTTCCGTCCATTTACCTGCAAATTTCAAGATATCATTGTTTTTTTCACCGCTGAGTAGTACTATATTTTGTAAATGTATCACATTTTCCTTATCCATTCTTCGGTTGAGGGGCATCTAGGTTGATTCCAGGTTCTGGCCAATGCGAATAATACTGCTATGAACATAGTTGAGCAAATGTCCTTGCGGTGTGAATGTGCATCCTTTGGGTATATGCCCAAAAGTGGCAATCCTGGGTCTTGAGGTAGATTGATTCCCAAGCCTAAAATCTTTAAGTGGGTAATTTTATCCCCCAAAATATTCTAGCTTTCCTCAACACAAAAGGAAACATGCCTCAATGTAAAAGCAGTTTCTCAAATTTCTAAGACAAGTATCACCCATGGAATTTGTTAAAATTGTAAGTTCTGAGGCCCCATCCTAGCTCGATGCTGTACACTTTCCCACCCACAAGAGGCCTGATGGGAGCTGGGTGGGAGGCCAGTCTCAGGCCAAGAGAGACTGATAAATGAGCTGTAGAGCATGCTGCCTGAAACTCTGAGCTTCTTGCCAGCAGCCTCCGGCACATAGTCATTATCTAGACACATAGTCATCTCAACTTAACCCCAGACCACTCAGTCCAAATCTGCACTTTAACAAGATCCTGTGGGATTTGTGGGCACATTTAAGTCTGAGGAAAATGGGTATTACTCCACCTTAGCATCCCTACAGCATTCTACTTTTTGCAAACTCCCTCCTCTTCCATCTTGAAGACAAAATCGAAACTGAATTCTGTTCACAGCTCATGCACCCTCACACCCTTTAGTCACTTTCTCATGCTGACAAACTGCTATTGGCTTCTGCCACCAGGGCAGTTTCCCAAAGAGCCAGCCAGAGCTCCCTTTGGATGATGAGTTTGCCCCACCTTCTTCCCCAGCCTCACCTTCACAAGTTTTCCCATCACTCCTCAGCACACGGCCGACCCCACACGCGCAGCGGTGTGAGTTTTTGAGGTTTACGCAGATCTCACTGCAGCCACCATTGTTCTGTTCACATTCGTTTTCATCTGTAGAAGGGAAATCACATCACTGCCACACTGCTGAGCAACCTCAGCCTGCCCCAGCCCCTGAACCCAACCCTCACCTCTTCTCAGGCGTTGTTCGATAACCCCGACCCCTACTGTAAATCAGCATGGGCACATATGTGTACCCCATCTCCCCAACCAAGCTGTCTGTTCATCTGTCTTCTGTTCATTTGTCCTCGCCAAGCAGAAGGTACCTGGATACTTGTGAGTTCCTATCCTTCAGGGTAGAGCTATGGGGGCTGGCAAGATGGCTCAGCAGATACAGGTGCTTTCTGCTAACCCCAATAGCCTGAATTTGAGCAGGACACCCATGGTGGAAGGTGAGAGCAGACATCTGGAAATTGTCCTGTGACTGTCACATGCATGGCATGGCACATGGGCATGCATGTGCAATAAACACATAAACACAGTAAGGTAAGACTGTGGAGTGGGCTGGCTACACTGATTTGTTTTTATGAGCTCCTCTCTCTCCAGCAAAGTTGTAAATTATGGTTTTTTTTTTTTTGTTTTTTGTTTTTTGTTTTTTGTTTTTTTTTGGTATAGAAGGAGCTGACAGTGCAGAAGGAAATAGCCAGCAGAATACTGTGAGACAGTATTCTGTTGTTGCATGACAAACCACCCTCAAAAACAGACTTTAAAAACTGAAAAAGTCTCAGCAAGGTATGGTGGCACACGCCTTTAATCCTAACCCTTGGGAGGCAGAGGCAGGCAGATCTCTGTGAGTTTCAGGACATCCAGGGATACATAGTGATACCCTGTCTCAAAAATATTTGTTTTTGGAATATTCTCACATTCTATTTAAGAAATGATTTTTAGTCTATAAAACATCTAATAAATTATGTATGGATTCTTGCTGTAAAAAAAAAAAATGTAAAATGACAATGTCCATCTGTCTCCTTCTGCAGAGGAGCTGAGAGTGAAGTGTGTGGTTCCTAGGAAGGAAGCTGGGTTCAGGGTGTGAGTCAAGGGCTGGAGCTAAAATGCTCACAGTGTATCAGAGCACAGTTGTGGACCCAGGGAAGGAGATGAGCTGGAGGGGCTCCACTCATATCCAGAGCCCCAGAATAGGTGCCTCCCTCTTAGGGTTTGGGCACGGTCTAAGCAAACCCTAAGTCGTGTGTGTTGGAAGTTTGGCCCCAGTGTGATGTTATGAAGCAGTGGCTCTCTGAGGTCTAGTGGGGTGGGTAGGACCACTGCCGTTGGAGGTGACTAATGCGGTTCTTGTGGGGTCTCTGTTCTCACTGCCGTCTTGTCTTTGCTTGTGCCCCTGGTAGTCCATCTCCCACCAGGCCTTCCCTGGAGCTGAGCCAGTGTTGGCAATGTACCCTCGAACCTCCTTATATAGTGAGCCAAGCTTCGTTTTCTTTATAGCCTTCTGAGTGTCAGCTATTGCACTATAGTAACAATAGGAACTAATCCATATTTCAATAAAATTGAGAGTAGAACTCTGCCACAAGTAGTAATTAGGAAGCTTCCTGCTGGAGGCCCAAAGGCAGAGAGACACGAGCAAACAGTGGAACCCTGGGCCAGTGTGCGGCAAAGGCTGCAAGGTTGAAGCATGGGCTAACACTTCCAATTCACATGGGACGTAAATCCTGATCTGAGAAACTGATGTGCAACCTGGCCTGAACTTCTTCAGACACATTTGGGAAACAGTGCTGCGGTAGAGCATCCTCGGAGCTGGTAGGAAGGGTGGAGAGCCACAGGAAACCCCTGATGCTAGATGAGGGTTTGACATAAAACACTGTAGACAGTTCACAATGCAAGAGGATAGGCGAGATGACGGAAGGCTTTGAGTAAAATCCTCACAAGCACCTTTTTAAACTAGAAAGAAAAAAATGAAAGAAAAAAAGGAGCTAAATAAATCACAACTGAGAAGAAGTCTACATTTAGAGCTTGCAGAGGTAAAAAACTATAGTAGACGAGAAGAGTCTCATATAGCCCAGGATAGCCTGGAGTGCACTATGCAGAAGAGGCTGGTCTTGAACCCCTGATCTTCCTCTTCCACAAGTGCTGGGAATCCAGCTGTTGCCACCATGCCACTGAGCTGCCTACACTGAGGGGGGGGCGGACAAGAGGACAGTAGCTTCCTGACAGCAGTGTGGCCACACCCATGCTAGCACTTCCTTTAGGCCGGGCTGCTTTCCTTGGGACTGCTTTTTCTTTTTCTTTTTTTAATGTGAGGAAGAAATTAAAATGGATCTATTACTTTTAGCCAGTGTAGGAATCTTTACCAATGCAATTCCATCTGCATGTTTACACCCTAGAGAAAATGCCACACTTAGTGTGAGGTGTACTGTATGTTAACTTGAAGTACAGATAGGCTAATACTGAAGGCTAATTGCTGAAGTACAGCAATAATAAAAGCTAGAGATGGGGTGGGAAGGAAACAGGCTGGCATTCAAGCAGCAGCCAACCTTGGAGATGACAGCGGGTCATGGAGTTCAGCAAGATGGCCTGGTTTGAACACCGAAATTGTATTTTCACTCAAAAAAAGAAAGGAAAGTTACATCTGTACATGTGTATCTGCTTTGTTATTTTCTTACTCTCTTCCCTCTGCCTGAAAAAGCTAATTAAAAAATAATTAAAATTTGTTGGGTGGTGGCGGCACACACTTTCAGTCCCAGTATGTGGGAGGCAGAGGCAGAAGGATCTCTGTGAGTTTGAGACCAGCCTGGTCTACAGATTGAGTTCCAGGACTGGCTCCAAAGCTACAAAGAAACCCTGTTGATGGGAGATGTTATTTTGTAAATATGTTTCTCATACTAGTTAATGAATAAAGCACTGTGGGCCAATGGGAAAGCATGATAGGCGGGGCTAGGAGTCAAGGAGGAAAGAGGAAGTAGTAAGGAGGAGTCAGCATGTACAGTATGGAGAAAGCAAGATGCCGGCCCACTGCTCTCCAGTAAGATGAGCCATGTGGAAATACTTAGAATAGTAGAAATGGGTTAATAATTAAGACAGAGCTGGCCAATAAGCAATGATAGTAACTGGCCAACAGAATTATAGCAAATGAAGATTCTCAGCATGTTATTGGGGGCTGGCATGGCATCGGGACCTGACCGGCGGAGGGAAAAAACCTACTTGTAACACCGTGTCTCAAACCCCCTGCCAAAATTAAAATTTATGGGCTGTCTCAGTGGGTAAAAGCATCGCTGCCAAGCCTGACCACCTAAGTTTGACCCTGGGACCAGCTTGGTGGAAAGAGAGAACCAATTCTTGCAAGTTATCCTTTACCTAGCAAATACACAGTAAATACGTATTAACGAAAGTTTAAAATTGCTTCATTTACATGAAAACTAAGTATAAACTAAAGTTGACCTGTGTACATAAACACAGAAGTGTGCCTACATCATTTCTCTCAAGCCCATA
Organism: Cricetiscus sungorus; assembly: GCA_030556225.1. Classification (NCBI taxonomy): domain Eukaryota; kingdom Metazoa; phylum Chordata; class Mammalia; order Rodentia; family Cricetidae; genus Cricetiscus; species Cricetiscus sungorus. Next base: position 71,339,257 of record JANBXA010000600.1, on the reverse strand, counting down.
GCCTGGTCTACAGAGTAAGTTCTATGACAACCAAGGCTATATAAAGAAAGCCTGTCTCAAAAAAACAGTATCTATTTGCATTTTTATATCTACCTGAAGGAAATACGCATAAGAAAATAATACACAGTTTTGGAACTACTTTGAAATGACTTTGTAACACATTTAAATTTGGATGTCAAATTTTCTGGGCTTTGTTTTGTATTTTGTTCTTTTCTGAGACAGTCTTTTCTATGTAGCTCAAGGTGGTCTTGAACTCACCGTTTTCCTACCTCAGCCTCCTCAGCGCTAGAGTTACAGGAATGTACCACACCTTAATGGTTGCCAGTGTTCCACAGAAATATTTAATCTGTATTTACAGTTAGTAAAAATGGACAAAATAAGTCATTTGAGTTATCCCAGGCATTTTACGTTAGCCAATGACAGAATCAAAAGCCAGTTTTTATATTAAAATTTAGTAAAATTAAGATTCAGATCCTCAGGCAAGCTACCACTTTTCAATGGCTCCATAGCCACAAGGACTGTGGTTCCTGACTGCCCTAATCACACCATGAGACTATAACGACTTCAGTTGTAGCCAACAATGACTGACTAGCTCCATTGCAAATGCTCAGAGACTAAGCAGGGTGGCAGCAGGGCCCTGATTGTCTCTTCACTCCTGAGGGCTCATTTCCACCTTGTGAGTAGCTCTTACCAAAGCAAGTCTGTCCATCTGGTCCCAGCGAGGTTCCTGGAGAGCATGAGCACTCGGTGGTGTCTGCGCAGCTGCCATGGCAGTCCTCATCACAGATGTCATAAAAATCTATGGAAGGACGATGACCTTCTATGAGTGGGAAGGCTCAGGGGACCCTCTCTTTCATGAAAGTAGCCACAGGCTCCAAGTTCCCAGTGCTCCACCCTGACGTTTCTCACGGTTCAGGCTGCATCACCCAGTGTAGGAAGATGAGCTGCTCAGGGGCAGCTTTGGTCCACTCAGATAACTGACTCCCAGCTAGAGTGGGAGTGGCCCACTGGTGGCCGGAGGACTTCCGCAAATCAAAAACATGAGCGTGTATGAGCTAGGGCCTCAGGGTGAGGTCATGCTCCACTGTGGACTCTTCAAAATGTTCATAGACACCAGCTTCTGCCATCAAGCATGTTTACAAAGCCTCCAAATGTTTATGGCATTAGTGATTTAGAAATTCACTTAAAGGTGTTATTGATGTCATGTCGCCCTTTACCATTGTATATCATTCTGAAAAGCAATGACAGTGCGTGCCATGTGGGTGCCTGGCATCCATCTGTCCACCTGATGATGCATCAATAGGTAGGTTCCAGAGGGCTCTTCCTACTCAGTTGGTTGGAAATCTATCGTTTCTAATTTTATAATGTTTGAATGAATAAACACAAAATAAATCTGGGTTACATTAACTGGGATCCATATGGTGCTTTTCTTTTTAACTCCATCTGGCTTTTTGGGGAAGGAAGAAGTGGGAAAGGTACTTACGGCCACAGTAGACGTGGAAGCAGACGCTGGGCTTGGCCAGCCGATAAACATAGTAGCCTCCAGGGCAGGCCTTGACCTCCATGGTGGTGTTCCACAGACAGCAGTTCCCTTTGAAGCTGGCACAGGCCTGGCGTTGCACAATGCCATCACTTTCTAGGGGATGGCTGCCATTGAGCCAGACAGGTGCGTGGGTCCCACAGTGATTTTCTGGTATGCAGAAGGTGGGCATGGCATCTCCTGCCATACCTGTGAAGCGATACCACTCCCCATCCATGTGGTTGTCACACAGAGGTTGACTTTGAGACTCATCGAACTGGTGGTCAGTGTTCCTCCAGGGCTCATTCAGGCTGATGTAAGCAGAACAAGGATCTAGGGCTGGGAATGAAAGGGACTCAGAGACATCTGGTACCGTTTCAGGTTACAATGCCAACAGCTATACCCACTTCAGCCTTACATTTTAATTTTTCAAACAAAAAGTGTGTGTGCATTATGTGTATGCATGTTGTGTATATATGTATTTTGTGTATTTTCTGTTTGTGTTTGTGTATGCAGTGTGTGTATGTATATGTGTGTGTAGTATGTGTGTCCATTATGTGTATGTTGTGTATTTGTGTATTGTCTGTGTGTTGTGTGTGTATGTGTAGCCAGATGTCAATCTCAGGTATACTTCCTTAGGAGCCATTTACTTTTTTTTAATTCAGACAGGGTGTCTCTCTGATCTGGGGCTCACTGATTAGGCTAGACTATTTGGCTAGTGAGCCCCAAGAATCCCCCTGTCTCCACTCCTTAGTGCAAGGAGTAAAAGTCTGTGCCATGCTTGGTAGTGTTACAGCCTGAGCTTGGTGCACATGAGGGCCCTGCATTCCAAGCAGCATCAGAATGAACAAATGAACAAGAAAATAAATGAATGCACCAAGTAAGTCAAGTATAAGGGGAGTTAGGCATTTTGATACAGAGATAAGAACAGATGATTATAGAAAAGTGTATTGCAATTCAGTTATCCAGTCACAGGAGAGACTGGACAAGGCAGTTAGCGCCTCGTTTTTGGAAATTAAAAAAGAAAGGAAAGGAGGAAAGCCTTGAATTCCTTTTGCAAAAAAATGAGTCAGTATCCTTGCATCAGTGTGAAGTCTGATAGAATGAAGAATATGGAAAGTTCATTCCACTAAAAGGGAAAAGGTCCGAGGTACACAGCCAGTTGCTTTGAAATGTACAGCAACCTGGAAAGTGGATGCGGAAAATAACTTGACAGTCTGGAAAAAGAAGTGATTAGGACATTGAACTTTTGGGAAATGATATTTGCAGAGTTGTAGGTGGCACAAGCAACCTTCTCTTCAAGTTCTGTGGTTCCTCTCAAAGTCCTTAAAACGCGCTGAACTGTCCAGGCTGAGTGCAAGCTGGCAATTCAGTATTCCTTGAAGAGGAGGAAATGTCCTTAAATTCCCTCACCTCTCTGAGGGGAAAATCTCCTCCTCTGCCCTGCTGGCTGTGGCTCTGGCCAAGCAGGGCTTCCAGAGCCATTCCACAGGTGATTATAAATTCATAGAGACATTCCACTCTCCTCCCTGGCTCTAATTTTACAAGAAATGGTTAGCCACTCCAACTTTAATGGCATTACAGCAACTCCTGTAATGACTATTCCATGATTTCTAAAGTTTTCCTTAAAGTTAAATGTCATTTCTCATACTGTTGAAGAGCTCAGTCGCCCTCCTGTTGTAGAGGAACAGTGGCATGAAGAAGAGAAAGTGACCCACCATCTGTCATGCAATCCTACATAGCATGTCATGCAAACACAGTTACCAGATATTTTCTAACATTAAATGCTTCCACCCTCTTTTAAAATGTTCATTTTGCATCTAATCCCATTTTAGTCTCAACATGGAGCCACAATAATGTGGTATTATACAAATCACTCCTAATTAACTCATACAATCCTTAACATGGGGGCTTAAAGGAGAACCAACCTATGTGTTCCTCTCAAAGTCCTGTGCCCTACTAGGAGGCTCAGTGGCTCGCCAGGACATTCAGGAGCATCTTGGACAAGGACCAACCACAGGGCCTGCACAGATATATGTGTCCCCGTCTTGCTCACCTGGAGGCGGTATACTTGGGAGACCCCTACATTGCCCAGACCAAAGTCTTTCCTGTATTTGCGTTCCAGTCAGTGAAGCGCTGATGGTTCATTCTTAACTCAAGCCTGTAGCCATCACATTCTCTTAGCTTTTATCTACATCAACGCCTGTCCCAGGGTCCCATCTACAACATTGCATTACACACAGCTCTCATATTTCCTCAGGGCTCAAACTTATTTTTGATGTATATAATTAAAGGAGTCAGAACATGGCCCAAGTTACTGCAGAGAAACACATTTAGACCAGACACATACTGAGCTCTGCAGAAGTGCCCAGAATGATCTTCGTTGGCCAGTTTTGTGCTAAGCCTGAGAGAAACAGCTTAAGAGTTGTTTGGTCTGTACAAAAAGTCACTCTATTTTTAAAAGTAAAACAATAAACATTTTTATCCACATCTGTACCCTTTACGGGGACAGAATATTCAGTCCCTTTTATCCATTAAGGAAAAGACCCTACCCGCCTCATCTCTAAAAGAAAAATATATCACTTCTATTCTTACAGTTGGAAAGTGCTTACACTAGAAAGAGATTAGAATTCCTCTTCATATGTATTCCAAGAACCGTTTAGCTCATAGGAAGCTTTAGAGAGGAAAGATCCATGGAAGTTCTGGACACTCGGGCTGGAGGATAAAGGAACAGCCTTGTAGGCTGAGTGACTTTGTTTACACAACTGTCAGGTTAGTATTTAAGGCCCCATCATCTAACATTTTGTAACAACAGCAAACAGCAACCAAAAAAAGTGCAGTGTACCAAATTGTTGACACAAGACTCACCTATGGGTGACACTGGGGTGACAGTGGTGAAGAGGCAGGTGAGCAGCAGGAATAGGGGCATCTTTCTGATCCAGCTGCCAGGAGCAGAGTGGAAAATCCTCTTAACACTATTTTCCTTTGTTCTTTTTTCAAGCAGTTAGGGGAAAAATCCCTTTGGGATCTTAGGAAGAAAATCCGTATCAGTGCTGGCTAGGACCTTACAGGGCAGCAGAGGAGGGTGAGTGGGACAAGAGTCTACTGCTCTGGCCTTGACCCCAGATAGAGGCTGCTTTTTGTTGTCAACAGTGCTATTGTACTGATACAGTTCTTTAGAGGGGAAAAAAGCCCACCTCACCACCCCTCATCCTCCTATTGTTTTTTGTTTTTCCCCTGAAGAATTCCCTGTAATGGGACCTTCGATATCTTATCCAGAGGGAACTCTTACTAAGGCACATCCCCTCATGTTAAAATGTTCTTTTGTGACTTCTAGGAACTGGCTTCCTGATGCTGCAGCCATGGCGTTGTGCAGTCTCCTCAGTGGGAACAGGATAAAGCCATTTAGTTGGAACTAGCTATCGGGAAAATTTCTGTTTGATGGTCTAGGAGCTGACAAGACACACAAGGTCGTGAGGGGCCTGAGAGGGACTGGTATTCTCTCTCAAGTTTCTAGGTTTGTCTTATTCTGGTCTCTGGTCTCAAAGTTTCCTAAATAGACACACCTTCACATAGGCATTGCCAACTCTGGCAGCAGCACCTCGCTTTGCCATGATGCACTTCTTCCCTATATAGCAGAGGTGTTAGGGTTTTTTATTTCACCATTCTCACACTAAAATAGGGGTAGGGACTTAAAATTGGGAACTACCATTAAATTAGCAAAATCCTGGAAATTTCAAAATTGCATAGAGTTTTACTCTCCTCCCCCTCTCCCTGCCTCCCGAGTGCTGGAATTAAAGATGTGAGCTACCACCACCCAGCTAGAGTTTTTCTTTTGACTGAAGAAGGGAACTATGAGGACTCTCACACCTCATATCAGCAGGCCTGGTTGAAGTAACTGTAGGTGAAGGTCCTGGTATTCTAGGCTGTGGGCACTGAGAACCAGCAACTCCAATAAAAGCCAATTCAAAGGGGAAGATCAAAGGGGTGGGCCAGAAGTTGTCACCAGAGAGCCTTCATCTCGTGACTGATGGAGGCAGATTCAGAGACCCATGGTCAAACATTGGGCTGACCTCAGGGTGTCCTGCTGAGGAGAAGGGGGATTGTAGGAGCAAGGGTTTCGGGGATATCACAGGAAAACCCAGAGAAATGGCTAGCCTGGCTCATTGGAACTCACAGAGTCTGAACCAACTAGGGAGCCTGCATGGGACTGACCTAGGCCCTTTGCATATATGTGACAGTTGTGTAGCTTGGTCTATTTGTGGAACTTGTGGAAATGGGAGCAAGGGCTGTCCCTGGTGCTTTAACTGGCTCTTGGGAACCTAATCCTCATGCTGGATTGCCTTGCCTAGACTTAATACAGGGGGTGGTGTTTGGTCTTATGCCATACTTTGCTGATGCTCATGCGGGGTCCTGCCCCTTTCTGAGAAAATAGAGGATTGAGAGAGGCAGAAGAGGGGAGAAGCGGGAGGAGAGGGAGGGATTGCTTCTGTCAGTATGTAAAATAAGTACACAAATACATTCTTAAAAAGAACAATTTTAAATGGATCTAAGGGAAATAAATTTTCTTTCCCAATCCAACTTCTAAAGCCCCAAAGCCAGAAACTTAACCCAAAGGTAACCCAAACTTTATTTTCCTTCTAAGGGCATCGTTTTGAGAAACTGTTAGTGCCTACTAAGGGCCAGGGGGATGCTAATTACTAGATTGTGATAGTAAATAAGTGGTCCCTAGAGGAGATACAGGTAAACAAGGGGTTGCATGGATCTCAACTTGCAGTTAGTTACTTTCTCACCAGGGAGACTCAGGCGATTTGGCCATTAGCACCAGCTTCTTCTTCTTCTCCTTCTCCTTCTTCTTCTCCTCCTGCTCCTCCTTCTCCTCCTCCTTTTTCTCCTCCTCCTCCTCCTTTTTCTCCTTCTTCTACATTTTTCATGTTTATTGGCCATTTGTATGTCATCTTTTTACAATTTTTTAATTATTTTATTTTTTTTTTTTATATTCCATGTCATTAGCTTAAGCTGTGGTTTGATGGCAGTGATGGATGGCTGTGGGACTCTCATGGCAGGGCAATGCTTTTCACAGAAAAAAAACAGACCTCACCATTTCCTGTCCCTGATAAGCCATCTGAGTGCTTCATGTGTTTCAGAAAAACAAAGGACGTATGGATGTTTGTTGCCAAGATTAATAGCTGAAGTCAAGGACTTTCACCAGATAGCCCATGGTTCTATAAACAGGAATCCTGGGGGTGGCAGGGTTCTCACTCTCTCACTCACACACACTCTCATGTCTTTCTTCTTTTAGCTGACCTCCCTTAAAAAATGATTTAAAAATTTAAATACATACAAAAGTCATAAGAACAATGCCGAACATCCAGCAGCAAAGCTCACTAACATTTTAATTTTATTTTGTTCATATTCCACTATGCATTCCTAAGATGTGGTCTTCCTTATTTATGTAACCATGAGGTTGTGATTACAGCTATGAAAAGCAGTAAAAATGCTTCTGTATTTGAAACCCTGCCCATGTTTAACTTTCCCAGTAGTTTCAAATGTTCGCTTTTATTGCTAGTTTGAGTTGGGATTCAACAAGAGTTTTACAGTATACTGCATTTTGCTGTGTCATTTAAATTCTTTCATCACCCTTCCTCCTCTGTACCATTTGCTGAAAACATCTGATCATCTAATCATCAGTTTGTAGAATGTTTCATATTTTGGATTTGACTGATTGCTTGTTTATTGTGTCTTTTAGCCTCCCCACCCTCATAGTTAATGTTATTAGTATTTAAATCCCCAAATACCCTGGTGACATGGAAGGAACTTACCACATCTCAGCCAAGAGGAAGGAAGGTAAATCAGTTTGCTGTTCTAAGATACAGAGCATGGGGACAGCTTTCAACTGATGAATGGTACCTGAGATGGGGCAGTGGGGAGATTGCCCAAGGGAAAAACATTCCCGGATAGAGCGTGGTGGGAGGTTAACACAAAATATGTGATTGCAGGAAGGAGACTGCAAAGAAGACCAAGAAACAGTGGACTGAGGGAGGAAAATCCAAGAGCTGAGTCTCAGGAGCTGCGATGGTTGAAGGTGGCCCTGTGGAGCTTGTACCATGTTTATGAAGTATGGGCAAATGATATGCAAACAAGAATTAATAAAGTAGGTAATTTTACATTCAATATTATCCCAAGGAAATAACCCAAAAGGTGCTTTGTGGAAGACACCATATGTGACTTACTTGGGAAAAGAAAGATGTAAAGATTGGAGGGATTGAAAGAAAAGCAATGGCATTTGTGTCACTCCCTGTAAAGGCCAGCCAACATTGAGGAAGAGGGGCGAGGTGTGTAGGAGCCAGGAGATGGGGTGAGAGGCTTCAAGATGCCATCTAGACTTGACAGTTCCAATCATGAACTAACCTCCATGGCTACCTGTACTGACCTGTACAAGACTGGCTCTGTCAACAATGTCACAGGTGGGGGAGGGGCTCATGAGACACTATCTCTTGCTGCTGAACTATTGGCTATTAATAAGATTCTGGGAAAGGGGCAGTCACTGTCTTTAGAAGTATATATATTGCTGAGCCCACTCTGATGGGTGGCTTCATGGTCACACAGATGGCCTCTGGTTAAACTACTCAGTGGGTTACAAAATAAAATGTATAGACAGGAATTGAGAGATAAACAGTTGCAGCAGGGAGGTGGGAGAGGGTTGGGGGTAAGGAGTCAGTCAATATTGTGTACATGTGTGAAATTGTCAGCCAACACATTTAACTAATAAAAAAATGGGTGGAGTTGGGGTGAAAGTGAGTCCCAAAAGCTAAAGTTTCCCTTTTTTTGTGAAATCCTTCTAGATGAATATAAAATCCAGCCTCTTTACACCTGTATTTGAAGGCATCCATCTGCACAGAGCACCTCATCCTGGCTCCAGGATTTCTCACTGGCCCCATGCTGTGTACCAGTTACATACTCATCAACTCTTCCAGTGTCAGACTTTGGGACTCACTGGAGTCATGGCACATGTGTGAGCAAGCTTCCTTCTCTTCCTGTTCTTTCTCTACAGTTCTCCTGTTCTGGTCCACAGTCTCAGCAGAATCATCAGTGGTGCTTGTTGGATACCAACTGCCAGATGCACAGAGGTCTGAAAATTTGCACTTCTAGCAGTTTCTGGGAGGTGACGATCATTCCTGATGACCCTTTGCAAGTCTCAGCTCTAGAAGACACTCCCTCAGTCAACTGTATCGCTCCACGCAGTGATAGATCAATGCCAACCAGCCTGGCTCTAGAGGGAATTCATAGCTTCATAACATAGCAAACTGTTTCTAACGTAAAGCTGCCACGGGAACAGCTTTTAAATGTTTAGTTTGGTGGCTTTACATTTATTCTTTTGTGCAGCCATCACTACCACCTATCTCCAGAACTTCATCTTCTCAGATGAAAACTCTTTAATGCCTCTTAAACAGTAACTCCTCATTCTCTGATCTTCCCCCAAAATATTACTTATATTTCTGTGAATTTAATATTTCATATAAGTAGAATCATGAGGTGTTTTTTCTTTTATGATATTTTTCATTTATTATATTATCATCAAAGTTCATCCATGTTACAGCATGTCAGAATCTCCATCTTTCATGGCTGAGTAGCGTCCCATGTCATATATTTACAGGCCTCATCTGTCCATCTGTCCCTGGAACCTTGGATGCCACTCTGCATAAATAGTATGTTCATTTTTCACTTGAATTTCTTCCACTCATTGGCCAAACTAAACAACACTGTCACTATCTGAATCCTTAAATTCTTGCTGACACATCCAGAGGAGTGGGAATGCTGAATCACACATCCATTCTGCTTGCTTTCAACGAGTATCTACTTTTTATTGAATAACCTGCAAAGCACTATGTAGTAAGCTCATACCTTATCTCAATTATTTCCCATACAAATCCCACAAGGTAGATATTACACCCACATCTTACAGGTAGCACAGTCAATTCAGAAAGAATAACTAGTGGCCTACTTTCCATGAAGAAGCCCAACCATACTTTGCTCTTCATCTGTCTCCAGCCCCCATAGGCAAAGTAGAACAGAATTTTGTATATAGTGGCCGCACATATTCACCCTTCCTTTACCTCAGCTGTGCCCAGTGAGACTCTGTAAACTGCAGGGAGATGGACCATTACTCTATAGGCTCTCAGAGCAACTGCTCATTCTTCACAGAGAACTAAATACCATGTTGCTTTTTTTTTTTTTTTTTTTGATGCACCTTTGACAATGGTGGTTCTCCATAATAATTTCCTATTTAGATAGCAGTCATTATAAATCTGATTCAATTTCTGAAAATAATAGATACTTGATTTATCTCTGATTTAGCTCTCTGGAGTACCAGGTGATCAAGGTAGAATGATATAGAAGTGATTTTTCCCTTTCTGTATATTAAAAGGCAAGAATATCAGATATAATGATGCTTTATAGTGACCATGCAGGTAACATGATGTCTTGGTGGCTCTGGATAATTGGGAATAGAATGTCCACTTACATTATGGAAGAATTAGTGACATACAGGCTTAGCTTCCTAAGCTTAATTTGATACTACTATTTTTTAAAAATAAAAATCTACTTTTACTTATTTTGTTGTTTTTTGAAACAGGGTTTTACTTTGTAGCTCTGGCTGTCCTGGAAGTTGCTGGTCTAGAACTCAGAGATCTACCTGCTTCTGCCTCCTGAGTGAATGCTGGGATTAAGTATGTGTGCCACCACACTCAGCCTATATAAATAAAATCGAACTTTAGACAGAAAAATCTTCCTAGCTACAATCACAGGGAAGTCAGTTCCTTTCTAGTTTTGTTTCAAAGAACACGATGCTATGATTCAAAAATTGAATAAGTATTTATTGTTCCAGAAGGTACATTGCTTTTTATACATATTTCATAAATGATACAGGATTGTACATGTGTTCAACATTTTTCTTGCCCCCACCCCTTACCTCCCACACCACCCAGAGGATTCCCATTGCACTGTGCCTTTCCTTCTTAAGAACCTGCACACAAACAGGATGAATGGTTTAAAAATAATCCAAACAACAAAAAGAGACGAGGGAGAGGTTGAACAACAGGAAGGAAGTAGGAGGCTGGGGACTGAGACATGCATCCTCTCTGTGTCATGCCAGTGAAGGGTGGTGGCAGAAGAGGCAGTCCCTGCTGGCCTTCAACCTCTGCAAGGCACCTGGAGTCTGGGTTTGTCATTTGAAGGTTTTCTTTCATACACAATGACCCCAAAAGGAAGAGGGAAAAAAGAATCCCTTGCTCCACAAGGAGGGATGAATCACGTGAAGGGGAAACAAACAAACAAACAAACAAAAAAAACCCAAACAAACAAAAAAACAACCAATCAGCTGTGTGGCAAACCCCCATCATTCTTGCTGTCCTGTCCCCAAAACAGTTAAAAACACAACAGTAGATGGAGATTTCTTAGACTTTTTGAATGCAGGTGCCATCTGGAAATACAGTAGAAAACATTCTGATAGCGTATAAGATTAATTCTTCTGTCTCTCAATTTAAGATTAAAACAAACAAACAACCCCCCCCACAAAGAAAAGAAAAAAAAAAAAAAAAAACAAAACCAGGGTGGAGAAGGTAGGCTAAAGGAAGCCATAGAAAGGTATTCGTGTACAAAGATAACTGCACCCTTTGAGATCTGCCCTTGATTTACAGCAACTGGAGTGGTAGAGTCGGGAGGGCTCACAATGATGAGGAAGTGTGTGTCTTAGACTAAGCAAGGTTATCCCGGCCCTGAATCAGCTATGGAGCCATAATTCTTCACTGATTTGTAAACCTTACAACCTCCTCATTTGCTGACACAGATGAACACAGGCCCTCTGACCTGTGATGTGGAGGAAGAGGAGGTTATCAATGGGATTGGTACATAAAGAGGAAATCTTTTCCTTCTTTGAAGACTAATTAGTAAAAAACAAAACAAAACACCAAAAAAAAAAAACCAAACAAACAAACAAAACAACAACAAAAAAAAAACCCCAAAACAAAATACAATTAAAATCTCATGCAGTATTGCCAGTGATTTCAAAACATCAATTCAGAGTCCTGGGAGATGACAGGAGAACTCAGGAAGAGATAATCCAACTGTCAATCATCAAACAGTCTTAAGTTGATTGCAATGATTATTTGGATAAAAGTAGTGTAACCAGCAGGTATACGTTAAGTATGTAGCTGGTCAGAAAAGGGACTCAGGATGGAGAGATTCCTGCTAACTTCACAGAGTCTGGGTCCAGCTTAAGATGAAGGCTAACCTCACTGGCTCAGACTCCGCCAACCACAATTCACAATGATTTGCTTTCTTATATAGTTATTTATTCCTATGTCAAAAATAAGAAACTTTAAATTAAAAAAAAAGCAAAAAAACAAAACTAGATCTGAGTGGGGTGCTGGTGTGTTAGTGTTTTGCAGACCTTGCAAAGATGCAAGAGACGAACACCCCAACATCACCCTTGCTTTGTTCTCGAAGCTGCAACTTCGTCACTCTCATGTGGAAACGGAGATGCTTAAGACAAGATTCACTAAGCCCTTTGCACTTGTACTCCACCATGCCTGATCCTCAGAATTTAATGTCCCTTTCTTCCCTAAGACCCTTTTTGTGTTTTGTTTTGAATTAAAGGTAAGAACCCTCTCCCCAACATGGCCCCTGCCTCCACCTGCAATGCTTTGATTAAAAAGGCATGAGTTATATAAACAGGTGCTTTCTGCCGGGATTCACGCACTGAGCAGATCAGTCCTTTTCTCCGATCTGTCTGAGGGGCAGATGTATCTGCAGCGGGTCTCTCAGTCTCTTAAGGTCCATTTCTGCCTAAAATAGAGACAACAGGTGAGGAAGGGTGGCCAGCAGCACTTTCAGCAATATGCCTGCCTATGGAGAGAGGGAACAGCTTCTCCGTAATTACTACAGTCAGAAGACTTCCTCAGGGACTCTGAAAAGCGGAAGATAAATGTCTATCCCTAAGGCAGAGTTGTCCAGCCTCTCAGAACTTTAACTTCTGCCATTTAAGACTGTTTATTCAATATCTACTTAAGCATTTTACTCAGTATTTTTTTTTTTTTTTTTTTTTTTTGAGATAGGTTTTTCTATGTAGCCCTGGCTGTCCTGGAACTCACAGCGTAGAGCAGGCTGGCCTTGAACTCAAGAAATTCATCTGCCTCTGATCCACCCGTGTCTGCCTCTGGCGTGCTAGGATTAAAAGTGTGTGTTACCATGCTCTGCTTGACTTAGCTGTTGCTTTTTGACAGTCTCTCTCAGTAGCCTAGGCTAGCCTCAAACTCACAGCAGCTTTCCTACCTCAGTGCTAGCATTTCAGATGTGAGTTTTCACACCAGCTGGAGCAGTGTTAAAAGGAGGATGTGCAGCCAACTGAAGCATCTTCTAAGCATCTCACATGCTTGGGCCTCACCTTTAAGGGTTGTATTAATTAGCTGTGGGCGGACCTGATACACCTGTGTTTGAGATTTGGGACTTTCCATCTTCTCATCCACTAAGTATGAAAACTAGAGACAGTGTGGTGGCACACTGGGGTCAACCCAGTCCCAGCACCCGAGAGGCTGAGCCAGGAGGATCACTGGAAGCCTAGGGCACACATCCAGATATGTGCCTTAACAGCAGCAACAACAGCTGGGATGTAGCTCAGCTGACCTGCTCTCAATCCTTGGCAGCTCATAACCCTGATGCATAGTCAATCCTAGCACTTGGAAGGTGGAGGCAGCAGGATCAGAAGTCCATCCAGGTCGTCCTAATCGCTATATAGTGAGTTAAAGCACAGCCCAGGTTACAGAAGACAATGTCTTAAAATAAAAAGCAGAAAAAATGCCCTTCTAATGAGAACTGTCCACTGCTAAAGTTTTTATTAAATACCTTTACCCAGGACACAGTGGCTGGATCCCACCTGAAGTGGCTACCCATCTGAAGAACTATGACTATGACTATGGATAACAATGCTATTTAAGACGGGGCTAGGCTCACTTAATTCTTCTAGAATTTACCTGAGCAATTGCATCCTTGAGTTGATTGTATTTCTCTAGATCAAAACGTGACTTTTTGGCTCCTTTATGGAAAAATAATAAGTATTGTCTGTCTCTGGCTTCTGGATAAACATATTCCTATGAAACAAAGGAGAAATTAGCCGATTAGTCCTCACTAGTAGTACTCTAAAGACATTTATTAACTATTGATTCATTATTAACATTAGTTAGATTCGACAAAATATGCACACATAAAGACAGACCAACATGCTGCATTACATATTTAGTTATTTCTTAAACATTTGTTTGCCTTTTGTGTTTTGAGATCAAGTTCCCATATGTTTCCTGGGCTTGCTTGAATCCTGGTTCAAGCCATCCTCTTGCCTCTTCCTCCCCAGCAGCTGGAACTAGACACTTGCTGCTGTGCCAGGATTTGATTGTTCTTTTTGTCTGTTCATTTCTTCTTGCCACGTGGTATTGTGCCATAGCCCACATCACGGTATGTATCATCTGTTCTACCACTGCCAAGCTGGGTGTGCTAGCATGCCTGGATTCACTGAATTTTATTATTTCAAGTAATTTGCCATCATACAAAGATTCTTTGAGAAAGCTGGCCTAGAATTTTCTATGTAGACCAGGATGACCTTGAATTTATAGCAATCTCTTTCCTCTGTTACCTAAGTGATAGACTATAGGTGTGTGGCATATATATATATCTAGCTCCTTCAATACTTCTACTATTATTCTAGATCCAGATTATTTAGTTTTCAGAAATAACTACACATAAATGAAGTCAACAGAGGGAGTGTGGTAATTTATAGGAAAGAGAAGCTTCAGGGCACGCCACAGTTGGGTTCAGTTCTCAGACCTACAGTTTTCAACATGTAACTCTTCTCCTAATGAACCTGATTTCCTTATCTGTAGAATGGACGTATATTTATAGAATTGAGACTAAATAAATAAGTGATATATATTATGCTATTAGATATAAAATGCATGACACATGACTCACCTTGGGGAAAGGTATGTGAATGTTTTCACAGATGTGAGAAGGCAGCTTAATCTTTTCATAATTAAAGAAATGAAAAGTCCATAGGGAAATGCCCCAGCCTGTTTATTTGACTGACCCGCAAGAATATATCAAAAACAGTTCTGAATTCAAGGTATAACTGGAAAAGTTCTTGTATGTGCTCAAAGGCTTGTCTGTCATTTATTCCATTTGTTCATTGTATTCAGTGAAGGAGTAACATGTGAGTGGCGTCCTGCCTAAGCAGGTCTGGCAGAGCACACTGGTAGCCTCAGCACCTAGGAGGCCCAGGCAGGAAGATCCCAAAATGAACCTACCCCTCAGTAAACAAACCACAGCCGTCCACTAGAATGAATGAATGAATGAATGAATGAATGAATGAATGAATGAATGAATGAATAAATGAATAAATAAATACACACACATAAAGATGTTATTATAGTCTCCTTTGAAGGAAAAGACATTGAATAAATAATTATTAGATAGCACAGGGCGAGGAAAAATGAGAGCATGATGAACGGCAATGATTCAAGAGAAAAGGGAGACATTGAGCTGTAGGAGAATGATCAAACACGCATGAAAGGTGAGTGCTTAAGTAACCCTGAAACATGACAGATAGAAAAGAGCAGGAGAACCTTCCAGATTGAAGAGCAGTGTGAGGAGAGGGATGGAGTAGGGGGAGTGAGGGGCATCTTGGGGGACACAGTGCAAACATTGAGCTGAGAGACATTTAAGGATGAACAGCAATCAGTTATGAAGGCCCAGGCTGGGGAGGAAAGAAAGGGAAACTGAGGCACACTGCTGCAAGAGAGGCAGATGGGCAGGATGACGTAGATCTGTTCACTCATGACTACTGTGAGTCACAGGAGCACAGCAGGGCCTGGGTGAGCCTTTGGAGGACATGGACATTTCACTTCCCCTCCTCTATCGGGTATGTTTGGGAGGCTGAGAAAGGTTACACAAAATTCCCATGCTTTTGTTTCCCCACACATGCCTAGGACCATGATCACTCATCTAATAACAGGAGGAAAAATGCCTTGTTCAAAAGCACCCATGTAAAACTCAAGAAGCTTTAGGCACAAATTGAACCTGAGGAGTCCTGTGTGTCCTCACTGCTTTAACTGTTTCTTATTCAAGGCAACGCTGGTTAGATCCAGTATAACACACATAATGGCAAGTGCTTACGGGAGCTTGTTGGTGGAGTGTGTGTTTAGCTAATGAGAGGCCCTGGGTTCAGTCACCGGAACCATATTAAAAAACGCCATAATTCATCATGCTTCTCACAATGACACCATGGATTCCATGACACGAACTGAAACTGTCAACAGAAGCTGTTTCTAGATACTAGTATTCACTAACGTGGCCTTGGCTGCTAAAGAACAGACTGAGGATAAAGTGGCCGAGTTCTTATGGTTACCTTTCTTTTATGAAGTCAAAACATCCTTGAACATACACAGAAATAGCTTAGAGTTTAGTTTATGCATTCAATTAATTAAAAGGAATTCTCCATTCTGAAAATTCAATAAAAACCTGGGTGGCACACATTTATATGTAAAATATTTACATAAATATATAGAAAATCAAGCCACTATGTCTGGACATGTGCCCTCGGTTTGAACCTCAGCATTGTAAAAAAGTATTATAAATACACATTCCCTACAGCGACACACTCTACTATTCTCACTTGTCTTGTTACAATGTAAATTCTGGAAGCATCTACGCATGTGATTCATAACGACTAAGGCATCCCTCTTCATCTTTAGCACCTGCAACAGTGCAAGCACATACTGAGAACTGGTCTTGAAAACTCCACTCCTGGTTTGAAAAGAGACCTGGAGAGGAATCCTTACCTGGCGTGTCATCACAAAATATGCATACATGGCCATGGCACTTCCATATGTGATGAAATAGGTGACCGGCTCCATGATGTCCCAGGAGTATTCCCACCAGGTAAGCCGGGCCAAAATGCCAAACTGAGTGGCCATGTAGGCGAGGCCACCCCATAGCACCAGAGTTGTCCTCTTCTCAGCCTTCCTGCTAATTTCAATTCGTACCTGGTGGGCACAAATGGACAACTTTAAGGCACCTGCTTTGGAAACAACTTACAGCACTTTTAAACTGCTCTACATTCACAATTGCATGGGGTTTATCAACAAGCTGGACTCGATGCCAGCAAATGTAACCTGCCTCCTAAGTAACGGTGGTGGTCTTCACTGAATACAATGTCTACAGGGACAACTAGGATTTCCATGTGCTTTCTTCAAGTTTTATCCTAGAAGTTGGGGGAAATGAGTTTCAACAGCTCTTCATCCAACTGCAAGGCTAACCTTTGAAAGAGGAGAATAAAAGCAGCCACGTTCTCTTACTGGTGTGTCAGATTCCATCTATGGTTAGTTTTAATTCACATTTATCCCAGGGCAGAAAGAGGAAGTGAGTTGGCACCAACTGTGGATGCTGGGAAAACGTGTTCAGGCTGAGATCTGCAGGATGCCACTAGCGTTATCAAGTAGTTCTAAAGACTGAACACGACACCACGTGATCATGGCTCATGGTAGATGGTAGACATATGGTAACAACTGTCCAAAGGCACAATATTGAAAGGAATTACTCTTTTCTTCAATCCCAATTATTCAATTTCTTAAAATGAAAATATAGTCAACATGCCACAAAACAACATTTTGGACTGTGAGGAACTGCATATATGATGTGCTTCCATAGAACAAAATACAATTCACAGGTGTCTGGAGATGCTGGAGTAAGTAAGCCCACTGTACTGTTGACACAGGCAAGAGTACCATGATTCTTGAAGGCAATGAACAGCTATGCTAAACTATACTCTCTATTGTTTAATTTTAGAGGTGGTTATACAAGCCTCATCTATGTAGGGTCACCACATCTCTGACTGAATCAAGAGGTCATGCTGAGCGAAGACCTAGACTGTCTAGGTCTATGCAAATACACTCTATGAGATTCTCACAGTGAAGTCTCTTTACAGACATTTCTTAGAATGTATCCCATTATTAAGTGAGCAATGGCTACACCTGCAATATCATTAAGATTCAGGCTAACATGTTCACTATAACAGATTATAAAATGTGTAAAGGAGAAAAGTCAATCATGGGCCCACAGATGCATGAGGATATTATTATAATCCTTCTGATTGTTCTTTGTGTATAAGTATAAATGTGCACATGAATATGAATGACATATGAATAATACATTATATGAATAATGTATATGAATAATATGTTACAACTTGGGACATAATGGTCAGTGAGATGGCTCAGTGGGTAAGGGTGTTTGCCAGCAAAGCTGATGACCTGAGTTCAATCCCTGGTACCCACATTGTAGAAGAAGAAAATTGACTCCTGCATGGTATCCTCTGCTCTCCGCATGTCTCACATGGCATGTGTGTGCCACACAGTCACACATAAATAAATACATGCAATAAACCCCCTCTGGAACATATCCACACTGTTTTTAGGATTTACTTTCCATAGCAATGATGTTTTCTACAGTGAATTAAGTTTACATAACAGGATTCCATACACTATTCAGTCATAACTTGGCATCCACTACATTCAGGAGCTCTTCAGGTCAGCAGTTACTTCTAGTCTTCATATTAGCAGTGATAAAGGTACAAATGCACCTCTGGAATCTTGGTCTATTACCAAGGCTCCAGACAATCCCTCTTTAAGTCCTTTTTTTTTTTTTTTTTTGCTCTGACTGGAACTTTTTGGATGGTTCAGACCAATAAGCTAATGGACCAATTTGAATAAGTGGACTCAAGTATGTCAAAGTGAGATACAGAGATGCCACACAGGATGGAGGGGAAGTCTGAGGGGGTTCTCACCTTCTCCAGGGGGGCCAGCTGCTGCTTAAGGTTCTCTAACCTCTCCACAAGTTCCCGCTCCTTATTGAGCTGATGCTGCTCGATGCACAGCGTGGTGTAGAGCTGCTGGACCAGCGTCTTCACATCATTCAGGGTTGCTGCGTTTTCATGGCTTAGGAGGTCTGAAAGAAAGAGGTTCACAACTGTGGTCAGGATAGAGTGTGTGCAAGAAGAATTTTTTAAAAATCTTAAACAAATGGATAAGTAAACAAATAAAATAACAACTGAACATCTTAGCCAAGGGATGGTGCTGTGGGTGAGGATGCCTGCCGCCAATCCTGGGGAACAGCATGGTGGAAAGAAAGAACTGACCTCCACAGGTTGTCCTCTGACCTCCACATGTGTGAAAATGTACACAAGTACACACACTCAAAGTACATGAACCTGTATACCTACAAGAATAAATAAACAAAGAATTGCTATTCTCAAATCTATGAGGCAATAACAAGGTCATGAAGCAGGCCCATCCACTTGGGAGACCAATGAAGAAATCAATTAAAGCCAGAGAAGTAAACTGGGGAAGAACCCATGTGGTAGAATGTCCAACATGGAACCTTCCAGAGCTTCAGTAAATGTGTTTGGAATCAATGGCAACAAAAGCACTGAATTCTAGAAGGCATCCATGACAAAGGATCCTCTTGTAGCAAGGCTGAAAGCTCACATTGGAATACAGCTTTATCACATATCACACAAGGATACTGCATTCTAGAAGCCTTTTTTTATTTTTATTTATTTATTTATTTTTCTGTAGACTATCCAGAACATTGCTGTGGCATGATGGAACCCATAGATCCCGACTTCAAGTCAGGAGCTGAAGTAAAATGAAACCTACTACTCCCCCCTGCAACGCAGTTCTCTTCTGAAAAGATACATCCTGAAGTTGATATGAATTTCCCGTGGTTAACAAAGTTCTCTCCCAAAGAGTATCCTATGCTGTGGTAGCTTAGATGAGAGCTGCCTCCACAGGCTCTTTGAATGCTTGGTCCCAGTTGGTGGAACTGTTTGAGAAGGCTCTCTGTCTCCTGCTCTTGGCTGCTGTTCTAGTTCCATGCCTGCCTACTGCCATGTTCCCTGTCATGAAGGGAACTCTAACCCTCTGGAACCATAAGCCCAAAGAAACCTTTCTCTAAGTTGCCTTGGTCACGGTGTTTTATCACAACATGTATAAATGTGGTTGATATTTGTTTTACAATGAAGGAAATTTATATCAGAAAATCATTAAAAAGGTGGATTTGTTTAAAAATAATCTTTAGCCTATGGGTTCTACTGGGTAGATTAGTTAATTGATTAAGAGACAGTGCCTCATTATGTAGCTCAGGCTGGCCTTGAATTCATCCCATGATCCTCCAGTCTCTGTCTCCTGAGCTAGAATCTCAGGCAAATACCTATATGCCTGCAAAACTTATTTTTTTTATATCAGTCATTACTTTTTTTTATATCAGTCATCCTGTGTTTATAGGGGCAGCACATAATTTTTTTTTTCTCTCTACTAGGCTGGTGTTGTAGTTATAGGATTCTTTTTCTCATTTCATAGACATAGAAACACTTCTAAACATTTTAAAAAAATTTTTTTAATGCCTTTAATATCTTCCTTCTTTAAACCTTAACTTCAGACCCACACTCCACTATCACAACAGCTTTACACATTTTCATGACATACAGGCAACTACACCTTTCTGGCCTATGTTCAATGCTGCATGTTAACTGTGGCAAAAGATGGAGACATTTCCATGTTCTGCCAGTAAATCATAAAACAAGCAGTGAGGTGTCCAGAGACTCATCCAAACAGATACAGCACAAAAGCCATGGGAAAGGATGGGGCATTCCATATGAACTGGCATGGTAAGGTCATCTCAGCCTCCTACTAGGTAACAGAAGCAATTTAGTTATGCTTTAAACCCTGGTCAATGTGTGAAATTGTAGTGTGCTTCCAGGAATACCTTTGTCTGAGAGGCTCTAAGTCAGGGCTAAGCAAAAGAGAAATCTAAGTGAGATTTTGGAAGGAAGAAGTGAAGTGGTGCTGAGGCTGGGAGTGAGGCTGAGGTTGGGAATGAGGCAAACACAGGATGTCTGCTGATACCTGCTGCACTTACTCTCTCCCACTGTGTCAGGTTACCTCTCATCTGTAGCATTTGTTGTTTAACAGCAAATTCAGGCCCGGAACCAGATGCAGACTTCTAAAAATGGCCTGCCCAATATGGGAACCACTAGTCATATGCTTCTGTTTATTTTTAACTAATTATTTATGTTAAACTAACAAGTAAAAAGTATATACATTTATCATCAATATGTTATTTTGAAATATGTACACACTGTGAAATGGCTAAATACAAAATCTACTCAACAACACAATATAACGTTTTAGTGACAGTCACCCCACTTGAACTTACTCAACTCTGGATTTTTTTTTAATCTTCTGACTAACAATTCTGTAACTTCCCATTGGTTAAATTTAAATTATTCAAAAAATCCAGTTCTCTAGTTACAGTCAATTTACTTATGGCTGCTATATTGGAGAGGGCAGAAACGTAACTCAAAGTCCTGTGCCAGAAAGTTCTACTAAATAACACAGAAGAATTTCTCCACCTGTAGTAAAGCAATTCATCTCTGGCCTCCACTAAGATCTCCATGTGTGTGGACTTCCTGGTTCTCTAATGAGCTACCAGTTATCCCAATGGTGCCACAGCTTCAACATTTCTGACTTTTCTCTGATCCCCCAAGCTCCCCTTTCAGACGCCTCTTCCTCAGCTCCAGCTATAATCTGTAAAAGGTCTTTCTCCTATATAAATATTTTTATGCATGTGTATGGGTATATGTATATAAGTGCATGTGCTGAGGAAGCAGAGACAGGCAAAGACATATGTGTGTGTGTGTGTGTGTGTGTGTGTGTGTGTGTGTGTGTGTGTGTGTGTGTTTGGATGATATAGTTGAGTGTCGTCTTCAAGACATCATTCACCTTTGAGACAAGGTCCTTCACTGGCCTGGAGCTCACCATTAGGGTAGACCAGTTGGCCAGGGAGTTCCCAGGATCTGCCTGTCCCTGCCTCTCCAGCACTGGGTAGGTGCCCCTATGCTAGACTCTTTTTACATGTGCTCAGAGAACTGTGAGGCAAGAGCATTACTAGTTGACTATCTCCTCAGGTCCCTACCACAAATCTTTATTTTAGAATATTCATGTGTCTGTTTCCATGAAACATGATACAAATTACACAAATAGTATGTATGATGGGTTGCTATTTGCTTAAAACATGTATACATATTTGCTTAGGTGCCAAAAAAGGGCATCTGGGGAGCAGGGATTAAGCGCTTAAATTAAGTGATTAAATCTTATGAAAGATTTTTTAGATTTTGGGTGCTGAACCTTATGAATGTATTATCTATTCTACACAATAGTAACAAACTAACATGCTACAACAATGCCTTCCAACGGCAATTAAAAAAACAAAACAAAACAAAAAAACCCCTCCAAAACCCCAGATAATGATAAGTTATAGATCTCATAAAAGTGCCATTCTAGAGTTATCTTTTCTCTTATGCTCTGGTAAAGCTTTGGTGGACTCAGAGTTTACGATTTATTTGTCAGGTTGCTCTAACAACAAAGATATGACATTAAGGTGATGTCAAGACACAGGTGACAATAATAACCCCAACCCTTGACCCTGAGAAGTCACTGAAGATAAACATTTTCCTAATGGCTTACTAATAGTTCTTTGGATTAAATCATGTATGGTTTGTACACACACAAAATAGTAATGGCATGTTTACCAACATTTCTGCATATACTATTGGTCCCAGAATAATAATGTCAGAGAGATATGCTAATATAATGAGACACAGAAATTCTTGTCATCCACAAACATAATTTGAGAAGGTCTTAACTATCTGGGTCTCTAATGAGGCTGTCATTATTACCAGTTACTTTGCCTTTTTGACCTCATTCTTCAAATCACATCACTAAGAAGCAAAGTCTCTAACTTCCTGTGGATGGCTAAATGGGCACTGGCTTTATAAAGGAGTGCCAATCAAATGATCTTCTTAGCAGGGGAAGTTATATTATCTAGTGATATGGGGTACATTTTCTTCCTTTCCAAGAACAAGAGAAAGGTAATTACTATTCAGGCTTTTGTGCTCCTTCTATATTCTTGCTTCTGTTTAAGAACTTAAATGATGAACAGCCATGGTCACTAAAGGGTATGCTAGAACTGGCAACTAGACTTTCTTGCTATGACATGTCTCCTTGTTCCAACCTGGATTATAGGTCCTCTTGTTCCCTGGTTTAGGCATAGGGCTGTCAATGCCTAAGGATCCACAACACCTACAGCCTGCTGTTCCACATACACATGGCATGTGGCCATACTGGAGTCAGTATGATTGAGTCCTCTGTCCACAGAGCCTGGTGTGTGTGAACTCAGCTTATTCAGCGTTCTGAGTAGTTTTAGTTCTCACAAGCCACAACATACTGCCACACATACAATTCTTTAAAACTATATAGGAAGTCAGACATGGTGGTGCACATCTACACTCCAAACAATGGTGTGTGTGTGTGTGTGTGTGTGTGTGTGTGTGTGTGTGTGTTCGGGGACAGCTTGAGGCTAGCCTGGGCTCTATAGTGATACTGACTTAAAAAATAAAAAACAAAACAAAAAATTATTCACAAACACTGCTGAGTTTACCAAATTCCCCTTTTAGGTTATAGTTGTCTCCATACATTGCAGACTCTTGACCCCTGAAAACTTCATGGCCCAATCTACCTGTAGGGAAGCTGGGTAGGAATCTCACAGTTTTGAGACACAGAAAAAGCAAAAAATCAATCAATCAAACAAACAAAACAAAACAAAAAACAAACAAAACAAAAAACACCTGTGAAGCAAATATAATCTCTCCTATGATCAGTTTCTACTTTTAGCTTTTCTCACTCAGCTTGATAGCAGCCTTATTTTTGGAAAACACTGAGAAATCATTGTATCAGTCATAATTTCCAGCGAAAACTCTTAGTTTGTAGAACTGTATATAGAAACTCACATCTACTATGCTGAGTGTTACACTTTATTGGTTCATTCATTCATCCATTCATTTCTTTTCTGCTGTTAGGTAACAGAATCTGGCCTCTGAACAATCAAAATGCTCTTCCTTTGGGTTATTTAATTTCTTCAACATAGAGTGGTCCTGAGTCACAGTGCCTGCCTTACAGAGAAAAAGAATGAGCAGGGTCCAGAGGTGAATCTTCTGGGTTGTTTGGAGCCAGAGAAAGAACCAATAGGATGGACGAGCTGATGATAGTGTTGATGTGAGAAAATGGAGGAGAGGAAAGAGCAGGGAGAAAGGCACCATGTCAGAGTGGCAGGTGTGTGATGGTGAGGCTGCCACAGACTACGGTGTGGCCTGTTTACCTAGGCTTTCACTCTGAACTTCTTCTATGATAGAGCCAATTCTTCTTCAAGTGTTTTCATTTATCTAAGTGTATATGTATGTGCGTGTGTCTTGTCCTGGAGGCCAGAGGGTGTTGGATTCCTTGGAACTGGAGTCAGATGCAGCTGTGAGCAAGTGCTGGATGTGGGCACTGGGAACTGAACCTGGGCTCTTCAGAACAGCAGTATGTGTCCTTAACTGATCCATCTCTCCAGCCCATTAGATCCAATTCTTCTTTTTTATTTTATTTTATTTTATTTTATTTTATTTTATTTTATTTTATTTTATTTTATTTTATGTTTTGAGACAGGATCTCTCTGTGAAGCCCTGGCTGTCTTGGAACTCACCATGTAGACCAGGCTGCCCTTGAACTCACAGATCTACCTGCCTCTGCCTCCTGAGTGCTGGGATTAAAAGTGTGTGTCA
Organism: Cricetiscus sungorus; assembly: GCA_030556225.1. Lineage (NCBI taxonomy): Eukaryota > Metazoa > Chordata > Mammalia > Rodentia > Cricetidae > Cricetiscus > Cricetiscus sungorus. Next base: position 71,314,976 of record JANBXA010000600.1, on the reverse strand, counting down.
TTGCATCTGGTTTAGATCCAATTCTTAAGAGCAGGACTAAAAAGAGATGATCTAGGAGGTTAGTGCAGGGAGCAGTGATTGTGGAAGGGGCATTAGCAGCAAACAACAATGAATCTCAGGGCAAAGAGAGAAAATGTTTCAAAAAGACTACACTGGAATCTGGGATGAAAAGGAAAACCAGTAACACTGAAGCATGCTTTGTGTGTGTGTGTGTGTGTGTGTGTGTGTGTGTGTGTGTGTGTGTGTATAAAAGAGACCATTAAAACACTGCCTTGACTATTGAGTGTTTTGATACACCACGACTGAGAACCTTGCTTTTTTTTTTCCCCACACAAGACTAAACATGTGTATGATGGAAATTCCTAAGGATTATAGCAGGTCCTAGGCCTCAGCAGTAATTTTAACGTTTATACTGGTGAGAACACACTATGCATTCAGCAGGATCGTTCTCAATTTGAGATCTGATCTTTTTCCATGCTCGTGATGACTGGCAGAGATCACCAGCTGCTGCTTCTAGTCAGCCATGTGACCATGAAGGTAACCAACTGATAACCTATCAGATGCTGTATGTGCTACCAGTGTTTTTGTTTTTAATGTGTGTTTTACATATGTGCATCCAATTATGTCTAAAGAGCATCCTGTCATGTGTTGCACATGTGTTTTATAATAAAGCAGGGTTTTTTTTTTTGTTGTTTGTTTGTTTTTCATGACAAGGCTTCTCTGTGTAACATCCCTAGCTGTCTTGGAACTCACTCTGTAGACCAGGCTGGCCTCAGAGTCACAGAGATCCTCCTGCCTCTGCCTCCCGAGTGCTGGGATTAAAAGCATACATCACCATGGTCCAGCATAAAGCAGGCTTCTTTGTGAGATGACTTTATTCAACCATATTCGACGTGCTTAAGTTCTGGATACACTTACAATAAACTAAACTAAGATGTAGTTTTTGCTGGGTGGTGGTGGCACACGCCTCTGCCCCAGCACAAGGGAGGCAGAGGCAGGAGGATCTCTGATTTCGAAGCAAGCCTGGTGAGTCTAGGATAGCCAAGGCTACATAGTGAAACCCTGTCTCAAAAAAACTCAAAAATAAATGAATAAATAAAAATAAAAAATGAAAGAAAAAGACATAATCTTTGGTAAATCAGGCGTGTCAAATACAGTTTACATTTACATTTACAGCTCCATTGGATTCACTGACCACGCAGGACGCCAAAGAACATCCACACAACTGACTTCAGACTGCTGAGCTTAAACTCTAGTAGGGGTTAGTCATTTTGTTTCTTTAATCAGAGAAACCCTTTGTTTAAACATGCAAAGGTTCACTTCATCTTAGTTTTAACATATGAGATTATGTCCCTGCCGTGATGGATATATTCCTCTGGGACTGTAAGCCAAAAGAAATCCTCTTTGAGGAAAACAACAGGCTGGTGAGTTGGTTCAATGGGTGGAAGTGCCTGCTACCAAGCCCGAGGACCTGAGTTCAAACTCAGGGACCTTCATGATGGAGGAAAGAAGTGATTCCTGGGAGTTATTCTCTGACCTCTACAAGTGTGCTATGGCACACACTCACACACACACTCACACACACACTCACACACACTCACACACTCTCACACACACACTCACACACACACGCACTCACACACACATGTGCATGATAATAAAAAACATAAATAAAAAAACATAAAGAGAGAAAAAATGGTAAGGACATTCAGGTAAGTGAGATGGAATAACAAGGCACTCCTTGCATCAAAGTGGAAGTCTGGCTCAGTGCATAGCCAGACTTGCTGTACGAAAACTGACGACCACATCTCATGGAAAAACTTAGTGCTTTCCAAAGTTCTTCCCACATTTATAAAACCTTACTAAGGCTGTTTTTACCTCTCTTTGGTGGCCGTACATGGTATGTTAAGTCGTTAATGACGAGCTTAAAGTCATCTAGGAGGAGGAGGTCTATTCCCGTGGAGGCAGCCACTCGAACGCCATCTGTGAAGATATTAAATGAAACCAGTCAGTCACTGACCCATAATTATTTAAGAATGGTCAGATGTAGAGAGCTGTGAAGTGCCATGCCTTAAAGATGGCGCTGGCTTCTGCCTTCCACCTCCCCATTGGTGAGGGCTCTCTGGCGTAAACAAGCCCTTAATTGATTAAGTCTGTTCAGCCTGTCTGCTTCCGCATTAGAGTAGCCTATCTGCAGGGTCCACATGGCTCACTGGGGTGGGTTAGCGCAAGGGTATTTAAGCCTGTGCAGGGGTCCCCCTGGTCTCCAGCGGGTCAGAGGAAACATGTTTCAAGGATCCTAATTAAAACTGCATGAAGAAGATCTACCCGGAGTCGAGTCCGTCCTTGCTGGCAGGGGTAGGCGCGTACAGTCAGAAGAAAACAAAACAAAACAGCAGCAACAATACCCCCCCACCACCACCACCAAATCTCAGATAGCTTTAGAGAGGTCTCTCCTTTTCTCTGCTAGCCTTTGCCTCACCCCCTACCCCAGGCCTATGTGAAACATAGACCAGCTTGTATAGTGCTCTTTGTGTTTAGGTCAGCCTTTATGATTTAACAATCACTTTTCCCAAAGCTGTGGGAACAGGTGAAATAACTGCTGGTCATAGCCCCACAGGGCTCAGCTGGGATCAGGAGTCACCTGCCGAGCAGATCAGTATGGACCTCATGGGGGAGAACCGACTCAGTGCTTTCGATCACATGGTACTCGGCAGCCCAGCTACCCATAAGCTGCTAATTAATTCAGTAGGGAAGGATGTGATGGGGAGCAAGGGTACCAGATAGGTGTGCCAAGTATGTTACTAGATGAGTTTGCAGTGTTTAAAGCACAGAAGTTAATACTCAAAGGACAGAAGCTGGCGCTGTTGTAGCTGGTGACTCCAATCTTTCTGTAGGTTTGAAAGATTTTTCTAAGTCAAAGTGAAAACACTTCTTTTGGCCCTAAAATAAACAGCTGTTACATCAAATGAGAGTGTTTAGTGTCTTGTTGTATATGCTCAAATAATAGAGTCTATTTTGGTAAACATTTGAGAACTCAACTACAGGGAAAACATATTCTGCACCTCGGTAATGACAAGAGGTCTCAATAACACAAAATGTGATTGCCTGCTTGTCCTTGTGATGGCATTCAATGTGGGCTATGTTTGAATGAGACACCCTGTGAGCACACATTTGCTAACACTGAACAGTCCTGAGGGCCACTGGGACAGTGTGTTCCACACTTGCAAAGCAAAGACTCCCATGTTTTCTAAAACTAACAGTGCAATATTCTTTTGTACTAAACTGTTTAGGGTGAGCCATTTGGGGGAGGTGAGAATTAAAAATGAAGGCAACTATACCTGGTGAATAGATTGCAACTCTGTCAATTCCCCGGTCTTCCTCTTGGAGTTGTCGTAAAAACACACCAACAGAGTCAGAGATAGGTTTGAGTGTGAATTGGCAGCGTTCACGCCGAGATGGTAGCCTCACAGATATCACAGGTAACCCATTTTGATAAACCACCGTCACATCTGAGCAAAAGGACCCACAAACACAGGACAGTTAGTTTTTACTATAAGTCAAAATCTCATCATCCTTATTCATGCCTGTGGTAGGACCACCATTAGTGTGACTTAACATGCTTTAAAAGAAGATTTAAGAATACAAATTTTTAGGATTAATCTAGGGACATATTCATGAGAGATTAAACAGATTAAGAGACCTTTTTTCAGATGTGGAAAAATGCACAAGGAGCTATCTTCTGTGGAACACAACGCAGGGAGCTCTTGGTATGTGAGTCAAGCCCTAGTCCTGTCTGGCAAGGTTTTATTAAGTAGCTAAAGGTACGGATGATTGACACAGCCTGTAGGAGGTGTGTCAATCTTGGGACCCAGAGTTTTCGAAAACTCTTTCCAAAGTCTACCAATAATTGAGGCTCTTCTTCAGTATGATGGACTGATGCTTCGGGTATAATAAATCTAAACATTCAGTTACACAACAGAATGTGTAATGTGTTAAAACAGAAATCAGCCCCTTCTGGGTGTGCACATCCCAGTGAGTTCAGTCAGAAAGTGCAAGAGATGAGGCACATTGTCAGCCACCAACTAAGGGACTGACTACACAGTATGGACAGTATCCTTACTTCCTGTTTGCTCCCTTTGGCAATTTCGATACACAGAGACTTAGTATAAAGGAATCCCAGAAAACCTTTTCTAAGAATAATTTTCAGATATATTTTTAAACCGGGTTTTCAGCTCAAACCCTCACATTAGCAGCTAAACATGGAAAGATGATGCCAGCATGAGGGGTTGAGTGGGGAAATACACTTTGGAGTAAAAGTTGGGATTGGATCTTGGTTCAGCATCTTTGGGAACTGCGTAACTTCTTTGGGCTTCACTCCCCCCTCCCCACCCCATATAGAGAGTGGGTTCCTAACTCTCAGAGGTGTTGTGGGGAATGAAACAAACCACTTAGAACACTCAACATGCTGATCACTGGGTGATAATGAGCTCCCTCTGGGAACCAAAAGGCACCTCCTGTTACTCTCACAAACTTCACACCCCTCAAAATTAGATCATAACCTGTTCTGGAGATTCCGAGCGCACCCAACTTTTCAGAGTTGTCACTCACACCCAATCTCCTTGTCTCTTGACAGCAAAACCCCAACAATTCCTATTTCCAACGGACATCTGATGAGTTCTAAGTCTCAAGATCAAGAACTTCAGACTCCCTCACCCAACCCCTGCAAATTCCTCCATCCTTTGCGTCTGCTTTTAGAGCCTACTGCATTTGATTCTGTAGTATGTTACTGAAGCTATATGACTCATCGCTCTCTGGATATGGTGTCTTTCCCTTGCCAGGGTCATGAGACGAATCCATGCTATCTGAAATTGTAGTTCATTCATTGTATTTAAATTACATTTTTAGGTTAACATGCAAAGTAATGGGTTCACCCTCATATCTTCATCCTGCCAACTACTATTTGGATGCACAGACCCACTGCAATTTATCTTCACACCTGCTGATAGAAAGTGGGCTATTTATAGTCTATCAATATAGCTTCTATGGTTACTGGATTAAAAGCCTCTGTGTGTCTGTCTGTGGTAGATCAGCCACCTAAAACTCAGTATTTAGGAAACCTTTGTGTCTCTACTAAACAAAATGTACATTATTCTCTAAATAAATAAAATGACTATTTACAAAGCATTCATATTACATTAAGTACTCTAAGTCATTTCTTTTCTGTCCGAAGAACCCCCTTAAATATTGTTATACAAATGCACCGACAATGAGTTCTTTCCATTTTTGTATGTCTGAAAAAGTTATTGCACCTTGACTTTGGGGAGAGATATTTTTAGTATGTAAAAGGAAATCTAGTTGACAGATTATTTTTTCCTTTTGGCACTTTTTGAAGAATTAACTGAATTGTCTTGTCTTACATGAAATAAGAAGTTTGGGCAGGTAGCATCTTTATTCCTCTATGTGTGAATACATCTGCATTCCTGTGTGCTTTTCACACTTCCTGTTTAGCATAGTTTCAGTGGTTGGATTATGACATGCCTTGTTTTCCTTTATAATCATTATACTTGGAAATGGCTGAATATCTCAGATCTGTGCATTCACCAAATTGGGCAAACATCTAACCATTCTTTAATCTTCTGTCTTTCACCCCACTTCCCAAAAGTTATAACTATGATTGTGTTCAATCATGATTGCTGAATCCTTCTCCATTTGTTTCAAGATTTTTCCCCTCTCAGCTTCTGCAGACTTCAGTGGTCTTTCCTTGTACAGCGTCTATCTTCTCGTTAACACCTTCTATATATTTTTTTGTACTTTTCTGTATTTTAATTTTCCTTCTGCATTGTTTTTAAATTTCAGATATAAAAATAATCTCCTGCAATTCATTTGAATTTTCTTATAGCTTCATTCATCTTCATATTACATATTTTTCCTCCCTCTTGGATGTAAAGATTATTGTTACAACAGCCATTTGAAGACTGGTGACTACTGACTTCTCCATTTCTGGGTCTCTGCAGGCCAAGTTGGGGAATGTTTTCCTGCTGTTCCATGTCTAATTGATTTTGGTCACTGGTTATATATTCTCAATTTTGTATTGCTGAGCCCTGCATTTTGAATAAAGTAAAATTATTTATGCAATAATTTTACCCTTTAAAAATCAACTCTTTGAAGGCAGAGGTAGATAATCCTTTATTGTGGGGCTTCCTTCTAGGTGATCTTTCTGGAAATCTCTACCAAGTGTCTACGGATACAGGTGTTGTCTTTTATTCTTTATGGAGGAAGAGAATATGATGTCTGGCCTTAAATGGATACTGAGATACATTAATGAATGGATCTGTTTCTTGGTAAAAATAATTTCTGAGCAAGTTTTCTAGTCACTCTTGTGCATTATTAGGCTTTAGTCAGGCTCATGGGAACTTGTGCAGAGTTCAGGAGTACTGTTTTCAGAGTTCCTTCCTCAGGACCACAGTCCCACAATCCCATAACTAGATGACCCGGACTTGGCTGTTCACAGCTCCACCCTCAGGATCACTGTCACAACCTCAGCTGCCCAGCAATGCTTGTTCAGTTCTGCTCCTTCATTTCAGCTAGCAGACCTGGGTCTGCCTGTCTCCTCTCCTGGTAGTCTAGAAGCTGCCTCCTGCTGAGAAACAGAAAATGACTATAGCCATTGGTTTGCCTTTAGCTGAAATCATAGGATCATGCTGCTTGCTCTCCAGATGTCTGAAAATATTTGTCACAGAAAGGTTGTATATGTTGCAGCTGTCTGTAGCAAGGCAGACTTTCTAATGCTTTAAAATTTGACATGGAAAATAAAAGAAACTGAGGACACACTCAAAAGGGAATGGGCCAAGAACTTAACACACAGCACAGATTGGCACCATCTCAACGTATTTGAGAAGGTTATCATTTTTCTTTTCAAAAAGAATCCTTAATCCAGTGTTCAGAGCCTCTGATATGTAAGCAGGCCTGTCTCTTCTATAGATAGCTATGATGGTATCATAGTAAATTAAGTAATTAACTTCTTCATTTGGCATTCTTATAGCAATTATCTTCTTTCTGTTATGCAAAAGACCAGCTAACTGCAGATGTCTAAAGGAGGCAGACGGGAACTTAAATAAAAGACAGAGTTCTTTGAGCATTATTCAGCTAATGCTTGGAACATTTCATTACATTAACCACCTATAGGTTAAAACATTAACCACCTATAGGTTTAAAACAACTGAGACGAAGTCAACAGGGAGAATTAAGACCCTCTGCACCCAGCTTACTGCCTTCCTTCAAAGAATATGAAGCCCCTTGAAGGAATAAAGTAGAAAAGCTTTCAACAGCTCTGCATGGAACACACACACTTTCATTAAAAAGAATCCCCAGGGCTTTGTCTTTGCAACACACTGGGCTGGCTGCAATGTAAATGTTAGACTGCTCAGTTAGCAACCTAGAAGGACAATTACCACCGTTTGTCAGTTTAACAGTAGGTTGAGAGAAGGCTGGTTGAAGAGAACCATCACAGTGGGTTTTAACAGGGAGGGCCACAGCACCTAAGCTCCAGAAACATGCTTTTAAAGTGGCCTTTGCTTTGACTTCCATATTACTGAAACAAGCACGAATAAGCACGTTCACCAAGAGTGTAGCTTCAAAGAGACTTGGAGGTCACACACAGAGCTGCTGCTAGAAGCACTTAGAGCCAGTCAGAATGTGACAAGAGCTTTAAAAACAAAACAGAATGTATGTATGGAATTATGTAGGCTAAGAAGAGCAGTGCAGGAGCTGTGAACATTCAGACTATGTAGATTGGGAGCAAAGCAATACCTGTGGGACGGGGTGAGGTGGGGCAGGGTGGGAAAGACTGGGTGGGGAAGAGTGGGGTGGGGGTGGGGAGGAAGATGGGAGGAGGAAGGTCTGTGGTAAAACACACATGCTTATTATTTGCTCAAATGTGTTAACCTCCACCCCCACCCCACAGTTCTCCCTCACACCCTCTTTAGCCAGGGTGGTGGTAGAGTCCCAGAATTTTCAGGGTGGAAGGAGGAGGATCAGTTCATAGTCAGCAAGTTCCAGGTCAGGGTGGCTAATGGGAGATCTTGACTAGACAAACCAAGCAACCAATCAACCAATCAGCTACCACCCAAATCATTACATAGTTTACACTGTTTGGTTATTATTGAACGGGCAAAATCTCTATAAATCAAATGCCACTTCGTGAACAAGGCTCCTTGTGGAAGGGAACAGTGGACAAGGCAGTGCCTGTAGGGTGTGATTTGCAAAGCTCCCTGAAACTGAAGATCACGTGACAGATGATTTCTGTGGCTTATGATCTCTTCACACATTGCCCATTTTTGATAACACTGCACATCACAAAAGCGAGATGCAATTATATGTTAATATCAGGAGGCCAGAGAATCATTCCTTCTTTGACAACCTTTTTCTTGTCCTGCCAAGAGAATTAAATTCTAACAAGATTAGATAATAACTCCTGAAGTGTCACAGTTGGATCAAATGCAATCTGGTCTCATTGTTTGCCTAGTTCATTCTTAAGTCCTCCTTTCCGGCCTTCTGAGTGTTAGGATTACAGACATGTACTACAATGTCTGGCTCAACAGTCATTTCTCTTAGATCACATATGGTGCTGGGCTGCTAAAACAACTGAAGACTTCAGCTCCAAACTCGCTTATTTTAGCAGCAGTGAATGGTGTCATTATTTGGTAAAAACATTTTTCCTTTAGCTTTGATGGCACTGCATTTCCCTGGGTTTTTGTTTGTTTCTTTTCTTTTCTTTCTTTCTTTTTTTTTTTTTTTGAGAGAAGGTCTTGAAAGGATGGAAAAATACAGCCTAACTCTGCAATGACCCCAGGAAACTGAAAGTTTAGAAATACTATCTAAAAAGCCCTAAAAACCTCAAATTCCAGACCCCATCCTCTGCCAGTAAATAGGCAAGGTCACATTCCTAGATGTTTACGATAGACAGGCCCTTGAGTACATAATCCTGGCCTAGTAAGATAACAGAAAATGAGCTAACTAACCGCTTATCTGACTTTGTAAACTGCTTGTGAAACCCCCACCCCAGTGACTTATGTGTGGGCTTTGTTGTAAACCTTATAAAAACTGTCTCTCAATTCTGCCCTCGAGGTCCTCAGTCCAATGACTGTGGACCCCAGTGTGCTTGGAATAAAAATTCCTCATGCTATTTGCATCAAGACTGCTTCTCGTGAGTGATTTGGGGTGTCGCCTTTCCTGTGTGGAAGCTCTGCGGGTCTTTCAGTCTTGTTATATACCACTGGCTGCTAGCCTGAAACTCACACTGTAGATCAGGGTAGCCCTGAACTCACAGAGGCCTACTTGCCTCTGCCTTCCAAGTGCTGGGATCAAAGGTGTGTGCCACTATGCAGGTGTAGAACTAACTTTTAGTCAAACGCAGTACTTCTATTCATTGCTCAAAAGTTTCTAAGTGCTTTGTCTCAGGATCTGGGCTTCTCAACCCACATATTCTCCAGGCAATTTCACGTCTTTCCACATTCAACTAGTATGCAAGAGTGGGCACTGTTCCAATGCCTCCACTGGTTGTGTAGGACAGGAGGCTTCCACAGTGCACTCCCAACTCATAGTTCCAAAAAGAGTTCATTTCCCTCTAACCATCCATCACCTCACATGTCAATTAAGACCATTGCTTATCTTCTGTCCAAGCAAGAAAACTACCTAGTATTTCACTGTCCCTCATGCTGGAACCTGCTACCCCCCTCCTAATCAGTAACCATCCCCTTTCATTCTATTTTGGGCTGAAGAGATGGGTCAGTGGTTAAGAACCCTGGCTGCTCTTCCAGAGGGCCCAGGTTCAATTCCCAGCACCCACATGTCAGCTCACAACTGTCTATAACTCTAGTTCCCATGGATCTGACACTTTCACACAGACATAAATGCAGGCAAAACAATAATTTACAGTAAAAAAACACAGGAAGTAAACCATGGCTTTTCATTCTATTTTAAAGGCATCTCTAATGCAGTCAGTTCTCTCTGCCACCACTGTCCTAGTGTAGGGTGCCATCGTTTCTTTTTTCCTGTGACTGACATAGTACATCATTCTAGCCTTACTCAGGTTCAGTTATCCATACTGGACCAGTATGAATTTTCTTTCTCCAAAGGAAATCACAACTCTGAAGCTGAAAGTTGTATTTACTACTCTCACCTGCATGAACACAAGCAGGTATAAACGCACCAAAACATGTCCATGTACAGCATGTAGTGTTCTCTCTATATAATTTGTATTATTACAACCAGCCTCCAAGAAGTCTTATTAGGACAGCTCTTTTACTTGTAGGCAGTCATATGATTGTGTAGTTCTATCAATATCAAGTCAGAACTTGCTTGTACAACTGGCAGAGTGTACAAGTAATGGTGTGCAACTCTTGAGGCTATGTCACAAGTGATGTGTCTGTCTTGTTCTCTTGGATACCCAGCTCTTGAAAGCTAAGCCTGTAGCCCTATGGATAAGTGGCAACTCCCAGAAACAACTTCATCTCCCTCATTAGTGAACACTGTTAGAATTGGATTCTCCAGCCCAGATAAAGTCTTCAAATGATTGTAGCCAAAGATGACATGGGCTTGCAGCCTCACAAGTTTCCATCCTGCTCAAGTAAACCGTTCTGAATCTCCAATTTACAGAAATACAAGAACAAAGGGTTTTTGATGCTTCAAGGTCCTCTGCAGTAATTTGCCAGAGTTAAATACAGGCTCTGGGTGTACTTAGACTTTATATAAATAAATAGTCCTGCTGTGTCCAACCTTCCACAACTTGCTTTTATGCTCATCACTGTTTTGAGATGTCTTAGGGTTGAATCCTATTTCTTGTATTATTTATACTTATAACAGAATTTCATTGTATGAATATAGCACTATTACCCGCTAAAAATGCATTTTTCTCATTATAAATACAACAGGGAAAGAAAGACAGGAAGGGAAGGAGGGAGGGAGGAAGATGGACAGTGTGGAGAGGGGGGGAACCTTTTCTTTTTGGAGTTATGTTTTGCATCTTACGCCTTAAGCACATGGAACTTGCTTCCCTGATACAGAAAGTCAATTGTTACCGAATAGTCTGCTCTCCTGCCTTTTCTTTATAAAAACAATTTCCATTGGCACAAAGTTTCTCTGATCTGATGCAATAATCTTTCTCATGCTAATATGTCAACTGGTTGGATGATATCAATTAACATGTGCTCTAGGTCAGCTGTGCTTCTTTGCTCTCCCACCCCACATCTGTCTGAGATGTCTGTACAGTTTTACTCATTCTTAAGGATTCTGAGGAAGGTCATCCAACTGTTAGGTTTTGCCTAATAGTAAACTCAGTTTACAGATTCACTGGGGGAAATAATTTTGCCACCACCATCTTCACAAGCACTAATGTACATAACTCTATTTTCTATGTCCTGAAATATAGTTTATTGTTTTCAGTAGTGTCTCAGAAAGTTTTATTAGTTTTACATCTAGAGAAAAATATTTTAATAGTATTACACCCATGGGCATGGTTTTTGGTCAAATTATATTAGGCTAAGCACAAAAGTATCATGTTAGAAGAATAAACTTTTATTTTGATGATGACAAAAAGCCTCTTTATATACTGTATGGAAACATTCTTGGAGTGTCTACAGTTAACGCATGTAAATAAAATGTGCTTGCTTCAAAATAACCTCAGAAGAGTCACTTACATATATATACTTCTTTTTTAAAGTAAATTATAATATATTGATGTTAAAAATACAAAATCTGTCTCATACTCATTTGAAAAATAATCATGCCTTAAACGTTTTGTGTCACTATGACAAAATACTTGAGATTAAAGTGTAAGGAAAAGGGATTTTGTTTAGCTCACAGCCTGGAAACATCTACTGAGGACATTATGTGGCTTCATTACATGGTGCATGACATTATTCAGCAAGAAAAGGTGTGAGACAGTGAGTGGATTCATACAGAAGAGGTGAAGGGGTAAGTCATCATTGTAACAGTCTGCTCTGGGGAAAGCAAACAAGTCCTAAGGAAAAGTCCAACTCCTATAAAACCTCATCCATGCTGAGACATCTAGCCTGGTTTCTTGACACTTATCTTTTGAGAAAACCATTAATGAGGCTGGTGATCCCAAGACTTAACCACCTCCCAGAGGTCTCATCACTGACAATCTTGCATCAAGGAAACAAGCCTCTACAAGAGTTTTGGTTGTGTCAAGTCACACTGGATCATACCAACATATGGAAATAATTACACAGAAAACATCCTCTGAGGTTACTCATGGTGGAGCGTTTGTGTACTTGCAAGGTAGGTGCAGGAGGATTGCTAACTCAAGATCAGCCTAGACTACCTAGCAAGTTGAAGGTCAGCCTGAGCTCAGAGTAATATCCTATTGCAAACACCTAGAGTTGAATTGACAACATGGTCTAGAGGATAAAGGCATCAGCTGCCAACTTGATCCCTAGATCAAGTTTGATCCCTAGAACCTACAGGCAGAAGGAAAGAATTGATGCCTGCTGACTGTCCTCTGATCTCTACATGTGTGTCATGGCATGAGTGGCTTTTCTAGTAAATACATATAATCCCCATCAAAATACTCACTAGGGTTGGGAGGGGCAGTGCACAGGTGGGATACTTGGCTGGCATGTACAAGCTTTGGGTTTGGTCTCTAGTACACGCACAGAGAAGAAGAAAATATGTATCTTTCCATATTAATATCTGATTACATTTGTTTATGTGTACACACCATAAGGCAGGTGTGTGGAGGTCAGAGGTCAACTTTCAGAAGTTGGTCTCTCCTTCCACCAAGTGGGTTGCACTCATGTTATCAGGTTTGGTAACAAGTCCCTATACCTGCTGAGTCATCTTGCCAGCCCTCCAGATTAATATGTGACAATCCACATTTTATTCATATCAATAATTTGATAAATAGCAATATAAGTTAATTTTAATCACATCAACTAAATATTTTATTGCATACCTCACATGTTTATTAGTCAATTGGCTTTCTTTGGAATTAAACAAAAATTGTCATTAAGACATTGTAAGGTTTAAATTACAAAAGTGAAAAGGCATCCTTCAATGTATGATGAAATAGTGGTATCGCCTCTACCTTTTCTAATTATAGTTCTCTTAAAATAAGTTTATGAAGACAATTAACTCATGATAAATGCCAGAAAACCTTTGTGCTAAGTAAAAGCCACTGCCTTAGTCAGTGTTCTGTTGCTGTGATGAGCTGCCATGACCACAACAACTCATAAAAGAAAGCACTTAATTGGGGCCTGGCTTACAGTTTTAGAGGCTCAGTCCATTATCATCATGATAGGAGCATGGTGGTGTGCAGACAGGCACTGAAGCAGTAGCTAAGACCTTAACATCCTGATCCGCAGGCAGATTGAGAAAGAAACTTGGCCTGGCAACAACAAGGCAACACTTTCTAACCCTTCTAATCCTTTCAAACAGTTCTACTTTCTGGTGATGAAGCAATTAAATATATGAACCTATGGGGGATCATTCTTATTCAACCACCACAGCCATCCTCTCTCCCCCTACTCTATTAAATATTAAATAGGGAATTCAATTTTTTATTTTGGTTTTGTAAAAATGAAATCCTGCCAAGTGTTGTGGCAAATCTATTTAATCCCAGCACTCAGGAGACAGAGGCCAGTGGATCTCTATGGGTTCCAGGCCAGCCCAAGCTACACATATAGTGAGACAGTGACAAAAACTAGCAAACAAATAAATGACAAGAAAATGAAACCTCATCTTAACTTTTCTATATTTTTATTTTAAAATAAAGTTTTTTGATGGTGCTGTCATGAAAGTAACCTTAAGCATATTTTGATTCTGGGACCATTTTAATTTCTGAATGATAAGAAGCTAAACACATGTTCAAAAGCAGACAGTGAAACAGCAGCAAAACTATGGGAACCAGAATCTCAGATGCCGTAGTATTCAGCTCAGCCATAAGACAACAGCATGGCTCCATGGTCAGGCTAACTGAACACAACCCACCCTGTGCTTCCTCACCTATCATTCAACTCTGCTCATGTCTTTCAAGGCTGCTGAGATTATTCAATGAAAATGTATGAATGGTATTTCTGGCTTAGAAGTTTCTTTTGCTTTCCTAGAATTGAGAGACTTATATCACACATGGCTGGGAAAATTCCCAATCATCCCTTTGAATGTCTCAAGAACAAAAATTACTTGTTCCACTGAAGGTAAGAGTCTCAGCTCAGCACTGGCTGTACCATGGAGTTACCATGGTGATGGCAATGGAAGATCAAAGTTTTGTGTGGTCTATTACAAAAACGAAGGTCTCTTTCTTGCTGACCGTGTTTCCTGGTGTTAGCCCAGGAATTATGTTTGCCTCAGATTTATGTTCACCCAGAAACCTGCACATGATGTCTATAGCAACTGCTATAGTTGGTCTCATGGCCAACTTGACACAGCCTATAGTCACCTGGGAAATATTTTTCGAGCAGGCTTATCTAGAGCATGCTTGTGGGCGCGTCTGCAGAGACTGTCTCAGTTGGACTGGGTGAGCTGATGCAAATGTATTGGCACCATTTCCAAGATTTGGGCCCTGGAGTGTGTGAGTGAAATGATGAGTTTGGCTGTACCCGGGTAATGCTTGCATTCTCTTCTCTCTGCTCTGGACTGTGGGTATGACGTGACCTGCCTCTTCAAAGTGATGGGCAATAACTGGAGTTGTGAGCCAGGATTAACGCTTTCTTCCCTACTCTGCTTTCTGTCAGGGTATTCCATCTTTCAGGAGGTGGGTGGAAAGATAAAACTGTGCCATAGCCAAGCAATATATCAAGAGAAAAAAACAAAAACAAAAACAACCCTATGGTCAGGCATAGCGACGAACACCACAGTCCAGGCACCCAGGAGGCAGAGGGATCTTGAATTAAAAAACATATACAGCAAGTCCAAACGCAGGCAATCAAGAGAGACTTGTTTCAAAAATCTACCCCTAAAGGAGCTGGAGAGATGGATCACTGGTTAAGAGTACCAGCTGCTCTTCCAGAGGACCTGGGTTTAATTCCCAGCACCCATGTGGTGGCTCACAACTATCTGTAACTCCAGCTCCAGAGGAGTCAACACCCTCTTCCGCCCTCTGTGGGCACTAAATGCACATGATGCACAGACATGCATACAGGCAAAACACCCATTCACATAAAATAAAAATAAATAAATCTTAAGAAAAAAACCCTACTTCTGCATAGTTGTCTTTTTAAAAAACGAGTTAGGAAGCCATGAAAAAGCATGAAGGATAACGCCTTCCTCAAGGTGGGGTCTTGTTATGATTTCAGGCTCATTTCAGATTCAGCTCAAAGTACTCCTAAACCTCTGGAGTCACTAGGAGCACAGGGATTTGCCATTGTTTCTGGCCTAATGAATGACACTGAAATGTGTATTACTAAGTGAAAGTCAGTCTGAAAAGGCTGCCTGTGTGGTTCCAACCTCCAGATAGGCTGGAAAGTGCAAAACTATGACAGAGACTGCAAACGACCAGTAGAGCCATAGGTGTCTCTAATTCACACCTCTAATTCCAGCACCCAGGATTCTAAGGTAGGAAGATTGCTTGGAATTTAAAGGCAGTCTGGGCCGCATATGGAATTCCAGGCTATCATGGACTACAGAGTGGAATTCTGTAATCAGGAAAGAATAAAAGAGAAGGGAGAGGGAGGTTGAGAGAATGAGGAAGGTGAAAAGGGATAGGGACAGAAGCGGAGGGAAGTGGAAACAGGAGGAGAGAGGAGGGGACGGAAGGAGAGCAGGAACAGTGAGCATTCTTACTGGTCACACTGTAGTTCCAGCCTGTGACTGTGTTTTTAGAGACATTATGTTATACAACTTCAGTTGGCATTTCTTAACAATTAACCCTGACCTCTGAGAACCTGATGAAATGCAGACTTCTTTAGCTCAGTTTTCTGGGAAAAAAGAAAAAAAAAATTAAAAAAAACAAAACAAAAACACCTAAACAATTTGCACATAAAACCCTTACATATAATTTATTTTACTGAAGTAGCAACTAACTTCTTTCATATTTTCTATTTGAAAAATACATACTCAAGAAAGCTGAATTTTTCTCATTTTAAAGCAAAGTAATGAACATTTCTTGTTTTTTATAAACAAAATAAATCATACAAATTTAAAAACTAATCCTAAAAATTTAATCTAGTAAAATTTAATTCTATATGAAGGATCATGTTGAGACTGCTATTATTTGACTGGAGTAAAGAAAACAAAGGTCCAGGTATAATGCAATGGACCATGGCAGTAATCCCAGTACAGGAGACTGAGGCAGGGGATCATGAGTTCAAGGCCAGCCTGGGCCTTGAGTGAGACCATGTCTCAAAAAAACAAACATAAACATAAAGACTCAAACAAACAAACACAAGCAAGCAAGGACATTGCCCACGGGCCTGGCTTCAGAACCTGGTAACTTGAATGTCCTCTTTGGCACTGATGACTGTGTGCCTTGCTCTCTGATGTTAGATAAAGTGACAACTCAAGCGCTGACAAGGTGTGTAGTAAGAAATGCAAGCAAGTGCCACCCGTTCTGCCAGGCTTCACAGGGAACTCCAGGACTCGTCACTGTCAGGATTACAGTCTCACCACTGTGTTGTACCACATCACAAACGATTTGAATTTTTCTGAACAGAGGTAATCTTCAGAGCTCTGAGGTTTTCTAAACACCTGCAGACAAACTGGCAGATTTTTCTTCCATGACCTCTACAGAAATACTTCCTCCAGCTGTGGCAATCCACATGTTCATCCTTGTCTAATGACCTAACTCTGTAGACAGCTTAGCTACACATAGCTGTGAGGCTGAGTGAGAAGATCACACCCATCATGGAATCCCAAATATTGCCAAGTAAGTCCAGTCATGAATAAGTAAGGCTGCATCCATCCCTCTTTGAAATAAAAAATTCCAAGCCAAGGCCTAAGAAAAGAATTTTATATTTCAATCCTCTCCATAAATAAAAAAACAAGCCCAAACCAAAACCTTGTTCTCATGACATGGACACTGTGAAAGCAAGCCAGAGTTCATTTGGGCCTGCTAGAAGACTCTTGTAGCCAGCACGAGGCAGGGGAATAAAGCGACACACTATTGCCATGGGCAGTGTGAGGCAGGGAGTAAAGCATTGCGCTGTTGCCATAGGCAGTGTGAGGCAGGGAGTAAAGCATTGCGCTGTTGCCATAGGCAGTGTGAGGCAGGGAGTAAAGCATTGCGCTGTTGCCATGGGCAGTGTGAGGCAGGGAATAAAGCATTGCGCTGTTGCCATGGGCAGTGTGAGGACGGGAGTAAAGCATTGCGCTGTTGCCATGGGCAGTGTGAGGCAGGGAATAAAGCATTGCGCTGTTGCCATGGGCAGTGTGAGGACGGGAGTAAAGCATTGCGCTGTTGCCATGGGCAGCACTGCTTTCTCCCTGGCAATCTTAAGTGTTTGTGTTGCTAAGTATGGAGAATATACAGGGTACCAAGATCTTCCTTACAGGAAAAAAAAGTCGTTTTCTCCCTAGTGGTTATTTTAGCAAAGAAATTCAATGTTCCTTCAAAGATGCTGGTAGTCATTCACAGTGGAGAGAGCCCTTCCTGCTTCCACGGGGACTCACATCTCGGTTTTGTTTTTTATTTTTTGGTTTTTTTTTTTTTTTTTTTTTTTGTCAGCATGCATATCATCAGAAAGACCAGGAACTAACTGCTTAGACCAAGGCCAGTTAGTTACTTCATCAAGCTGCATTATGAGAGAAATGAGAGTTTCTAATTCCTTCAAAATATTGAAAAGTATGCAGTTTTGGAATGGATGCCATCACCTGAAATCTGACACGTTTGCTTCTCTCCCAAGCTAAGCCCCTGCAATACTGTCAGCACATAAGGTTGTGATATGGGTGTTCCAGGCAATGTGAAAATCCAGGCTTAGTGAATCCTTCAAGAAAGAGGTTCTGTGACAGAATAAGTCCAACTTCACATTTTGGTAAGAATTCAAACTGAAACCCCAGTTTACAAAAAAGGTCCAAATTGTCAGTCACATCTTTTAAATAGAAGAATGTAAACTGCTTCCATTTTCATGGCATCACATTTAGGAAGTGAGTTCCTGTTGTGTTAAAACCAGATGAAGAACTAATCTCAGTTGTTGTCTTGACTACATCTGGAATCAACTGAAACCCAAGCATCTGGACACACCTATGAGAGATGCTCTTGGCTGGATCATCTGAGGTCTGAAGCCTCACCTGAAATCTGGGCCACACCTGCAGGTGGCAGCCCATACAAAAGAAGAAGGAAGCTTTGACTTTTTTGCCTGCTTGTCTTGATTCTAGCTGAAGTTCATCTATCCTGCTGCTGAGGCATTCCTTCAATGGTGATAGAAACTACTTCAGGATTCCAAAGTAGACCATAGGCCAGCTGAGACACACAGGCTCATAGACTGAACAACTATTGGATTCTTGGACTTTCCTTCAGCAGACAGCCATTATTGGACTAGCTGGGCCACAGCCTGTAAGCTACTCTAATAAATAATCCTCTTTAATACATATACAAATTCACTTTACCCATTTTGTTCTTTTAGTGAAGCTTGACTAATACAGAACTCTTACTATAGTAAGAATATTAAAGCCACTTCCCCCTCTAGCTGTTGCTACATAGTGCTTTCTAGACAGGGTAGGGAAGTTGCAACTATGAAATTTCAGCAATATGGCTGCCTTACCAAGCCCTACATAATTAGAACACCATGACATGCCAACATGGTCAGGAGAAATTTTACAGGCCCCAGGACTAAGATGAAGAGCTACAGACAACTACTAGCTGCTGAAAGAGAGAATCAATTTTCTCCAGAAACAAGCTCCCAGATGGGTTGGTTATCTTACCCCAAGTGGTCAGCCCTCAACACATGTACATACAAGCCTCACTAAAGGGACTTATGAGTGTGGTGTGTGTGTGTGTGTGTGTGTGTGTGTGTGTGTAACAATCATATTTAAAGAGGGGATGAATTTGATAGGAAGTTATAGGGACATGGGAGGAGTTGGAGAGGAGAAAAAAAGGAATAGAAATGATGTAATTACAGTACTCATGTATAAAATTCTAGAAAAAATAAATATAAAAATGAAATTAATAGGACAGAAACCAAAGTAAGGAAAACCTGGGTGTATATCTGGTTCTGCCACCATTCATAGATCCTAGTCTAAGAACTATAAATGCCATGTCTGGGCTGACCAAACATGTCACTAAACAGGATTTCCTGGAATTGCCACTATGTAGATTATTTGTCCTCAAATGATTTAGAAGGCAATCAACCTTCTGTTGAGTGCAAAGCAGACACAATTCTACCACAATTCTTATGCAGTGCAAAGTGAGCAGACTGTGTCCAAGAAAGCACAGGTAGTGACTGACACAGGCTATTTTTCTCCATCTTTCATAGTTCACCTTTCACTCTCTGGATAAAGAGGAAGATGTGGTCTTGACATATACAAATCAGCTGACCTCATAGTTTTTATTATCACCTTCTTTTACTCAGAAGTGTCCTTGGTTGAATGACAAATCTGAGCCAGCCTATCCATGTCAGAATTGTTTTCATGAACACGAAGGGGACCCCTGAAGGCTTTAAGCAGGTTTGAGCCATATTCCATAAGTTTCACTATTAGGCATTTACAGTTGAGGGTCTGGGGCCAGGAAAACTGAAGTGAGACACTGGACGGCACTGCTTTGGTGTAGGTGCTTTGCTATCATTGCTTTACTATCATGCAAGCACTGCTTACAGCAGAAGTGTTGTTTCTGCAAGGCCGGTGCATGTTTCTCTTGCTGTCTTCACAGGTGAGAAAGTGGGCCATGTAGAATTAGTCCCTGTGTTACATGGCCACATGGCAGAACTGAGCCACACGTGTAGCTTGTACTTGTAACTTTAAGCATCTTGTTTAGAGGAAACAGGTATGGGCAGGGTGTGCAGGCCTTTGCACCTGGTTCAAAGCCATTGGAATGGCTCTCGTGGGGGACTGTTAGTTACTGTGGAACTGGTCCATGGCTTTCACTAGGCTCTCAAAGGTGTCTGACACAAGAAAAGTGAAGAATGTGTTCGATTGCTTTTGGTAGAGGAATTAAATGTTTATGATATGTATGGTTTATATCAGCTATTATACAATCATAAAATTAGAAGATTTCTTTCAAATAGTATAATTAGTAAAATTGAGAGGTAGTAACTTTAAATTCATAATTATAATTATATAATGCATCATTTTGGACTGCATTTTAAAACAGGGCCAATTCACCATGAGATACTAAATATAACCTAGGAATAGCAACAAAGTAGAGTGAATGATGGCAAGACTGTTAATGGTAACTACAATTAATTCACTGGAGTACATCAGGCAGAGAAACTCTAATATACTGACCTAAGGCAAAATTAGTTTTGCAGTGAAAAATATGAGGCTGAGGATATAGTTTGGTGGTAGTGTGTTTGTCTAGCACCTGTAAGGCTCTGGATCAATCTTTAGTAGCACACACACACACACACACACACACACACACACACACACACACACACAGGTGGGGGGTCATGAAATAAAAAGATGTATACTGAGCTGCATTAAATCAAATGGTATTGTGCTTCTATTTCTTAATAACTAACGTAACTTGTGGTTTTTAAAAGATGCTTATTTATTTTGTGTGTATATGCCATGGCTTATGTGTGGAGGTCTGAGAGCCAATTGTGGGGGTTGGTTCTCTCTTTCCACCATGTGTGGACTGGGAATCAAGCTGAAGTCATCAGACTCGCAGGCAGGTGCTTCACCTGCTGAGTCCTCTTGACAGCTCCAGGAAAGTTTTCCTAAGGGCAAAATATTAGTACAAATTTGGCGCGGGGGTGGGGGTAGGGCACTTTTAAAAAGTCGGTATCCTGGGCTGAGGGTATAAATCAGTGGCAGAGTACTTGTTTAACATGCCCAAACCCTGGGTTTAATCCCAACAAAAACATATAAATACATAAAAATTTGTATGCTTTCATTTTTAAATTATTTTTAAAATGTATGTGTGTGAGAGATGGGGGTTAGAAGGGAAGCAAGAGGGGGTGCTAGAGTGAGAGAGGGGAGGGTAGAGTGAGAGAGAGAATGCCCATGCAAATGAGGCACGAGTGGGGTCCTTGTGGAACTCAGAAGACGGTGCCAGATCCCCCAGAGCTGAATTATAGGCAATTGTGAGCCGCCCAATGTGGGTGCTGGAAACTGAACTCAGGTCTGCACGAGAGGAGTACATGCTCTTAACTGCTCAACCATCTCTCTAGCCCCAACTTCATCTGTTTTTGTACAAATATTGTCTTCGACCTCTTGTGGAGTATAGGGGTAACCTATTAGTATTTATGATTTCAGATAACATTCAATTACACTTTTGTACAACTGTATCACTATTAAATAACTGGGGTGCTTCCACATGGATTGATATATAAGAACACAGTAAATTCATTGAGTGGTAAAATTAATACAAATTCCTACATGGACTCATTAGCTTAAATCAATTACCATGAATGAATATCACACAAACCAATGGCACTCAAGCTTCCTCCTTAAGCATGCTTTGGTTGATATTAAACATATACACATTTTCAAAGTATATACTGAGTTATACTAACATTAAACATATAATAACTTCTTATATTATGAAGGCTAGACATTTATAACGAAATCTTCTCAGTAGGCACAAGCTAAGAGGCTCACTGCTTAGCCCGTGGATTATTTCTTGCATGAAGAGAGCATCTCTACATTGGACAGGGCCAATGGTGTCTGGCAGAGGGAAGGAATGGGACCAGGAGTGGCACAGGGGCAAATGTGGTCAGTCTGCATTTGGTTGTGCATGATGTCAAGACAGTGTTGCAGGAAGAGAAATACTCCTGCTTTAGAAGGGCTCTGGGAAAGAAGGGAGTAAGAGGAATTATGGTCCTCTAGCTCCTGGCCATGTGACAAGTTCTGGTATCTGGCACATTGGTACTAAGCTTTAATTGGGGCACACACCTGTCCTCCAGCTGCTTTTTAACTTACATGTTTATTAGTATTTCTCTGGCAGCTTTGTTTTCAGGGCACATGAACAAGAAAACCAGTAACCTTTCTCTTGTTTTGCTTTCAGTCTAATTTCCCATTTAGTCTCTCTGTTCTACAAATGAGTGACACCAAAGAGTCTTCTCAAAGGCTGAGGGATCACCAAACATAAACACACACTTACGCATTCAGATTACTGAACGGCACCAGGGAAAGGATTCTGGTTACACCGTGATACTCAAACTGGCAACATTCAGGGGATCCCAGGGATTGCATGATTCATCTTGGGTTTCTTCAGTTTTGGTGTCCTTGTGAATTTGCAAGATGCTCTTTGCATGCTGTCTATGAATTATCACTTACAGAGTTGAATTTAGAACAAGATCAAACTAAGGCTTACACAAAAACATTTAAAAGTCAACCTCTAAGCCAAGCATTGTAAACTGAAATTTATGGTAGAAATGGTAGTGAACGTTAGAAACACACAACCATAAAAAAAGAAAAGGTTTTGTCCTGTTGCTCACCTGTAGCACTGAGGACATTTACAAAGGATCCCATGTGATCTCCAAGCATCTGCTAACCCCTCACACATTAAACAAGGGGCCGAGGGGCTGAAGAGGTGTCTCAGGAGTTAAGAACACTTGTTTACACAGAGGACCTGGGTTTAATTCCCAGCACTCACATGGAAGTTCACAACTGTTCATAACTCCAGTTCCAAAAGCCTCTCTATGACCCCATAGGCAACAGGCATACAAGCACTACACAGAGATACATTCAAGCAAAGCACTCACATGTATAAAATAAAATAAAATAAAAAAACCTCTTCAGAAAAGGAGGGAGGGGACACCTGGGCATGAGGAAAGAGACAAGGACAGAGGTCCACACAGACACCTAACTGCCTGTGACTCGGTGAAAGGGCTGCAACATCTGACCAGTATCCAGATGTGAAAACGTGGTAGTTAGGAAATAGCAAGTGGAGCTCCTCTGATGCTCGAGTAATCATGGGCCCCGCTTCTCTATGGGAACAAACATCAAGGACTTATGAAGACTTTGTGGACAGGCTAGGTTTTCTGGATTGACCCTCTGAATTCACTAGACCCTCATCCCAGTTCCACACCACTTCTGGAATCCTCTCTTTCCCCTGGTCCCCAAGAGAACCACAAGTGGGAGTGTGATTTCTGCATCAATGAGCTGGGCTGCAGAGACGGTCCAGGTAAAGGTACCTACTGCCAAGCCAAATAATCTCAGTTCAATCCTCAGAACACACAAGGTAGAAGAACAGAACAGACCCACTCAATTTGTCCTCTGACCCCCAAATGTGTGCCATGTTATGCTCATGACCTCCCCCAAAATAAATAAATCTAACAAAATTGTTTAAAAATAAGCTTATGTATTGATTAAAAAAAAAAAGGAAACAGTAAGCCAAAGAGGGAAAAAAGACAAAAACAGATTTGCCAAAACTCACCATCAGAGGGCACAACCGTACTGCAATAAGCAACTCCCACGCTCTGCCAGGAAGCCGGCCTCTGGTGTGCCTGGAAGACAAAAGCCAGGTCAGGCAGACCAATGTGAGACACGTGTGCCCCAAATACCACTAGTGTCGTAAGTATTATGGAATCCCCATGAAAAAGTTGAAAATACAAGGAAACAGCAAAAGGAATTCCTAGCATCCTAAGCTATGGGCAAAGAGTACTTTGTTGTGTTTCCATATCACAAATGAACACATCTTATACATGCAGATAGACGCAGTATCATACTGAACGAAATGAAAATCATGCCTGACAAATCATTTTTACTAACTTTTGGAACAATTCTGGTTAAGCATTATTCTTTCTAAATTTCCTTGCTTCTTCCCTGTTAGACCTTAGGTTGGTACCTCTTTCTTTTATGTCATCAAAGAACAAGATGTACCATGCATTTACAGTATTTGAGAAGGCACTGGCCCTTGCTATTTACTTTTCTTATTAAAAACTTGGACAGGCAACTTCAGTGCTTGAGCCCAGAGCATTATAAGGAAATCACAGCCACACATTTTGCCGCATTTTTGAAGGGCAGTGCTGTGGCTGTGAATCCAGGATTGGCGTTCTCAGAATTAAATTAGCCTTCAGGAGGAGTCCTGAACACATTGCTGACTAAGTCCTTCCTTGGTACCTTTCCCTTTCCCAGTCCCCAAAAGTATGACAGGAGGAAGACAGGAAGGCACTAAATAACTAAAACCCATGCCAAGACCAAGAGACCCATCACTCAACTGTACCACAGGACACATGAATCTCATCAATTCCCATCTCCTTCCACCTAAAGACAGTAGGGACTGGAAGGCTAAAGCATGGTGATTCATAGTTACAGTCCTATCACCCAGGAAACAGACAGGAAGATTGCAAGCTCCAGTTTATAGTGTTGGTTTTCATGGCTGTTTGGCTCCCTCTCTTCCTAAATGTCATTGCTGGGTGAGGTCTACTCTGGCCCCTCATGCAAAATACTGATACAGCATTTGCCTCTCCTGACTGCTTTCAGGTGTATGCCCCTATCCAACATACTTAACTCTCCCCCAGATTTTGGAAGTTCCTGTAGCATGAATAATAAAACCCAGAGACAGATTTTGGGGTCAAAACTGAATATCAAAAAAGAAAAGTGGCCAGCCACTAGAGAGTTCTCACCTCTACCAATGATCAGACAGAAAGGGTGATCCTGTCTTCAGATTGCATCTCCAGACTGCATCTGTCTCCACCAAACCTAAGACTGCATTGGGTTCCTGTCTCCTCCGGCCTTATATTCCTCTCTAGTGCTGGGATCCCAAATGCTGATATCACCTTTGTGTGAATTCTGTTTCTCATTTAGACTGGACCAATTTCATGTAGCACAGGGTGGCCTTGAACTAACAGAGACCTGTCTGCCTCTGTCTCCCGAGTGCTGGGATTAAAGGTGTGTGCCACCACTGCCTGGCCTCCATGGCTAACTAGTGTGATTAGCTTTACACTCTGATCTTCAGGCAAGCTTTATTTGTTATATCATAAACAAAATGTTACCACAAGGTCCAATTCTTTTTAATAAATTATTTATTTAGTTTGTCACTTGTATCTTCTGACCCATGGGGCAAGAATTTTTGATTGGTTTGGTCACAGATAGTGCTTGTGAAATTACAAGTCCTTGTCAAACAAATGCTAAATCTTGATAATTATAGCTTGTATAAAATACATTTTATGTTAAAATTAAAGTCCTCTCTCTATTGCAAGTACTGAGCCTTTTTATGTCCTTTTCCCATTTAGTTCAGGTGTCAATTACCTATTGCTCATGTCAACCCTCATTATGTGATGTTCTTGCTGGGATTTTCTTAGATGGCCATCTTTGGTGGCTGTATGGAAAGCATGAGTTTATACAGTTTTGGTACCTCAGTCTCCTCCCCACACTGTGGATGCAGATTCTTTAGGTTGCTCCCAGGTTTTTGCTATTACAAATAATGCTATGAACATAGTTGGACAGATGTCCTTATTGTATGAATGTGCATCTTTGGGGTATATGCCTAAGAGTGGAATTGCCAGATCCTGCGGTAGACTGATTCCCAATTTCCCAAGGAAGAGCCATACTGATCTCCAAAATGGCTGTACAAGTTTGTACTCCCACCAGCAGTGTAGGAGTGTTCCCCTTTCTCCACGTCCTCTCCAGCATAAACTGTCATTGGTGATTCTGATTTTAGCCATTCTGACAGGAGTAAGATGGTATCTCATAGTTGCTTTGATTTGCATTTCTTTGATGGCTAAAGACATTGAACATTTTGTTAAGTGTCTTTCAGCCATTTTGGATTCCTCTATTGAGAATTCTCTAGTCAGTTCTGTACCTCACTTTTTAATTGGATTATTTGGTGTTCTGGTGACTAACTTCTTGAGTTCTTTATATGGAGATCAGCTCTCTGTCAGATGTGGGATTGGTGAAGATCTTTCTTTTCCCACTCTGGGCTGTTGAGACTGTGTCCTTTGTCTTACAGAAGCTTCTCAGTTTTAGGAGGTTCCATTTATTAATTGTTGATCTCAATGTCTGTGCTACTGGTGTTATGTTCAGGATGTAGTCTCCTGTACCAATTGGTTTAAGGGTCTCTCACTTTCTCTTCTAAGAGGTTCAGTGTGGCTGGATTTATGTTGAGGTCTTTGATCCATTTGGACTTAAGTTTTATGCACGGGGATAGACATGGATCTATCTGCAGTCTTCTACACACCATTATCCAGTTATGCCAGCATCATCTGCTGAAGATGCTTTTCCTTCCATTATATAATTCTTTTTTTTTTTTTTTTTGGTCAAAAATCAGGTGTTCATAGATGTGTGGTTTAATATCTGGTTTTCAGTTTGATTTCATTGGTCTGTCAATTTTTGTGCCAATACTAAGATGTTTTTCAGGCCTATAGCTCTATAATAGAACTTAAAAGTTCTATTATTTTAAGATGCCTCCGGAAGTTCTTTTATTGTACAGGGTTGTTTTGGCTATCCTGGGTCTTTTGTTTTTCCATATAAAGTTGAGTATTATCCTTTCAAAGTCA
Organism: Cricetiscus sungorus; assembly: GCA_030556225.1. Classification (NCBI taxonomy): domain Eukaryota; kingdom Metazoa; phylum Chordata; class Mammalia; order Rodentia; family Cricetidae; genus Cricetiscus; species Cricetiscus sungorus. The sequence goes on along the minus strand of JANBXA010000600.1, from coordinate 71,288,421 downwards.
GCGAAGAATTGTGCTGAAATTTTGATGGGGATTGAATTGAATCTGTAGATTGCTTTTAGCAAGATTGCCATTTTTACTATGTTGATCCTTACCTATCCAAGAGCATGAGAGATCTTTCAGAATGGATAAAGATGTGGTACATTTACACAATGGAGTACTACTTAGCAGAAACAAAACAAAACAATGGAATCTTGAAATTCTCAAGCAAATAGATGGAACTAGAAGAATCCATCCTGAGTGAAGTAACCCAGTCATAAAAAGATGAACATGGTATGTACTCACTCATATATGGATTTTAGACATAGAACAAAGGATCATCAGCCTATTATTCACACCGCTAGAGAAGCTAGGATACAAGCAGGACGCTAAGAGAGTCATACAAGGTCCCCTAGAAGGGGAAAGGGACAAGATCCTTTGAGCATATTGGGAGCAGGGGGTGGGCAGTGAGTGGAGAGGGAATTAGCAGAAAGAGGAGGGGAGAAGTACATGTGGGACCAGGAAGATTGAGTTAGGGAAGGAATAGATGAGAGCAAGGAAAGAGACACCATAATAGAGGGAGCAAATATAGGTTTGAAGAGAAAACTGACACTAGAGAAATTTCCAGAGACCTACAAGGATGACCCCAACTAACAATCTGAGCAATGCCCTTTCCTAATAATGAGATTGATAACTATCTTATATGCCATTCTAGAGCCCTCATCTAGTAGCTGATGGAAACAAAAGCAGACACCCACAGCTAAACACTGAGCCAAACTCCTGGAATCCAGTTGCAGAGAGGAGTTAGTGATGAGCAAAGGGGTCAAGACCAAGGCTACAGAAACCCACAGACACAGTTGACCTGAACAAGGGAAACCTCATGAACCCCAGAGTGATAGCTAGGAAACCAGCATAGGACTGACCCAGATACCCTGAACATGGGTTTCAGTTAGAAGGCCTGGGCAGTCTATTGGACTTCTGACAGAGGAACCAGGATGTATCCCTGGTGCATAAAAGGACTTTGGGAGCACATTCTCCATAGAGGGTTACTCCCTTAGCCTAGAGACAGGAGGGAGGGTCTAGAAACTACTCCAAATGACTTGACAGATTTTGTTGATCCCTTCTGGAAGGCCTCACCCTCCTTGTGGAGTGGGTGGGTAATGGGATGGGAGGGGGGTTGGGGGGCATGGGAGGATGGAAGGGAGAGGGATCTGTAATTGATATGTAAAATATGAATAATAATAATTATTATAATTATAAAGATGCAGTTTCTCCTCTGTGGATATAAATTCCACATCTGTTTTCATCTTAATTCTGTAGATAGATAGTGGGCGCCATGCTCGCTGCCAATTCTGTAGCTACAGTTTCTGCTTTTATTGCTTTGATGACCAAACTTCTTCCTGGAGAAGAGCTCCTGAGGACTGAATTTTCTGAAGCCTGAAATATTAATTACTAAACTAATCTTTCCTGGAGGATCTGGTAAAGTACTGAATGCTGCTTTTGGGGAGTCTGAGGCCAGCCACCAGCTCTGGAGAATGCTGTTTGCCTGGCTTTGCTAGGGTTCTGCAGTCATAGGTGTTGCCTACCAAGGTCTTTCCATACACCTGTTCAACTTCACCAGATCCGGCAGCCATCTATATCATGTACTGTGAGACTGCTCCCTGGTTGTGCTGAAGATGAAACGTAGAACTTGCTTTCTTACTCTACCTCCTATTCTATGGCATGAGAAGCGAAAGGAGGAACTGTTGAACCAAAGGGCCCATTACTGTTATGCAGTGACCTTTACTGAAACCATCTACAAATATACAGAAGTAAAGAGCAAAGTGGGGAGAAGATCCCATGCACCATCACTCTCTTCAGTAGTTACTAATATTTTACCAAACTCAGTTTATCTAGACCTGCCTCATTTGCTTTTTTCTAACCCCAGTGTCGGCCAGTCTCTCCTCATCTGCTCCCCTTTATCTCCCTCCCAGACCCCCTCTTCTGTCTCTGTCTATCTTTTATGTTTATGAAATACAGTCACATGTAATCAAAGCTGGCCTGAGACTTGCTATGTAGTCAAGATTGATGCTGAGCACTATCATGCCTCCTCCTCTCCCCAGGAACATCTTAAAAAGACATCTGAACTATCAAAACACTTCACCTGAAAATAGTTCAGACAACATTTGCTGGAACGCTATAAAGACTGGAAGGCCTCTACAGTTTTACAAATTATCCTTAGCAATTATTTTTTGGTAGGTCATCAATCAGTACATAACTAAATGATTTCTGCAAGATGCATAGAGCATGGATTGTCAGGCCAGTCATCTCTTTTTGTTGAGTTTTATTGGAACACAGTTGGGCTCTCTCATACCCACAGCTTTAATCTACACTCTAACAACAGAATTCAGCAGCTGGATAGTGGTGAGATAGATGAGTTATTGCAACAGAAACCACAGGGTCTCAGAAAACTAAAACTTCTACAGTTCAGCTCTTTACGAAAACCTTAGTTGACCCTTGCTATAAACAAAGTTTATATGGTGTTGGGAGAACTCTCCATACCATTTCTAGAGTGGCACTGGCAATCACAACTGAAAAATGCATTCAGCGGCAGGGATGCACTGTGTTGCATAAGTTGGCCTCACACTCCTGGACATAAGCCATCTCCTTCCTCAGCCTCCCAAATGGGTGCAACTTTATAGCCACCATCCTCAGGTTCTTATATATTAAACAGCCCAGACACACATACAGGTCCTTATTTTTCTTTAAACTGTCTCATGTTTTACAGTCCAATGAGGCTAACATAAATAAAAATGGTTTTGTTCTAGCCATTTCTCCTTGAAATATAGTAACAACACAGAGCAAAAACAAGCAAAGCAAAAACAACCAGGAAATGGACAATGGATGTTCAACACCAAAGAAGCACTCGGAGGCCCCCCAACCCCATGGTCCCCGAAATCAGAGATACCTGTGCTACATCTTTTTATTTTTGTTCCATCACAAGAAAATAGTAAGCTTTTAAATTTTTTCCCTTTCTTCTAAAGTAGCAAGCATTTGAGAAACAATACATCAAGAAGTATATAACTATAATACCAGCACTGGGGAGACTGAACAGGAGTTCAGGGCTGGCCTGGACTACCGAGACTGTCTCAAAAAATAAAAAACAAAACAAACAAATGAATCCCAAAACAAAACATTAGTGTGTTAGGGGTGTGGAAAAGTGCAAGCTTAGCATGCACAAAGCCTGGGTTTGATTCTCAGTTCTGCAACCAAAACAAACCTTTGCAAACCAACCAACCAACCAAACAACAAACAGAAAATTTCTTTTAAAAAAGAAAAATTTTAGCTAGGTAAACAGTACATATTATTCATGTTTTTAATATGAGGCCAAAATCAAGGTGAAGGGACTACTTAGAAGGTATAAAAAAACAAAACAAAACCAAAAAACCAAAACCCAAACCAAACAAACAAACAAAAACACCCAGAGGAAGGAGTAGTTTCTAGGCAGCCTTAATGCCCAATAAAGAGACACCGCTCCTTGAAAAGAAAATGTAACCCTAACCCTTTTAATAAAAGACAGTCCACATTTTTGATAAGTAACCTGGGCATGTCAAAGAAAAACAGAGGTTTCTAATTAATGTAAGGACCGTATATGGCCCACCTGTGGCCTGTGCTGTGAGGCCTGTGTTGTAACAGCTTACCTTTACCCTTTACCCCAGAAGAACGCCCAGTAACATCAACTGAGACCACAAAAAGCTGTGACATTATTTCTTCAAGTTATAGAACTCAAGCCCATTAAAAAGACACATAATGTCCTCAGGTTCAATTATTCAATTCAACTTAATGCTTACTTTTGGATCCCTTATTGCTAACATAAATGAACTTTCCCTACATTTACCTTTCAGTCAGAGGAGCAGACCTGCCAGTCAAGAAGACAGTAGGAGTCTAAACAAATCTGCTGACAGTTCCAAATAGTCACAGCCAATTAGACAGGAAGGGGAAAGGGAAGGAGGGAGAAGGGGGTGGGGGGAGAGGAGACAGTGGGGTTAGTTTCATTCCCTGTGAGAGAGGACTGAGTCTAACTTCGCTGGGGATCAGGTATCTGGTAACTACCGCAGAGTGGCTGCATTAGTGGTGCCAAAGAGCTTTTGCCTGGAGCTGAAACTCTGGAAAAGCTTCCGGGACACGTGGACATCCCAAACTCTATGTCCCTGTCAGACCACCATGAGTGTAACCCAGAATGCTAATGAAAATGGATCCTTTCAATACTGCATCAAAACAAAACATGGTTTTCAAGACCTGAGTAGTCATCAGGTGTGTGTGGGGGGGGGGTGGGCAGTCAGGGGACAAAGCGCTTTGCCTCCTAAGGACTTAGTCTGAGTTTGAGCTTCAGAACCAAAGGAAGACACTAGGACCCATTTTGATGTAGTTATTTTTGTTTTTAAGCCCCAAGTGCTTGGCCTCAAACAGGATGGGGCATTTGTCAATGACTCCACAGGGCAGGGGACATGAAGGAAGAAGGGCAGAAGGCCTGTGGGGACTGAGTGAGGTGGGGGAGAGCAATGCCTTCCAATAAGCATGTCATCGGGAACATGGCTGGCTGTGATTGTCTGCATACCCTTCCCTCTACAGGAGGGAGGGAGGGAGGAAGGAGAAAGGAGGGTCACTAACCCCACTGTCTGCTCTCCCCACCTCTTCTCCCTCCTTCCCTTTCCCCTTCCTGTCTAATTGGCTGTGGCTATTTGGAGCTGTCAGCAGATTCACCAGACATGGTGAAATGTGTTTGTCATCCCAGTGCTGGTGGAGGGAGGACAGGAGAAACCTGGGGACTTGCAGACCAGCATATTTCAAACTGTTGAATTCCAGGCGGGGGGGAGTGAGCCTGTCTTAAAAAAAAAAAAAAAAAAAAAAAGTAGATGGTGCCTGAAGAATGACACCCAAGGTTGTCTTCTCTCTCTCTCTCTCTCTCTCTCTCTCTCTCTCTCTCTCTCTCTCTCTCTCACACACACACACACACACACACACACACACACGACTCCAGAATTTATGGGCAATCTGCAATTAACAGTAAAACTACTGCACTTGGCTTAGAGCAAAACAACAATGTCCTCAATTTGGAGATGTTTTTTCCGTGTTTCTCTCCTGACATAATAAAACTACTGAAATGTGACACTGGCAATAGACTTTTACTACCTTCAACCAATGTACCAACCCAAGTGCTCTGTTCTCAAAGCTTGAGAGCCGACAGAAGGGGAGACCCTGGCAATACAAGAGTAGGACCCAGAATTTTAGTGCCCAATGCTACCTCTGCTGATGATTTCACTTAAAGGTGAGTGACAGCCCTTGAATGACACTTTGTATTTGCACTTTAATGTTCTACAGAAACAGAAACTCACAGCACTTCATCTCCTTAAGGGATTTACCTCTTATGGAAGCGGCGGGGAGTATGGTGCATTTTCGAAAGCACAGGGTCTGTACCCTGAATTCTCTGTAAGGTAAAACCAGTCCAGGTTCTGCAGAAGTATCTATCTCTTAAGACAGCAACAAAAACAAATAGTTACGCTGAGCTGGACAACATATTTTGCTCTCCTGTTGACAAGGAGACAGTGTCTGATGCAGCTGAATTCGGTGCTATTCATATTTGTGACTTAAAGCCTGCATCATGCTTTAATATCAGAAAAGTACTCATCCTTTTGTTATTTAAAATTATTATTAAATTTTATTGCATATGGACTAATGTTTCTCCCACTAGATCATTGTACCTTCATAAAAGAAGTCATGACACACTCTCTCTCTCTCTCTCTCTATATATATATATACACACACACACACACACACACACACACACACACACACACACACATACATACATACATATCTTTAATTCCCAAGGCAACTTCACACCTCTGAAACAGGACCACAGTAAGTCCTTCAGAGGACTCTTTTAACATCAATTGTCTAAGTAAGATATTAAATCTATCAAGTGAAGTGACTTAAAGATACTTGTTCACAGGGACTAGAGATGGAACAGCAGTTCAGAGTGCTTACTGCCCTTTCTTTTAAGAAGAAAAATAGTTACATCTGGGACCAGGAAGGTGATTCAGGCTAATGTTCCCAGAACTTGGGAGGTAGAGCCAAGAGGATCTAGAATTCAAGTCTAGCTTTAACTATGTAGTAAGCTTGAGGGTAGTCAGAGCTACAAGAGACAGTGATTCTAGGTTCTCTGTAGCTAAGGATAAACTTGAATTTCTTGTCTTCCTGCCTTCACCTCCCAAGCACTGAAAGTCTAAGACATGCTTTACCTCACCAGTAGTCTGTGGCTCTAGATGTTGGAGCCATGGCTTTGTTCACATTAGGCAGTCATACTTACTAGCTAAGCTGTATCTCTAACCCTTCTTTTATTATTTTTGAGTACATCACATCTTCCAAGTGCTTTTTTTTTTTACACCTTTTGTACACTGTTCCTAGATTCCATCCATATCCCTTTTGTTTCATCACACTGCATTCTAGTTAACTGTTCCAATGACTGACTCCCCTCCAGGGTTATGGTTAGTCAGAAAGATTGCATTAATCTCATAACGTATTGGTACCTCTTAGTATGCCAGGAGAAAGTGGAAACTTCCTAAATATTTATTTAACTGAATTATACTGCCTTCTCTCTCTCTCTCTCTCTCTCTCTCTCTCTCTCTCTCTCTCTCTCTCTCTCTCTCTCTCTCCCCCCCCCCCTCTCTCTCTCTCTCTCTCTCTGTGTGTGTGTGTGTGTGTATTTCAGCTCCTTTGAAAAGCTTTATAACTTGGTTTTGTACTCTTTTTTGCATGGGAAAATATTATTGGTGTTTTATTTTACTGCCGAAGGACTCTGAGAAATGAGAAGAAATGATGGTATGTATCTACAGGCATTTGGGGAGTGTTTAGAGTATCTCTTCATCTATATATTGAAGCTTCGTCTGTCTTATTTTTGGCAGCTGCAGGTGCATTCGATGCTGCATTGAGGTAGTTAGTAACTATACTGTTAATTATTTTTAGACAACAAAATACCCAACCACAAAATCCATAAGGAACAATATCCTTGCATTTGTAATTAATAACTATATACACAATTCAAAAGTGAACCAACGCAGATTATATTTTGTTATATTGAATGAACACACCCAGTTTTTAAAAATGCTTGTATTGAGACTATAGAATGCAATGTGATGTGCTACTCTTTTTGATAGTTCTATTTGTCAAAGGAACTTGAATCTGTGGTTCTTACTACATTACCATTTAAGTCTATGAAATCTCTTAGTCACTGGTACAATGACACTGAGAGATAGCTGCATCTAAATTAGCATTACTGAGATAAAACTTCATTCTCTGAAGTGGCTTAAAATTAGAAAAATACGAAGAATGTCTGAAAGTACTTCATTTTGGATTGACGGTAGGTACACGGCTTACATTATTCTCTGTGTTTTTTATAAAGTCCAGTATCATGTCATGTTTTGAAAGTACCCTTTCCTATTTTGGTGATGCCTGGGGCTGTGAGACCCTGTGTTGGTCCTAACCGTCAGTTCCTGAATCTGTAACTTGTATCAGCATTGTCTGGTAACTTGCCAGAGATGCAGACTCGCAGGTCCCACCTCAGCCCTCTGCATTATAACCAGGTTACTAGGAAATTCTCATGCACATGAAAATTTGTAGCTCACCCAAATGATATTCAAGGGCATATAGTAGCTATCTAGGTGCAGTATTCTCAGACCCAAACTTCTCTCATTTAAGAGGACCCTGGCAGAAGCAACTGAGTTTCATAGACAGGCCATGTGATATAATAGTGAGAACGCTGCACAGAGAGCTTGAAAACTAGATTCTTGCTTCATATCTAGTTCCATGACCTTGGACCAGATGTTTTGTCTGTAAAACGAATAGATCTTACAGAAGACATTGTGAGAATTTGCAACTCTGAAAGCTATACATTTGTGAAAACAAATAGCGATGCATTCTTTCCTGATACATGTCACATATGGTGAAGTAGTTGAGAGATGTGATTTAATGGTTTATGTAGTTGGGAGAAACGGTTCAAGAGGCCGGGCCTGAGTAATATATTGGGGCCTTGTCCCTCCAACACTTAATATATGTTCAGCACTGGAGCTCAACCTCTTTCATTTTCACACTCGAATTCTGAAAGTTGCACAGTGGTGAATAACTTAGGCAGTGGGTGGCTGCTATTAATAATCCCCTCCCTGCTTCTTTTGTTCTTGAATACAGATAAAAACACAGGTAACAAAAGAGTTCCAGAGATGAAAACAGCTTTTACAATTTGCACAAGAGCATGTGAATGTCAGTGTTCTTATGAAAAACATGCATACAGTATTTAGAGGTAAAGGATCAGGGAAAAAAACAATATGCATGAGTACATGTGTATGCACATATGTCAAGAATAAATACAGCAATGTATTGATAATATAAATCTAGAGGTATAAGACTACATGCACATTGTACTCTTTAGATTTGAGAATATGCAAAATAAAATACTGAGGGAGAAAAAAATTATCAAAAATATCCATTGGTTCCAGTAAGTTTCTTGTAGTGTTCTTTTTGTTCATTTGGTTTTGGTGTGTGTGTGTGTGTGTGTGTGTGTGTGTGTGTGTGTGTGTTGGTTTCTGATTTTCAAGGCAGGGTTTCTCTGTTAGCTCAAGCTGTCCTGGAACTCACTCTGTAGACCAGGCTGGCCTTGAACTCACAGAGATCTGCCTGCCTCTGCCTTCCAAGTGCTGGGATTGAAAACATGCGTCATCACCACCAGACTTATTCTTTTGTTTTTTTTTTTTTTTAACATGTAAAATATGTTAGATTTTTTTTTTTTTTGGTAAGCTTTAAAAAGCCTCAGAAAAGCGAGACTAGGAACGAAACAATCAGAAAGTAGGCCATTTTAATAACCCACATTAATGCAACGCTTCTTTAATGAAGTGAATAATATCCAACCATGGGGTGAGAGATGGTACAGGGCAATGGTGCTTGCCATGGAAGTGTGAAATCAGATCCCCAGGACCCACACAAAAGCTCAGTGTGGCAGTTCACACCTGCAAGCCCAAAGATAGAGGAGGGGCCAGAGAAGATGTCCACAGGACTCATGGGCCAGCCAGCGTAGCCACACAGGGAGGGCTCACTAAAATGAACCCTGAACTGTGAGGCACAGTAACCCTTCCTCCCCTGTGCTGCTTTCTCAGAGTATTTTATCACAGCAACAGAAAAAAGAAACTAAGATATGATTTCAGTTAAAAAAAAAAAAAGATTTGAAGCAAACTAAACAAAATGTGAGTAATTAAGAGTGATAAGAATAAAGGTGTTTATTATACAACCCTTTGTAAATTATAAAAGTATCTCTAAACTGTTTTTTTAAAGCACTGCCTATCTTTCAGTCTTCACTCTCTCCGTGCATGCTAAACAGATGCTCTTTTCTGATGAAGGCCTATACCCTGTGAGCAGGGTTCGATACCATTCATTGATTTTTATCTTGGTGTGTGCTACCCCACATTGTCATCATACTCACCCATGATGACAAGCACAGCAGCAGCCCCTTTCACTGCCACAGGCTTAGGCATCCACTGTGTGAGTCCACCAGATGAATATTCCACAATGGACATTTGGGCTAGCTCTAGGTTTGCTAATACGCAGTAGTGAACACTCTATGTTGGGATGTACACATACTCTGAACTTCAGGGCTACAGCACATGTGTATATTCATGGAGCCATACAATGAGTTCTAAGGCAGGCACAGCTATCTTGAGACACCCCCTCACAACACCATCACCACACACACACACACACACACACACACACACACGAACACAGTTCCAGACTCTTCACTTTAAAAAAAATTATGCATGTGCATCTGTGTGTGGGTATGTACACTTGAATAGAAGAACCACGGAGGCTAGAGGCATTGGATCCCCTGAGGCTGGAATTACAGGAGGTATGACCCTCCAGATGCAGGTGCTGGGACTTGAACCTGGGTCTTCTGGCAGAACAGTAAGTGCTCTTAACTGTTGAGCCATCTTTCTAGTCCCATTACTATTTTTGTTGTTGTTTTTAAATGACTGATATCATCAGGTTGGCTAATTTTGTAGTTGTTTTCTAGTAGCTTCTTCCCCAATGACTGAAGATGTTAAGATCTTTTCCATCCATTTATAACTCATTTGCATATCCTCTCCTGTGGGTGCCTCCCTCAAGCTTCTTGGTCATTTTTGTTACCATGTTCCCTTTTTTGTTTCATATCAAAATCACCAATATATTGGGATGTAAGCCCTTTGTCAGGGCCCGTATTTGTGTGTGTGTGTGTGTGTGTGTGTGTGTGTGTGTGTGTGTGTATGTATATGTGTATTTGTCCTGTCATTGGCTTTTTCCTGAGGAGGGATTTCCTTTCCCCATACCAATAACAGCATTATTTAGAGAGAATTACCACATCATATAATGTGTCTACTTATAAGCGGCACATGCCTGAAGTCCCAGCACTTGTGTAAGGCCATCAGCCTGGGCTATATAATGAGACCAACCTGAAGTATGTAATGAGAGTCATTCTCAAAAATTATGTCTAATACACTGGGCTTAGTACATGCCTAGTGTTGTGTAACCTCTACCCCAGTCAGTATTAGAACCTTTCCATCATCCCCACAAACCAACATCAATTAGACGCTGTTTCCTGCTCTTCTCTACCCTTAACAACCACTAACCTACTTTCAGTCTTCATGGATTTACCTGTTCCTGACATTTTATATAAGTAGACTACAAGATGTGGTCTTTTTCTTAGTTGCTTTTACTTAGCAGCATAATGTCTTCCAGACAGAACTACATGATATCATGTGCCTGTACTTCAATGCCAATTAACATTGCCATTAACAATGCCATTAACTTCTTTTCAATGACAATTAACATTCCACTGAATGGAGATATGGGGTTCTTTTATCAGTGGGTGGACAATGGGGTTGGTTTTGCTTTCTGGCCATTAGGAATAATGCTTCCATGAATATTCATGTGTAAGTCTCTGTGCTGTACCACTTTACATTCCCACGTATGGCGAAGGTTCTGATTTCCCTACACCCTTGATACTTTTCACTACTTGTCTTTCTTATGGTATCTTCCATAGCAGAGAATGGGAACCTCACTGTGGATCTCATTACTGTCTTGCAGGTAACCAACGATGCTTTGCACCATTTCAAGCATATAGTAGCCATCTGTATAGGAGAAATGTCTGTCTGATTTTTGGACCATTCTTAAAATCAGGCTTGCTTTTTAAAGCTCAGTGTTAGTTTTGTAAGTCAAGCTTATTGGCAACAAGTTATAAAATTATTCTAGCCAAATTTATTTTCCAGCGCTGGGTACCAAACCCAAGGCTTCATGCTCGGCAGCATCCTGAACTTAGTGACTGTAGGATCTGTAGTGATAACCCTCTTTTCTGTCTTTAATACTGAGAAACTATGTTTACTTTTAATTTCCCAGTGTGGTTACTAGTTCTCCTTTGATACAATTTCAAATATTGGAAGATTTCCTGGAGAAAATGATTCATTGCCTCGGCTAGTGATTTCCTCTGTGGTTACAGAAAATGCTATATGACATCAATCCTTTGGAATTAATTAACATTTGCTTTATGGCCCAACCTGAGGTCAATTTCAGAAAAATATTCCATGTGTACTTGAAAAAGGAAGAATTCTACAGACGTTGGATATGGTATTACCACAGGCTTTTAACAGCAGATGAGTGAATGTTGGCTTTGTGTGTGAGAGACAGAGCTTAGCTGTTTCTTGGCTGACTTGAGAATTATTCAACCTTGGCAAAGCTCTTCTTTCTTTATAAGCTGTTGTGAAGAATATCCTGACTATAATATGTTGCCCCTCAGAGTGAAAAGCAAAAAGGCATGTTTGTTTCCTTTCCTGTGTGCATGTTGTATGCATGTGTGTGCATGTGTAGGTATATATGATAAGTGTGTGTGGAGGCCAGAGGAGGACAGAGTCTCTCACTGGTCCTGGAGTATTTTGATAGGCTGGCAGCTAGCACAGCCTAGTTTCCTCCAGTCCCTATGCCCTTCTTCCCCATGTCAGAGTTACAGGTACAGTGCTACTCATAGCTTTAATAGATTATATGTGTATGAGCAGGTGCCCAGAGGCCAGAAGAGGACATTGGATCCCCAGGAACTAGAGTTTCAGATGGTTGTGAGTCTCCTGATGTGGGTGCTGGGGACTGAGCCCAGGTCATCTTCAAAAGCAGCAAATGCTTGTTCCCTTTTATGACAAAGCCTATATCAAGTTAAGATTCAGACATGCACATTGATTTTCCTAAGATTAGTACAAGTTGAAAAAGGTCAGAGTGATTTTTCCCATATGAATTGGAAAAGGATCTCACTGTTTATCACAGGCTGGCCTTGAACATCCAATCTCCCTCCTCAGCCCCTCTAGTGCTGAATTACAAGTATTCATTACCATGCTTAGCTTAACCCAGCCTTTTAGAAGAAATACACATTATTCAAAACGTTTCTCACATATAATTCAAAATATTTAAACACCAGATGAAATTTAAAATTAGCCAACTACTTCACTGCATTTTATATAAAGAGAACACTCCATTAGAAAAATGTCAATCTTTGTATCTCATGCAGATTTTGGGAACCAAATGTTTAGTGTCAAAAAATCTTAAGCTCTGTAAGCTTTATCATAGATCTTTGCTCCCTTTCTAGTCTGCTTCCAACAGTACAGGAAGACGCCTCTTCTCATAGATAGAAACAACGACCAGGAGGTAGAAAGCTAACAGAAAGTGGGGCAATGTTAAAGATAATGGAATCTAGGAATAGAATTTATATATGGAGTCCAAGTTCAGGTGTCAATACTGAGTGACAGAGCTGATTGCTGTGTCAAGTGTAGTATCATGTCACCATTTGTGGGGGGAAATCACAATAGAGTTTATGGGGTACATGGTAGAAAATAGCTATTGACTTAAACATCCTTACCATCATGTTGTAGCCCACTAAGAAATTCCACCTGGATGAATGAAGAGTTCAGAAGGCTGTCTACTGGGTCATTTCCTACAACACAGCAACTATTGTTAAGCTTCTTTTTCAAAGGAAGGCTAGAGCAACCATGACAAATGTGACAAGTCACCCAAACAGCTGTCTGATAGCTACAAGCACAAGGTCCAAAATAAAAGAGACAGCCAAAAACTGTATTTCTGTTCATAATCAGAAAAATGAAAGATTAAAAATCAAACAGCTCCTGTGACATGTGGCATATAATCCCTTATGCTTTATAGTCAAAATCCTCTGGAATGGTAGAAGTTATAGGAACAAAATCATAAAGCATAGGGCCAGTGAGATGGCTCAACAGATAAAGACACTTATCACACACTTCTAAAGACTTAATTTCAATACCCAGAACCCCATGGGGGAGAGAAAGCCAACTGCTTACTGTTATCCTCTGACTTCCACGTGTGTGATGCGGTATGCACCCCCCCCACCACACACACACACACACACACACACACACACACACACACACACACACACACACAAGAATGTAAGAATGCATTATACACCTTCACAGAACATATGAAAAAAAATCTGAAGCATAAATGGAAAGCAAATGGATCATTTGTTGACACATTAGCACTGATAAATACTGTCTACTTCAGGCAGTTTTCACTCCCTACCCTGTCATAAATACATATTACTCACTGTCACAGACTAAGTGGCACACATCTCCCCCTCGGTCTTGTCAGCAAGGAAGAAATGTGTTCCTCATTTAGGCAAGCCATAAAAAAAATACTTTCCATGGGCCAACAACTCTGTCTCATTTGCTTTTTTAGCAGACCGCCTGGTTCTGTAGAGAAATGCCCTTCTTAGGAGACTGAATGTTTTGTGGATGACATGGCAATGACATGTCTCAGAAGGTCGGGGTGGGTAGGGAGGCAGATGGACCTGATGTGCTGGCAAACATTAACAAGTGCACACAGGTGAAAGAACCTTGGATGTCCGTTACATCCAAAAATTGCTGAAAAATTTATTTAAAAAAAAATCACATTGCTTTTTTGTTGTTGTTATTGATTATGTGAATTTTTTTTTTCAAAATAAAAACTTAGGAAGAAAATTTCCCATTAAAACCCCAAAAGTGTCAAGGTAGACAAGTTGCTACAGTGAGGGAACTGAACTGTACATGCTAACTTTATAGTATTGTAACTTTTTGGCAGGTTGTCCTCTTACACCCATTTCAAAGGTATGGTTTGCTAGCATCTGACATTACTAGCTATGAGTACTGAGTATAAATAAATACTGATAAATACTGCCTACTTCAGGAACATAAGTATAGGAGTAGCAGCAATTAATTAAAAGACTAACAGTTTGTCTTAATTGTGCATGAGCCATGTGTGGGCATAGGTCTTAGTTCTTACTTAAACCCTGTGCCTCAAAAGCAGGTTCTTCAATCTGGGGACATGCTTGGACCAGGAACACCCCATGACAATACCTGACCAGAGGAGAGAAACACAATGCAGTTTTTCATTATGGGAGTGTGGTAGAACTGTGACAACCATAGTCTGTTATTTACTGGTTCCATCACCATCCGATAGTGTGGCCTTGAATGTTCCTACATGAAAGTGTTTGTCCCTAATGCCTATGTGATGCTAGTCAAAATGCAAACACACAATGTAGCTTCAAATATACAACAGACACAAAGGCCTGTGTGGGCAGCTAATGACATCTCTTTCCAGTCTCCCTCATTATTTCCCTTCTCCTCAAAGTGTCAACTTGCCATAAAAGCTGTTTCCTCCATATAGCTCTTCCATCCAGCTGTTCATTGCCAAGCCGAAGGTGACCTAACTCCCTTTCTGCACTGACTTGAGAGGTTAGCCACCACTCCAGGTTCATGAACTCAATGGAATACTTCTCTGAAAATTATATATTTAATACAATATCCGGCATTTAAAATATGTTCAGCTTGTCCAACAAAATTATATTCTAGGAAGATAATAAAGTTGAAAATGGAGTCTGTTTACATAATGGATTAATGTTTCTATAAAATAAGGATCAAGACCATTAAGTGTTAGAAGTAACTTTTATTTCCAGTGCACATCGAAGGGTATTATATTTAATGTCTCTGATTGACACTAAGACACTACCCTGAAGTCTCTACTATCTTATGTTACGTCTTGACAACACAAGGTCTTTGAGGATGGCCAGAATATTACCTTCTCCCTCTTTAGATCCAATACTACTAAATAATGCAATACTTGATTTTCCACTAACAATTTCAGTAAGTAAAAGCTGGCCACCTCTAATCAGGGGTTGTTAAGGGCATTTAAATTTTTAAACTGGAAACCATGGAAGTCAAGAAGGACGAAGAATGTCAGTGGCTTCTCAGAATGGTATTTCTTCTTTATATTCATAGAGAAATTAGCTATATATATATATATCACTACAGCGCACTCATGGCTTGTTCACACTTGGCCTAACCCCTCCCACTAATTCACCTTGAAGACCTTGAAAATCTGAAGAATCACAGAAAAGAACAGTGGCCCAGAGGAACTTTTTGTCCCAAGTCACATTTTGCAAATCCATCACAGCCAGAGCATTGGCTTAATTACAAGCCTTCCACACTCCCTATTATTTTCCTATTGTCTAACTCCATTTGGGTGGGTGGGGGGGACTGAACACTTGTCAACTTTGCAATTTTTCAAACAGCCTTTCTCCATTTTACAAATTCTAAAAGAATATTTCAAATATTCTCCACATCTGGAGATTAGTCAGTACCAGATTTCATTTTGTTAAAGTATCGCCGTATATGCCAGGCTACCCATTAAATGTTCATTTTCTTTGGGACAAAAATATAAGTCCCCTGGGTCACTAAAATCCATTGAGGTTCTACTAATTATCATTATCACTTTAGCAATATGAAATATTTCCAGCTTTTACTGACACCTGTTGATCTATATCTTTTGAAAACAGAAAGCATCATATTCTTCTAATGATCATTTACAGTCACCATTTAATAATACACTAATAAGTCTATACTCAAAGATAGGAGTTGCTCCAAGCAAAGTCTACAGAATGGATTTACACCCTTAGCTATGATTTCCTGTAGTAAGCTGACAGACTTCAGATTCTATTAGGAATATGGTAAGAAGCTGGGCCTGATGTGCAGGCTGAGATATAGCACTTGGACCTTTGGACCTTGCAAGTTCAAGGTCCACCCATACTATAGGCTGAGCTCAAGGCCAGCCTGGGCAACTTACTCACAAATAAAGCTTAAAGGAAGAGGAGGCTTTAGAATACAGCTCAGTGGTGTCTAACATGAACATAGCTCTAGATTCAACCTGTAGAACTGGACAAAAGAAAGAAAAAAAGGGGGGTGGGGTTGATGAGTTCAATAAAGCCAGATTGGTACTCTGCAAGCAAAGGATGCACAGGGTGGAATTGTATAGTGTAAAGTATTGTGTCAACAGTTCCAGACACAAAGGGAAGAAACAGGACAGTCTACCAGCCTCATGCCAAGGCAAGCTTAGCCATAGTACTTAATCTGCCTAGAATAGCTATCTAACAGGCATTTGCTTTGAATTGAGGCCCTGTGTTTGCTGCAACAGTAATTATGGAATGAGAAGCAGCAGCAGCAGCAGAAGTTACCAGAGACTATTCTCTGGGACACTACAGTGTTTTTAGGATGTGCATCAGGGGAAGAATAAGATGACATTGACCTTATTAAGTAACAATAAGTAATTATAAAGTCACCAGTAATGAAATAAAAAAAAATGTATCAGCAGTAAGTTGGCTGCATACCACTTTTTATTAGTAATTAAGTCGTACTTATTTAAGCAATAACATTGTTTCTATTCCTCCTCACGTGTGTATACATACATGCTGGTTTTCCTGACTGTCAAAGAGCTCTTCATCCATTAAGTGACCTCACTAAGTTATAGCCTTGCTCTTGTCCTTCTGTGAGAGCTGTTTGAAAACACACCAGCAAGCTACAAAGGAAGGGCCCTTAGACACTGACCCCAGGAAGCCAGAGGAAGTCCCTCTGTGTCTCAGTGACCACTGAATAACTGACTAAACCCCCCATGCTATTTTTAAAGTTTTTTGGTTGTTTTTTTTTTTTTATTGTTGTGGGACACTATCTTCTGTGCATGGCAATGACTGTCTTGGAACCAGAGCACTTATTATCACTGACATGAGACCCTCACACAATCAAGCTCACTAACATTCCAGGGTGAAAGGGAGACATGAGTCATAAGGGGCTCATGAGGCAGCCAGGGGACCTGGGGATATACAAGTGATGGCTGCAGACAGGAGACTTCCCCTCTGTGGTGTGGCAGCCAGTGAGATGCTCACACCCCTGTAAATAACTACAAATAAACTCACTGGTTTCCCAAGCTAGACTTAGGTAGACAAGTCTCTTAGGTATTCTATCTAGGGTGTTTGTTCATACCTACTCAGGGAGAGTTTATACTTTAAAGCCTTGCTTGTTTGTTTTCAGTTTTGAGACAGGGGCTTGTAGTTGAGGCTGGCCTGAAATGAACTATGCAGCTGGAGAGCTGGGATTATAGGTGTGCATCACCATACCCAGCTATGTTCCAAGTATTTTAACATCTTCACTGAATTATCTGAAAAACTATCTAGTGAAAAAGGGAAGGCTTGGTTATGAGTCCTGAATCATGGCATAACAGTTGCTAAAGACCCTTCTGGAGTTAAAGAAATAAAATAATTATAGAAACATTAAAACACCGGCATGACTTTTAGCCCTGTTGGACAGTCAAGGTGTTTCTAGTCATTTATTATTGAAGGTCAAGAGTTTGTCCTCATCTTTTCTCCCTTCTTCACATGATTGCCATTATTTTTATAACAATAAAATCATAAGCTTACAATTTATTCTAAAAGCATAATTTTCACTAAATTGTATTAGCTCTCCAAAGAAATAGATTTACTTATTTATTTGTTTGTTTGTTTTGAGGCAGGGTCTCTCTGTGTAGCTTTGGAGCCTGTTCTGGAACTTGATTTGTAGATCAGGCTGGCTTTGAACTCACAGAAATCTGATATGGCCTCATGAATGATGGGCTTAAAGGCATGTGCGACCAGCACCCGGCTACTTATTTTACTTTAAAATCATTTTTAACAGAGAGGGGTGATGGAAAATGAGAGGGTAAGAAATAGCAGAACAAATGTTTGAAAAATCAGGATGAAACAAAATCCTTTGTGAATTAATAAATAAATGTGAAAAATATTAAGGAAAAGCAAGCAAACTTAAGGCTCACTGGTGAGCCCTGGAATATAATGTCTACTTTTGGGGAAATGGATATATTGCTTGGGAGTCCCTGAAGGGGTCCAGCCTTCCCCTGGAAGCCTAGCTGTTGCAGTATTCAGTCAGTCACACTCCTGAGCTTACAGCTAAGCCTCATGCCTCAGCTCCCCCAGATAGACATCTTCTCTACTTTCCTGTCTTCTTGTTTTTGTGAGTTCAAAAGGTATAGGGAAAAGTAAGATAGCTGCTCTCTTCCTCACATGGATTTTAGGATGAACCAATCTTTAAGGAAACAAGCCACAGACAATGGGTGTTAATACATAGGGGACAAAACATGAAAGCCAACATCAGCAGTGCTGAAGAAATCTCAGGGGAAACTGTGTGGCGAACACTTGTTCAGAGATCTGACCAGTTAGCAGCCATGCCAGCTCTCTGGGATCATTTGGATTAGGTGTCCTGGAAAATGTATCGCTATGAAAGACCTCTGTGCTGTGTTGAAGTTTACCAGGATTAAGAAGGCCAGTTCATGCAATGTCACTGAGATCCTGCAAGGCAGGCTGGATACATGACTCAGCCGACGAAAGGTTTGTCAAAGCAAGCATGTAAAAATGCTGGGTACAGTGGTGTGTACCTGTAATCCCAGGGCTGGAGAAGTGGAGACAGGTTGACCCTAAAGCATGCAGACCAGCCAGCCTCGTCTAAACAATGAGCCCCAGGTCAGTGAGAGATCTGTCTCCAAAGGAGGGGTTCATGACACTGGAAGTTGACCTCTGGCCTCGCACACATTTGTGTATGTTGACATGTACTCATATGTGCATCTCCCCACCCATGAACATACGCACATATACAGTCAGATGTTGCATTTTATTTTGATCTGGCCCTAATATACTTGCAGACATGTGTATAATTGTCTTTTTTCTTTCATTCTCTCATTTGACTTCTATATCTCCCCCAATAATTTTAGGAGGTTAGATTAGTTGATAGATCTTTGAGTCTAGGCATTAAAATATCATATTAGTTACAATACATTTTATGGGGTAAGAAGATGAATTAGGTGTTTAGAATGTCATTGTAGTGAACTAAAAGACCATTCAAAAGATCCACAAGGGATTATTACCATACAGTATACAATAGCTATGTATTACCATACAGTATACAATAGTTACGTTCAATGGCAGCTTTTAATTAACTCTGGGCTCTTCTGTTGAATCACACTGAGAGGAGTTTCCTCTTGTTCTGGAGTTCTAATATGTAAGCTGAAGGGTAAAAGTAAAGAAGAGGAACTTGGTGTCTGCCTAATAAAATTCCTAACAGAAAAATAACTTGGAACGGCCCCACTGCCATCCAGCTAACCAGTCTGCAGGACGACCCATCTACTGGTTACACTAGATCTCTGTAATAGCCATTAACACCATAGGCACAAGAAAATACTTATGAAAATGGTAACTTAGTTCATCCAACAAACACATCAACAATATCTCAACAAATTTTGTTTTGGCTCATTGAATGAAGAATGTGAGTTCCCTTGAATAGCAATAATCATTTTCTCAAAAACAAAACTGCCCAACAAAACTGAAAAGGCAGTCTGGACTTAAACCCAATCAACAATTTAATAGTTTCCCTGACATTATAAATGCATTTTCACGTTAACACCCAGCAGTAGGAGCTCTGGGTTTAAATTATCTGACCTGGGATGGGGGATGGGGGATGGGGGATGGGGGATGGGGGTGGGAACTAAGCAGGATGAAAAGGCAAACTACACAGCTGCTTCTGAAATATATATATATCTCACCACCCACTCCATGTGTGCAACATTTCCTATATCTTAGATTAGAATTATCCAAGTTACCTACAAAATTCCCCCATAAGGCTTATTCTTTGCCCTTGTCTTATCACACTTCATCCTGTTTAGTCAGCTCAATCTTTATTAGAACTTTTAAACTGTTACCCTCCATGAGAATATCACATTCAGTCTTTTCTATATCGACTTTCAAATCCAAATTTTAAGAGCCTGTTAGTTGTTCCTTCAGTTCCTTGATTAAAACATGTTTCCAAAACATGCTCCTGTAGTGCCTACTTAATCAATTGTAACCCTTTGCTCACACCTCTCAGCTGTATTGTCTCAGAGTCTTCATTTCCCCCTCTTGGGCAATCCATCATCACATCTCCCCTGTCAACTGTTGTAACCCAGTGGTTAAGAACACATCCCTCTTTGCTTCCGGCCTCGGAGGGGCATGCATCTCCCTTCACCACATACTCTCTCCATGATGTCCACCTTACCCAAAGCAATGGCAGCAATCAACAATAGACAGAAATCCCCAAAGCTGTGAGCCAAAATAAAACTGTTCCTCTTTTTAAGTTGATTTTCTCAGGTATTTTGTCATAGTAATGGGAAGTGAACAATAACAAATGTTAAATATCTAACTATTTGTCAGTGCTTGCATCTTCAACTTGCTTGGGCTCTCAGCCTGTAGAAATATTAGAAAATAATTATCTATTGTTTAAGCATTTTTCTTCCACTCAAGAATATATTAAATTTTAGTGTGATATCAGGCAAGAATAGAAATTGCACAGTCACTAGAAATAACTGTTACAATATTCTACATATCCATCTAAAGGAAAACAAACAAGGCTCATGCCTTGAAGTCACAAATATATTTGCTTCCTAGTCCCTTCATTTTGATTTGAGATTTTGAGCTCTGTGGTTTTGAAACATGTCTCTAAGCTTCAGTTCTCTACAAATCCAGATGTTGAAAGATGCCACAGCATCAACACACAAAGCCCTAAACAGAGTACCTCACCATAAAAATCATTGTTGTTAAGGTCAAGGCAATAACCTTAATCTTTTGTCCTTCTGACACATACACCAGAATGCTCCAGTTGCCTCCTAAGACTGTGTGACAGTATCCTGTCTTCAGATACTATTGCTGGATCCTGGCTAACTTAAAGGACAAAGTCAAAACTTACAATTTTCAAGAATTTCAGGAACAAACTCCAGTCCCAACCCTTCTTTGAGACACTCCTAAAACTGACCTTCAGCAGGTGTTAGCAAGAAAGCATCTAAGTTTTTAATGGTGTCTCTTGGAAACTTTATTCTCAAGATAAAGCTGTAAACTATTTCTCAGGGTTCTGCAAGCCTTTGTTACCAGTAAGTGAGTCCATGGTTGTCCAGCAGCCCATGGGAGAATCATCATGTTTCAAGGTAAAGATTTATTTGAGTCTGCTCTCAAGTATGGGCACTGTATCAGAAGCCAAAGGCAGGAGGGTCTGGCTTAGTTTCAAAGATGGCAGGTGGAAGAAAAGGCAAGCCAACTGCTAATTATGACGAAGGAAGCTGAATACCCACCATTACAATCATACAGCATTATAAAAGATCATCATTGCTTAAACAATGTTTAGTTTTCCCATAAGCAGCTCTTAAAAATATCAGTCTATTATTTAATAAGATAAGCTTATCAATAGATTGCTTAAAAGTTTTCTGTTTCAGGTTGCCTATTGGCAAGACAATATTTAAGTGCCTCCTTGATTTAGAAAGTAATTAAATGTTAAAGTGGCACCTGGACAGAGATCAAGGGGTCTCCACAGCTTTGTTTTGTTTTCTATTTTCTTATCCTAATAAAACTTGCAAATACATGTGAATAGAATGCAGTTTTATGAAATACATATTCCTGTGTGAAAAAAAGATTTTCAGGGCCCTATCTTTTCTTGGCTACTGATAGGCTAGATAATCAGAATTTGGGAGCTAGGGCTTGGGGGATGGAGGGTCCATTAGGTGCTTTCATGTTTTGTATTATATTATTATTTTCCCAATGGGTCTCATGGAGGCGAGGTTGACCTCAAGATAACTATATAGCTCAGAATGACCTTGTACTTCTGATCTTAGCACCTCTGCCTCCTGAGTGCTGTGATAACAGGGTCTGTACCACCATGCCCGTGTAAGCAGTACTGATGACTGAACCAGGCCTTGTTCATTCTGGGTAACCACACAAACTGAGCTATTTTTCTGGCTGCCCCATTATAAAAATCCACCTTAATACTTAGGTTATGTTGGGAGGAGAGAAAACAGAAAGAGATTTATGTGTCTGTATGTCTGTCTGTCTGGAGTGGAAGGAGGTAGAACAAAGTGTTAGATTCTGTTTGAGTGAATGAATAAAAATTGAGTTGCTTTAGAGCAAAAATTTGTGCTGATATTAGATCATTATGAATAACCTCTTTGTCTAATATTAAAAAAACCTCACTGAACTTAAGCAAATTTCATTAGTTTTCTTGGCATAAAACACATTCAATTTACCAGCTCTAAGGGCAAGCACTGTAGGTAATTTTTAAAAAAGTTAAGAACAAGTACATTTGGCACAATGAAAGCTATTATGATGTTATTAACCTTAAATAATTTAGTCTTCCAAACTTTTAAGTTTGACTTCAACTGACAGTTTGGTCCTTATCTGAGTGTTTAGGACCAGAAATGTTTCAGATACTGAGGGTTTTGTCATTTATTGTCTTACATTTAGTGTATTTGCATCTCAATGAGATTCTTGGAAATAGGACTAATTCTAACATGAAATTTCATTGTGATTCATAAGCCCCTTACACATGTAGCATTAAGATAATTTTGTACAGCATTTGTATTACTCCTGTGTTGTCATACACAGGATGAGGTAGGGAACTTCCCATCTGTGATGTCATTTCAACACCCAAGCAGGTCTGGATTTTGGAGCATTTTGGATTTTGGATTTTTAGAGCAGGGCTACTCATACTATATTGTTATTGTACATTGCTGTTCAAGTGTCTTTCCCTGCACTGCACAGACTTTCTTACTTATTTATGGTTTTTGGAGGTAGAGTCTCTCTACCTCCCTGGCTGTCCTATGAAGACCAAGCGGGCTTTGAACTCACAGAGATCTTCCTGCCTCTGCCCTCCCGAGTGCTGAGATTAAAGGTGTGTACCACAACACTATAATAGAATTCATTTATGAGTCAAGTCAGGCTTTTGAACTCCTCTAGACCTCCAGTAACTGTTGCTTCTCAGTGGGGTAAGAAACCACATTGCTACTGTTGCGGTTTGAGTTTGAGAATGAGAATCTACTGTTATGGTTTGAGTTTGAGAATGAGACTCTCCTGAAGACTCAAGGGCTTTCATGAGTGGTTAGGCTCTGGGGGCTCTGACCTACAGGGTGGAGCAATCCTTTAATGGATTCACACTCTGAAGGCTGCATTTGTGTAGACAAAAGAAGGTGCCCTGGCTGGAGGAAGCTGCTCACTGGGTTCATACTCTACAAAGACACACCTTCTGTCCCTTCATTATTCCTGGTCACCAAGAAATGAACAGCACTTTTCTGTCTTCCCACAGCCCTAAAAGCCCTAAAATCAACAGAGCCATCTAGCCATGGGCTGAAACCAAGACTCAAAATAAATCCTTTTAAAAATTGTTTCTGCTAAGTATTTCTCATATTCATGAAAATCTGGCTAACACAACCACCCTTTAAACCTGTGCTACCCACACTGTATGATACAAATCTCACCTCCATGATTGCACCTTATATTATATTCACAGGAAGCTTGATATCACCATGACAGATTGCACAGGTTGTATATACTTTCAAAAGAGAAGACAAGAGTAAAAGGTAAGATCTTCCTATCATAGGAATACATGCAGGCTCCTCATAGAGGCTGTCAGCTTCACGTTCTTATTTTAAATTAGCCATGGAATTTTAGCATATAAAATTATGGCCATTTAGATTTTACTGTATTTTTTAAATGGTCACATCTACATAAGAGCCAAAAGTTTCTCCAGCCTCACACTGTATCTTTTAGCCCAATGATGTCATGAAATTGTTTGAACTTATTCTGGCATTTCATAGTATCTTTCTCTGTCTGAAATACTGGTCTCAGTTGTTTTTATATGGGCATTCTCTTCATCATTTGGGCTTTACTAAACATCCTGACCTCCAAGGACGCTCTCTTTCCATGCCATGTGAAGCAGCTGAAAGGAACACACAATTTAGTTTCATTCTATTCTTGGCACTTGGCACTCCATGACACTTCCTTTCTTATTGCCATGTTTATTGTTACCACTCTCTTCCCTCCAGCCCACAACACCATGAGCTGGTTCCACTCTGCATTCCTTACACTTAGAGTTGTGCCTAGTGCATAAAAAACATATCTGGTCAAACAATCACTGTGTATTTAAATGAACTGATAAAAAAAGGCCTCCACATAACCACCGAAAAAGCCCTTCCTGGTCTTCGTATAGAGTCTGTGAATTGATTGAAAATACCAGCAGGATAATCAGGAAAATTTCAGAGATAGCTAGATTATTTGATGCTATTAAAGTAAGCATTGCTGGTTTCAATTTGATGATGGCATTTTGGCTTCTCTTAGATTTCAGAGGACTAGTGAAGCATTTATGGAAACATTCACAGGATAAGTAATTTATGTAAAATAATCCAGTGTCTGCTTGCATGTAAAGTGAATGGGGCGGGGGTGGAGATGTAAACTGTCCCTGTGAACCCAGCCCTGGAGCCTCATGAATTTAAGTGAAGGATTTGAAAGGTGGGAGAGACATGAGTAACAAGAATTCAAGGCCATCCTCAAGTACATAGTAAGTTACAATCCAGCATGAACTACAAGGGACCCTGTCTAAAAAGGGAGTAATGTCTAAGAATGTCTGCATTCATAACTGATAAAGTAAAGGAAACATGAGATCCCATAAAATAGTTCTGTTCAGAATGAAGTATTAAAAATATAGGATGGAGGTTTATCATTACAACAGCCTTCAGACCCTCTGGCTCATTAAGAGTCAACAATATAAGATGCAACTGAAGAACAAATAAAAGAGGCAGGTTTAAGGATTCAGATCCCTCTGTGATGGAAGTTCTCCCCGTCTTTTCACTGCTGCAGCCTTCTGAGACTCAGCCAGTATTTATCAGATGGCAGTGTAATAAATTGCCAAGAAGAAGGTGAGAGACAAGACACAGCTGGATAAAGAAGTTATCCAGCTAACTGGAAAAAGTTAGAGGGGAATCGCTACAGATTTTGTGAAGAAATGGTCTCTAAAACAAACAGAAGAAGCTGGGCAAACACTGCCAAAGAACTACTCCATGAGCTAAATTGTCCCCACAATGATATAGACCAAGATTAGCATTAGGAAGGTTGAGAAACACTATCATAGACACACATACACACATATTTTTTTTTCAAATCTTAAAAAACAAAACCCCACAAGCAAACAATAATGAACTCAATCCAAATATACATCTGCGAAAGCTTATCATTAAGATCTTAGTCGCTAACATAGCTATAATTTTGTTATCAGATATCATTGATTGCATTTGTATTAAAATACAGTAAATTCTGTTGTGTTTAAAACTTAAAAGAATCGATATCAAACCACTACCCTAGAAGAGGAGCCTTTTTGCTTTTTATTCTAGAGCACTTCTAAGTATTGAGTAACTTGTTTATAAGTTCATATACTACCCTAATAAGAAATGATTTATAAAATTAAAAAAAAAATAAAGATAGCTACAAGGAAGTCCTGGGAGAATGGATACAGATGTAATGGTTGCCGTGAGCACAGGAATTATGAGCATTCCCCGCTTTGTGTGTTAGTTTGCTCTTTTAAGATGCCAGGCTGAGTACTTTCTACCTACAGTCTGGGGATAGTTCTCTTTTTCCTTTCTATGCATGCAGGTTGTGTCTTCCCTTTATGCACTTATGGGCTGTATATATTTTAGCCACTATTATTACCTTTGCAATTAGAGCTCCCCCCAAAAAATAAAAAAGAATAAAAAACTGAGAATCTCAATATGCAGAAGAACAGAGCACTATTTTATCACTGCACTGAAACTTACAGAGGTTAAACCATATACACAGCCGCACAGCTATTAAGGTGAACTCTAAGGAAGCACCCTCAGAGTTACCACTAGTTACCATGAAAGAGAAGTATGAGGTAAAACATCATAAAACAATAGTAGGCTTTTAATTCACAGCTCAAGCACAGAAAACTAACACGGAATAGGCTGGCTAGCTCAGCCAGTAGAATATTTGTCTAACATGTACAAAGCCCTAGGTTCAGTTGCCAGCACTACATAACAAGTAATGTGGGATCAGAACAACACAGAAAAAGCCCATCCATACAAGAAAGGTATGCTTCGAACGGATACTGACCTATAGGACTCCAAGCCAACACATCACAGAGCTATTGCATGGCCAGGCTTATCACATGCTTATTCATCATAGCAGAGAAACAGATGAAGAAAATGGGGTATGTGCACATATATAACGGTTTCTTCATTAGCCATAAAAAGAAAATGAAGCTAAGTTGTTGCCTGGAAAAATGAATACAACTGGATATTATCATATTAATCATTTACACCACTCTCAGAAAGACAAATACTCTCTCTCATCTGTGGTTCCTATGTTTTATACAGCTATATGAAAACACCTGTGTATACATGACTTGCAAGTAGCAGTGAAACTGTCTAGGGGAACAAGGGGCCTAACAGGAATAGGAAGGGAGAGAAAAGTGGGGTTGAAGGGAACAATATACAACGTGAAGTAAATTTAGTAACAAAAAGTGAAAAATAAAAGTTCATTTAAAGAGCTAAGGAAAAAGATCCACAAAATTATGTTTCTTTGCCAATTGCTATTTTCTAACTTATTTTGAGCATAGGGAAATAAGGCATGGAATGCATGGCTCTAAGTGTCTCGTGACATCACTTTGGAGGTAACTGCCATGTTCTCCTACAACAGACACTAAATCTTTCTCCATTCATCTTGGATGTGCCTATATTGGCTTTAAACTCACCAGTTAGCAACCCATCCAGTTTGGTTACAGTATTTCTAAAATATTTTTTAGAAACATAACCATAATATTAAACACTTAACTTGCATTTTCAAGTTTCAAGTACTTTTAATGAAAGTATTTCTACCATTTAACTCATTTTCTCTAAAGCCCACTGAAGATGCAATAGCTTCTATTTGCTAACCCAGGGTTGATATTCCCACAGTGACAACTAGTTGACCCACCAGACTCATCATTCCCTGCTGGTGGGCCCCACTTGGCAAAGCTGTGTAGTCGATGACTGTGAGTGACAGGTTGTTTTCTGTTCATAACTTTCTCAGTGCACTGCCATGCCTCCCTAATAAGAACAGCTGTAAATCTCTTTCCACAGACCTTTGGTGGTATATTTTACACTTTCGGGGCATATAGCGGTGGATGATCAGGAAGATGATTTCTGCCTAGCTATATAATTCTGATGAACAAAAATAATACTGGGATATTTCACATTACTGAGACTGACATAGGATTTTCAGTCACAAAGACAGTCTTTTACACAGACAGCTAACTTTAGACTTCAGAGCAGATTCAAAGCAGGCTGGTTGCCCCTGGAGACAAATATCTGGTTGCTCTTAGAGACAAATACACGAGGTCATTTTCCCAGGTGCTGTTTTAATGGTTCTGTGGATTCAAGGTTGACTTGGTCTACATAGTGAGGTCTAGGACAACTAGGGCTACATAAAGAAATCCTGTATCCTGTCCTCCCCCCCAAAAAATAATTGCTCTAAGTCACTAACCTTGATTTGTTACACAGGTAACCATATGCAAATGTATCTGTTTTGCTTGTTTTGGGCTTTGCTTTCAATGCATGATCTCACACTGCCGCCCAGAATGACCTGATACTTAGAGTGATCCTGTGCCTCTCTCTGCTCTTGAGTCTGTGGTGGTAGAGCATAGTAAGTGGGTCACTGAGCATCTAAAAAGCATTTTCATTGTTCCCCATCTCTTGGTGCCAATCACTTTGTGTGTGTGTGTGTGTGTGTGTCTGTGTGTGTGTGTGTGTCTGTGTGTGTGTGTGTGTGTGTGTCTCTGTGTGTGTGTCTTGTGTGTGTGTGTGTGTGTGTGTGTGTGTGTGTGTGTGTGGTTTTAACATCTGGCTCCCCATCTGTTGTTTTGCTTTCCCTATGGGAGGGCGTGTCTGTGTCTGTGTGTGTGTGTGTGTGTGTGTGTGTGTGTGTGTGTGTGTGTGTGTGTGTGTGGTTTTAACATCTAGCTCCCCATCTGTTGTTTTGCTTTCCCTATGGGAGGGCATGTCTGTGTCTGTGTGTGTGTGTGTGTGTGTGTGTGTGTCTGTGTGTGTGTGTGTGTGTGTGTGTGTGTGTGTGTGTGTGTGTGTGTGTGTGTGGTTTTAACATCTGGCTCCCCATCTGTTGTTTTGCTTTCCCTATGGGGGCCTGGAGCAGGCTCTGCCTCATCTCTGTGACAAGTTATTTCTAGGTGCCTGTGTGTATTTATTGCAGTAAAGATTGAAAATCAACATAATTACTCCACCACCCATATCTACTGGATAGCAAGCTATGAGATACGCCATCCCTTAGTGTGCAATGCTGTCACTTAACCTACAAAAACAACTCTCCAGGGGGCATTATAATTATGCTTATGCTCACATGGAGATATTGAGTGAGTTTCAAAGTCAGATTTCTGGAAATGTTTCAGTGTTTAAATTTGACTTCAAAAGCTCTACTACTGTATTTATGGCTTTTTGATAAAGGGAACTGAGACAGCTATCTCTTCTAGAGATGATAGAAAAAACATCAAGAAGGGGAAATTAAAAATATGTTCCTGTCTTTTCATATTATACATGTTTATTTTCAAGACAGGGTCTGGCCATGCTAGAACTCATTCTGTAGAACAGATTAGCTTCAAACTCACAGAGATCTGCCTGCCTCTGCCTCCTGAGTGCTGTGTGCCATCATGCCCAGCTCTCATATTCTTACAGATGAAGAGATGATTTTTGATCAATATATCTACAGGCAGATAGTATTTATTCAAATGAACTGCCCTGATAAACTATAGCTTTACAAGAACTATGAGAAAAAATATTAGATTGAAAGAATTCTTTATGATCAAAATAAAATACTGTATTTAAATAGGTAATATGATTAAGAAGAAATATCAAAGGCAGAAAAGTAGTATCTAAAGACATTGTTCTAGAGTGAAGGTGAAGACTGGGGTGTTATGAAGAGAATAAAACTCAGAAGAAGATGAATGTTGGGTACCTAAGACCAAATGGCCAGTCTTGAGAACACATAGATGAGTACCATTGTACAGACCTAGCAGGTTATATTTAGGAATATATATGCATACACATATATACAGGTAGCAATAAGGACAAGAGGGATATATGAGATGACTTAGAGGAAGGGAAGGGGGAAGTTATATAATTATAATCTTAAAAACAAATGATTTAAAAAGATTTTTCTATTTGAAAAAATTTTAAAGTTAAGACAAATAATAATAATCACTAATGATGTGTGTGGTTTAGAGCCCGTCTGTGACGTTAAGTTTAATTTCCCTCTTGACCATTTTGTACAACTTTTTAACTATGGTAAGAGGCAACAGCTGATACTTAGTGACTTGATTTTAAGACATCACACTCATTCTGCAATTTAAAGGATCGAAAATGGCAGAAGACTCACTGATCTTTTCAAAATGCTGGGGACAGGTAGGGCAACAACCTCTCAGTCCCCACAAGGAGGCTCATTTCTGGCTCCCCCTCCTCCCACTGGCTAATATTAGATCCAGCATGTATCACTTTCTGGGAAGAATCAATGGCCCTGAAGAGCATCTACTGAGTAGATACCAACAGAGCAAGGCTTTCAAGACTTTGAAGAGCCTCCAAAATATCTGACCTGTCTTATCTTTGTTAAACCACAGTAAGTCTTTTTATTTCATGTTCTCTATATTCAAAATGAAAAGCATTATTATAAGGTAAAATACACACTGGCTTTACGATCCTGGGAGATTCCAGTTCAACTGAAATGCTTTTATTCACAGAAAACGTGTGCAATCAAAGCTTTCCAAGCACTGTAGCATACAGCATGCCTCATAGCTTTCCTTCTGCTGCTGCAGCACTCCCTAGATACAGACCTATAAATAAATAAGCACCAGGGAGTCCTAGGAATACCCAGAGTTATTTTATCAAGCAAACAGATTCCACTTAATAGGAGCTGTACCTTCCTCCACATAACAATTTAAATACAAAATATACCGGAGTTATCTTAGAGAATCTCCTTTATAGCAAGATGTCTAAGAGTGTGTATGATTCACCTTGGCTCTCATTTAGTTAATGATCTATACATAGGTGATTAGGCTTTGGGGGGGGGCGCTATATCACACACAACTTCCTAAGTAGTTTCTCCCTCTATATCAACTAGAGTTAAGAAGAGGAATTACTAAAACAGGGTTTACTTTCTCTGGACAAGGCAGTCATTGCCTGCAAGCCAGGCATTATCTTTTCCTTCTATCTTTTATGTTGCTGGATTTAGCAACATAAAGGACAAACAGCAGACATAAGAATAATCCATAAGAATTCAGAATTAGGAACTTCAGGTATAACCTCAGTGGTCTATGATGTGCATGGCACAGAACAGGTTCTATAAAGTCTGTGGCATAGGTTCACTTTCAAAGCAAAGCTAAAGCCAGAAGATATATCTCACGTGTGTAGCCAAAGATGGCTGGTGGATAACTCATAGGTTGTGGAGTGAAAGAGAAACAGATGTCCCTTTTGGATTGCTGATCATGCTGGGTGGTTTTCCTGTGTCTTTTCCAGTGTTCTATATCACATTTGTACAGTTATTTTATTTATACAGTGTGGTCCAATATGGAATCATATTGAAAGAGGACAGTAATTTTCTGCTATGATTAGAAATAAATCTAATTTCAGAAGCCCAGGAACATTATAAACATTGACATATTGATAATCCTACATGGACACTATATGATGGAGAATAACAAAAGGGCAGGTCTTAACAAGGATTGGTGGGAAACAGAAAGGGGAAGGTAAGACCCTAGGGACAAAATTCACCAATGTTACTTTTGAGGGAAAGGAGTTAAGAGTCCATACTGAGTGTCAAATACAGTTTAATCTTGTTTCATCTGGGTATAGTAGGAAGGATGGAACAGTTCCACATAAAAACTGACAGCTCAAACTATGATTGGACTATAACATGACCCAAAATTAACAATATAAATTCTTACAAGCTTGACATGAAGCTAAAACCATCACAGCTCTAAAAACACCACAAAAGATACTCATTTTTAGAAACCCTATACTATGCAATGGCAACAGCTCAGATTCAAGTCATTTGACTCTATTGGTCATTAACTGGTTAGTCTACTATCAAGAAGAAAGCATGAACTATGTAATATTTAAATCTACACTATCTTATAACCTATTGTGCTAAGATTATAGTTTTAAATCTTTAAGTTGTTTGCAAAGTCTCCTGTTCCTTTTAAGATTTGGTCAAATGATTCAATGGAAAGTTACAAGGCTGTGGTGGTTTGATTGAAAATGGCCTCCATAGGCTCATATGTGTGAAAACTTAGTCCGCAATTGATAGAGCTGTTTGGGAAGTATTAGGAGGTGTGACCTTCTTGGAGGAGGTTATGTCACTGGGAGCTCGGCCTCCTGCTGTGGATGATGATATGAGCTCTCAGTGACTCTAACCCTCTGGAACCACAAACCCAATCAAACTGTTGCTTTTGTAAGTCACGTTGGTCATAGCGTTTGGTCATGGTAACAGAAAAGTAACTAAGACTGGCTGGTTTTCAACTTGCCTTATCTAATACCTCAAACCTATTCCTCATAAGTCTTAAAGAACTATTTCAATGTTTCTTCTAGAAAGCACAAAGGAACCTGTGTCTGAACTCTTACGTACAGTGTTTTTCAGATGTAAGAGAGTCATGGAAACAGCTCAAATGATTCTAAGATATCTATCGTACTCCATTCCCAGCTGACTGGCAACTCATAATTCTTTTGCTTCAGGTACCCTAGTACTTAGATTATAGGCTACCACACTCAACCAAAAGGAGTTTTTAAACATATTTTTCTCTACTGCCTCTTAGCAATGTACAGAAATTCCAAATACACCAAAGTTTATCCAGTGCTAGTTTGGATGTGGACCAGCTTCCTGCCTATCTACTGCATAATCTTGTCATTTCAGTGCTGTGCTAGATAGACAACAGTGGTTGACATGTTTAACCAACTAATGACATGCACTCAAATTCAGCTGCTATCTATTTCAAAAGGAGCTGGATATTTACTGAGTGGATAAGCAGGACACCCTCTCCACCCTAACTAGAGTACACGACAGAATTAATTCTTCCTTCCTGACAGCTATAATCACTACCCTCAAGAACAAGGTATGGTCAACTCAAGTGCCTTATGTGCATAAGTATGAACTATGAAGAAAATAAAAGCTCAAACACAAGGGCAGTGACTGCTAAGAGGCTATGATCTAATTAGCGGGCAGGGTACATGCATAAGAGCAGATATGCTTTGGGTTATAACAATACTAAAGTGGGAGGCCAGTTCAGTTCAATCTGTACAACCAAGAGAAATGAAATGTTCTGTAAGAAAAAAGTATTGTGTCCAAAGAAGGGTTCTTCCCATAACACCTCAGTCAGGTTCAGAAAGGGTATACATTATGTGTCATGAGGTGCGAAGTCTGCAGAGCTGTCTTTCAAATTATATTTCCTTCAACTTGATATAAAGATAATTTATATTATTATACTTGGAAGCCAGGCGTTGGTGGTGCACGCCCTTAATCCCGGCACTTGGGAGGCAGAGGCAGGCGGATCTCTGAGTTCCAGGACAGCTTGGTCTACAAAAGAAGTTCCAGGACAGCCAGGGCTGTTACACAAAGAACCCCTGTCTTGAAAAGCCAATAAATTAATAAAACATGGAGAAAGTTTATCTTAAGCTTAAATCTAAACTATGGCCCTTGAACAATTCCTACATATAAATGTCTGTTTGGTTACATAAAGTTTAGGACATGACAACTTACAAAAGTGGGGAACATGAACTTGGAGATGTGAACAAGAACAGGTAACATGGAAAGGACTAAGGCTTCAGACTTCTTTACCAACCATGGCAGGTTTCCAGAAGACTGCATTTAGTCAGAAAACTAAGGACACTGTGTATGCATGTGCTCCGGGGTAATTTAATCCAGCAGTTCTGTGACCTCCTAACTATCAATCCCAACCTTTCAATAAACACTGATACTCAGAGAGAGCAGAGCAGTCAGTCCTCTTTCTGCTGTGACTCATTTGGGGATAGCAAAACAATGGCTGCTTACTCTATGCTGTTCCAAGCAGGCTAGCTAATTGAACCAACCCCGCCAAAATTCCACAACCAGCTGGAATACAAACTGTTACACCTCTGAACATTCAGTTCATATCTGCTGAAATGATCTCTTGGCAGATCATTCTACTAATGTGTCATCCTTTTTTTTTTTTTTTTTTTGAGATGGTCTCACTATGTAGCTCTGGCTATCTGGAACTCACTTTGTAGGCCAGGGTAGACTTGAACTCAGAGATCTGCCTGCCTCTCTCTGCCTCTGCCTCTGCCCCCTTTCCCCACCCCCCTGCCCCAGTGCTGGGATTAAAGGTGTGTGCCACCATGCTGGCTGTGTGTCATCTTGAATGTTCCCTGCAGCTTGAAGAAAAGAATGCTGTTACTCTTCAGGCTCTTTAAATTGCTTTGCATATCCCTATAACATATATTCAGTAAACAACTATTAATTAAGAGTTGCTGAGCAACACTCCTTTGATTTCTATAAAAACCCCCTCCCTAATGGGAGTTTCCATTATCACACTGACAAATGACACTCGATTAAAGTAAGTGGCTATATGTACATTATATTGTTTTTCCTACAAATTAAAATAAGATGAAAACTGCAGCAGACTGGGTCAGGGGCACTTGGAGATAAAGAGAGAGAGCTTCCATTTCCCACTGGAAAACTGTACATAGACAGCGAAAGTGAATAAAATTGTGATTCTCAACTACACACCACCATCGCACAAAAGCAGCCCATTTCAACCTCAGATAAATGCCTACTCAGCAAGCATGCCTTCCTAGAATACATTTTCATGTTCGGTTTCCTTAATCTGCCACTAACTGTGACATGCACAGATTTTTTTTTTTTTTTTTTTTTTTTTAAAGCCTGAAGTATGTTTTTAAAATGTCACCTGTGGTCTCTACACACCACCTGAAAGTTTACTGCTGAGGAGGCCTGGGATGGAGGGGGAGGCCGAGGCAGGTGAAGCTTGGTAAACAACCACTGACCTTGCTGCAGAAGTGCCAAGGTTGGAGAAAAGCGCTGGCAGCAGCACAGGCAGGGTTGTCTGGAGAAGAGGCCACCACACTCCATCAGCTCATTATGTGATGAAACTGGGGAGACTCTTGCTGGATCATGAAAGGGCACAGGTACGGTGGCTCTCAACCAACGGTGGGCTACTTTGGCAACTCTCTAGCTCCAAAAATATTTATATTACAATGGCAAAATCACAGTAGCAAAATCACAGTTATGAAGTAGCAACGAAAATAATTTTATGGCGGGAGTCACCACAATATGAGGAGCAATATTAAATGGTCCTAACAATGTTAGGACGGTTGAGAACCACTGGTCTCGAGGCAGGAAAACCCAGGATAAGGGAAAACAAATCAAGACTCCTTTGACACTGGCAAGATCCTGCTTGAACAGCTTCATCAAGCAAAGAAAAGATGCATCCTCCAGAAGCTGATTAGCGGCTTAAATCACTCTCCTCACGCTTCCTGCCGCTCACTCCAGCAAGGGTACTGTGGTGCTGAAACACACCAGCATTAGGAATTACCCAAACTGTTCTGGGCGGGAGGGATCCCCATGGCAAGACGAGGCTGCTGTGCAGGGAGCTCGAACCCAGCTCTCGCCCACACACACCTAGGGCCAGGCTTTCCCAGCAGGCTGCTCTGAATAAGGGCTGCCGCTTGGCTTCCCTGCACACATTAGCGTTGATGGGAGCTGCCCACAACCCAGAGGGCTTTTCCTGACAAACAAGGACAGTTAGAGATTTAATCCATGCAGACAACTGCTTTGTGGGACTTTCCAGCAAGCTTGCTGCCAATACTTCAGCCTCTCTGGCAGCTAAATGTGGCCCACTGAAAATATTCCACTTGCTTTCAACAACATTCAGGAAAATCAGGCATAACTACAAGACAGCTTGATTTTAAGTTAATGAATCACATTCAAATTAGTTAGCCTTAAAAACTGCAGTTGCTATCTGCACCGACAAGATATTCTTTCCAGAGATCTACTAAAACTGAGGAGAATCTCTAAATGTGGCAGTGTTAATTTGATAGGGATGGAAAAGTAAACCAAAAGAAGACTTTTAATGTAATCAAATCTTGGTCCCCATATGCATATTATCCACATTAGTTCTCAAGGCAAAGTAGAATGAAGCCTTTTGGAAAATGCCACTACCTCATAGGTCCAGGCCAATGGGCTGGCTACCTAACACTGAAGCACAACATGATTGGTTAAGCCGGAAGCTACACTGCCCAGCAGTGTGGGTCTCTCCAAGATAAGAAGGGTTAAGCCAGAAGAGACACTACCCAGCAGTGTGGAAGGGCTATACCAGCAGTGACACCACCCTGCATCATGGGTCTCCCCATGGCTTCCCTTGGACTCTGCAGCAGGGTTAATTATGTGGAACAGCCAAAAAGATACAGTAATTGGATATTGACTTTTGGGGGTTGACAATTTCTTTAATGTCCATGGCCTCAGACTTTCTAATAAGCTTTTCCTTAACTTGCTGTTGAAACTGAGGGGTTGAGAACAAAGTAGAAGATCTTGTAAGAAAGATGAGAGGGAGGGAAGAGGGGGCTGAGCACTCTGGTCCTCCCTGCACCCCTAGCATGGAGGTAACCATGGAAGATCCTTCCCCGAACATCGTTTTAGGGATGGATCATGTCTTCTTCCCGACTACCACTTAACCTGTGTATTCTCAGCATACTCTGCTCTATCTCTTCCTTTGAGAAAGACAAATTCACTTGCACTACGCTAACACCACAACAATTCCCCTCCAAATCTCTCTTTATCCTGTAAGGTTTAACTGGACAGCACTTTTTCCACAGAAGAAAACGGACTGGAAATTTAAGTAGACAGTATACGTATACCAAGTAATAATACTCAATTTGAAAGCAGGCTACACAATATTTCTAGCCAGCATGGAGTACATGCAATGCTGTGGCTTCAATCAAACTATTTAATCAAGTACTTAAGGTAGATATCGATTATGCTTAAAGTGCATTCTGCAACTTCAAGTCAATTGAGTTGCTGCTTCCCTTTTTATGGTTGGGAACTCCCTCCATACATTCCTACAGAACTGCAGGCAGTAGACACCACCAGTCTCAATTCCTTGGCTAGTTCTGTGCTAGCTAAGCTCAAGGCTAGACAGCTGTACTACTCACAGTTAACCTCTGCTGTTCTGGGGCTTGATAGCCAGAATAAGAGCCACACCCAAGGAACTAAAATCCTTATAAGAGAAACAGCTAAATGCACATTCTGATGAAGGAAAAAACAAAAAACTAAACTAAACTGAAATAAACTCCATAGAAAAGGTTTTTTTTTTTTATTTGTTTTTGATACAAAGAATTCTTGTGCCAAAGTTAGCTCAAAAATCCCACTTTAGTCTCCCAAGAGCTGAGCTAGGTAGGATTTGTAAATGCAAAGAAGCAAGCGTCTAAAGGGAGCACACACTGTGAAGGCAGGCATGTACGGACACATCTGAGCACCCCATACTATATGGGTACCCCCACTTTATCTACTGCCATTCCGTGTTCTGAGTAGCCAGGCTTTTTTTTTTCTACTAAGCAACCGTGATGGAAGATTCCAGAGCACAATGCAGAGAATCTTGATCCAGGAACTCTGGAGTGAGAGAGATGTCTGCAGAGTCCTGGCAGCACTCAGAGCTTCTCTCATGGAAGGGATCCCAGATAGGTAATGAAGATGAGGGTGCTTCCTGCTTCTGTGGATAGTGCCTGCCTGGAGATGATGCCAAGCCAGCGTTCGCTCTGTTGGGATCGTCTATAGGAGAACATGTCATTAAACCAAGGATCATTATCCTTCTGGTTCATCTGAAAAGATCATAAATGTATCATAGCCAGGAAGGAAAGTGGTATGGGGAAGGAGGGGGACAGATATTAAAGCACGTTTCTGTTTTTCTAAGGAATGTTGGAAATGAACCTGTTCTCAGGTGAAGTTCTAAGTCTCTGATTCCTAGGAAAACAAATCTGCATCCACACAGCTATAGGCTGTCTGAGACCTGAATCCCAAAAGTTTGTTTTAGCACAAAAAGAGTGGTAAGTAGAAGATCCCCCATCTCCAGCACTGTTTGTTTTGTCTGGGGGGAAATCCACAGTGCCTATAACTCAACTAAGCTTAAGTAGGCTTTAACTCCACAATGGCTCATTTAAAACCTAAGAAACTGAGGAGGTTGTATCCAAAAGCAGTCAGAGGCAAAATAAGCCGTTGGGAAATCCTGACTGTTTGCAGCCAGGCTGAAAACATGATTAGTTTCCACATCTAAACAAAGAGGTCCCTGGTGGCTTCAAGCTGCCTCCACCTTGACAAGTTCTTCTCTCCAAACTCCTTAACCTGACAAATCTAATTCCAAATTCTCCTGATCGCTAGTAATAGGAGCCTAGGCCCTTGCACAGAAATTCTTCCTCTCAGTTTCTCCACTGCACAAATCCAATCATCCCACCCCAGTACTCCAGTTCTCAAAAAAACAAAACAAAAAAAAAACCACAAAAAACAAAAAAAAACAAAAAACCCCCAAATAAACAAATAAACAAAAAAACAAAAAACAGAACAAACAACAAAAAAAAACCTCTTTGTTAATATTTAACAAAATTACTGTCTCTGCCTCTGAACATCAGATAATCACAATGTATGTTAAGTGGCCATCACTATGTCACCATGTTAAAACACCATTCTGTATTTGTGTTATAGTTGTAGGCCGTACTTTAATTTTTAAAGGCTCCTTTTCTCATCTACACATGTCTTTTAATTTAAGAGGTTTGGTGGGAGTGGTAGCACTAGTGTGCAAGTGAGCATGCATGGGGCATGAGTGTGTGGGCTCCCCTACCAGCACCCAGCATGGAGGGGAGAAAAGGACAAGTTCATTCATCCAGCTGGTTCTCCTTTTTATGGGACTGAGCCTGGCAACTGCCTTTACCCCATCTAAACGTTGACTTGACTCTCATAATCTGAGTGTGAGGGAGACGTTTACAGGGAGGACAACTAGGATGCAGTTGGCATGGCCAGATCCAGGCACTGTTATTCCAAGTCTTTCCTAGACCTTTCCAGATAATGGGAACTTAGGAGGCAAAGCATAAGAACAGCAGTGGGTGGTCTCACCATGCAGCCCCAATGCTCCTACTCTGCACACAAGATTATGGAAATTTTATTTAACAAGTTATGACAACAGTATCTTGCCTCCTCGCTTCCTAATTCATCCACACTAGGCACACACACACTGCCACAGACTCACACACAAATCTATACTAGACAAACATTACAAGAATGGGCAGATTAATTTTCCATTTTCTTCCCCCATGGGACTTTAAACCATACATTTGATATGTAATTTATATTTCATAAAAGTCACATTTTAAAGCATACATGGCAGTGGTCTTGTTATATTTGAAGTTACATAACCATAGCCACTATACCATTCCAGAGGGGATTTATTACTGCAAAGACAAACTCATACTCATTAGAGCTCACTAATTTATTTTTTGTTTTCTCTGGCTTCTGGTAACCACTAATCCACTTTCTGTCTCGATGAATCTACCTATTCCAGACACCTCATACAAATGCAACTGGACAATTAGCTTATTTTCAAGGTTCACTCACTTTACAGCACTTGACATGGCGTCTCTCTTCCTGTGGGTGAAGAATACTCTTGTATAGCTATACCATATCCCATCCTCAGCTAATGAGCACTTGGGCTTTTCCCACTTCGGACCTATTCCAAATGATGCTGCTATGAATCTATGCACATGTTTTGTGTGGACATATGCTTTTATTTCTCTTGCATATACATCTAGAAGTAAAACTGAAATGCATATTAAACATCTGAGGAACTGCTAGACTGTTTTCCTAAGTCATGCCACTTTACACTCTAAACAGCAATGGAGGGTTCCAGTCTCCTCACACCCTAAATAACTTGTTTCTTGTCTTTTACTATCATTAAAGTCATCCTAGTGAGTGTGAAGAAGAATCTTACTGTAGTTTTCATTTTTGTTTCCTAAATGCCTAACGATGGTGATTATCTTTCCTCTTGATGACTGGTAATTTATTTGTATGTCTCCTTTGGAGAAATGTCATTCAAACCATTCTCTATATTTATTTAATAGATAGATAGATAGATAGATAGATAGATAGATATAGATATAGATAGATATATATAGATATATAGATATATAGTGTTGTGCCTGCATGTATGCTGCAGGCCAGAAGAGGGCACCAGACCTCATTATAGATGAGGTCTGGTTGTGAGCCACTATGTGGTTGCTGGGAATAGAACTCACGACCTCTGGAAGAGCAGCCAGTGCTCTTAACCTCTGAGCCATCTCTCCAGGCCCCATTCTCTATTTAAATGGAACTGTCATATTCTTATTATTGAATTGTAAGAGTTTTAAAATAAATATTTTAAGTGCAAGTCCTAGATCATATATAGGACACACAAGCTTTTCTCCCATTTGGGGGTCTGCTTTTAATTTTTATCTTGATGGCATTATTATTGTTTATTTTTAGACAGAGGCTCACTAGGTGGCTATGTCTGGCATGGAACTCACTATGGAGACCAGGCTGACCTCACACTCTTAGAGATCACTCTGACTTTGCTTCCCAAGTGCTGGGATTAAAGGCGTGCACCACCATACCCAGCATTGATAACATCATTTTGATGAAATCCAATGACCTATTATCTCTCTCTTTTCTTTTAACTTATGGCTCTAATGTTATAGCCAAAAGATCATGTAACTAATTTCAGGCCATGAAGAATAGATGGGGGGTTAAGGGGTAGGGCTCAATCCCTGAAAGATGTGTACCAATTTTTCCAACTAAGAGTTATATTAGGCATTGACCTTTAATTCATTTTGAGTTATTTTCTCCTCTGTGGCATAAGGATTGGTCATTTATAGCTTATATACAATTACCTTAACATGATTTGTTGGTACCCTCTTCAAAAATCAAAAATCAATTATCATGACTTGTGGTCATAGTGCAGTGATTGAGTATGTGTTGAGTATCCACAAAGTCCTGGGCTCAGCCTCCAGTACCCAAAAGTCCTTGTTTCTATTTGGCTGTTCAACTTTATGCCAGTTCCGTATGGTTTCTATGGATTCTGCTTTGTCGTAAGTTTTGAAAATCAGAAGCAGGAGTTCTCAAATTCTGTTCTCTCTCAAGATTCTAACAGTAGTCTTCTGATCCATGACCATGAAACAATGTGTAACTTCTTAGGCTTGTGTGCTCTCGGTGTCTGGCAGTGTTCAGCATGCATAACACCTTTTTCCCTCACTCTGTAGTTATTTTGGTCACAGAGACACAATAAAACTGAAACTCATTTATTAACAGGTATGTAACGGTCCTCACTGTGTTTAGAGGGGTTCATGCAGTGCTAGGATTGGACCATGGGCCTTGTGCATGCTAAGCAGATTTCTACCACTGAGCTACAATCTAAATATAGCATAGGTATTTATACACTGATTTATCCTCTTTCATTTTTCACCTTCATTAAATGTATATTCACACAAGGCATCATGCAGCCTGACAATTTGTTGTAAAAGCAACAATCCCTGGCCACACCCCATCTAAACTCTGACTTACAACTCCCTAATCTCCACAGGTAATTATTGGGGTTTAGTTTTGCTGTGCTGAGGAATCACTGTGAGTTGACATTTTAGTATGTGTTTTACACAGTTTTAATACCTGGCTGGCCTGGCACTCAGTATTTGATCCCCACAAACTCATGATAATCCTCTTGCCTCTATCTCAAAGTGCTGAGATTATGAGTATGTGACATCACACCTGGATTATCTACAGACTTTTTACTATACGGAAATAAAAGTTAGCTCTTATCCACATGTACATATGCCCTCTCTGGTCACCTCATTAGTTATGCCACAATTTTGCTTGTGTCACACTATGTAAAGGCTTACAGACATAGTGTACTGTTGTTGCTTCCTTTGTTGTACAACTACAGTTTCTGCAAACTCACATTTAAGCCATCAACTCAATTCCAATACTACTTCTAATTACAGAAATCTCTTAATACATTCAAATATTACCTATCAGTCACTTTAAAGAAAAATCTCTAGAACCTTTTTGAACTACTTTTTCATGGTCTGCTCTTGAGAACTCCATAAGCCTGAGTTTTCTTCCCCTATAAGATCCTGATTCCCACTTCCTCCTTCATGTACTTTCCCATTTTTGTAGCACAATAGCTTCCTGAAAACAAGTGCTTAAGAGGGAAAACAGTGGACTGCACATCTAAAATCTCTTCACCCTTCCTTGCAACTTCCTCCTAATTGAAACATTCCATCCTAAAGTTCAATTAAGAATCAGAAAGAGAAAACAAAAAAAACAACAACAAAAACCAACCAAAAAAGTACCAGGTTCAAGAAGTAAACAACTAACAAATCTTAGTAAGTTCCTGAAACTTCGCCTCACAAAGCCCTGCCCCCAAGTTACATAAGCCCCCATCTCAAGTGCTAAATGTGCCACCAGCCCTGGTTTATCTGCTGCCTGGCCTGGAACTCACTATGTATTCCAGGCTGCTGGAGAGAGGAAACTGACAAGCTCAGCTGCCTACAAGTCCTGCAGGAAGCTTTACAGTTACAGCTTTCCTGAGTTCTCACCTATAGTGGGCAGACCTTCCAGTGGTACAGACACCTTTTGGATATCCATGCTGCTGTAATTAGCCAATCACCCATGCTCCTGTAAGTTATTTCAATAAACTCACTGGTTCACTGAGCTAGACTTGAGAAGAATTATTTCTTTGGTCTGTTCTTGGTGCTGAATTTATTCACATGTCTCAAAAGAAAGGCCATACAATATCCTTACTCTCAAAGACTGGCTGAGCATAGGATCCTAGATTGAAATCAATTTGGGGTTGGGAAATAGCTGACTTACCTAATGTGAGTCCTAGGTTGCTGTAGAGGTGAGTTTTCCTCTAAAATTTAGAAGTCACTTCTCCAGTGCCTAATAGATTATGATGGGATGGTAGCTTTGGCTTCTAATCTTCAGGATCATTTTGTCTTTGTTATACAATTTCACAAAGATATCTTTTATTTGAGTCTTATGCTTGACAATTGGTGGACGATCTCAGTTTTGAAATCTGTCTTTTTCAGGGGTTTGATAATATTGTCTCTCTTTTTTTTCTTTCTGTGCTTTCTTTCTAGAATTTCTTATTTCCTTTTTTCTGTCCTTCCCCCCCCCCTCTCTCTCTCTCTCTCTCTCTCTCTCTCTCTCTCTCTCTCTCTCTCTCTCTCTCTCTCTCTCTCTCTCTCTCTCTCTCTCTCTCTCTCAAGACCTGGAACTCACAGAGATCCTCCTGCCTCTGCCTCCTAAATGCTAGGATTAAAGGCGTGTGCCACCAATGCCCAGCTTCTTTCTGGAATTTCTATTACTTGAGTATCCTTTAGTTACTGGACCTCGTGAAATTGTTTTCTACTTTTCCTACTTTTCTTTCTGAAGGTTTATCTATTTTAGCATATATACTTAGTCACTTCAAAGCTTTCCATAGTGTTCCTTATTTGTTATTATTTATTATATTATGTTTTAAACTTATAAATTATTTGGCTTGGTAAATGGTCTTTTATTAGTATTCCTATATTAGTCCTAGGGTGCATTAATTTGTCTTTTTGTCTCTGAAAATACTAAAGATTAATTTTAAAAGTCATTAGAAACTAGAAAAGGAATTTTTGAAGAAAGTGAATTACTTCTATTCAGAAGACATTTCCTCAATGTTTTTTTCCCCAGAGGGTTTTATTTCTGTACTGTTTTTAACTATATAAAGGAAGTCCAGGGACTGAGGTTATCCCTCTGTGGTTGAACACTTGCCTAGCTGTTTAAGGTCTAGGCTCAATGCACCACAGGCGAAAGGGAAATCTAATTAAGTTGTGAGGCATGAAACATTAACAATATATCGTCTGGAAGTTTCTTAAAACCTAAACTGCTCTTTCACCATGCAAGTTCAAGTGCATGGTAGACCAATAAATACTCTCTCAGAAAGGAAACTTAGGGGTACACAGAACAAGAAAAAAGTGATGCTGCTTTCCCCACATCTTGGCCTTCTAACACCAAAGCAAATTACATATCACAGAGCCTCTAAGGTATAAAAGGAAGTAGGCAGAGCAAGCAGGAGCTAGGAGCCCGCCCTTACCCTTTCTCTGCTATTTATTTCAAACTTCCTGCCTCACAACTTTAGCTCCCACCTCTAACAAACCCTGGTCTAGATGATGACTCTGCAAGTCCTGCATGCCCGGAAGTGGGAGAAGTGGGTCTAACTGGTTTCCTTTTTGTTAAGTGGGCTAAATTCAGGGCTGAGCCTCAGCACTTCTCAGAGGAAACCCTTATTAAAGAGGACACTCTCTCCGCCCTCTTCACACTGGGTATTTCACACACAAGAACATTTTCCTCATCAACTGGCTCCTTCCCTTGCATTTATTTCCTGGTGGTATAGAATGTAAGAAACATCTGTGCAGACTTGGGGATTCAGCTTAATGGTACAGTGCTAAGCACAGGGCAAACACAGGGCCCAAGGTTTGGTTCCCAGTGCCAGTAAAAGTACATCACACATACACAAAAAAACACACACATTTATTCTCCATCCCTGGTTTCTGGCACATAGCTCCTAAAACTCTGGGAATGTCCAGGGTGATGAGTGTCTTTGGTATGCTTTTGAAATAATTAGGACATAGGAGCCCCCTGGAAATTTCAGTATGGAGAAGGTCAACACAAAGACCAAAGCCCTGTGCTATAGAAAGTAATGTCCATAGGAAAGACTTGGGTCCTGTGGCTGATGTCCATAGGTTCTAGGGATCAAGACCTGAGCATCTTTGGGAAACCCACTGTTCAGCCCATAGCAACTGACAAACTAAAATGGTTTTGATCATCACTACACAAAGGGATTTCAAATATTCAAATTCCAAGTTTTGTTGTGTTTTTCCCCCATTCCTTTTCTGCCATAAGAAGAAGGAAAACCAAAGAAAGAAAAAGACCTATCCATAAAGAAAACAATGCGTTTATCCTGCTCTTTGGTTGCTTGGTGTCTCTAGAAAAGTAGTTGGTGATGATTCAAGAGAAGCAAAGGTTTGAGGCTCAGCAGGAGTGTACAAGCAATGCCAT
The DNA here is from genome assembly GCA_030556225.1 of Cricetiscus sungorus. NCBI lineage: Eukaryota > Metazoa > Chordata > Mammalia > Rodentia > Cricetidae > Cricetiscus > Cricetiscus sungorus. Next base: position 71,243,984 of record JANBXA010000600.1, on the reverse strand, counting down.
GGACACTACAAAAGTGAGAAACTGGAGTTTACCTCCCCAGGACTCATGCCCAGCAGCTTTTGTATTTGATAAAAAGTAATAGCAGCAAAGGGGAGCCTTCTAGATTGATGATAATCACAGATGACCTGAATTCTCAAGTTTCTTCATTCCACATCTATTAAGGCCTGAGGACATTTGGCTCATATACTTTCACCATTTTCAATTATTAAAACAGAGTAAGAAATCATGAACAATTATTGCTATCTGGTTATTTGTTATATATATTTATATTTGATATATACATATATATATATCCAAGGCATAACATATTAAAAACTTTAAATAAACATAATAAAATACATTTTAAAGCTTAAATGTAATATTTAGTTATTTTAATTAAATATTAAATATAACGTTATTGAAATTTTTCTCATTTTACTTGATTTTTGTGTTGCTCTGCTTTTGTGGGAGAGGTAACAGGAGAGCATTATCCCAGCACTTATGGGTAGACAGTAGTGTCTCACTCTGTAGATAGGCTGAGACTCTTAGCATTTCACCATTTGTCATGGGGTGGGAGCTACCCATTTATAGGCCCCCACCTATTTATAGGAGCATGGGAACCCCACCCATGGTTTCGGGGGTGGGGTTCCCATGCTCCTATAAATAACCCTTCACCCATGTTCCTGTATGAAACCTCAATTAAACTCATTAGGTCACACACACACAAAAAACTAAAAAGGACATGAGAGTAGAAGGGGGACTAGCTGGGAAGTAGATGGGGAACAGCGGGGGTAGGAAGGAAACAAGAGAAGACACAACGGAAAAGAACTAAAGAAAGAAAGTGAACAACCTCAAATCCAGTAAACACAAAACAAGAAGCTTGGACAGACGTGCCACAAAAGATGTTCTAACAGCAAATAAACATGGGGAAAAGTAAGCTCAGATCTGCCTTCCCTGCACACAGTGCTTCTTCCAAAGCTACCATCCATGACTTAGAGGGTATCTCATCCATAGTGTCACTTCTGATCAGGGTATTTGCTTCACAGCAACCAAATCACGGTACTGGATTGATGCTTATGATATCAAAGCTTTGTTTTTGTTTTGGGGGGGGGCTCTTAATTTGTTTGCATTTGTGGGGGAACAATCATGAAGACATGATGAAGTTGGGTGATTAGGAAGGTGAGAAGGATCTGGGAGGGGCTAGGAGAGAAGAAACATGATAAAAATATATGACAAACGTTTTAACTAAAAAATGAAAAAGAGTGCGACAGGCATAGGAGATGCATATGACTGAAATTCATTATATACATGTATGAAAAGGTCATAATGAAACACATTAATTTTTGCTAATTAAAAACATAAAAATAAAGTAATTCAAAAGTATAAAGTAAGATGGTAAAATAAGTTTAAATGGAGAGTTCTAGAATGGCAATATGAGAAACTAAACCATCTAGTCAATCAAACAACTGTAATGGGAAACTAGCATAGTCATTTGAATTCTGGAAACTGTCCTAAAAGCATACAGCAAATGAAAAATAGTCAAGAAAATCTCCTAAAACTCTCCAAGAACACCAAAAATCTATATATACTATCTTAAGCCACAACCTGCTCTTTTCTGGCCTCTGCCCTCCAGGTCAGCATGACAAGCTCCATCTTGCCAAGTCCACACAACAGGGCATCTTTCCCCTACAGCTCCCAGGGGAAGACCACAGTATGTTCTCAAGGGGTAGGACACTCGCATGTCTCAAACTCCCTTGCTGTGCTGTAGAACTTGTAACAGGCAAGAATTACTGAAATGTCTGAAATGTACAACCTCTAGACAGACTCTCCTAAGACAGAAGTCTCCCTGGGCAAGCAGGGCTGAATCCCAGCTGTCCTGGCACCCACCTGCTTATCCATCAGGGGACTATCAGATGATGAAAGAAGCTAGAGGCTGAGTAGAGATGCTTCAGGATATCCCCTCCTTCCAGTTTCAGAGCAGCAGCAGGGGTATGGGGCAAGGTAAACCAGACCCTAACAAGAGGAGCTCCAAATTTCTTTGCAATAGTGAGAACATATTAAGCATGACAAAACTGTACAAAATAACAGGATTTACACGGGGGGAGGGGGAGAGTTATCAGTTACACACCACATTGAACTACTAGAATTTGACTAAAGAGACACATGAAAGAGAGAACTAAAACTTTGAATACGCTCCACAGACTGGCCTCGAATTCCTGCAATGAGGCTAGACTGAACAGCATGAATGTGGCAGAATTAATCCCATGAATACTATTAATAACAACCAAGTAACCAGTTGGCCACTAGGAGGCTTCTACATCAGTATACCACCTATTGAGGCAAGCAGCCAAAGAAAGAACCAGGAAAGCAACTGCCAAAGCACACCCTGCTGAAATCATCTCCATCCCAGGGTGGCTGACACGCCCAAGATACCAATGGCTATACACCAAGGGCTTTCCTGAAATGATCCTGCCAAGACACTGAACACATAAGCAAACAGCAACATCCTGTGGAGTGAGGAGGCCGAGAATGAAATCCATATCCTCATTTGCCACAATGCTAGCCACACTGCAGGTTTTCAACAAAAAACAGAAAGGGAAAGCATCGTGCAAAGCAGGAGGAAAAGCAAGCAACAGAAACCCCCTTTGAGGGAGCCCAGATGGGCAGCCTTAATAGGAAAACACTCAAAGCAATGATTAAATATGTCCAAAGAATGAAAGGAAACAATGCTTGAGAAAGACAGGGGAGGTTGTAGGTGCAGCTTGGTGGGTTTCACCCTCAGTGTCACCCCCAAAGGAAAGAGAAAACGAAGCTCTGATGACTTCCTTATCACACAGACTGTACAATTGGAGACTGTTTGAAAACGGGAACTCTGGCTGGGTATAGTGCTTCACATCTTTAATCCTAGCATTGGGGAACTAGACACAGAAGGATCTGGAATTCAAGGCCATCTTTGGCTACATAGCAAGTTTGAGTCTGGCCTAGGCTACATGACACTGTACTTCAAAATAAAAAAACAAAAACAAAAAATTCAAATGTGGAGTTAAGAAGTACAATGTTTAAAACAGAAATTCATTAGAGAGGATTAAGTCATATATATCAACTAAACAGGATGGAATTAGCAAGTGGAAAGACACTGTGCTGGAAGGGTACAGAGAATAAAGAAACAGAAACAAAGTCCTCCAGGGAAAAACTGAAAGGCCATTCTCCTCTCAGCATATTAAGAGATCTAAAACTATAAAAAAGTTTTATGAAAAGATCTAAACCTATAAAATTTGGTTTATATGCATTAAGTGTGCAACATATATAACATGCTGTATAGTCTAACAGCACAAAGGGGGAAAGGGAATCAGAACTAAATAAGAATAGTGTTTCAATATTTCACTTGGATTAAGTTACATGTATCTTAGTAAGCTACAATGTATCGAAAGCCCTACATTCAAGTATTAATAAGAAAGCAACTTTAGTGCCCAGAGTGCTGGCTCAGTAAAGCAAAAAGGGAGGGCCCATCCTCAGTGTGCTTTCTGACCACTGTGAAACAGAATTAGAAGTTACACAGAAGTAACTCTGGGAAGCCCACCATTGTGCAGAAATCAACACATTCCTAACAGCAAACAGAGCAAATAAGAAGTCAAAGCGAAGTTGGAAAACACCAATCTTTAAAAGTGTCTCAAATTAACTGCCTCAACTTCTACTTGAAGATCAGATAGTCCCTGATTCTGCTGTAAAAATCTCCACAGTGGGTAAGCCATAAGCAGGAATTACATCAGTGGCTGCCCAGGGGTAGAAGGATTGAAAGGATGTGGGACGTCACTGCTAATAGGTACAGGGTTTCTTTATGGGGTCACTAAAATGTTTTAAAATCAACTGTAGTAATGCCTATAAAACTTTGTGGCTATACGGAAAAAAAAAAAAAACAAAAAAACAAAAAAAACCAAAACACTAAATTGTCCACTTTCAATGAGTGAACTGTAGTTTTTATAATGACATCTCATTAGAGCTGTTAAAATCAACATAATACTAAAAATAGATCAATAAACATTACCAAGACCTTTTCATACAAGCATCTTCTCATCTTTGAAATAAAGTACATGTGCATTCAGAAAAAGATTCTTGGACAATGAAGTGGAGCACTTGTGACAGCTGTCAACACCTGTGCAAGCAGGAATGGGCTTTTGTTCATTATGGCAAACTAGTCAACTACAACACTTTTATTTCCTTCAAAAAATCAGGGAATTCAGTTTGTTCTCTGGACACACCACTGACACTGCAATTAAGAACGTGCCAGCATCAAAAAGTGCAGAGCACTTGTAAAATGAATAAATAAAAAACCCAGAGGCAAATATTGGAGTTCAAACTTAAGCTGAATATCAGAAAAACATAGCAGCGGCCCACTAGCTTCTTACCTCAGGCTGAGAGGGCTGATCCTGTCGCCATGAGCTCTCACCAAGCCTCAGACTGTAACCTCTCCTCAGTGTGGCTGGAGAATGAATGCCTCATACTGAACACTGAAGACCCTGCTTCTATCTTTTATACCCCTCTACTGCTGGGATTAAAGGTGTGTGATCTGTTACTCTTTCAGACTGACTCAATCTCATGTACGCCTGGGTGGTCTTGAACTCACAGATATCCATCTACCTCTTAATCCTGAGTCCTAGGATTAAAGGTGTATACCACCACCTCCTAGCTTCTGACTGTTGGAATTAAAGGTGTGTGCCTGATTTCTATGGCTTGTTGTGGCTGACTTTGCTTTCTGAATCCTCAGGCAAGATTTAATAAATCATAAATAATATATCACTACAAACACATGTCAGCAGCTTATGACAAAGCTCCAAGAACAGTGGCAGATTTTCTGAAAACAACAGATCATGCTGTATGGAGAAACACAAACAGCAGAACTCTTCATTCAAAAAAGAGACCATAGACCTTGACTCAGATTCTGATGAAGTTTTAGAGTCAACTGAACCAATATATTTAATTTGTATTTTCCTTCTCTATGTGCATCTAAAAGTGCTAACATACATATTGTTTGTCTGTTGCAACATGGAGACTTGAACCCACTGATCTTATGCCTGCTAAGCAGGGGCTCTCCCACTGGTATAAAGATTTGAAAACATGGCTCAGCTGCTGAGAACACGTGCTGCTCTCCCAGAGGACCTGTGTCACCCCGGCTTCCATGTCAGCTGACTTGTAACTGCCTATAATTCAAGCTCTTTGGCTTTCAAGGGCACCTATACTCATGGCATTCATGTACATAAGCACATACACATAGATAAAAACAAAAATAAAGCATTTTCAAAAAAGATATGTATGAGTGTTTTGACTACATGTATATAACTGTTCCACATATGTGCCTGGTGCCCAAGAAGATCAGAAGAGGGCACAGGAGCCCCTGGAACTGGAGCTACAGATGGCTGTAAGCCACCATATGGATGCTAGGAACCAAACTCCAACTGCCAGCAAGAACAGCCTATCGTTAGCCCCTTGATGTATAATTTTCAATCTAAATAATTCTTAATAAGCCTGAAGGTAAAAAAAAATTCATGATAGATAATATATAATATTTTAATGATAACCTTTTCTTACTACTTTATAAAAGAATGGTGCATATGTTGGCAATGAGCCCAGGGAAGGAGTGCTACCTAAGAGCCGCAGGCCTACCCTGACTCCAGCGCGTAGGATAGCTTCTGCTGTGGAAGGACAGCTCCAAGGTATTCCTGCTTTCAAAGGGTGTCACCTCTCTTGTAGCCCTCCAGGCCTTACTCTTGTACTTAATTAATGAAACAAACTCTTTTCAAAACCTTGACCCAGAAAGGGCTCTGAAATGTAGGTAATAAAATGTAGACTACACTCATTATTGAAGAAACTGAACTTTCTCACTCTGTATAACACTGTGGGCCTTTATTTCAATCACCCTACACAATACCTTAACACAGCATATACAGTGTTACAAAAGGGATGTGACCTTGCAGTGCTGTTGTTGCTCTTTTTTATACTCTTGCTCTTTTGGCTCTTTGTTCTGTTCTATTTGGGGGACCTGCCACCCAGCTCCCAAGTAAATCACTCACAGAATCTTACCCTTGCTTATAAATGTCCAGCCTTAGCTTGTTTCTTAAATTATCCCAACTACCTTTTGCCTCTGGGCTTTTACCTTTTCCTTACTTCTATAATCCTACTTTCATTCCTGCTCCTGTCTTGCTGCGTAGCTGGTGGCTGGCCCCTGATGTTCTTTCTTTGTTCTCTCTCGCTCCTTCTCTTCCAAGATTTCTCCATTTATTCCCTCTGCCTGCCAGCCCTGTCTATTCTTGCTCCTGCCTTGCTATTGGCTATTCAGCGCTTTATTAGACCATCAGCAGTTTTAGACAGGCAAAAAACCACAGCTTCACAGAGTTAAACAAATGTAGCGTAAACAAACATGACACATCTTTACATTGTTACACAAATCACACAGCATAAACAAATGTAACACACCTTAAAATAATATTCCACAACACAGTGTTAATTAAGGCTGCTTCTAATGTGCCAGATTCTAACATGAAAAGTAAATCCCCTAAATTCATTGAAATAGTATAAAAGTTAAAAAAGGAGGGAAGGAAAGAAGGAAGGAAGGAGAAGTGAATTACCAGAAGACTTCAGAATATTATTACTACTAATCAAGACTCTATTTTTTGAAAGAATATATAACCATCTTGTAACCTGGACAAGAAGCACTAATTAGTTAAGAAACAGTGCCAAGCATGGTAGGGCACACTGTGATCTGAGCACTCAGAGGGTGAAGCAGGAGGGTCACAGAGAGGTCAGGGCCCCCATGGGCTATGTAAGTGAAGAGTTCAAGGTCATCCTGGGCTACCCAGCAAGATTCTGTTTTATATATGAAATGAAATAAACTTCAAAGTGAAGTCATTTTACTCAAAAGCATTCAAAGACTTCAGAGATTAAAAATCCCATGGTTATTTGATGCAGAAAAAATGCAAATAGATGGTGTATTATTTATTTATTTATTTATTTATTTATTTATTTTTATTTATTGCCTTTCTCTTTTAGTTCAAAGTTAACTGGTCTTTATTTTTTTCAATTCTCTTTTTACTTCTTGTAAATGTTTCACTCCAAAGAGATAGTACAAGTCATTTTAAGAATCTTGACATTTTCTAGTTCCCTTAGAGATTATTTTTCAAGTTGATCTGATCATGGAACATCTACCTAAACTAAAAGCCAGAGCTCTGAGAGGAGGAGACTGAAACAGCCTGTTCAGTCCTCCAAACTGAAACGAACTCTGCCTACTCCTAATCCCCTTTTAACTCCTGCAACAACTCTGAATCTTTATTTGAGAAAACCCAGTGACTAGACCCTTTGGTCTAGTCATTTCTTCTCAAATAAATGAGGGGTGGGGTGGAGGTAGAATTCAAGACTCCAACACAAGCCTTAAACCTTTGATTTGCCATCCTTTATAAATTCACCAGAACCTAATAAGACAAAGAAGAAGAGCTGAAGCAAACCAATTTAATATCAAAACCCACAGGCACAGCCAAATTAAAACAGTCCCATGTCCTTCCAATTTCCCTGGTCCTGAGCAACTGCTGAGTCTGTAGTATCTGTGCCAAGTTCTTAACTGTAGATTGCAGGCAGCCTCAGAGATAATATTGCACACGACAGAAGGGAAGTGGGTAGTAGGAACCCTTAAAATCATAACCCAGAGTAATCCACTAAAATAATAAAAGGATATAAAACAATCCCAGCTTGAAATACTACTTTTATACAGGGACTCTAAAACTAATCTGTAACGACAGACAGAAGACCAGTAGATACTCTGATTGCAAAGGGCATAAGGGACCTTCTGGGGCTGTGGGAACACTCATCTATTTGATTCTGGCGTCGATTACGTGGACATGTACACTTGTCAAACTTAGTACTTGTACATGCAAAACAGGTTGGTTCATTACATGGTAAATTATACCTTAATAAAGTTGATTTTAAAAGAATCAAAAGACACAAAATCACAACCAGATCCCATGAGATCTCTCCTTTGAGAACAGTTTCTTTTAATTATAACTTTCAGACCTAATTGCTGGGCTAAAGTAATTAATTTTATTTTGTTAGTGATATTATCCATTCATTTCTTTTGGAGGGTCTTAAGACAGGGTCTCATATAGTCCGGGCTGGCTTATAACTATGCAGTGGAGGCTAAACTTGAACTTCTGATCTCCCTTTCCTCCTATGTCCCAAACATGAGGATTACAGGCACACATCACCACATCTGACATGGATTTTACTTAAATCAGAAAAAAAAATCATTATTAACCTTTAAAGTTCCTTTGAAGACCTACTGAGCATTAAAATCTGTTCCAATTATAATATAGTGATAAATATCCAAAATATAGGATCAAATAGCAATAAAAGGATAACTTTAAAGAGAAACAAAAATATCAGGAAATGGACTATGATCTAATATTCAGTATCAATACCCTAATTGTAAGAGTCTGCAATACCCTTAAAGTACAAGAAAATGATTATTTTTAAATGGTCTAAAGGTAAAACTGGAAATGGTTCCCAGAATCAGACAGTTTCAATGAGTCCATGCAGTCCAATAGTAGAGATTGATAATGTATGATCGCAATTATCTAAATGAAGAAAACAAACAAAACCACATATTCCCTAAATTGCAGTATAAGAGTGACCAAGGGGGCGGGGGAGAAGTCACCAAAGGCAATGCACCAATCCCTGATTTCACTAAGAGCTTATAACACAAAACAGAATACACAAGGTTAGACTTAATGAGACTAAAGAAAATCTAGTCTTGTCAAACTTTTTCTGTAAAATATAGAAAGACAAAGGGGACTTTAGGTTTCCAACCTTCTAATCATTTTTCTTTCATTGAGTATAAATTTTAAGAAACTAAAACAACAGTATGAGTTGTTTTGTTTTTTTGGGGTTTTTTTTTGGTTTTGTTTTTTTGTTTTCTTGTTTTTTGACTCTGGATGGTTTTATAAGAACTGTAAAGTAGAGAAAAGGGATTCCTTTCTATTAATGGAGCTATGGGCCCTAACATCATATGTAACAGAAAGCCCTGCAGGTATTTTAACTAATAATCTTCTAAGGAGAAGACACATCCCAGGAAACAACAAGTTTACAGGAGATGATAACATAAAACAGAACAAAAAGCTAGTAAAACTCTCTCTCCTACACATTAATCTCTTCCTTTAGCCCTCAATTCTATAAAACTTCTAATAAAACAGAATGGCATATTTTGTAACATTTTATAAACAAAATTGTTTTAACGGTTATACAGACAGTCATAAATTTATGATGCCTTCAACAGCTGAGTTCTTACAGATGGGGATGGCTGGGGAAAACACAAGGCTTCCACTTGTTCTGAATGTAAGGATTCAGGCATTACGCTGGCCAGCCCCTGTCACCTGGCAGAATGCACTCAGGCAGTTCTCTGGTCAGCCCAGGGTTCCATGAGTACCAGTCTGCAGGCAGGTGTAAAGGACCCCTTCATAAGTCAGACCCCGGCCACTTAAGCTCTCTTTTGTTCTCTCTCTCTCCTGCTTTCAGTTGGCCACCAGCTACCCCCCCCCCTTCTGTTCTCGGTGCATCTATGTCTCTTCCCTTCTCCCCCACACCCCTTTCAAAATAAACTCCTCATTTAAGCTCTATCTGCCTGGCATGTTATTCCCTCCCACCTCGGTCACCTCACCTGCTATGGAACCTGCTATGCTCTCCCACGTGGTCCCTTACCTTGGGACCCCACTCAATTGGGACCCTCACTCAGGATCACCAACCCCCCACCCCTTCTCCAGCTTTTATTCTCATAACTGTAACGAAAGAACAACACTGAGGAAACAACACTCTGCAGAGGACCAAACTTTAGTTCCCAGCACCCACGGTGATACACATCCCAGATACAGGGGATACAGGGTACTCCTCTGGATTCTGTGGGCACCTGCACCCACATGTGCATATACAGACACATAATTAAAAAAAAAAAAAAACAGAAAAACTTTGTTCAGAATGTAACCAATATCTGACCAATTATCACATTCGCCTTTCTTACAATTTATGATTATTAAATATGTAACAGTTTTTCCTATAGTGATTTTATGATACAGAAACTGAGACGGTCTCCCTGATAAACCTTTCTCTTCATACATTCAATTGTGACGTCAAATCTCTGTAGCTGTTTATGGTAATTCTATTTCTTAGTTTCTGTTCATAGACAGGGGCTCATATTCCATTTGGGAATATTCAAAACAAACTCCCAATCCTTTGGGGGAACTACACTTTTTTAAATCAAATGATCCCATTTCCACTGTGGAAAATTCCTAATGAAAAAGGTTAGTGGTGTCCCTAACAATGGGAGCAGGGGCTGTCCCTGGCGCTTTTGCTGGCTCTTGGGAACCTATTCCTCACACTGAAATGCCTTGTCCTGCCTGAATACAGGGGGAGGTGCTGAGTCTTATGGAAGCTTGATATGCCACCTTCACTGACACCTTTCTGAACAGAGACAGAGAAGTAAATTGGGGGAGGGGCAGTGTGAGGGTGGGGGGGAGGAGGAAAGGGAAACTGCAGTCAAGATGTAAAATAAATCAATTTAAAAAAAGAGAATAAAAATATCTTAAAGAAGGAAGGAAAGAGGGAAGGGAGGGAGGGAGGGAGGGAGGGAGGAGGGAAGGAGGGAAGGAGGGAGGGAGGGAGGGAGGGAGGGAGGAGGGAGGGAGGGGAGGGAGGGAAGGAGGGGAGGAAGGGAGGGAGGGAAGGAGGGAAGGAGGGAAGGAGGGAGGGAGAGGGAAGGAAAGGTAGAAACAGCTTTGCCGTATCCTGGAAATGAAGCCAGAGCATGTAAGAACTCTTAGTTTGGCTAGTAAAAAGAAAATATCTACACACATGAACTACAGCATGTGTTATGCTAACTGTGAAATAACAGATTTAAATGCTGCATACTTAGAGGGGAAAATACGATGACTGTGTGTCATTCCACTCGACATCAGTAACCGTTTCTCCTCATTTTGTTGTTGTTATCTTTAGGTATGATGTTTCTCCTCATTTTGTTGTTGTTGTTATCTTCAAGTATGATGTACTTCAGCCGCCAGATTCATACTGTCCATTAACCTGAATAATGGACTACTTGGCAAGCCAGAAACTGGCTCAACCACCACAGCACAACAAAGGGAGAGAAGCAAATTGAATAGACCTCTATAGTGCCCTGATTCCTTAAATCATTGAGTAGGGCTGAAAGCTACAGGCCAGGGGGAAAGTAAAATATGTGGTCACTCAACAGTACAAAAACGGGGTATGGATGCCAAAGGGAAAAGAGCTTTTATTTCAGAATAGAAAATCTAACATTTCAAACTACTCTTTGTTACATGCTACATTTTAGGGAGAAGATAAAGAATTTATGTTAACATCTGTACACAGAGTGTTCTTGGGATAAGTGTAAATGAGAATATACTACATACATCAAACTTTCCTATGTTGCAGATGGTACAACCCAGCAACCCAAGCCAAAAATATAATCAAATGAATTATATATAAAAACACCTGAATGGTAACAGCATTTTCACTCTGCCTCCAGCCTTGTTCTCCTACCAGTTGAGAATGATCTATCCAACATGAAATCTGATCATGTCACTCCCCAGTATCAAATACTTCAATGTCACACAACTATTTGTCCATAGGATAAACAGAGACTCTGAGACATAAGGTCCAACCAAAATCAAACATCTATTTCCACCTCTCTCTCTCTCTCTCTCTCTCTCTCTCTCTCTCTCTCTCTCTCTCTCTCTCTCTCTCTCTCTCTCTCTCCTACCTCCTCATACTACATTTTGAACTTATTTCTAGTTCCTTGAACATAAACTTAGAGGCAGGCAGAGCAGCATACACCTATAATCCCAGCACTTAAGAGACTAAAGTAAGGGTATGTCAAATTTGAGGCAGCCTGGGCTACATCATGAGCCCCTATCTCCAACAGTAAATACATAAATAGGAAATGAATGCATAAATAAATAAATAAATAAATATATATATATATATATATATATATAATATATATATGCCATTCTATGCACACTGAAAATATACTTACAGAGTTCCCTGAACTCAAATGTTTGTCGTATGCTGATCTTGGTGTATAAACCCAGCAGCCATTGTTCTATCTGTTCCTATAAGTCAGGTTCAACCACCTACTCCTGAAAGTATCTTTCGTACACTTAAGTTGGTGCCAGACTTTCCCTTGTTTCCTTGGTGTACTAAAAAAAATAACCGCTCTATATACCCACATCCTAATCTTTAAAGCCTGTGGCAATTACACCCTCATCTAGGATGGGTCCAATTATTCTACCCATATAAAACCAGAAAACCTTTCTCAGTTGTAGAGAATCAGAGAGAGGGAGCCTGAGAGAAGCTGGACCCTCCTTTCTAGTGTTAAAGGGCTTCCAGGCCAGGAATGCACTATCATATAGAAATCAGAAAAAGCAAAAGAAATGTCTGTCCTCAAAAGTGGGCAGAGAACAGAGCCAGACTGACCCCTTCTTTTTGGTCCAGTGAGATCTCAGACAATCTCCTGACCTACAGCCTATGAGATAATAAATTCATTGTTAAGCCACTAAGCTAACGATGATGTGTTACACACGACTAAACAGAAAGAGAGACAGAAAAGGTTTATTTGGCAGAGTGCTTGCCTAGCATACACAGAGCCCTGGGTTCCACGCCCTGCACTTTATAACCTGGGCATGATGGTGAGGGTCCGTAACCCAGCACCTGGGTGGTAGAGGCAAGAGAATCCTTGGCTGCATAGTGAGTTGGAGGCCAGCCTGGGATACATGAGATTCTATTTAAACAAACCAAGTGTCCTATACTTGGAGATAGTTTTGTATGTTACACAGTTGCTGTGTGCTCTTTGGCTAGCACATACTATTGTTCAGAGGAGGGACTTGACCTTACATAAAACTGCACTCTGGGCACAGCATAGTTCCTATGCACAGAGCTCAGCAGCTTCAGAACCGATACTAGCTTAATTCCAAAGATGCTACATCAATGTGATTACGTTTTCTCTTCAATCCAAAATCAGCAATATGAATTCCTTCTACTAGTCAGCCATTCTAGAAACATATATTGGTGCTAGTTCACTTCTGACCTGCCCCCTTTTGTTATCAGGGCAGGCACTCACTTCAACGTATATGTATATGTATATGTATATGTATATGTATATGTATATGTATATGTATATGTATATGTATATGTATATGTATATGTATATAATTCACTTAAAAAACCCCAACATTCCCTGACTGATGACATGGCTAAGCAGGTAAAGGTTCCTGCCATAAAGCTTGATTCCTGGGACTCACATAGGAAGGAAAGAACTGAGTCTCTCAACGTTGTGTGAGAGACAACGTTGTGTGCTGTGGCACATGTGTGTGCCTTTCTCCTCATCCCCACTATCAATAAATAAATAAATGTAAACAAAGTCTGCATTCTCCTGCTTCCTATCAGATATGTGTTAATATGCATAATGTCATAGAACATATTTTTAGCTCTGTCATTCTAAGACACAACAAGAACTACTCTATTAATCCACAGGACTTTTTACTTACATCTCCTAAGCATCAAATGAAACAATTAATATTCAAGGTTTACCTCTTGAATCAGGATTTAGAAATAGTCAGAAGTACTAAAACGCCACTTTATAACTCTCTAAAACTGACATTGTTTCTCCCCTCTGATAGGCACAGTCAATACTGGGGTTCACATTGTATCAATCACCAGCTTGGTGTGTATGTGGAAGGGTACAATATGTGCCCATCACTGTGCTAATTAAGTCTATACAAGCACTGAGGCATTTGTAATGACCAATGAAGTTGAGTCTATATATTCACTACCCCTCAAATTGCACTGGGAAGAAAGGAGATTCAGAAGCATTAGTATCCTGCTTCGGATTAATTTACACCATTTATAAGTAATAGAGCTGGGAATTCTAAAGACAGTTCATTAGTAAAAAGTGAATTGCACAAATCAACATTTATATAACATTCTTCTATCCAAAAATGGAATATGGGAAAAGTTAGCCTTCCCAGTTGACAAGGAACCTGCAGGGTCATGGGCAACGTCGGTAGTTACCCTATTATATCAAAGGGGTGCTGTGGATGGAGCTATGCAGTAAGGCATTTGCATAGCATGTGTAAGGGTCTGAGCTCAATCTCTGGAAGTCCACTAAATAAAACAAACCAAAAAGTGAGCAAGGCTTTCTGGCCATAAATGACTCTACTTTCTTAGGATTTTAATATACATTTTCCAAAACGAACATGGGTCTGTAAGTTGTGCCTGTCCTGGATGTGTTTCCCATCAACTACTACTGTCACACCTTAGGACACAGAAAAATTCTAACTTTAGAGTCAGTTGAACTTGGAGGCTTTTAGGAAATGCCATCCCAGGACAAGATGCCCTGATGTGCTGACTGCTTCACATTAAATCAACTGGAGACCAGCAGGTCAACAAGAGGGTTTTCTCAGAAATTCCAGAAATGTGGAATTCCTTCTTCCTGGCATAGCATGGGCATTTACATCTTAATTGGAGTGGCTGTGATTACCTACATGAGACCTGCCCAAGACCAGGCCCATTGATGGGTTTGGGGAGGGTCATTAGAACCTCACCGGAGACTCCTGCCACTCCCTCCCTCTGATTTCCTCCCCTCCCTAATTCTGTCCAGCTGCCTGTGGCCTTGATCACAGTGTGTGGAATGTTAACCAAGAGAGGGCTCTGTGTAACTTTTGGGAAGGTACCCACACTCCTGAAAGCAACCCTTCACCTCTAGTAAGTAAACTTGGAGCTGGCAAGCATAGAGAACAGTTGAGCGACTCCACTTAGTTTGGGCTAGGCACACATTTCTCTTCTAATACTGCACTTGGTAGTCTAAGGGCCTTACCATAGATACTACACAAATGCAGCCCTCTCTAAACAATGGAATGAGTTTCTCTTTGCTTGATATCAAATTTGGGAAAACAGGAAGGTATGAAACCAGTTTTGGGTACATGAGCAATAAGTAAACTACACCCTGTAAGCAAAGTTTTAGGAAGAATCCCATGTTTACTGCCTTAAGCCTATGTATTATTGGACATGGGCACATATATGATTAAAGACAGATGCATTATGGGAAGGGACAATCACAGTAGAGAAATGGTTGTATAATACAATTTATCGATGGAGAATCACCCAAACTATGTCCCTAGTAACCACGATGTTCCTAATTTTAGTGCCATAAAAAGAAGCTCCAGACAATGGGGCCCTTGAGTTCATTAACTCATGTGATCTGCTGTCAATCTTGACAGTGTATTCCTTTCTCATCTATGGTTGCTTCACTTTGAATAAAATTTCATTGCTACTTTTGCAATCTGTGTGAGACATTATTTCACCTCTTTGAATAAGAGGTCCTAAGCCTGGAAATATATAGCCCAGACTCTCGACACCCATAACAAGCTCAATAAAGTCACTGGCTGGACTTAGATGGAATTTGTCTTTGGTCTGTCACTGGTGCCCTTTCTGGAGTGAACAGACATTTGTTTACATAGCACCAAGAAAATCTCACCCAACACAAACCAACTAAAGGTTTGATCTAGGAGGGGAAAAAAAGGTACAAAGGTCTTTAACTCTTCCCTTCCCTCCCCTCTGATGGGAGATGTTATTCTGTATATATGTTTCTCATACTGGTTAATAAAGCACTGTGGCCAATAGAAAACTAGATAGGTGGGGCTAGGAGACTAGGAGGAAAGAGGAAGTAGAAGGAGGAGTCAAGATGTAGAGCATGGAGGAAGGAAAACGCCCACTGCGGCTCCCGGATAAGATGAGCCACGTGGAAATACTTAGATAAGTAGAAATGGGTTAATCATTAAGACAGAGCTAGCCCATAAACAATAATGGTAACTGGCCAACAGGATTGTATCAAATACAGAGTCTCTGAGTGTTATTTGGGGCTCACGTGGCGGCGGGACCATGGCGGCAGGAAAAACCTGCCATAACACCCCTCCCTTCCCTCCCCTCCCTTCCCTTCCCCTCCCTTTCCCTCCTTTCCTTTTCCCTCCCTTCCCTTCCCACCAGGAAGAGATTACACTTTTATCATGAGAGGGACATCATCACGCCAAGTTTGACTTTGACACTCACTACCGCCATTCACCTTCACAGAGATTCATGTACAAGCCTCCAAATCCCCT
Organism: Cricetiscus sungorus; assembly: GCA_030556225.1. Lineage (NCBI taxonomy): Eukaryota > Metazoa > Chordata > Mammalia > Rodentia > Cricetidae > Cricetiscus > Cricetiscus sungorus. The sequence continues at coordinate 71,227,803 of JANBXA010000600.1, read as the reverse complement.
GAAAATCAACCTCCTTCTCCCTTACAAACAGGCTATGCAAAATTTCTAATCTCACTGGATTGTTAAGTAATGTGGATAAACCTCATATGCATTAATAACTGTGTCTGTTTTTTCTGCTATTAACCGAGCCACTGTCCATTCACTTCAGCAAACCATCAGAGGACAGAGGAGGAATTACCCTGTGTTCTCGCCTCTTGTCCAATAGCTCCTGATGCTTCTCATTATTAATAGTTAGCTTTTGAATGGGTTTAAATTTGAACTACAAAACATTAGTGGTATTGATCTTCACACTTAACTAATTGCTAGGTAATCTTAAGTGAGTTTATTAATTCTCTCACATTGAGCCTTCTCTCATGTATAAAACAAGAAAGCTGGATTAGCTGGAGCCTAAAATCCTTTCCTGATTCTAGGATCCTAAAATGGCAATAATCTTTGTCTTCTGCCTGCCAATCTAGTGAGTGCCACACAACTAGTAGATGAATAGAAAGAAATGAGGCACAAGTAAAAAGCTTTTAAAAAGTTATGCCTGAGCCTTAGCCCTATCATTTATTGACTATAATGCTTTGGCTAAGCCTTAGCTCCAGAGCTGGATGGAAATTCCTATTATCTAGGGTTTTTGTGAGGACTGAATTGTAAAAACACATTTTAAAAATACATCTAGTTCTCGGGGGGAGGGGCTACAGGTCAATGAAGTCAATGATAAGGTGTACACTGAGCATGCATACATACACACATGAGGCCCTGGAATTGATCCCTGACACACACGAAAGCACCTAACACAATGGCTTCACTCACTAAGTGCTCACTGTATATTCTTTCTCTAAGAAGGAACACTTACAAGTTTGACTTATAAGCACCATCGCATGTTTTTTCTGAGAGCCATTTCTTAAACCAAGAACTCAAAGCTTTATAGGATTTTAACTTAAGAAGTATTAAGAGTGTCTTAGGATGCAGTAATAAAACATTATAAACGATAGGAATAGGTTTTCTTCCTCATCTGGAAGCTAGCTGTCTCAGATAGGGTTCCGCAGGCCTCAGGCTAGTGAGGGCTCTCAGCTGACAAACAGCTGTGGCCTCCTCAGCAGAAGGTGCTCTTGTGTGTCTTAACCTTGAAAAGACACCAGGTCTATTACATAGGTCTCACTCTTACAGCTTCATTTAAGCTTTACTCACAAGTCTTGTCTTCTAACAGCTACAAGATTAGGGCTTCACTGCACAGTTTAAGGAGGATAGAGACCTTCAGCCCATTAAAAATTCATGCTAAGTTGTAAAGATGAACAGAACTATTATCCTACATGCAGACTTTGGGTACAACTAAGCATGCATACGGCTACAGATTTTGAGCCTAAGAAGCTCATTCTATTAAATGTTACAATTAAAGCAAAACAAAACACTTTTTCTAAATGTATTATTTATCAGTCTTCTCTCACATTATTTCTTAATCTACCTTAAAACTCTGATTTCAATAGAAGGTTTAAATATTATTATTGAAAAGCAAGAATCATTAGGTGTCGGTGGAACACTCCTTTGATCCCAGTACTTGGGAGGTAGATCTCTGAATATAAGGTCATCCTGGTCTACAGAGTAAATTCCAGGACAGGCAGGGCTACACAGAGAAACCCTGTCTCAGAAAACAAAACAAACATGAGAATCAAGCCAGGTATAGTAGCTGGCGGCTATAGTAACAGGAGGGAGTAAAGAGAGAGCAAGAATTGCTGAAACCAAGGCCAGCTTGGGCTACAAAGCAAGATTCTGTCTATTTCTCCCAAGAAAAACAATTTCTCAAGGCCAAGAAAACAAGGAGCTTTGAGAGCTAGAGCCTAACTACCTTTGCAGTGTTAAAGCAAGCAAGCCAACACACAGGAAGCCACTGATGCTCTCCCCAAAGTGTCCAGCCCATTTCTCAGCCAGAGCTTCTCGGTGAGCCTCACCCATCCACAAACCACAGGAATAGGTGGCTTTAGCTGATGTTTCAGTTTCACCGGCAACTTTGTGTGCATCCCTTTGTTTGCTAGTTAGTACACAGCCACATCTGGGGACATAGCCCGGTTTACTGAGCAAGTTCCAGGACAGCCTCCAAAGCTACATAGAAACCCTGTCACAAAAAACAAACAAACAACAACAACAACAAAATAACATTCTCAAGATTTGGAAAGAGGATGGTTCTTTATCAGGGAAAACACTGGCTTGCATTTGGTAGGCATTACTAAATCTTTTCAAATGATGTCTTCATACTGCTTTTACTAGCAAGGCATAAACTCTTCTCCTCACTTCAGGTCCAGGAGAGAGAGTGTGTGTGTTATTTTAACTTTTATATGTATTTTCCCCCTACTTTTATGCTTTAGCACCGACATGCAGGCTGGCACCTCAGCTAAAATGTGCAGAACTTATACTTAAAAATAGCAATTTTTACAACAGAGTTTTCTGCACTTGAGAGGTGGGGTGAGGGGAGGATTTGTCCTTACCCAATCCAATAACTTATTTCCTCCCTGAAATGTCTGGACTTCCTGCAATAATGTTGCACCTTCCTGTGTGTCTCCAGCTGGAAGAGGTAAAGGGGTGGCTTCCTGCTGCTAATCTCTATAATCACCACATTCTACTTGGCTCCTTCAGTGCCTGTGCTAGAATTTTCCTATAGCAATTCCCTTCTGTTGTAAATGCCAAAAATGGATTCTCTTCCTGATGAGACCCTAATAAAGACCACTTACTTGACAAGAAACCATTTACTGTTTTCTGGAATGTTAATTTGCTTTTTCATATGTTTATCATGCTTTCATTCAGTTCTTCCAAAAAAGCAAAACTTTTAGGTCCGGGATCAAAATTAAAACTGACTTTTCGAGGCACAGGCTAACATGAGTATCAGGATTGAAGAAAAGGAGAAAAAAAAAAAAAAAAAAAAAGGCAAGGAAGACCAGAGTAACATGCTAGCTTTACCAGCACACATTCAAATCAACAAGTCTCAGAGTGGGTGGCTCTAAAAACCACAGGAGTCGTTAGAAACATCTCAGAAGGAATAATGTCTGTGAACACGGAAGCAAGGACTATTAGTAGAGCCCCCACAAGCCACGAGACTCCCATTCACCCAGTGAATTAATGTTTCTTCACAGAAGCTCTCCAAATGGACTAAGGACCCAAAAGAAAAATTTTATGTGTAAATAATGTTTAGTGGCTATAACCTGGAACAATGTGTTGAATACATAGTTCTTTAAATGCTAACCATCCAAACATAGACTGATGGTATCACAGCAAACAAACACTATCGCCTCAATGAGTGGAAAACACCATATGGTTGTGGAAGAATTGTTTAAGAATTGGTTTCAAAGAGCTGGGGACATAACTCAGTGGTAGATATTTGCATAGCATGCACAAACTCATGCACTGCCAAAGGATAAAAATAAAGACTTGGTTTCAGTGAAAGGACTGTCCTTCAACCAAGGATCTTTGCAAAGTCTTGTCGGGTGCATGGACTCATGCACACAAGCTGTAAGCAATTCTTCATTAGGATGTAGGTGATCTTTGCATTTCAGAAATTCAAACTGCCTTTTGTTATAGTCTGTGTCCATAAACTCATGATGATTGGAGGTTAAAAACACTAACATAGTAATTACTATACCTAAGTGCCACATTTTTTTTTTCTAATGGTCAAATAAAAAAAATAAGTGCTTTTCATCAAGCAGCATTTTAGATATATGATTCCTTGGGATAGTAAGTATAATGTCTCCTTTAACATTACACACCAAGTTAAAAGACCCCAAGTAAATCACCAAAATCTGGTCCCACGTAGTCAAGTTTATTTTCTTAACCACACTATACAACACTCCCTAGTCAACACTCAGTCAAACTTACACAGGTAAGTAGAGGCTAAAGCCAAGAACATTGAGCCACATTCAGCAAAGAACACAATTGTACACTCCACACTTTCAAATTCTAATGACTTCAGCATCACCCTCAAAAACAAACAAATACAGAACCGAAACAACAAAAACCCTGCACAGACACAGAGAGTAGGAAAAGATAACAGAGGATTCCAATGTTGCTTGTAATTTGAACAATATGCATTATAAAAAAAATATGATTAGGGGAGTAAGTTCAGAAGGACTTACATTGAACTCTGCACTTTCCATCAATTGAACATTTACTAAGTAAAAATATAGCTCTGGAGTCAAACCAGTATGGACAACCTGGCTTGAAGATCATCAGACACAGCCATTCAGTTTCCCCCAAAATGAGACACCCTGGAGAAAAAGTGGCACATGCTAGAATAGGGGACAGCAAAAGGAACTCAGCTTCCTAACGGCTTGCCACAGGAGGAGCCTTTTTCCAGTTCAAACAATAAATGGTTCATAGGTACCAGTGACTCTCCCTGCTTACTCCATGGCTTTTGTAATCAATAGTGAGTTACCTAACCATGCTAAACCTCAATTTCCTCAATCTGAAAAATATGGTTGAAAACAGTACTTGCCTTAGTGTGGTTTTTGAGGGTTGCATAAAGTGATGCAAATTAAAGTTCATGATAGTGTCAAGTGCTTAGTAAGTATACAATAAATAATCGGTCAAGTCTGCTAAAATGAGTATCATCTGTCTTAGTTAGAGCTACTATCCCTATGATGAAACTCCGTGACTGAAAGCAGCTTGGGGAGGAAAAGGGTTTATTTGGCTTACATATCTCAAGTCTCAGTCCATTAAAGGAAGCCAAGGTAGAAAATCAAACTGGACAATAACCTGGAGGCAGGAGTTGATGCAGAGGCCCTGGAGGGGTGCTGCTTACTGACTTGCTTGCCAGGCTTGCTCAGTCTGCTTTCTTATAGCACTTAGGACCACCAGTCCAGAATGGTACCACTCACAGTGGTCTGAGCCATATCAATCACTGATTAAGAAAAGTCCTTACAGACTTACTTACCTACAGTCCCATCTTACGGAGGCATTCTGTCTGTCTCCCCCTCCCCTCTCATTTATTTAACTTTATTTTATGTGCATTGGCGTGAAGGTATTAGATCCACTGGAACTTGTAAGCTGCCATGTCGGTGCTGGGAAATGAACCTGGGTCCTCTGTAAGAACAGCCATCTCTCTAGCCCTGGAGGCATTTTATCAATTGAGGTTCCTTCATGTCAGGTGACTATAGCTTTTGTCAAGTTGACATAACATTAGTTAAGCCACCATCTATGTCACCAAGTGTTTTTTTGTTTTGTTTTGTTTTTGTTTTCTTTCTTCCTTTCTTTCTTTTTTTCTTTCTTTCTTTTTTTTTTCTTTCTTTCTTTCTCTTTTTTTTTTCAGAGCTAGGGATGCAGCTAGGTGGTAGAGTATTTTCCCACCATGCACAGGGACCTGGGTTTGATAATGGGTTAGCAGTGTAGAAAGACAGCAAACAAAGTACTCAAAGGCATTCCAAGGCTGTTAAACTAAATTTGACTGAGAGTGGGCAAGCGTTTTCTACAAACCATGGCATACTGTGTGATAATTAGCAAATGCAAAATGTTCTTAGAACCTAGCAATTAATAAATGTTATGTACAGAGGCTAAGAGATGTCTCGGTAGATAAAATCTCCTGAAGAAGACTGGGGTTTGAGTCTCAGCCTGCACACGATGGCTCACAACCATCTGTAACTCCAATTCCAGGGGATCTGGTCCCTGAGAGTACTAGGCATGCAAGTGACACACATACATATATGTAGGCAAAACACTACACATACAAAAACAATAAAATAAATCTGAAATGAATGTATATATAATATATGTTAGAATAAAGTTGTTGCCAGCTGTCAACAACTGATTTAGAACTCTCACATCACGTACTCTTGCCTGGGTACATCTTATTTTAAGGAAGACAATCATGCCCAGGTGTCATCCTGCTGGGTTTTTTGATTTTTGTTTTTTTGGGGGTTTTTTGGTTTTTGGTTTTTTCCTTTTTCAATCTGGGGATGGAATTCAGAACCTCATGAAGGTTAGGCAAGCACTTTACCAGTAAGTTATACACTTCTAGTTTTGTCTTCTCTGGGGTCTCAGTCCAAGGAAAACAGAATCAGAGCCACCCAACAGACAAGACAGTTGCTTTATAGGCACAGGGACACATAAACCACCAGACTTGCACAGAGAGGCCTCCATCCATTTTCTCTAGATGTGGCTTTCTTCAGAGCCTGATTGTTGATTCATTCCAACCTCAGAATAGATGTCTGGCCCTACCCCCTTTTAAGAAAGAGCTCCTTCTGTCCATACTGCAATGTTTGGGATATTTAAAACTTCTGTTGTCATAAATTCCAAGCTGATGGTCTCATAGCAGCTATAATTCAGTTGCAAGGAACACACATTTACCACAGGCCTGCAGACTAGAAGATTGAATAAGTCCCTAGCTGTGTAAATGAATGGAGCTCACTGTGACCCAGCAGCAAACAGGACCCACACAGCTTGGTTAGACCTGTGTCAACTCTTGCATTCCCTTCAGCCTTCCAGATGTGTGCTCAGATTTGGTTTGAACTGCTGTTTGCATTTATTTCCAACACCAGAAAACTAACTATGCATTTTGGATGAACTATTACATGAAGAAAGTTCTCTTGACTACATCAATGTCTGATCTTCCCAGAACGTAGACATAGGGCACATTCCTGCATTAACTGTGGATTCTTCTGTCCACTTCAGAACCAACTGATGAAAATAAGCACCAAAAAGATTTGGATTCAAATCAGGATCTGTCTCTAAATAGTACTATAGTTGGGGTTATCTCAGTGGGGAAGCCTGGGCTGACCTACCACTGGGAAAGTCTGGAATCCCAGCCACTCTAAATAGTGGCATGGACTTAACATAACATTTAACCCTTCAAGTCTTCTCTGAGAACTGCCCCCCCCACACACACACACACACTCACGCACGCACGCATACACACAAAACAAAAACAGAAACAAAAACCAGATTTTACTTATTGAAAGTAATTCAAATATGGAACAAGTTGATAAGTCACACAAGTAAAGATAAAACTTTAATGCACTTTATAATTGTTTTTTAGGGGAACTATGTTGCCAAGCTGGCCTCAAACTATAGGTCTGCCCAGCTCAGCTTCCCATGTGGATACATATCACCATGCCCAGCTTTCCTGTAATACACTGTTTGCAAGGACAGAAGCATTTCACAAATACAAAGCCTTTATTCACTGTGTCATTTTTTTTTATTCCTCTAGAATCTTATTACAGCACTATTATCACAGAAGCAATAAGCACAAATGGTTCAATCAAAAAGTAACGAGGATCTGGAAACATCTGCAAGTATGAATTGTTGACACAATAATCCTCGATGATATTATCTGTTTGGCTATCCTTGCTACTTTGGCTCACTGAGGAACATTTTAAGCATCAGATACTACTTGTTATGTAAGGGCATAAATGTGGAGCCTCAAGCCCACCTATCCTCAGGGACAAGAAATATGACCTCCATCTAATAAGTAAGAAAGCCTGTGTAGCCACATAAACATATGGAATTTATAAATGAAAACACTACCTGTGTCAGAACATTGTGCAACAGAGCATAAGACACAAAAAGTTTTGTCACCTAAGAAACTGCAGGAAATTAACTTTGTGAAACTTTGGGTTTCTACTTGGCAACTCCACAAATTACATATAAATTGACTTCCACTAAGGTCAAGTCCAGATTCACGTGATTCAGGCAGCTGCATATGGGAAGGACATACCGGACATGCAGCTAAACATTCTGTCAAAGACAAGCTCCCTATGTCGTGGCCACACAGACATGCTGCCTCTGAACATAATATGAACTATCTACTGCTAATGTGCACTGACCACATTTGACAGAGAAATT